>OX336389.2:386954890-387554890 GCA_946902985.2 Meconema thalassinum
ATTGAGGGAGTTGGAAGGAAGGAGAGCCATGAAAGGCAGATAAAAAGTATACTAGGAGTGGCTTTGCCCCAGAGGTAATGGATAAAGAGGAGGAAAACTGGACTCAGCTCAGAAATCCCTTGGGGTTGCCAACTTCCAAACTGATCAGCCCTTGAGGGTGTAGCCATAGGCAGAGTGCATCGCAAGTCGTGGGGCTAAATACACCCTACCTTCTTGAGGGGGCTTGGGCAAAAGACAGGAAATAACATGAAAATAAAAAAGCAAGGCTGCCTCCTCAGGATATCAGAAAAAATAAATAAACCAGGGCCAATGAAGTTTCAAAAGGAAGAGACTCCCTAGGGCTCGGATACTCTAATCATGTTGGGGTCGGTAGAGAACAAGAGTTGAGCAAGTGTGGTCGACAGGAAATAAGAGAGTGAGGAGCCTAGCACAAGTTAGTGGAAGCAATGACGGTCTCAGCTGGGACTCCGTGATCGTCAACCCTACATGACACTAGATATGACGCCCAGGGGTGGAATTAAAGACCTCTTTTTGTTTTTTTATCACTGGCTTTTAAGAATCGCTAACACATGGCATGCCTTATAATGCAATACTGGTCCTAGGGTATGCAAAAATTGTATTAGAAACTCAGCTAATAATAGAGTGCTTGCCCATGATTTACCTTAAATTTTCCAAAAATCCACTACATTTTCCGCAAATTGACCAAATGACACAACATTCCAGCAAAATTCAACAAATGACTACCAGATTTATTGAAATTCCATTGATTTACCTAAGCATGGTTGTAAACTACCTCAAATTCTATAAAATTAGACGAATATAGATGAAAATTCACTAAAATTTACCGAATTAAGCCAAGTGGTGTACAAACCATGAAATTTATCCAATTTTTATTAAATTGACTACATGTACTCGAAAATTCCATAATATTCCCTTTACATGTATGCTTTTTGTTGTTGTTGTTGTGTCTCGTTTACCACACTCCCTGTAGACAATCACCTCAACATGACTTTCTCCTAGACTAGGAGCTTCACATTCGACATGATAGCTGAGTTTCATTTCCCATAAACTTGTCTCTGAGGTGGGTGTCAGGAAAAGGCATTCAGCTGTAAAAACCACACACCCTCACGTAGACTTTCATAACCTCTTACGTTGAGGTTCCTTACACTAACGACATTAAATGATTGAACCGGTTTCCTTTTCACAATTCCTGTCTATACTTTCCTCTTTAAGGTTGCAAGATGTTGGCAAGATTCCTAAAATGCAATTAAATGTAATAAATACCTTAAGATGGTTTCATTTGTTTAATGATATGGTGTTGATGATGGATATATACGTTAAGACTAATTTTTGTTAGGTCTTGACTGGCCTTGCAATTAGAAATTGACAAACCAAACATGGGTTATCTACCAGGGGAACACTTTGACCACTATATTGGTTATTTACCAGTAAGTACAGTTCTAGTAATGAGACAGAAATCCAACACAAACAATGAGCGCGCAATGCGGCGGAGATTGGTACCACGATGTACTGTCGGTTATGTAGCTATGTGGAATGCACATCATATATGGTTTACTTGAAGGTTTGGAGATTCCATTAAAGATATTTCTACAATAAACCATTTTCAAATGGTCATTCGTTGGTGTGAAAATATTTATTATATGGTATTTTATGAAAACAATTATGATTTATAAAAAAAATTTATATGTTTATTGTATTCTTATTTAATGTAAGCACTGGAGGCACTATCGACCAAAATACAGCACTATCTGGAATGTATATTGCATACTTGAAGGTTTGGTGATCCCATTAAAGGTATTCCTACAATAAATGATTTTTAAGTTCTCGTTTTATGGCATGATTATTTAATATATGCTATTTGCTAATAAGATTTGACACTGGAATTATTTTACAAGTAGTTATTTTAATGACCAACAGAGTTTAATGTTAACAAGGCACAGCTCTATTTGAAATTTTGAATAACATGTTGCATGTCATACATCATATGCAACTACTGTAAGGCTTGTGATTTATTTAATGCCTTTAACCCTATATTAAACACGCAGTTTGCAATACTGATAACTGCAATGTTAGTGAAAAAAAATTGAAACAAAACAAAAATCAGCATTGAAAAACCAAAAAGTGGTTGAGCATATATATAGTGGGGAAAAGAAAAGTTTTGTAAACACTAATGTCCAACAAGATTAATTAAATCAGTAACTGTCAGGGTGGCCGAGTGGTTAAGGCGTTTGACTTAAGATCAAATTTCCAAATATATAAGGAAGCAAGGGTTCAAATCCCTTCCCTGACATAACTATTGCTTGAACATGCAAGAAAACAAGAAATATACACAAACTATGTTTATCAATTTAATCATTTTTTTTACAAGAGATAGACACACAGAATACAGCTCTTTTGGTTTATCAGTTCTTTTAAACATAACACTTGTTGAAAATTATTTTTTAGGGGATGGGGGTGTTGCTACGTTGACCCATTACACAATAATAGCAGCTTTACGAAGTTCATTTTCTATATTTAATAGCTCTTTCTCATAACCAATATGGCCAAGCTGTTTACAGGCATGCAAGAGCTGTAGACGTTCGACTAATATATTAGGATCGTTCCATTTACTATTTTTTATGAATGGTTTCAGAATCTCGGGAAGCAGTTCATCATTATCACCATCATTATGATTATCATCCTCATTATTATAATCATTTTCATAATGATGATCATTATCATCGTTATCATTACCATCATAATTTCCACCTTTGTCCACAGACTGTTCAATGGATTGAGTTGCCTTTGATAGTGTTGAAAGCTTCTTTTTAGATGTGCTAGAATGCTTTAACATTGTTATGTTATTATTACCACTATTACCTTTCCCCACTAACTTCTTGATGGGGTATATTGTCTCTGATAGGGTTGAGGGCTTTTGAGATGTGGGTGCATGTCTGAACATGGGTTTCACAGGAGGTGTCGAAGGTTTCTCATTAAACAACTCGCTAACAGTATGAGTGCGTTGTAGTGTATTAAACTTGAGGTTAATATTATCTTGAGCAGTACTATTTTTCTCTTGGACTTGGTTTCTTGCTTTGGTTTGGGTTTTCCTTACATTTAGACTAGCGTGATTATTAAGTTTACATTCATGATTGTTTGAAGAAAGTACGTCGAATTCTTTTGTTTTAAGCATTCCTCGACACTGTTTCGATCGTTGCTTTGAACAGCGCCAAATAATAGTTCCATTTTTATTGCTTCGTTTCACAATATATGAATATCCTTTATAGTATGC
Organism: Meconema thalassinum; assembly: GCA_946902985.2. Classification (NCBI taxonomy): domain Eukaryota; kingdom Metazoa; phylum Arthropoda; class Insecta; order Orthoptera; family Tettigoniidae; genus Meconema; species Meconema thalassinum. Next base: position 386,958,183 of record OX336389.2, read on the forward strand.
ATAAGGCTTACCATACCTAGTCACTGATACTTCCATATCAACTGTCAAGCACAAACTAATCTCTAGTAAAGACAACTCGGTAATAACAACAATAGTTTAATGTGGGAGCATATATACATGCAAAAAGTGGGAGCAAAGGTGGGGGGTAAAAAGTGGGAGCAAAAGTGGTAGCAAATGTGGGAGAAAAAAATAACTGTGAGCAAAAAGTGGGAGCAAATATGGGATCAAATGTGGGAGCAAAGCAAATATAAAAAGTGGGAGCAAATATGCTAAGAAATATGTCAACAAATATACCAGCAAAAGTAAATACACAAGTCAAGATAGATTAAAGTGCAAAGAAAATATGGAAGCAAATATGAGAGCAAAAATTGTGTTTTTCTAAAACAACTAGACATAACAAACTTAGTCATAACCTAACCTAACCTAACCCAACCTAACCAAACCTAACCTCACCTAACCTAACCTAACCTCACCTAACCTCACCTAACCTAACCTCACCTCACCTAACCTCACCTCACCTAACCTAACCTAACCTAACTTTACCTAACCTAACTTGACTGAACTTTACCTAACCTAACCCATCATAACTTCACCTAACCTAACTTTACCTAATCTAACTTCACCTAACCTAACGTTCAACTCTCAGATCAAAATTAAATTCTAGGCATAGTTGAGTTGGAACCCAAGACTTCAGGGATAACACACAAGTATACTAGCCACTACACCGCAAAATGGGCAAATTATCATGCAACACAACATAAAGTAAAAGTTTCCTGTAGTGTAACTCATTGGCTGTCAACCATAGTTTGGGAATTCAAACCCAAGACCTCAAGACTTTTGTTTTGAACATTATCAGAAATATTATTCCATTTACATTTTGCTGCTGCTTATAGTTATAAGAGTTGGCATTAATATGGGAAGCAAAAAAAAAGTGGGAGCAAATGTGGGAGCCAATATGGGAGCAAATATAGGAGCCAAGATGGGGGCAAAAGTGGGAGCAAATGTGGGAGCCAATATGGGAGTCAATATGGAGGCAAATATGGGAGCAAATGTGTGAACTAATCATCTCACCTCGGATATCGCCAGTGAGTACTCATATCCACCGCAAGGTAGCGGAAACATACTTTGTGTGTTGTATGTATCTATCTTACAAAGTTTGACTGCATGCAAAACGTCCTTGTATAAGCTGTGCATATAATTTTCATATACAATTAAGACCAAGTGTTCAGTACTAACATGTATAGCCTTGTCTAGGGTATATAGAGGATCGTTAGCAAGAAAGACTGACTAACCCAGGAGTGTAAAGCCTTGCCATATGCAGTAAGCATCTGTTGGCAGAAATGGTTCCTAATAATAACGGACTTAATGAATATGAAACGTGTTTTGAGTGTCGTCTTAAATCCTATTATATACGTTGTGATACGTGTAAGGATTTAAGACGACACACAAAAGACAACACCCAAAATACGTTTGTGTCGTCTTAAATCCTTACACGTATCACAACGTATATAATAGGATTTAAGACGACACTCAAAACACGTTTCATATTCATTAAGTCCGTTATTATTAGGAACCATTTCTGCCAACAGATGCTTACTGCATATGGCAAGGCTTTACACTCCTGGGTTAGTCAGTCTTTCTTGCTAACGATCCTCTATATACCCTAGACAAGGCTATACATGTTAGTACTGAACACTTGGTCTTAATTGTATATGAAAATTATATGCACAGCTTATACAAGGACGTTTTGCATGCAGTCAAACTTTGTAAGATAGATACATACAACACACAAAGTATGTTTCCGCTACCTTGCGGTGGATATGAGTACTCACTGGCGATATCCGAGGTGAGATGATTAGTTCACACATTTGCTCCCATATTTGCCTCCATATTGACTCCCATATTGGCTCCCACATTTGCTCCCACTTTTGCCCCCATCTTGGCTCCTATATTTGCTCCCATATTGGCTCCCACATTTGCTCCCACTTTTTTTTTGCTTCCCATATTAATGCCAACTCTTATAACTATAAGCAGCAGCAAAATGTAAATGGAATAATATTTCTGATAATGTTCAAAACAAAAGTCTTGAGGTCTTGGGTTTGAATTCCCAAACTATGGTTGACAGCCAATGAGTTACACTACAGGAAACTTTTACTTTATGTTGTGTTGCATGATAATTTGCCCATTTTGCGGTGTAGTGGCTAGTATACTTGTGTGTTATCCCTGAAGTCTTGGGTTCCAACTCAACTATGCCTAGAATTTAATTTTGATCTGAGAGTTGAACGTTAGGTTAGGTGAAGTTAGATTAGGTAAAGTTAGGTTAGGTGAAGTTATGATGGGTTAGGTTAGGTAAAGTTCAGTCAAGTTAGGTTAGGTAAAGTTAGGTTAGGTTAGGTTAGGTGAGGTGAGGTTAGGTGAGGTGAGGTTAGGTTAGGTGAGGTTAGGTGAGGTTAGGTTAGGTTAGGTGAGGTTAGGTTTGGTTAGGTTGGGTTAGGTTAGGTTAGGTTATGACTAAGTTTGTTATGTCTAGTTGTTTTAGAAAAACACAATTTTTGCTCTCATATTTGCTTCCATATTTTCTTTGCACTTTAATCTATCTTGACTTGTGTATTTACTTTTGCTGGTATATTTGTTGACATATTTCTTAGCATATTTGCTCCCACTTTTTATATTTGCTTTGCTCCCACATTTGATCCCATATTTGCTCCCACTTTTTGCTCACAGTTATTTTTTTCTCCCACATTTGCTACCACTTTTGCTCCCACTTTTTACCCCCCACCTTTGCTCCCACTTTTTGCATGTATATATGCTCCCACATTAAACTATTGTTGTTATTACCGAGTTGTCTTTACTAGAGATTAGTTTGTGCTTGACAGTTGATATGGAAGTATCAGTGACTAGGTATGGTAAGCCTTATGCATACTATAAAGGATATTCATATATTGTGAAACGAAGCAATAAAAATGGAACTATTATTTGGCGCTGTTCAAAGCAACGATCGAAACAGTGTCGAGGAATGCTTAAAACAAAAGAATTCGACGTACTTTCTTCAAACAATCATGAATGTAAACTTAATAATCACGCTAGTCTAAATGTAAGGAAAACCCAAACCAAAGCAAGAAACCAAGTCCAAGAGAAAAATAGTACTGCTCAAGATAATATTAACCTCAAGTTTAATACACTACAACGCACTCATACTGTTAGCGAGTTGTTTAATGAGAAACCTTCGACACCTCCTGTGAAACCCATGTTCAGACATGCACCCACATCTCAAAAGCCCTCAACCCTATCAGAGACAATATACCCCATCAAGAAGTTAGTGGGGAAAGGTAATAGTGGTAATAATAACATAACAATGTTAAAGCATTCTAGCACATCTAAAAAGAAGCTTTCAACACTATCAAAGGCAACTCAATCCATTGAACAGTCTGTGGACAAAGGTGGAAATTATGATGGTAATGATAACGATGATAATGATCATCATTATGAAAATGATTATAATAATGAGGATGATAATCATAATGATGGTGATAATGATGAACTGCTTCCCGAGATTCTGAAACCATTCATAAAAAATAGTAAATGGAACGATCCTAATATATTAGTCGAACGTCTACAGCTCTTGCATGCCTGTAAACAGCTTGGCCATATTGGTTATGAGAAAGAGCTATTAAATATAGAAAATGAACTTCGTAAAGCTGCTATTATTGTGTAATGGGTCAACGTAGCAACACCCCCATCCCCTAAAAAATAATTTTCAACAAGTGTTATGTTTAAAAGAACTGATAAACCAAAAGAGCTGTATTCTGTGTGTCTATCTCTTGTAAAAAAAAATGATTAAATTGATAAACATAGTTTGTGTATATTTCTTGTTTTCTTGCATGTTCAAGCAATAGTTATGTCAGGGAAGGGATTTGAACCCTTGCTTCCTTATATATTTGGAAATTTGATCTTAAGTCAAACGCCTTAACCACTCGGCCACCCTGACAGTTACTGATTTAATTAATCTTGTTGGACATTAGTGTTTACAAAACTTTTCTTTTCCCCACTATATATATGCTCAACCACTTTTTGGTTTTTCAATGCTGATTTTTGTTTTGTTTCAATTTTTTTTCACTAACATTGCAGTTATCAGTATTGCAAACTGCGTGTTTAATATAGGGTTAAAGGCATTAAATAAATCACAAGCCTTACAGTAGTTGCATATGATGTATGACATGCAACATGTTATTCAAAATTTCAAATAGAGCTGTGCCTTGTTAACATTAAACTCTGTTGGTCATTAAAATAACTACTTGTAAAATAATTCCAGTGTCAAATCTTATTAGCAAATAGCATATATTAAATAATCATGCCATAAAACGAGAACTTAAAAATCATTTATTGTAGGAATACCTTTAATGGGATCACCAAACCTTCAAGTATGCAATATACATTCCAGATAGTGCTGTATTTTGGTCGATAGTGCCTCCAGTGCTTACATTAAATAAGAATACAATAAACATATAAATTTTTTTTATAAATCATAATTGTTTTCATAAAATACCATATAATAAATATTTTCACACCAACGAATGACCATTTGAAAATGGTTTATTGTAGAAATATCTTTAATGGAATCTCCAAACCTTCAAGTAAACCATATATGATGTGCATTCCACATAGCTACATAACCGACAGTACATCGTGGTACCAATCTCCGCCGCATTGCGCGCTCATTGTTTGTGTTGGATTTCTGTCTCATTACTAGAACTGTACTTACTGGTAAATAACCAATATAGTGGTCAAAGTGTTCCCCTGGTAGATAACCCATGTTTGGTTTGTCAATTTCTAATTGCAAGGCCAGTCAAGACCTAACAAAAATTAGTCTTAACGTATATATCCATCATCAACACCATATCATTAAACAAATGAAACCATCTTAAGGTATTTATTACATTTAATTGCATTTTAGGAATCTTGCAAACATCTTGCAACCTTAAAGAGGAAAGTATAGACAGGAATTGTGAAAAGGAAACCGTTCAATCATTTAATGTCGTTAGTGTAAGGAACCTCAACGTAAGAGGTTATGAAAGTCTACGTGAGGGTGTGGTTTTTACAGCTGAATGCCTTTTCCTGACACCCACCTCAGAGACAAGTTTATGGGAAATGAAACTCAGCTATCATGTCGAATGTGAAGCTCCTAGTCTAGGAGAAAGTCATGTTGAGGTGATTGTCTACAGGGAGTGTGGTAAACGAGACAACAACAACAACAACAAAAAGCATACATGTAAAGGGAATATTATGGAATTTTCGAGTACATGTAGTCAATTTTAATAAAAATTGGATAAATTTCATGGTTTGTACACCACTTGGCTAAATTCGGTAAATTTTAGTGAATTTTCATCTATATTCGTCTAATTTTATATGAATTTGAGGTAGTTTAAACCATGCTTAGGTAAATCAATGGAATTTCAATAAATCTGGTAGTCATTTGTTGAATTTTGCTGGAATGTTGTGTCATTTGGTCAATTTGCGGAAAATGTAGTGGATTTTAGGAAAATTTAAGGTAAATCATGGGCAAGCACTCTATTATTAGCTGAGTTTCTAATACAATTTTTGCATACCCTAGGACCAGTATTGCATTATAAGGCATGCCATGTGTTAGCGTTCTTAAAAGCCAGTGATAAAAAACAAAAAGAGGTCTTTAATTCCACCCCTGGGCGTCATATCTAGTGTCATGTAGGTTGACGATCACGGAGTCCCAGCTGAGACCGTCATTGCTTCCACTAACTTGTGCTAGGCTCCTCACTCTCTTATTTCCTGTCGACCACACTTGCTCAACTCTTGTTCTCTACCGACCCCAACATGATTAGAGTATCCGAGCCCTAGGGAGTCTCTTCCTTTTGAAACTTCATTGGCCCTGGTTTATTTATTTTTTCTGATATCCTGAGGAGGCAGCCTTGCTTTTTTATTTTCATGTTATTTCCTGTCTTTTGCCCAAGCCCCCTCAAGAAGGTAGGGTGTATTTAGCCCCACGACTTGCGATGCACTCTGCCTATGGCTACACCCTCAAGGGCTGATCAGTTTGGAAGTTGGCAACCCCAAGGGATTTCTGAGCTGAGTCCAGTTTTCCTCCTCTTTATCCATTACCTCTGGGGCAAAGCCACTCCTAGTATACTTTTTATCTGCCTTTCATGGCTCTCCTTCCTTCCAACTCCCTCAATCCTTATGCTTGAGGGTTGAGGGCCATTTTTTATTCCTTCTGTCCTTTATTTGACCAATTGTTTTCCATTTCTTATTCTAGTATATAAGCGTATAGTAGCTTAGATTTAATTTTCATCTTTACGATGTCCCAAACCATTGAGGGTCGCTGTAGAACGCTTCTCTCTTGTCCAAAGGACAGCATGTTGAATTCCTCACTGGCTCATGAATTTTATACTTTGTTCACTTAGTTCTCATGGCTTTGAAACTGGCTGTCGGTAACGTGATCATTATTCATTTTAACTTCAGCGTACTAAACTAATTTTAAATTAGTTAATTTTAAATTAATTATTTTAAATTAATTTTAAATTCAGATTTGTGTTTCACAGTAAACACAATGATTATTCTCCGTTTAAAACAAGCCATACCATTCTTTTTCTAACATGATAGCTTATACGTGGGCATGGAAAGTAGTATAATCATCAGCTAAGGATTCAATTTCCATTACCTACACCTCTCATGGTATGCCAATTCGTTAAACTATAGAAAACGTTTCTATATGTTCTGTTACATTATTATTTCACCATATCACCGTGTAGTGGTTAACCTACTTGGTTGTCAACCCTAAGGTCTTGGCTTCCAACCCCGACTATACCATGACATTCATTTCAAGGTTGCCATAAGCTTTACTAAGCCTTTGTCAAACCTAACAAAGATCTAGTCATGTGCATAGCATGTCCGCTATCAAGCAAATGAGTAATATGAAACTTACTGACAAGGTCGCTGTGCTGTTATCAGCAAGGCACACTACGCAAACCAAAGCCAGAGTCTCTGTGCAGATTCAACACAGCGGTAGTAGGCAAGCCTATGTTTGTTTAAAAATCATCATGAATATAGCTCCACTGTCACTACAGAGGCCCCGGTTCGATTTTTTTTCACAAGGCTGCAACAGGGTAGACTGAGTCTTGACAGGTAAAACTTTTTGGGGTCCATTCGTGAACCAGGGTAAAGGGTTGGCCATCCTGACTTCTGCAACACCTCAAACCAATGTTTACTATTACTGGTGAGTTATCATTTTTTTCTTTCTTCGGCTTTTCCCAATTATTTTGAGTCGCCGGAGCCAACCAGGCTCATTTTGGTTTTGGCCGGGGATTTAAGGCCGAATGCCCTTCCTGACGCCACGTGATTTTTTTCAGGTGAAAATTCCAACCCCCGCCGTCACCGGGATTTGAACCCCAGCCGTCCGGGTAAAGACGAGCAGCTAAGCACCTGCGCCATCACGCTCCCCACAGGTTAGTATCTATACACACATTAATCCATAATTACCTAATAATAATAATAACAACAATCATCCTCCATACACATGCGCATTAAAGCATGGTTTCACAAATATGCTTATGCTTTTAGGTGTATAACACATTTTTCCCCATAACATGACTATTTACTGTTTTAGGGGTGAAATGACCTATCCAGGTAAAAGCGTATATCATGACCTATTTTTTAAGCCATTACACCTAATTTTAGGATTCTTCGTTTCCTAGATATGGATTTTTCAATTTGGGGGTTGTTTGCATCCCCCTGCTATTTTTCATCAAAAACAAAAGATCTTAGGTTCATTTATCATTTTTAGGTGTTTAACACGTTTTTTTTCCCATAACATGACTATTTACTGTTTTAGGGGTGAAGTGATCAATCGAGGTAAAAGCCCTAATCATCCCCTATTTTTTAAGCTATCACACCTAATTTTAGGCTTCTTCGTTTCCGAGATATGGATTTTTCAATTTTGGGGGGTAGTTTCACCCCCCTGCTATTTTTCATCAAAAACAAAAGATCTTAGATTCATTTATCATTTTTAGGTGTTTAACACGTTTTTTCCCCATAACATGACTATTTACTGTTTTAGGGGTGAAATGATCAATCGAGGTAAAAGCCCTAATCATCCTCTATTTTTTAAGCTATCACACCTAATTTTAGGCTTCTTCGTTTCCGAGATATGGATTTTTCAATTTGGGGGGGTAGTTTCACCCCCTGCTATTTTTCATCAAAAACAAAAGATCTTAGGTTCATTTATCATTTTTAGGTGTTTAACACGTTTTTTCCCCATAACATGACTATTTACTGTTTTAGGGGTGAAATGATCAATCGAGGTAAAAGCCCATATCATCCCCTATTTTTTAAGCTATCACACCTAATTTTAGGCTTCTTCGTTTCCGAGATATGGATTTTTCAATTTTGGGGGGTAGTTTCACCCCCCCTGCTATTTTTCATCAAAAACAAAATATTTTAGGTTCATTTATCATTTTTAGGTGTTTAACACGTTTTTTCCCCATAACATGACTATTTACTGTTTTAGGGGTGAAATGATCCATCGAGGTAAAAGCCCATATCATATGACCTTTCATTATTCCCACCCTTTTGTTTATTACCGCTTTGTTCGAGCCCATGCCAATCTGTTATCATGATGTTATACACTCACTCATTGTTTCAAACTTTGCGTTGCATGATGAGTCCATAATGAACCTAGGCTATGACATACACATTATAAATCCGCACACTGTATAATGACACCAGCCTCTTATCTCTCTCTGCTGCGAGGCACGTACGATGATAAGACCTGTGTCTGTCTGGATCGCCGTGGGCTAGCTTCAATGCTTTCAATTCTCATTGCATTAAACATGTTCTCTCTCTGCGTGTGAGCCCTGACCAGTCAAGACAAATAATAATAATAATAATGCATAAATGTTTTACTAACATCATAGCGCATAACATAACGTGACTTCAAATCTGGTTTCTTACATTTTTTCCCCGTTTTCCTCAACGATCTCGAAAAAAATAACGGAAACCATCATTTTAGGTTTTCCATACCTACATTCCCGTAAACAGAACGACATAAATACATCGACATGAGCATCATAAAAATCGCCTCATTCGTTTTCCAAATAACGCGAAAATGAACAAAAAACACCTTTTCCATAAGAAAACCATGTTTCCAGCTTTTTGCCTTTTTCATATCTATATCCCCGTAAAGAGGACAATGAAACGAAATAAATACTATCACACACGTCATTCTCACGTTTTCGGTTTTCACAATATGAGGGAAAATCACAAAACCCATTTGTGACTAAAAAAAACATGTTTCCAGCTTTTAACCTATTCCATATCTATATCCCCGTAAAGAGCACAACGAGACGAAAACATACTATCACGCACGTCATCATCACGTTATCCGTTTTCCAAAAATCGGCAAAAATGTGAAAAACGCATTTTTCGACCCAAAACCCTAAGTTCACCTTTTCGACACCGACATTCCCGTAAAGAGCACAACGAGACGAAAAAAACGAATCCAAGCACGCTCTCCCAGCATGACCCGTTTTCCAAAAATCGGCAAAAATGTGAAAAACGCATATTTAGACCCAAAACCCTAAGTTTACCTTTTCGACACCTACATTCCCGTAAAGAGCACAACGAGACGAAAAAAACGAATCCAAGCACGCCCTCCTAGCATGACCCGTTTTCCAAAAATCGGCAAAAATGTGAAAAACGCATGTTTTGACCCAAAACCCTAAGTTCACCTTTTCGACACCGACATTCCCGTAAAGTGCACAACGAAACGAAATAAACGAATCCAAGCACGCCCTCCTAGCATGACCCGTTTTCCAAAAATCGACAAAAATGTGAAAAACGCATTTTTTGACCCAAAACCCTAACTTCACCTTTTCGACACCGACATTCCCGTAAAGAGCACAACGAGACGAAATAAACGAATCCAAGCACGCCCTCCTAGCATGGCCCGTTTTCCGAAAATCGACAAAAATGTGAAAAACGCATTTTTTGACCCAAAACCCTAACTTCACCTTTTCGATACCTACATTCCCGTAAAGAGCATGACGAGACGAAAAAAACGAATCCAAGCACGCCCTCCTAGCATGACCCGTTTTCCAAAAATCGGCAAAAATGTGAAAAACGCATGTTTTGACCCAAAACCCTAAGTTCACCTTTTCGACACCGACATTCCCGTAAAGTGCACAACGAAACGAAATAAACGAATCCAAGCACGCCCTCCTAGCATGACCCGTTTTCCAAAAATCGGCAAAAATGTGAAAAACGCATGTTTTGACCCAAAACCCTAAGTTCACCTTTTCGACACCGACATTCCCGTAAAGAGCACAACGAGACGAAATAAACGAATCCAAGCACGCCCTCCTAGCATAACCCGTTTTCCAAAAATCGGCAAAAATGTGAAAAACGCATGTTTTGACCCAAAACCCTAACTTCACCTTTTCGACACCTACATTCCCGTAAAGAGCACAACGAGACGAAAAAAACGAATCCAAGCACGCCCTCCTAGCATGGCCCGTTTTCCGAAAATCGACAAAAATGTGAAAAACGCATTTTTTGACCCAAAACCCTAAGTTCACCTTTTCGACACCGACATTCCCGTAAAGTGCACAACGAAACGAAATAAACGAATCCAAGCACGCCCTCCTAGCATGACCCGTTTTCCAAAAATCGACAAAAATGTGAAAAACGCATTTTTTGACCCAAAACCCTAACTTCACCTTTTCGACACCGACATTCCCGTAAAGAGCACAACGAGACGAAATAAACGAATCCAAGCACGCCCTCCTAGCATGGCCCGTTTTCCGAAAATCGACAAAAATGTGAAAAACGCATTTTTTGACCCAAAACCCTAAGTTCACCTTTTCGATACCTACATTCCCGTAAAGAGCATGACGAGACGAAAAAAACGAATCCAAGCACGCCCTCCTAGCATGGCTCTTTCCATTCCAAGGTCGCAGGGGCTCACCACTTGCTTTTATAAGCAGCTCTGTCCTTACCCCACTACTCCCGTATAACAGTAAAGCCGGACGGGTGGTGTATGCACAAGCAAGGTTTCTCGCACAGGGTCCTTAGTAGCTTACGTGCATAAACGGTCAATGATGTGGCACCAAACGTAATAACAATTGGTCATTAACAAGGGTCTTTAATAGCTTACGTGCATAAACAATCAATGATGTGGCACCAAACGTAATAACAAATTGGTCATCAACTCAGGTATTTTCCTCCACAGAAGCGGATTCTTTAACAGTGGTTTATACAAGTAACTTACTGTATGTGTTCAGTGTATTGCGATGAGCACGCTAGTAAAATACAATATATATTAATCTGGATTCATAATTTCAGACACGTTTCTGTGAGTGAGTGAGGAGTGAGTGAGTAAGTAAAAGCCTGTTTCAAGTTTGCTATTCTAGTTAATGTTGATATTTAAAGTATTTTTGGCACTGATTACTGCTACCCAAATATTAGGCTACAATAAGTGTGACGTTTGGTTGCGAACAGTCTAACTAAACTATTGTTTATGACATCGTGGTCATGTAGTCCCACGTACTTGGGTGTGTGTGTCATTGCGATGGCTGCATTAGTGTGTGTGTGTTTGTAACTGAGGCTAGGATTGGGAAGGAGGCGGCCGTGGACCATCCCGGCATTTGTGTATGGTAGAAATGGGAAACCACTTCCAAGAGGGCTAAGTTGGGAATCTAACCCATCACTTCTTAGTTTAGCCCTACGAAGCTGAGTGTACTCTTTTCCAACCCTCAGAACAGAATTACATTTCTAGGCAGAGCTGGAAGTCTCAATACGTACCCCAAGACCACAGAAGGCGGCTTCCTAACTAAACTATTTAATGGCGTTTGCCGTAATAAGGTTTAGTACTCCTACAAGCCCTCTTTGTGTGAAGTCCTGCGGCGTAGCCGTGCTCCACGGCCGTGAGGGCAGCTGCAGCAGGTCCGGAGATAGTACTTACATGATGGAAGTTCTAACTCATAGCCTACTTTCTCGTAGAATTTGTTGATATCTCGCGAACCAATAATGGTAGACGATCACGTGAGGTATCAAATTACTCGGGCTGACGCCCCACTTTTAAATTTACTATTTTCCAAAATTTTGACAAAGGGCCTAAAGACACATTTTGAAAAAAATCTTTTCTATCTTTATTTAATAGTTATTGCATTATTTATATAATTTTTTACTAACTTTTTTTTGAAATTATGACAAAGGGCCTAACTACACTTTTGTTGATATTTTTTGAATCCATAATGGGAGTTTAACCTCTGAGGTATCGACCGTAGGACTTGGGGTGACGCCCCCTTTTTGAATTTGTCATTGAAATTTTGGCCAAGGGCTTAACTACACTTTTGTTGATATTTTTTGAATCCATGATGGGATTTTGACCTATGAGGTATTGTAGGACTTGGGGTGACGCCCCCTGTTAGAATTTATTTTTGAGATTTTGACAAAGGGCCTAACTACACTTCTGTTGATATTTCCTGAACACATGATGGGATTTTAACATGCGAGGTATTATACGAGTCGGGGTGTGGGCTCTATTTGAAATGTATTATTATTATTTATTTATTTTTGACAAAGGACCTAACAAGCCCTGTTGCAAGAAAAAGAAGTTTTGTTTATTTTACCTTTTTAATATTATTATTTAAGAGTGGTAGTAGAGAGAGACGGTGTGTGTGTGTTTAAACAACAAGCATGTGGCAGCCCACGGTGGCCGTGCTCTCAATGGATCAATCGATATTTCGTGAACCATTGATCGCAGAGGCATATACGACGGTTCGTTTTAAGGGTATTCTTTTCTCTGGTCTTTCCTATGGTGGACTCATTGACTGAAATAACCCAAAACTGCTAGGTCATGGACCAGAGATTTGTATAAATGGATAATTGTAGATGGCTATGTAAAGTGTTGCTTTGCGCTGTGTGACGCTGTAGACGCTAGACAGCTGATCGAAAAGAATGGTCGTGATGAGACAGAGTTAGGCTGAAACACAAGCTTTGAATGGTTAAATGAAATGTATGATTTAACACTTGTAGCTGGTAGCCCTCTAGCAAGCCCCAAGTGTTTTGTAGCTTGAAGACACAACAGTAAGCTGCAAGGAGATTTGCAGGTGTAGTCTCTCTCTACCACGACTTGATAACACTATCTCAGGAATGCGCTGACCTCACCTGGCAACAGGGGGCTGCTGCTATGGAAAAGTACAGCGCTAGTGTGACAAGGACAGAGAGACAGGTAACAGTTGAAGGAATAACGTCAGTAGCAGTGTAGGGGAGGGAGCGAGGGAGGGGAGGGGGATAAAGTAGGGGGAACAGAGAGAGCTGTTGTTCACTCCTCACACCGGGCTATAGGTGACGATGTGAACAGGAGTGTAGGGAGGGGGGGGGGGGAGTGACGGAGGGGGAACCGAGGTGAGGAGAGAGGGGAGAGAAAGAGAGAGTGAGAAAGACGTGTTGCTGATGATAAGACATGTGGATTTGTATGTAGTCCTGAGCGTGGTACAGAGGGGTATAGATTTAGTAAAGCATGAGTGAATAAATAAATAATAGACACACAGGTTTACACGAAATCTAATTTATTAATCCAAGAATTGAAGGCTGAGCTAAAACCCAGCCATTTAACATACATTTTGTTTCCTTTTTGTTTCAACACTTTTCCACAAGGTAATGTTTTGGAAACGCTGTCTCTAGGAGTTCTTGGAGATAAAACCTGCCCTTTATGGGTTGATGGTTGTGGTCCCCGAGTAAATAGGTGACTGGGCTGCCCAGGTTGACTTGACGAACACGAAATAATTCAGTCCTGCAATTCGGCGTGTATCCCTTGTCGAAGACGGACTTAAATTTACTCACACGAACATGGTCACCGACGTTATGGTGGTGACGTTTAGGGTCATCCGTTTTTATGGGGTAAAACAGTTTATTCAGCCGCGGAATATTTTTGGTCACCAGTCGCGGCTTGGTTCCAATCGTTCTGTGTTTGGTATAATTGTAACGTGACACTAGCTCAGGTAATAAGTCTAGCCAGTGGTAGGAGCCCCGAGCTGTAAACTGTTTCCTCATATGCGATTTCAATGTCCGATTAAATCTTTCAACTACACTGGCTTTTAGATTGCTGTACGCAGTGTAATGGTGAATATTCAACGATTTGAGAAAACTGGGGAAATCCTTGTTGAAAAATTATTTGCCCTGGTTGATTTGCAACAAATGGGGTTGACGTTTGGATTGTTGAATAATATGTTTAAAGGCCATGGAGACTAGAAGGCCAGACTTGCGACTCACAGGTTCAACAAAGGCCATTTTGGAATACACATCAATGACAGTCAACATATAGCGTACACCATCGACAACGCTATCATAGGAAATCATCTCTACCAAATCGGCCTGCCAAAGTTCATCCACACCCCGGGAAGTAACCTTGAGTCGCTGATAGTTGCGCCTAGCTGAGCGATGCAACTCGCGAGCTATTTCCACTTTGATGAGTGAGGGCTTAAACAATAATTTTGGCATTTCGAAGTTCTTGTTCAATTTCTTGAATTTCCCAATCGTGGCCGGTGTGGCCAGCTTGACGTGAAGCATGCAAGAGCTGTAGCCGCTGGACGAGCTTACTGGGATTATGCCAGTAGGTAACATCCACAAGGAGTTTTAATGGTTTAAATGTCACTCATGAAGCTTACACTCTACGACGAACACTGTGACTGGTTGGAAATATTTTCGCAATGATGGTTTTATATTTTTGAGATATATTGGCATTCACTTGTTGAGAGTGTTTATACTGTCTTTTATGAGCATTAGTTCCCAATAAAATGGATTTATATTTGTCACGGTCCTCTAGCGTATAGTCCTCTGAAGATGGTGTTCGGGAAAATAACAGCTTTAACAGGTCCGACGTTAATTGATAGTTTATGTTTTTAATGATGACTCTAGTATCAGTAAATTTAATCGATGCATCACCAATGTAAAAACCATCCTCTTCATAACGGACGCCACACGTCGTATCAGTCTTTCCAGTAAAGAGCATGGTGAGATAAGGTTCCAGCTGCTATCCATAATATTTTTTTGAAATGGGTTTTAATTTAGCTTTATGTTGAGGCGTGGCCAAAAGTTGTGACATCGTAGGCTGTTTGGAGGTGGAAGGTGTTTTGACAATGGCCAATGTTTTTTAATAGCTCAGCAAGGGGTGATGATTTTCTTTCAGAAGTAAACGCTTGATCATCCACATCCTCAACATCGCTAAAACTAGTCAATAATTCTTCTTTTTCTTCTTCTTCTTCTTCTTCCTCCTCTTCCACAGTCATCCCTTGTAGAGTCTGCGTGGCTTGTGAAACAGTGGGTAGCGATTCGGATGGCTTGAAAGAGGGTTTAATCATTGTTTTTAAAGGAAGTGCTAATTGTTGTTGAATAAACAAAAGTGATCCGCACGTGATCGTTTCAATTGACGAAACTTTTGGCGAATAGTATTTTTTGCTCTAATAATATGCTTTTTCAATTGACTCTCTGCTAACGCCATGGTGTCACGACAAATGACTTATGGGAAAATGAGACAACCCCTTAAATAGTAATAAAATGATCAAACCCTAAGCGATAACGTCCATGGTCAAGTTCACTTTGTTTGTCAATCACCAAACAGGCATGGTGTTGTGTGTTTCAACATTTGGCACACAATTCAGTAAACGTTTGAAAAGTAATATCGGGATGGACATGTTCATTATAAATGAGGCGACTATTCCGCTCATCCTGCCGAAATAAAACAATGACATTAGCATTGTCACGAATAAGTTGTTTGGACATTTCAGAATACGTTTGTTCAAGATAGAAGCAATCGATATGTCTGTGATGACCCATGCTGAAATAGTTCTGAATGATGGCTTGCCGTTCAGTGGATACATCATCAAAAATCATCAGTGACTCAGGCCTCACAGCATCTGGGACAATAACATTTTCTTCCATAGAAAACGTAAAATAACCCATATTCTCGGTTTGTAAATCAGACATGACTTGATCTAGAAACACGTAGAGGGGTTGGTAGAGGGATTTTGCAAAAATATATATATCTTGAAAACGCAGACCATTTAGCGCTGTGATGAGCGTGAGCAAAAGATTGGTCTTTCCACGTCCTGAAGGTCCCACGATGATGCAGAAAATGGAAGACAGAGACAGTGAACCGTTGCGTTGTTCACGTGATGTGGGATAGAGATGGCAAACCATGTCCCCCACAGGGAATGATCCTTGCTGCTTAATAATCTTCATATCAACTAGGGGTTAGAGAGGTTAGCAGGCTGTCTATATACATGGAGCCATGCCTTGTAATAGAAACAGTAGACCCCTACTACAGGTTGACGATGGATGTGTTTGGACGTGCGTTCACGGCTAAAGCTAAGTTTGTTCCCATACATGATCCTAAACAAGAAACAGACCCTGCTAATACACACTATGTGGATAGACCTGTGGTGCCACGCACTAAACAGGGAGATTATGACTTTAAGAGAAAGCGGTTAACCTATGAGAAGCATCCTCAAGTGTCTACGGATGCCACCACAAAAAAGTATGTGGATAACAAGGTGCGAGATTTATATGACGAAGTGCCCCAGCTTACTGTGGATGGCTATACGGCTAATCATAACCGTATTATTCACGATGAAGACCCACAAGAAGATGATGATGTTTGCAACAAACGCTACCTCACCTACCAAATGAAAAGGTTTTATAAATTTGTGCCATTCATATTTTTAGTGTACCTTACCAATCAGAGACTTGTGAATGACAAGAACCATTCTCCACCGGTGAATGATTACCTTACGTATGCGCTTTTTTCAGGTTTAAGGCAATATCGATTACACTATGATGGCGTTATTCACATTATACAATCAATGCCTGATGAAAAACATTTACATGTAGAGATAAACCGTCAAAGGATGTTGATACATAACCATCAAACAGTAAACGCAGGTGATGAATTATCATTTCATCTCATTCTTACATGGGATGAAAAGCAGGCAGAAAGAACCGTGAATGATTTCCCGCTTTATATGGAACTTGACTATACAGCCATGAAATAATGACCACACGTTAGTTGTCACTCAAACTTTGTTGTGAAAGGTTGTTCATCATCATCATCATCATCATGGTGAAACAAAGATACGTGGTGAAAAAGACTAAAAAGAAGACCCTGTCATCGCCAAAGAATGGGGATAAGGCACTTGTTGACAAGCCCTTGCGAATGAAAAAAGTAAAATAATAATATGTTGATCATGAAGAAAGTCCTTCAAGCACCACAGAGACGTGTTATTCCAAAACGTAAACAACAGGTTTCAAAACAAGGCCGAGTGATTCCTGTCCCCAAACGAGCTGGATTTTTACCAGCCCTTTTCACCAGTCTGGTCGCCCTGGGTACACATTTGGGCGGTGCTAGCGCGGTGGCTAAAACCATAAAAGCTGTAGAACAAGGCAAGCAACAATTGCAAGAAAGTCAGCGACACAATGAAACGATGGAGGCGATTGCTATGGGAGCCAGAAGCTCAAATTTAAAGCTAACCTTTTATAAACAAGGACTTGGTATTTACCTATCACCAAATAAAAATAAAAATATACTTTTTTACCACAGCCATAGCATGACATACTCTGACTCATGAAGAAGTTTAAAGTTATGATTTCTCATTTTCGAGGTGTGTTTATGCGGAACCAATTACCGCCACGACAATGGAAACAGGAATGTGTCGTCATTAATCTAGATACTCACCGAAGACCAGGAACCCATTATGTATCCTATGTGAAAGAGGGTTCCACGGTGTGGTACTTTGACAGTTTTGGGAATCCTCCTCCGCCCATGGAACTAGTCACGTATTTTGGAAACAGGACCAAGATATATTATAATGTGAAAAGTTAGCAAACGTTTAACTGCCAAGAGTGTGGGCGTTTGTGTTTATTTTTATATAAGACACAGAGCATAAGCAAAAGCGTCAATAGTATGTCAGCAGAAAGTAAGACGTTTACACTGCATGGACGTGGACCGGAAGTCAGCCTAGACTTTTACCCTCCTATTGAATTGAGTGAAAGACCTTATGGTTTGGGACTAGTTTCTCTTGAAACGTGCAATAGAATATACAACATACGTCAAAATGGTAACAACAAGTTCTACTATGATGATTCTATGCTAGCCCTGAACCCTGGTGGATATACGATAGATGATATTTATGAACACATTTACGTGGTGCTGGTAAACAAATATGATTTAACGTCATTTCTTGATGGAACACGCAAGTTTGAAATTGTCGGCCATACCATCACTCATCGCTGCAGTATATTATCCACGTTTTAGATTGATTTTCAATCACAACCCGATTCCATTGGTCCTTTACTGGGGTTTTACCACGAGTGTTGGAACTCAACAAAAACATGATTCGAACCATGAAGTGAAATTGATTGAGAACCATCATGTGTCGGTGACATGTAGTATTAATAGCAACGTGTACACCAATCAAGAGCCATCGCATTCGCTCTACGATTTTATTGTGACGTCGCCCAATGGCCATATTATTCGTGAAAACCCTCCAGTGGTGCATTTTCATTCTCTGTGTGTTGATCCTATTAGTAATATAACCTTAAGACTGGTCAATAAAGATCAACAACTGATTCAACTAGTTTCTCGCACACCAGTCACCTACAAGTTGGTCTAAAGCCACTATGACGTTGGTGTATAAAGCAACAACGCCGTCTACAACAGGTGTTAGTTGTTTGCCACGTGAATACACGTTAGCACGTAAGGAGAAGCAGATTTTACAGCAACTGGGTTACCACGTAAACCCACATGATGAATTCTATCCTAGAAGTGGTGAACCGCATCGAGGAGCAAGAAGGGGTGGTAAGAATTGATCCGCATTTCTATCAAGCTCAAAACATGGACTAAATAACAATGATGAAATTCAATTTGTTATCTACAACCAAGATATTTACACCCTACCGCATGAAAGTGTTATTCAGATTGAAGGTCGGCTCGCAAAAGCCGACATCCAAGTAAGCCAACCATGCTTTTGCCTTTTTGTTTTCTGAGGTGCGCTATGTGATTAACGATATTGTGATGGATAGCACTCGAAATGTTGGTATTTCAAGTGTCATGAAACTATATCCCTCTTATAGCGCTGAAGAAAGTAAAACACATTGCATGGCGGGTTGTTGCCCTGAATCGACCAATGACTGGATGGTTCACACCGATGGCAATTTTACTGGATTTTTACATCTTAAACTCATTTTAGGCTTTGCCGAAGATCACCAGCGTATTGTGGTAAACGCAAGGCAAGTGCTTTGTCTGTTGAGAGACAGGAGCGATAATATTTGAAACTCATGACAATGTCCCGCCAAACACCACAGCTTATTGTCTCATTATTCATCACAAACAAGTCAACTATTATCCACTGTCCAACCAAGTGACTAGTGTATAAATAACAGGTACACCAACATCAAGGAGCCCATTCATGAATTGCTTTCAAGCCATTAGAGGTGTCACACCCATGAATTTAAAATCTGAGGAACAACGTTTCAAGACCTTTGCCACGTGGCCTGTGCCTTTCATTAACCCTCAAGCCTTGGCAGCGGCTGGTTTCTAATATTTAAAAACAAGAGATGAAGTGAAATGTGTGTTTTGTTCAATCACCATAGACCAATGGAGTGATGAACCTATGCAGGAACATTAGCGCTGGTCAACAGCCTGCCCGTACCTCTGTAGAAAGGATGTGAGTAATACACCCTGTCATTCAAGTTACCCCCCACTAGTGCCCCTGAGTGATGAAAAAAGTTATGATGCATGTGGACCTTATGGTGTCAACGGTGCTTCGGTGAGCAGGTCACAGTCAAAAACGCCCAGTTTAGAGACATTGGGACATCACCGGTGTCATGGACGCTATAAACACAAAAGATTGTATTGTTTTATGAGTTGATACTGTCCCTATCCCATAATGACAAAAACAAAATGTAAAACTGGTTATCATTTTTTATGCTAACAAAATTATGTAATAAAAAGTATGTTATTACTATTATTATTATTATTTCTAAACCTGAATAGTGGCTAGTCAGTATTCAGTCGACCTAAACTAATCTAACACACTCTAACCTAACCTGACTCTACATAACCTAACCTAAGTGAGCACAATTATAGTGGGCTCAATTTCTTTACTAGAATGGGATTTAAGTAAATGCAATTGGTACACCTTAGTAGTAGCTAGTGAGTCGTCAGTTGAACTTGGTCCATGCAAGCGTCAACATGTTGCGTACGCTGATTGTGGATTGCCAAGGGTTTAAAATTGGAGATAACAAATTTATATTATATTTACTGTTCAACGTTTTGGATTTCACGACCCACCCATCTCGTGTCTAAACCGCCCTATGCTATTGATTTGTTGTGTGAGAAAGACCGTAAACAAACCCAATGGATTGAAAATCATTTGCAACTACAATGGAATCCAGGAACCATTTCATATAAATACCTCAACATGGTAATGAAAGCGCATTTGTCATCAGCCAGTGTCGTATTTGTGAAAGGTAATGAAAAGCGCCAATGGATACAAGAGTTTTTGACCCCTTACTGTTAATGTATCGATGTAATAGATTTAGGGTGCCCCTCTCTGCAAACACTCATGGATACCTGTCCCTGTGGTAACATTAGCCATAAAGCCCTGGTGTATGCGTGGCATTTGTTTCATTGGTTAACCACAAATGCCTGCTGGGAGTTGTTAAATAAAATTAAAACTCAAGGTTTGCCAGTGGATGAGAGCAGTGAGATTTCTACAAGCGACGTGTAAACATCTACAGTTTGTCCTAGGATGGAGGGGGAGATCTACTTATATGGCCATTGGCAAATTCTTTGTTTGCAAAAAGAAACTAGTCAGTTTTACCAAAGAAGAATTATTGGCGCTTCCAAAATCATGCATTTGTTATGAGGCAGTGAATGCAGTGAAAGAAATCTGGCAACATGTGCCAAAATCATGTAGTCAAGACCCTGTGTTAAGTGAATTGCAACCATGTACAGAATACGATCATCATAAGCAAGTGGCCATGGCAAAAATACCATTTATGTGACAGTGTGCTACTTGCCAGCTGGTCAAACTCTATCACGGTCTTAAAAGTCAGTGTAAAGACTTTGTTTCCTCATTCCACGGGAGTGATGGCGAGAAAAAAGCAACAACAACAACATCGTCAACAGAGGAGAATGAATATCAAACCTTTGCGCCGTCGATGTAAAAGGATATGTCAAACTTGTACTGGTCGTGACGTCATTGACAAAGTCATTAACCGTTTAACTTTTGAAATCCCCTTACCTGGGTATCGCTATTGTGGTCCTGGAACAAAGCTGAATCGACGTTTGCAGCGTGGCGATGTACCTATTAATCCTTTGGATCAAGCATGCAAAGAACATGACCTTTCTTATTGCCATAGTCATCCTGCATTAAGACGTGTGGCGGATAAAGTATTGTTGAAAAGAGCTAAACAACGTTTGACATCCTGTGATGCCTCAGTGGGAGAGATGTTGGCAGCCCTGATTGTGATTAGTGCTATGAAAGGACATGAACATTAAAAAACATTAAAAAAAGGATTGAGGAATTGATATTTCTTTGTATTCTATTTTTGTAAAGCCCTATTTGTTGTGAAATTTTAAAAAAGGTTTCCCTGAGCACGATGTCTTTTAATTTTAAAAATGGTGATAGGTATTTTTTTCATTTTCATATATCTCACATTTAAAATTTACCATTTCCACTTTGCATTTTTAAATTTTTCATTTGAAGTTTTTGTATTTTGCCGATATGGAAAAGTTCATTTTCAGTTTTGCAGTTTACACCTTTTCTAATTTAGCCCATGTCGAAAGTTGATATTTGCAAAACACATGTTTGCTTATTTTAAGTTGTTTTTTTTAATGGTCTTGATGCAATGAATAATTCCACAGCCAGTACACTATAACATTTGATTTTGTCACATACTATAAGCAATAAAGGTAAATCATGTCCACTCTATAATGGTTACTCTTATAACTACAAGCAGCAACATGTAAATAGAATAATATTCTGATGATGTTCAAACCGAGGATCTAAGGTTTTAATTCCAACTATGGTTCTCAGCCCATCAGTTACACTAAATAAATAAAAAAAACTGTCATCAAAATAAGCCACCAAAATAAACCACTAACATAAGCCACTAAAATAAGCCACCAAAAATAAGGCATTAACATAACCCACCAAAAATAATCCACCAACATAAGCCACCAACATAACCCTACGTAAAACATCAACACAAAATTATTCTTTCACCAAAACTGTTCTAACCATTGTAGTAAGCAAATCAACCTTATAAGTCTGTTGCTAACATGGAATATACTATAACCAATAAAGGTAAACCACGTGCACTCTATCATGGCTACTCTTATAACTATAAGCGGCAAAATGTAAATGGAATAATATTCTGGCAATGCTCAAAACAAAAGGACAACAAGATGTCTAGGCCATCTAAAAAGTAAAAATGGTGAGGTCTTAAGTGCGGGTAATCATCAATGTGGTGTACCAAATGAAGCACGTTTGGTGTTAACAAAACATTATTAAAAGGATAAAAAAGCAAGCCCAACAAAAAATAGTACTACTCAACATAGTGACTTCTTTGTTAAAAAGCATTTACCATCTCCTCTAAAAGTTATGTTTAAACCATCTTTCAACACCAACACTACCAACCTACCAACACTATCAAAAGCCACGCAAACTCTGAAGGTGGTTTCTGTGGAAAAAGATAAAAAAAGGACTACATAATAATAGTCATAATAGTGATAATAATAATAATAATAATAATAATAATAATGATGATGATGATGATGATGATGATGATAATGATGATGATGATGATGATGATGATGAAAAAAAGAGGATAAAGTTTGTACACATATAAAACCATTGCGGCTTCCCCAGTTTTTAACAACATCAGTCCATGCTCCCCGTGGAAAACTCATTTACAACAAGCCATGTGTTTACAAAAACTATAACAAGCTATGGTAGCCTAAAGTGAAAAGAAATTTGAATTTTGTATGTACCTATTGTAAAAGTACATACATTAAATAAATAGATAGTGTATGGGTATTGTCTGTTTTTTTTTCTTACTTGCTAACCCCATATCTCAACTATTAATGCCAATGTTAACCATCATTAGTCTCTAGCTATGTCTAAAAAAAAAAGAGTGGTCTTAAATAATGCAAAGCACATGCTATTTGACACTCACCCAGGTTCAATTCCCAGTCAATGCATGTCCTGTAATTTGCATTCGACGTTGCCAATTTCCCACCCACACCCTGTCAATGCCATGTCCTGTGGTTCGGCGGCCATCCTTACACTAGTTTTTCAATCATCACAGTCATGCCTTCACGAATCATTAATTTTAAAATAGCCCTCACTTATAAAGCGAACCGTCATAATATGCCTCTGCGATCAATGGTTCGCGAAATATCGATTGATCCATTGGGTGCACGGCCAGCGTGGCCAGCCACATGCTTGTTGTTTAAACACACACCACCGGTACCGTATCTCTCTACTACCACTCTTAAATAATAATATTCAAAAGGTAAAACAAATCAAAAAATCTTTTTTCAACATGGCTTGTTAGGTCCTTTGACAAAAAAATCTAAAATAAATAATACATTTCAAAAACGGCCCTCACACCGACTCGTGTAATACAGTACCTCGCATGTCAAAATCCCATCATGGGTTCAGGAAATATCAACAAAAGTGTAGTTAGGCCCTTTGTCAAAATTTACAAAAAAATCAAGAAGGGGGCATCACCCCAAGCCCTACGATACCTCATAAGTCAAAATCCCATCATGGATTCAAAAAATAACAACGAAAGTGTAGTTAGGCCCTTTGTGAAAATTCAAAAATAAATTCAAAAAGGGGGCGTCACCCCAAGTCCTACGATACCTCATAGGTCAAAATCCCATCATGGATTTAAAAGAATCAACAAAAGTGTAGTTAGGCCCTATGTCAAAATTTCAAAAATAAATTCAGAAAGGGGGCGTCACCCCAAGTCCTACGATACCCCATAGGTCAAAATCCCATCATGGATTCAAAAAATATCAACAAAAGTGTAGTTAGGCCCTTTGTCAAAATTTCGAAAATAAAAAAGTTAATAAAAATGAAATAGATAATGCATTAACTATTAAATAAAATTAAAAAGTTAAAAAACATATTATTTTCAAAATGTGTCGTTAGGCCCTTTGTCAAAATTTTGGAAAATAGTACATTTAAAAGGGGACGTCACCCCGAGTTATTTGATACCTCACGTGACCCTCTACCATTATTGGTTCGCGAGATATCAACAAAATCTACGAGAAAGTAGGCTATGAGTTAGAACTTCCATCTAACTACTGGAGATCACAGGTTTGAATCCCGGTGGCTATTCTGAGTGTGGTTAAACCGCGGTATTTTCCACACTCCCTCCAGGCAAATGCCGGGATAGTACCTTACTTCAAGTCCCGAGGCACCTACCCCATCCCTGTTCCCTACATTCTAATGTAGCGGCTAGCATTCTTGACTGACCGCCTGGAGGTCCGGGTTTGATTCTCGGCTCTGCCAAGAAATTTAATTCTGGTCTGAGGGATGGAACGGGGTACACTCAGCCTTCTCAGCCGGATACTGAGAAGAAGTGGGTTCAATTCCCACCTTAGTCATCTTGGAAGTGGTTTACCGTGGTTTCCTTCTTCTATTCCAAGCAAAAGCCGGGATGGTTTCTAACTTGAGGTCACAGCCACCTCCTTCCCAATCCTCACCTGGACATCGCCATAACAAAGGTTATCAGACAAATCTCCACACGCGCCAAGTTCACGGGGCTAAATGACCACGATGTCCAAGCCCCTCAAATGAAACAACAACAACATCTCTGTCCCCAATACAGTTACACACACTATTACTGTACAGTCATCACATACACATACCCAACTACACGGGGCTGATGACTAAGATGTCCCAACTCCCTTAACTGTGAATAATAACACAATTTTTTTGTGAAAACAGTTTGTTTTAATCGCGAGGGGGGAGTCACGTGTTACCGCTCTGTTTGTTACGCCACTGATATTGGGAGATTACGGATACACAACCACGAGATTACTCATAGCCAGTACCGTAAAAGAGGGGGTGAGACTACGTCACCAACTGGCATCTAAAGCTCCTAGCTGGGGTATTGCGAGGGCCATGGCTACCAGTAGCCAGTTCTGACGACCCTCCTGCATGGTGTCTTAGTTATCGCCAACAGTTTGATCTCTATGTTTTCACAGGATGCCCCTCACATTCGACACCCACAACCGTTGTATAGAGCACACTCGACAACATTACGACATTCTTGAGAAATAAGACGGAAGGAGTGACTGACGAAACAGCCGGATACGCATTAGTTAAATACTAAGATAAACGCCATCCTCCAGAAAGGACTGGAACTTAAATGAATCCCATTTTCCAAATTACGAACAATTTCTACTTGTTGACCTAAATGACCGTCGCAAGTCTCCACGTGGCATCTACTACGTATCCTCAGTACATCACTCAACCAATGGAAAATCATTTCAGAATATCGTTGCTGTTGATTCATTGATAGGCTTTGTGACATCATGGTTGTGTAGCCCCGTGTACTTGAGTTTGTGTGTGGAATATGTCTGACAACCTGTGACATTGTGATGGCTGTAGTAGTGAGTGAATTTATTGAGACTGGTATTTGAAGGAGATGGCTCAGGCCTTAACCATCCTGGTATTCACCTGAAGTAAAAGTGGGAAACCACGGGAAACCATTTCTAGAACAGTTGAGTGGGAATCGAACCCAGAAACCTTGGATCTGGAGTCTCAATTTTCACCACAGAAGACGACCCATTTTAAAAAAAACTTACCACTTCTTTGTTAATCACGACTGAGGCTCAGTAAACTATAGTTCATTCACCGATTGATAATAATTATTTCGAAATACTTCCTCTCTATCAAACCACGACTTCACTTTAGCTCGAGGCAAATTATGTTATGTCACGGTCCCGGGTGGTACCCTAGGAACTTTTTCTAATAATCTTGAAGCGCTTTCAATTCTCAAAAGAAAAAAAAAAGAAGAAGAAGCAAATGTCGATTTTGTTGCAATTAGTGGCTTGCGACACCGTATGTGCTTGGAAGTGAATGGGATGTGCCTAGTAACTGGTGTTGTTATGGTGACTTTACTAGTTTAGTTCGTCCAAGGACTGGCCTTAATTTAGGTCCCATATCGGTATTTGTCAGGAATAGAAGTGGGAAATCATGGGGAATCACTTCAAGGATAAAGAAAAGTGTGACTCAAACCTACTTCTCTTCTCAGTTGCGGGCACCACATATTTCTAATGCAGCAGAACTATGATTTCCCACCTGGGCGTTGTTGTTGTTGTTGTTGCTGTTGCGTCACTTAGTGGCTGGAACATCGTGGTCATCGGCCCCACTTTATTGGAATCATTCTGATTGACTAGCTACACAAAAACTACGGTACGGCATTGGATATCTACGATTCCTTCTCAACCCAGCTTAATTCCGCGATCAACGGACAGTTCAGTTCGAGGCACCAAAGCAAGCAAGAGCAAGAAATTATTCCGTGGCCACCAATTGCGTGACCAAATAATATAAGATTTAATTTCCCTATAACCTGCCTGGAGACACTCTACCAACTCTAAAGACTCAGGCACACAGAACGCGATCCGTCGCGGCGGTTGGCAATATGGCACCGTCACACACAGTGCGATATCTTTGTGAGTGATCCAGTATCGAGATTGCTTTCTGGCGGGACTGGCTGCGTGGCTCAGCGGTAATGTTCTCGCCTGCTGTGCCCAAGGATGCAGGACCGAATCCTGGCGCAGTCAGTTAGCATTTGAGGGTGCACAAATGCGAGGGAGCCATGAAAGTAGATTTACTGGTACGTTAAAGATCCAATTCGATGCAAATTTCCGGCATCCAGTCGTCTTTAAAATCCGCAGTAGTTAAATGGGACGAAATACCAATAGGCCTAGCATCATTATTATGCTTTCCGGCGAGCAGTTTCAATACTTTCAGTTCACGTTTTTGTAGATTTTGAGAAAAAATGAGTAGTTCTGACGAGGAGCAGCTCCTTTATTTTAGCACTACAACGTGGCAGAAAAAAAGACGATGTTGGGTACATGAATTCAATAGAAAAAGAGAAACACGTTTTTGCACAGTTTGTGGGAAATAACGTACAAATACCTGTATTTCCTAACGTTTTCAATGCATGCCTAGGTTTTTTTTCCCATTGCACCGAACTGATCGCTCCAACTGCGCGATAATTTTGTAATTTTGTACAAACGGATCACTGCCCACCTCGATGAAGACTGGCTCGTTGCGATTGATCACGTCTGTGTGACATGGATAATGCAATATTGCATCATACAACTAGATCGCGAGCTCGCGACAGATCGCGTTATGTGTGCCTTGGCCTAAAACATTGTATTTGAAGGTAACTAACTAGGTCCGAGGGAAGTGAATACAGTCCGACTCAGGATCGAAGGAAGTGGATACAGTCTGACTCAGGATCGAAGGAAGTGGATGAAGTCCAACTCAGGATCGAGGGATGTGGATACAGTTTGATTCAGGATCGAGGGAAGTGGATATAGTCTGACTCGGGATCGAGGGAAGTGGATAGAGTCCAACTCAGGATCAAGGGAAGTGGATACAGTCCAACTCAGGATCGAGGGAAGTGGATACAGTCCAACTCAGGATCGAGGGAAGTGGATACAGTCTGACTCGGGATCGAGGGAAGTGGATACAGTCCAACTCAGGATCGAGGGAAGTGGATACAGTCCAACTCAGGATCGAGGGAAGTGGATACAGTCTGACTCTGGATCGAGGGAAGTGGATACAGTCCAACTCAGGATCGAGGGAAGTGGATACAGTCCAACTCAGGATCGAGGGAAGTGGATACAGTCCAACTCAGGATCGAGGGAAGTGGATACAGTCTGACTCTGGATCGAGGGAAGTGGATACAGTCCAACTCAGGATCGAGGGAAGTGGATACAGTCCAACTCAGGATCGAGGGAAGTGGATACAGTCCAACTCAGGATCGAGGGAAGTGGATACAGTCCAACTCAGGATCGAGGGAAGTGGATACAGTCTGACTCAGGTTCGAGGGAAGTGGATATAGTCTGATTCAGGATCGAGGGAAGTGGATATAGTCTGACTCAGGATCGAGGGAAGTGGATACAGTCCAACTCAGGATCAAGGGAAGTGGATACAGTCCAACTCAGGATCGAGGGAAGTGGATACAGTCCAACTCAGGATCGAGGGAAGTGGATACAGTCCAACTCAGGATCAAGGGAAGTGGATACAGTCCAACTCAGGATCGAGGGAAGTGGATACAGTCCAACTCAGGATCGAGGGAAGTGGATACAGTCCAACTCAGGATCGAGGGAAGTGGATACAGTCCAACTCAGGATCGAGGGAAGTGGATAAAGTCCAACTCAGGATCGAGGGAAGTGGATACAGTCTGACTCAGGTTCGAGGGAAGTGGATATAGTTTGATTCAGGATCGAGGGAAGTGGATATAGTCTGACTCTGGATCGAAGGAAGTGGATACAGTCCAACTCAGGATCGAGGGAAGTGGATACAGTCCAACTCAGGATCGAGGGAAGTGGATACAGTCTGACTCAGGTTCGAGGGAAGTGGATATAGTTTGATTCAGGATCGAGGGAAGTGGATATAGTCTGACTCGGGATCGAAGGAAGTGGATACAGTCCAACTCAGGATCGAGGGAAGTGGATACAGTCCAACTCAGGATCGAGGGAAGTGGATACAGTCTGACTCAGGTTCGAGGGAAGTGGATATAGTTTGATTCAGGATCGAGGGAAGTGGATATAGTCTGACTCGGGATCGAGGGAAGTGGATACAGTCCAACTCAGGATCAAGGGAATTGGATACAGTCCAACTCAGGATCGAGGGAAGTGGATACAGTCCAACTCAGGATCGAGGGAAGTGGATACAGTCTGACTCTGGATCGAGGGAAGTGGATAAAGTCCAACTCAGAATCGAGGGAAGTGGATACAGTGTGACTCAGGTTCGAGGGAAGTGGATATAGTTTGATTCAGGATCGAGGGAAGTGCATATAGTCTGACTCTGGATCGAGGGAAGTGGATACAGTCCAACTCAGGATCAAGGGAAGTGGATACAGTCT
The DNA here is from genome assembly GCA_946902985.2 of Meconema thalassinum. NCBI lineage: Eukaryota > Metazoa > Arthropoda > Insecta > Orthoptera > Tettigoniidae > Meconema > Meconema thalassinum. The sequence goes on from OX336389.2 coordinate 386,987,394, forward strand.
AACTCAGGATCAAGGGAAGTGGATACAGTCCAACTCAGGATCGAGGGAAGTGGATACAGTCTGACTCAGGTTCGAGGGAAGTGGATATAGTTTGATTCAGGATCGAGGGAAGTGGATATAGTCTGACTCGGGATCGAGGGAAGTGGATACAGTCCAACTCAGGATCAAGGGAAGTGGATACAGTCCAACTCAGGATCGAGGGAAGTGGATACAGTCCAACTCAGGATCGAGGGAAGTGGATACAGTCTGACTCTGGATCGAGGGAAGTGGATAAAGTCCAACTCAGGATCGAGGGAAGTGGATACAGTCCAACTCAGGATCGAGGGAAGTGGATACACTCTGACTCGGGATCGAGGGAAGTGGATACAGGCCAACTCAGGATCAAGGGAAGTGGATATAGTCTGACTCGGGATCGAGGGAAGTGGATACAGTCCAACTCAGGATCGAGGGAAGTGGATACAGTCTGACTCGGGATCGAGGGAAGTGGATACAGTCCAACTCAGGATCAAGGGAAGTGGATATAGTCTGACTCGGGATCGAGGGAAGTGGATACAGTCCAACTCAGGATCAAGGGAAGTGGATACAGTCCAACTCAGGATCGAGGGAAGTGGATACAGTCCAACTCAGGATCGAGGGAAGTGGATACAGTCTGACTCTGGATCGAGGGAAGTGGATACAGTCCAACTCAGGATCAAGGGAAGTGGATACAGTCCAACTCAGGATCGAGGGAAGTAGATACAGTCCAACTCAGGATCGAGGGATGTGGATACAGTTTGATTCAGGATCGAGGGAAGTGGATACAGTCCAACTCAGGATCAAGGGAAGTGGATACAGTCCAACTCAGGATCAAGGGAAGTGGATACAGTCCAACTCAGGATCGAGGGAAGTGGATACAGTCTGACTTAGGATCGAGGGAAGTGGATACAGTCCAACTCAGGTTCAAGGGAAGTGGATACAGTCCAACTCAGGATCAAGGGAAGTGGATACAGTCCAACTCAGGATCGAGGGAAGTGGATACAGTCTGACTTAGGATCGAGGGAAGTGGATACAGTCCAACTCAGGATCGAGGGAAGTGGATACAGTCTGCCTTAGGATCGAGGGAAGTGGATACTGTCCAACTCAGGATCGAGGGAAGTGGATACAGTCCAACTCAGGATCGAGGGAAGTGGATACAGTCTGACTCTGGATCGAGGGAAGTGGATAAAGTCCAACTCAGGATCGAGGGAAGTGGATACAGTTTGATTCAGGATCGAGGGAAGTGGATACAGTCTGACTCTGGATCGAGGGAAGTGGATACAGTCCAACTCAGGATCAAGGGAAGTGGATACAGTCCAACTCAGGATCGAGGGAAGTGGATACAGTCCAACTCAGGATCGAGGGAAGTGGATACAGTCCAACTCAGGATCGAGGGAAGTGGATACAGTCTGACTCTGGATCGAGGGAAGTGGATACAGTCCAACTCAGGATCGAGGGAAGTGGATACAGTCTGACTCGGGATCGAGGGAAGTGGATACAGTCCAACTCAGGATCAAGGGAAGTGGATATAGTCTGACTCGGAATCGAGGGAAGTGGATACAGTCCAACTCAGGATCAAGGGAAGTGGATACAGTCCAACTCAGGATCGAGGGAAGTGGATACAGTCCAACTCAGGATCGAGGGAAGTGGATACAGTCTGACTCTGGATCGAGGGAAGTGGATACAGTCCAACTCAGGATCAAGGGAAGTGGATACAGTCCAACTCAGGATCAAGGGATGTGGATACAGTTTGATTCAGGATCGAGGGAAGTGGATACAGTCCAACTCAGGATCAAGGGAAGTGGATACAGTCCAACTCAGGATCAAGGGAAGTGGATACAGTCCAACTCAGGATCGAGGGAAGCGGATACAGTCCAACTCAGGATCGAGGGAAGTGGATACAGTCTGACTTAGGATCGAGGGAAGTGGATACAGTCCAACTCAGGATCAAGGGAAGTGGATACAGTCTGACTCTGGATCGAGGGAAGTGGATAAAGTCCAACTCAGGATCGAGGGAAGTGGATACAGTTTGATTCAGGATCGAGGGAAGTGGATACAGTCCAACTCAGGATCAAGGGAAGTGGATACAGTCCAACTCAAGATCAAGGGAAGTGGATACAGTCCAACTCAGGATCGAGGGAAGCGGATACAGTCCAACTCAGGATCGAGGGAAGTGGATACAGTCTGACTTAGGATCGAGGGAAGTGGATACAGTCCAACTCAGGATCGAGGGAAGTGGATACAGTCTGCCTTAGGATCGAGGGAAGTGGATACAGTCCATCTCAGGATCGAGGGAAGTGGATACAGTCCAACTCAGGATCGAGGGAAGTGGATACAGTCTGACTCTGGATCGAGGGAAGTGGATAAAGTCCAACTCAGGATCGAGGGAAGTGGATACAGTTTGATTCAGGATCGAGGGAAGTGGATACAGTCTGACTCTGGATCGAGGGAAGTGGATACAGTCCAACTCAGGATCAATGGAAGTGGATACAGTCCAACTCAGGATCGAGGGAAGTGGATACAGTCCAACTCAGGATCGAGGGAAGTGGATACAGTCCAACTCAGGATCGAGGGAAGTGGATACAGTCTGACTCTGGATCGAGGGAAGTGGATAAAGTCCAACTCAGGATCAAGGGAAGTGGATACAGTCTGACTCTGGATCGAGGGAAGTGGATACAGTCCAACTCAGGATCGAGGGAAGTGGATACAGTCTGACTTAGGATCGAGGGAAGTGGATACAATCCAACTCAGGATCGAGGGAAGTGGATACAGTCTGACTTAGGATCGAGGGAAGTGGATACAGTCTGACTTAGGATCGAGGGAAGTGGATACAGTCCAACTCAGGATCGAGGGAAGTGGATACAGTCTGACTCTGGATCGAGGGAAGTGGATACAGTCCGACTCAGGTTCAAGGGAAGTGGATACAGTCTGACTCGGGGTTGAGGGAAGTGTATATAGTCCGACTCAGGATTGAGGGAAGTGGATACAGTCCGACTCAGGATCGAGGGAAGTGGATACAGTCTAACTCAGGATCGAGGGAAGTGTATATAGTCCGACTCATGTAATTCTGGCCACTAGAATGGAACGTATTTATTCTTTGAAGCAAGTACATCGGCTAGGATCATGCTGCCACAATAATACGTAGAAGACAGAAAATGTTGTCTACATGAAGTGAAAATTGATCAATGTTCTACAGTTACAAGTTATGCTAAGCCATTTCGCAAGCAAAAAATAAACCCGAAAAGCTATATCAAGACAGGAGTTTAAGCTCCAAATGTTTATGCCGGTCCACCTATTTAAAAAACAAATCAAATCTACTGTATCAAAATCAATTCCCCAACTTATCATCTCTTCTTATAGTATTAACAACCATGGATGTACGTTGCGTGACAATCAGCTACGGTTACATTACAAGCTACAGTTTAAATGTCTGCGCACACTAGTACAGCCATCACAAAAACATAGGTTACTACACAAATTCCACACACATCCAAATACATGGGGCTATTTGACTACGATATCACAGCCCCTAAAAATAAGCAGCAACAACAACAAAATAAGGGACACGGATATTCAGTCTGAAAGACTGGACTTTATATCATTTTAAATGCTAGCAGCTGAGTACCAAGAAGGCAGTTCACGAACAGAGTTTCAAGATTCTATTTTGTTTCTTCACTGCCTACTTGATTGTTCTCGCACTGCCTTCTTGAAACTCTGTTCTCGCACTGCCTTCTTGGTACTCGGCTGCTACATCGTACTATGACGTCACACACCTTAGTGCATTCTCGGTACATTTCGTCCCGTCACCGTAACGTAACGCCAGACCCCAGATAAAGTCGACATAATCAGTTAAAATGATAAAACTTAGTGACTTCGAATTAGACTGGCAACAGCAAGCACATTACTATAAATCAGCATGTTCTTGGGGTTGGGGACAAATGGTAAGGGTTCACTCGAAGTAACCCTTTTAAGGTGACGAGGACTATAGAAATTAATGCGAAGGGTAGAACAACACCATCGAGCGCTGTTCTTGTGGGATGGGTTACGCTGCTCAGGTCATGCATGGATGGCCTAGTTGTGTCGATATCATACATCGATAGTGTGCCCTGTGTCTCACGCACATCATCTTTAATCAGTGGACTGTGAGGGATACATTTCACAATCTTAATTCGTGAAGGAGACCAGGCCAACCATCACCTTGCTAAACGAAGCAGCGTGGTTCATTGACATTCATGAGGGAAATAAGGTCGAACTTTGACCCGACCGAGTGCAGGAGGACTGGTGGACCGACTGACACGTGCAGGGCTGTGTAATCTCACGCATCTAGTGGCAAGCTGCCTACGACCATGTCCCCTTGACAGGAAACAGCGGGCCACCTACCGTAGACTTCGTGCTGTGCTGCTTGTGCTGCAGCAGGAGCTGGTGACCAGTCATGAGGAAGGGAATGAAGCGGAACGGCAACCTCTCCCTACTCTCAACTAAAGTTTCATAGATTGTGCGCAGACTTACTGTAGCTCACTCGAACTTCACTATATCACCATATCAGCTAGCAGGTGATGTTGTGTACACGAAGTGCAAGCAGAGGGTTCAAATGTCTGACGCGACCATGACTCGAACCTCGGACCTTCGGAATTCTCGCCCGATACTCGTACCAACTGAGCTATCATGCACAAACTTGATGGTCTGTACGTCATATAGACAACACGATCTAATAGCTGAAAATCCGCATTGGGTATTTAAATGGTCGTCGAAAATACAAACTTCACCATACTGCTTACTTTACTGTACACTAGACCTGGGATGTAAGCAATACTGTGTTATTAATACCGGTACATATATACATTATTTTTAAACCAGTGACTGTACAGTCCATTGAGGAACTTCACGTACCAAGCAACCATTGCCCAGCCAATTAGCCTGCAGATAGTGGTGTGACGCGAGGCCAGCACGACGTGTCTCTTAGCTTTCACGACAAGGGTCGGATCAGACAGATGAGTACACCCCGTACCTCTCCTCACGCCCGACGGGGCCATGAATCGAGCACAGGACCCAGGGCCTGCTAGGTGAGAACCAAGTCACGGTATTGGACCCCCAGACGTCGAAGTGTTGCTTTGCTCCCCGCCTTAACATTTGCGCGGCCGCGCTAAACGGCTCATATCACTAATGAGTAGTTCGAAGCATTAAAGTCAGCCCACGTTTTGTGACAAACCATGACCTATCTCACTGTCGCAGTGCTTAAAATACACCTTTTCGTGTAAACACTGTACTAACGTGAAAGTGCATACAGTTCATACCGGTACCTACATTTTCATTTAGGACTATTGTGCCATCGTTACTTATCAAGAACACTTCCCGTTTCACGACATTTGTTAACTACGCTGTGAACCGTTTTACGACCTGAGAAATTCTCTTTACATAATCTCCTGACAGCACGAGCGGATTCTCTACGGACATGCGAGTCTTAAATGAAGGACGGAAGGAAGCTTGTAGTATAACGTGACCGTTAATCTCGCGATCATGAGCCACAGAACCTCCTTTTTACGTGGAATCCAAACCACAGGATATGGCATTTCACATCGAAAATCTCAATTGCATTGACCAGGAATCGAGCCCGGTCCGCCTTGGTGAGAGGTAAACAGCTTGACCACTGCGCCACCACACCCCCTGAGTCATAAATAACAGCCTATGTAGAATAGAATAATTAGACATATTATCTGCCATTATTCTCACTTTACGTGTTGCTTTAACTGAAACTCGATTCAGACTATGTTGCGAGACCTTGAATACACCGCACAAATGCTGCTCCAGCAGGTAAGAAGCGATAGTTTACCGGCCAAGCGGATTCCCACCTCAACTACGGAGACAAGTTTATATGGATGACCCTGTACATCTTAAACTAAGTTCTGTGATGAGTAGAGCTCAAACAACTATCAAACAGCATGTAAATAAGCTCTTTAAAACCTCAAAATATGCTCTGACAGTAGGAAAGACAAGTTAGTAATAAATGAATGAACTTATATTATTCCATAGAGTCGAAGCAGAAATGACCCCATCGCCAATGTTCACTGATGAAATGCATTTCACAACCAACACTTGGCGCAAGTTTTCAACTAAAAGCTTCGTCTCTTATCCCGCAAAACACCTTCGCAACTTGGGACACTTCTCTCTACGTCACTGGAGGTTAAATGATGTTAACTATGTCATAATTAATTAGCAAACGTGTTTACTAGCTACAGTCTTAAACTATAAATTGATGGGAGAAGAAACAAACACCGACATTCATATTTGGTCACAACCGGAAGCAGTCAGTTATATTCAAAAAGTACATTTGACTGGTATACAAAAAACAAAAGAAGTGCACCATGAGAAATACAAAAACAAAGGAAGTATACAATGAGAAATTTGTGAATGTGTACTCACACTCCCCCCCCCCCCCCCATTCACAAATTGAAAAAAAAAGATGTTTAGTAAAGAACATATAGCCTACTTTCTCCTAAATCCATGGGTATAGTTATATAGTTATAACTCTTTGTCCTTTTCAAGGAGTATAATTGAGTGTTGGCTGTAGTAGCTTGTTGAAATACACCGTGCTATACGGATATCAAACGTTGATTGGTTGAATACTCAACTGAATTATACACACGCACACTATTAAAGCCATCACAATAACACAGGTTATCAGACAAAATTCAACACTCGCCCAAGTACACGGGACTAAATGACCATGATGTCCATGCATCTCAAATGAAACAACAACAGCTTCCTACCCAAATCCTTCCCCGTATAAAAGTACACACACTAGTAAGCCTAGACATCCCAGTGACACAGATTATCAGACAACTTCTACACACACCAAAGTTAACGGGGCTACAAGACCATGATGCCGCAAAACCCCTAAAGAATCGACAACAAAAACAACAACAATAGACTCTACCGCGGATCGAGGTCGACGAATATTAATCGCTGTATTCGAGTGTTCAAAATATGTAGTGTTGTAAGTATAGCTCTATATAATATGTTCGACTGCAAATACACACTATATATGCTTAACTTTATAACGTGTGAGTAGTTATAAATCAATGAATACCAAAAGAGGACGAAGTAAAAAAAATTGAACCTGCAGGAATTTGATCCACGAACCTTTAGACTATGAGCCCAGGTCAATACAATTACGCCACGGATGCGCTACGATAATACTTGTTTAACAAGTGGTTTAGTATAACTGTATCATATTTTGTGTTGAATTGCAGGGGCGGATCTAGGGGAGGGCGAGGAGGGCGACCGCCCAGGGCCACGCGGTCCGGAGGGCCCCGCGCCATGGATTGTTTTAAATTTAATTGATTAATTAATTATACTTTTCAAACTTTTCAAAATAATTTATAATTCATATTCTTTTCTGAGTGCAGCTATGACCTCCCGTGACCGTTTAGCAAGTTAAGATTTCAGTGGAATGTTAGAAGACTTCAGCCGGGAAAAAAGTCGCAAAGTAATATTTTAATATTTCTTAGTTTACATAATCTTTTTCAAGGGGACTTAAAGGTTTTTTCATATTATTTAAAAATGTACTGTAGTGTGTTCAAAATATTGTAACTATCCTTTATTTTATTATTATTACAAAACTATTTTCCATTTGATTTGATTTCTTTTTATTTCCTATTGTTGTGGGCCCCACCTTATCATATCGCCCAGGGCCCCGCAAGGCCTGGATCCGCCACTGTTGAATTCAACGATTTCATTAGCGTCTTCTGCCGTTTTAGAAACTATTTGATACAAAATATGCATTACTTTGTTCAGTACATTCCTAAAAGAATATAAAATTACCAAGTTACGGAAAGGCGGCCCCGTTGTGTTCGGGTAATGCGCTTGCCTCTCACCCGGAGGCCTCGGGTTCGATTCCCGGCTCCGTCAAGGATTTTAGAAATTGACGTGAGGGCTGGAACGGGGTGCACTCAGCCTCGTGAGGACAATTGAACAGCTGTTTGACAGTGAGGCAGCGTCCCGGTCAAGAAAACCAAGATTAACGGCCGTGGGGACCCGACGCGCTGACCAGGCGTCACTCCAATATCTGCAGGCCAAATGGCTGGGCAGCGGCCGCTTGGTAGGCATAGGTCCTTCATGGGCTGTAGTGCCAGGGGTTATAAGTTAAGGAAATACGTAGACAAAATTGCGGCCATTTTGACACCGTGACGGCACGGTCCCACAACGATATGGCACGGTAGGCCTGACCTGTTAGTCACTTCTACGGTTACATATTCTATTATAATATGCTAATATCCTACCGGTCACCTCCTTGAGTACAGTTTAAACCTCCCTATGTACGATAAGCTGAATTGTTGAGGCCAGGCCTTGTTGAATCGTAAGTTACGTTAAGGCTATAATACTTGCATGATTCATACATCCGCCATCTTGAAACTATTTGGCTGATGACCTTGTAGTTTGGTCAAAAGACGCTTTTCACATTAAGGTATATTGTTGCACAATTTGGTAGAGATCGTATTATTAGGTTAGTCGTAATTTGATTTCAGCTCAGAACATTTGGGTGAGCGCGATTTCTTTTTTGTTATGATGGCGGCGATATACTACATGACACTGAGTTGTCCCTTACTAGTGCTACCTCTGTACCAAAGGTGGTTCGATTTGTTTTTGTTGTTTGAATTGATAGGGGGAATCGATTTGCACACATACACGGCCGCCATCTGTAAACTACTGGGCTGATGACCTTGTAGTTTGGTCAAAAGACGCTTCCCACATGAAGGTATGTTGTTGCAGAATTTGGTAGGGATCAGATGATTAGGTTAGTAGTAATTTGATTTATGCTTTGAACATTTGGGTGGCCGCCATTACGTTTCCGTCAAGATGCCGGCGATATAAAACATGACACTGAGGTGCCCTTTGCTAATGCTACCTCTGTTATAAATTGCGTTCAATTCGGTTTCACCGTGTTTGAATTGATAGGGGGGGGGAGAATGGACAGACATGCAGAGTACACACACATACACACACAGACAGACACACAATTTTTTGGCCCTGTTTTGATCTCATAAGTCTACTTTCATTTTTTGCAAAAACCGAAAGTAGGCTAAAAATATATAACTAGCCTTAAACTAACAACAATCATTTGTACGTCAATCCTTGTATGGTAAAAATCCCAGTTGAGGGTAAATTTTACATAATTTAATCCTTGGTAACACCTTGGTAAATATATCAGCAAGGTTATTCTGTGTTGACATATTCAAATTGAGTCTCACCCTCTTGCACACACTCTCTTAAGTAGTATTGAACCTTTAATATGAATGTCACATATTAATGTTTCATATTTTATTTCTGAGAGGATGGAAATGTTACTTCTATTGCTGAAACACCTGCTATGTTTCGCAATAAGCTGGCAACCTGCTAGAGACGGATAGACTGGAGTTGGAACCCTATGCATTCCAGAGAACAACAGAGAGGGTTGGTTCAGGTATTGATGAGGCAGAGAAACAAAGGAAGATGTACAATTAGTTTTGAGTTCATCGTACTTGGCAATGCTTGGGGGCGCACATGATTCAAGAGGGAAAAATGTCATTGTCCAGCAACGAGAGACAGAGAGATCCTCTATTTTACAAAGACGGAGATACTATTCGTATACGTCCAGTAGGAGTGGTTTGCAAAAACAGCGCGGAACTGTATATTGAACGGACGAATGAGGTGAGATGATGCTCATTTACACGGGTCCATAGCGTCAGAGCCAAGACAGATCAGATTTGGAGGGAATCAATTTGTAATTAAACCGCCGATCGATTTGGATTCCGAATTATCGAATCAAGCACGTCTCTTTATCGCGAGTGTTTTGATGTGAATTGCGTGCCTGTGAGATTATTGCTTAAAAAGTTAGTCAGAAAACTGTCCCCACTCCGAATATTTTGCCAATATCCTATAAATACTGAGTGAAGCTCTGGTGAGAACACTACTATTTTGCGTGTCTTAGGACATAGACCACGTACTTGAACATTAATCTTTTGACGGTCTACGGACATAGTCCACGGCACTTTGTGACGGTCTACGGACTTAGAAAAATTGTATTACTGTCTGAGAACAGTGTTTGAACTTGGTAAAATTACGTCTGCTGACGTTTGAACTTATAGAAATGTCTACTATAGTATTTTCTTCAATTAACATTGTAAACTCATGTCTTGGCGGACATTAGTTAATTCTGTGTGCAGTGCAAGTATTGCGAGAGAGTGAAATTAGTCAGATAGCTAAACCAGCTATAGATAGGGAAAATTGTCGTCGAAATATTGCTTATAGGACACTTGGGCGAAATTAGTAACCCATTGAAGCAATTATATAGCAGTCAGGCGTGTGATAAAATAATTGAACTGATACGTTTCTTCAAACGCAGCAAATTCATCATCTTGAAGACCATGGTTGGCTGAAGGAAGGATGATGTTGGACACCAATTTCGCCATCGTATTCACTATGGTGTGAATAAAATAAAAGGGATCATGGCGAGCAATATCAACTGACTGTTTGCTGTGAGGCTGAGTACACTTATGAATTAATTTATTTTTATCGTAGCAAGTTTGGTTAGTGGGAACTTTGTGTATATATTTTGTGGGTTGATTTAATGTTTCTTGCAGAGTAATTTCACCGACAGAACATTTAATGACGAAGCTCATCGTGGCTATTTTGTATTTATTGTTTGTATTTTGTAAATAGACAGTGTATTAGAATGTGCCAGCGGGTACATCTTGTGTGTATTTGATATTATTCAACATGACTGTGATCTGTGAAATTGACGATAAGTGGAGCTTGTGCAAAAGTAAAGTTAACTACAGATATGGGGGGGGGGGGAGAATTGTATTGCAAATTTGTGATCACACAGGCTGTGTGAATATTATGCCATATTGCATATTTTTATTGCAAAAGTCATCGCTTTTGATGTAAGATTTTGAAGTAAATTGATCATAGAGTTAATAATTGTGTTTTAAACACCATTTTTTTATTTAGCAATCTCTGATCTGGCACTAATTTTGGGTAGAAATATGAGGTCATGTCAAGGTATTGTGTCTGTGTGAATTATATTCTGCGCTGGGCTGACAAGGTCAGACCTGTATGCTGCAATTCTTCGACAGTACGCACTCTAAGGAGGCGACTGTGCGATTTCGTCGGTCTTGAAATTCCAGAGAGAATAGTTAGTTAGTTATTGTTGTTTTAAGGGGCGAAACTACGAGGTCATCTGCCCCTACCAGAGAGAATGTTTTGGACATATTTGGTTGGTTGTGTTATCATATCACACATGTATTTTCAGGTAGCAGTGAGGCTGCAATTCTACGGTTCTCGAAAAGCCGGTGCTTTTCTGAGGCAATGTTATTTGACACACTTGACAGTGACAGATGAGTGAGGTATTCCACTAGTGCGCGCGCCCAGATTAGAGATAAGAGATTGTGGTAATTAGTGCCTAGCGACGAAGGTCTGTGGTCTTGAGATAAATAACGAGATGAGCCTGTATGATTGGAAATTAATTTGTGATTTAAATGAGGGTGTTCTCCACGTCTGCTTCACAAGTCATAGTTGATGTTGTTATAATTGCGTTGTTATTTTCAGTAGTGCCTGTCTGAGTTATTCATGTAAATTCTTGTTATGCATATTTGTATGCAAGTGTCATGTAATTTAAGGGAGACGAGCGGTCGACCCATATGTTTTTGTTTTGATAATAGTCGAGATAGGAATTCATAGATGTGTTAATAAGACCTGTTTCTAGGTAACTTTAATTTGCGTGCTGATGCACTGGATGAGACTTCATTTTGAAGTTATTAATGTTAATATTTGTTAGGGTATAGTCGTCGGATGATTTTATTTATTTGTTTAGCCATTGCAATTGTAGTTCCCAGGATCCAAAAGCTAGTTACGCAAAATACGGAGTACCGGTACGCAACCTGCGGATTGATTCCAATGGAAGCGTATTTTGTATAAAAATGTACTCATGTCTTTCTAGCATACATTTACCATCTACGCACGCACACAACAAGGAGGAGTTACGGACTTAATCCGAGATTTTATTTGAATTATCAGTGTATTTCATGCTGAGTGTTATTTTGATGTTTATGTAAAATTGTGTGAGTCATTATGGGAGATTTGTATTGTTATTTGTGTCACTGATTAGTAATTAAAGTTGTTTTATTTTAATCGTAGTTTCACTTTCTTCCTATCTTAACTATCTCTGTGTGACCTTGATGAAATGGAAGCAAAAAGATAAATTTACCAGCCACACAAACAAGAACCGAACACTTCCCCGAAAATAGTCTTGTCTCATGCTTCTTTCAAGGGTGCAGTATAGATCTAACAGAAGTTATTTAGTTTTCTCTGACACTATTGGGTTTTTAGTTTGTGAAATGGCTCCTTGGTTGTCAGCAAAAACAACACAGGGCTTTTTAATTTTAAAAAAGACTGCCCTATCTCTTTAAACAAATTACACATCCATTTCCCCTCACCTACCACATCCGCCATCGATACATATTCAGCTGCCACAGTTGATCGTGCAATGCGTCTTTGGAGTGTGGTTTTCCAACTAATGACACCCTTGGCCAGCACAAAAACATATCCTTCATATTGTCTTCCACTTACATCATTTCCATAAGCAGCATCTACAAACACCTTCAGTTTTTATCCTGACTTTTCTTAACACAATGCCAAATCTTGGGTCTATTTAAGGTAATGGAGGAGGTGTTGAGTTTCTTTCCAATTTTGCACTTCAAACTTTGACTTGAATCTTTTTAAAAACCAATTTATTTTAGCTTGTAAACTCACATACCTAGATCATCAACGTAAATGGCAACATACAGATCATGATCTGGAAAATACAGATATGGATCACATTTGCTTTGATTAAAACCAAGCGTAACAAGTTGCGCAGTGATACAATTGTGCCAATCTTTACTGGCTTGACATAAACCGTAAATACTCTTGTTAAGTGTCAGCACAGAGTCTGGGTAGTCTACACTGCAAAAACCTTCTGGTTGATTTACAAATACTGTTTCCTTAATTTTGCTATTAAGGTATGCTGATACAATGTTTAAATGCCAATTATCCCATTCACGCTCTACTCCTATCGCTATAAGTGTCCTAATAGTTTTCCTTTTCACCACTGGACTGTAGGATTCAAGGAAATCTGTATCTTTAATCTGACTGAAACCTTGAGCTACTAAACGTGCTCTATACCTAACTACTTCACCCTCTTGGTTTCGTTTAGTTTTATAAACCCATTTGGTGCCTATGACAGTCTTGCCACCTGAATCATCTGTAAGTGCCCACACATTATGTTCTTCCAAGAGGCCAATCTCTTGGTCCATTGCATCATCGCGTGAGATGGCTTCTTGAAAAGACACCGGATCGTTATATTCTGATCTCAACATGGCAATGCGACATTTGACCTTTACTTCATTACAACACACTCACTTGCTAGGAAGTTTTCTCTCTCTACTCGACCCGTGTAATACTGTGTGTTCAGGCTACATCAAAATCTGACAAAGAGACATCACTATAACTTGTTACAGAATTTTCATTTCCTGATTCGGCTACTCTGTGTACAAACACGTCTTTCTGCTCAACAAACACTTCTCCAACTGTTTTAAGTTCACAATCTATCTGAGTTACAGGTTCTTCCTGGGCTTTTACATAAAAAGGAAATATATCTTCAACTAATTCTACATTCCTGGTTTTAATGACACATTTCATTTCTATGTCCATTACACGGTAGCCCCTCGAGTCATCGGGGTACCCTAGAATTGCACCAACATTTGCCCTTGGCACTAACTTTTCCTCACTAAGTTTATGGATTCAAACTTTACAACCAAATTATTTTAACATAAGCAATTCCTGGTCTGATAACGTTCTACCTGTCCACAGTTCAAATGGGATGTTCTTTACAGTTGATGACACACACCTATTCTTTATATAGCACGCTGTTCTGATGGCTTCTCCCCAAAATTGAACTGGCATGCCTGACTAAATGAACATGCACCTACTGGTGGTGAAAAGTTGCTGGTTGAGGCGTTCAGCAACGCCATTCTGTTGGGGTGAGTAAGCCATTGTTAACCTACGAAAAATACCTTCCTTTTCTAAGTTAAAAAACTCGGTACTTAAATACTCTCCACCGTTGTCTGAATGGAAAGATTTCAACTTGGTCCCTTGTGCTGTCTCCATTAGGGCTTTAGCCTTGAGAAACTCATTAAATGCCTCACTCTTATGTTTAAGAATCCTTACATATGAGAATCTGGTACAATCATCAGTAAATGTAATAAAATATTTGCTACCTCTAATTGATGGATCCTCAAGCTAGCATACATCAGAGAACACAACATCTAGTGGCGTCTGAGATACATGATCTCTTTCATTAAATTTAAGTCTTTTAATTTACCCCTAGTTTACAAGTATCACAATCCACATTTTTTTCTTGGGTATGAAATCACGATCTGGAATGTTCAGAGCATGGCCGAAACGCTGATGCCATGTTCCACTAGTTACATATTTGTTGATATTAGCATACACAACCTCCACCTCGTCATTACAAGCAAATTATTTCCCTTGATGGCAGTTGGCAATCAAAGTGAAAGTTCGTGTTTTTCCCGAGCTCGCAGGTGTGCTGAAATGGGTTGTTCTCTGGAGTCTTATCGCACGAGGATCATACTGTGGTATGCGAAGGGTAGTCGGGATTTCCGGTGTTTGTGTGTGCGTACGGGACCTAGTAACTTGTGGTTTATAGCCCTAGTGATAGCTGCGTTGCTAGTTATTGGTGGAGTGGAAGTGAATCCAGGCCCTGTTACGCCAAATGTGAATCAGGTAAATGATCCAGTGGCAGCTTTAAAGTGTTCGACGTGCAGTAAAACATTGAAGAATGGTGTAGAGTTTGGACTATGTGAGAAATGGTTTTACTTCGGCTGTATTAAGGTCAAGAAGGAGGATTGTGATGTCGGGAATTGGTTTTGTAAAGTATGTGATACGGCGGACTGTTTGAGGGTGCAAATCAAAGCAAGGGATCAAATAATACAGGAACTTAGAGCAAAGCTTCGTGAATCAGAAGAAACGGTGAAGGTTGTGACTGAACGGCTTTCTACTGGGATCAGTGTGGAAGAGGGCGTGTAGGAACAAACTGAGGATGACGTTATCATAATGGGTGATTCTATGATACGATGGAGTGCGAATATCCCGAGGAAATCAGGTAGGAAAGTGCGGTGTTATCCGGGGATTAAAATTGACCAGCTTGCCCAACAAGTGGAAGAAGCAAATGTAGAGGACAGTGAAAAAGTTCAAGTGTTGTTGCTCCATGTTGGGACGAACGATTTGAGGAAGAGGGCTACAGCTGATTACATCATAGGGGGAGCTAAACGAACTAGGCAGAAAAGCTAAAAGCAAGATTAGAAATGCAAAAATTATAATGACTGGCATTGTTCGGCGGGGAGATGTTCTGTTAAGGCGAGTTAAGACTGTAAACGACCGCATGGACTGGGTATGTGCACAACTGGGATTAGTGTACGTAGATGCTTACTGCTGGATTGGTGGCCGTGACTTCGCCCGAGACGGGCTGCATCTAAATAGACGGGGCGCTTTCAACCTAGGGAGCCTACATGACAGGGTCATCGTTTCGTGCCGGCTTTTGTGAGGAGAAGCAGATCCAGAGGTTGCCAACCGACGGGAACAGAAGGAGCTATTTCGAAATATTTGCTGCGGAGGTAAGATTCTAAGATTACTGCAGGCTAATTGTCAGAGTTTAGGAAATACATTAATTGAATTTTGGAATCTTGTAGATACGTATTCTCCAGACATTGTCGTTTGCTACTGAATCTTGGTTATATGAGGATGTAAATAGTAGAGAAATAATTCAAGGGACCTACGAAATGTACTGAAGGGATCGGGGGAAATGAGGTGGTGGGCTATTTATTTGTGTGCGCAAAAATATAGCTAGTTTCTTAAAGTGGGCTGATACAGATCATGAAATGTTATAAGTACAAATTTTGGATAAAGGAAATAAATTCCCTCTTCAGCTGATAGCAGCGTGTAGAGCACCGAAATATAACTTTTCGCTCCTCGACACACTGTATGATAAAACTTGTACGGGTAATGCTATGAAAAAGAGCAAAAGAATTGCCGGAGATTTAAACCTCCCCAAAGTAGACTGGTCTGGTGAGTCAACTAGCTGTGGTCAATCTCAGAGCGCTGCAAACAAATTCTTAAGAGACAATAATACATTAGTTGTTTATCTTGTAAGGCCTGTAGAGCTGTATATTATCTGTCTGAAAGCACCAGCAATTAGAGACAATTGTGGGGTTGAATTAAATATTAGATACGGTGACATTACAAAATTAGACTCTGATGTAGCAAAAAAGATCATATTCCAGTATCGCAGGGCGGATCAGGGCAAATTTCAGGGGTATTTGAATGAGCTATTTGTAGGATGGGCATCGGAAGGAAATTACATTAATATCCTGCGGACTAACTTTTTGAAAATTTTAAATAGCGCTATTGATAAATTTGTTTCATTTAAATTACTGAAACAAAACCTAGATCCTGAGTATTACACACGAGAAATCAGGAGTCTAAAACGGAAAATTAGGAAATTATACAATAAAAGACATGATAGTGACAAGTATATGTTGAAATTTAAGTCCTTATCAAGAGAGCTCGTCTTAAAAAAGAGGGCTGCTCATGACAATTATATGCAAGGTTTACTTGGTTCGGGAGGCGATGGGTGGAAAAAAAATTACAGTTATGTTAGGAGAAGAAAGGGAAATTCAAATAATTTGTCGATGATAATGTGCGGTGACGGTAAATTAATTAATGAGAAACAGGCCATTGCTCATGAATTAAATGTCTTTTACGGTAGTGTGTTCAATAAATCCAATAGGTGTGTGTCGGACCTTAACGGTGAATCAGGGGCTCCCCTTTTCCCAATAAACCAGTCAGCAATTGCAAAGCTAATACAAAAACTACGTTACAATATATCGAAGGGTCCTGATAATATTGTTAGTGAAGTACTTAAACTAAGAGGTAGGGCCGAGGCACGATACTTGGAGGTGATGTTTAATGTGTCCATAAACAATGCGCAAATCCCAGATGACTGGAAAAGAGCTACGGTGGTCCCAATATTTAAGGGAGGGAGCAGACTTGAATTGGGCAACTACAGGCTGGTTAGACATACGTCCATCGTTTGTAATCAGATGGAGCATCTCATTTGCGACTACTTGAGAGAACAGTGGGAAACATCATGGTTTAATGATAAACAGCATGGATTTCCGAAAGGTTACTCATACGAGAGTCAGATGCTATCACGTTTTCAAGATACAGTATTAGCGAATCGTTAGACCATGGAGTTTCAGTCGACGCCATAGTTATAGATTTTGCGGAGGCATTTGATGTCGTGCCGCATGACATGCTACTCCATAAATTATCTTCGACGAAGATTGATAGAAGAGTAATTTTATGGATCCAAGAATTTTTGACGGGTCGTTCCCAGAAAGTAAAAGTCGAAGGCAGATTCTCGGATGAAATTATCGTAACGATGGGTATCCCTCTGGGCAGCGTAATCGGAACTTTGTTATTTTTGGCGTTTATAAATGACTTACCAAATGGGTTTCGCAGTGACTGTCGATTGTTTGCGGATGATTGTGTAATATATCGAAATATACATGACTCACAAGACAACGCAGTACTTCCAGATGACCTGAACCTGGTCTATAAGTGGGCGAATGAAAATAAAGTGAAAATAAACACAAGAAAATGTAGTCTCTTAAAAATAAGGAAAGTGCGAAGGCAAGATTTTCAATATAACATTGGCTCGGAAATACTTGTAGAAGAAGATTCTTGCAAATATGTGGGCGTTCACGTAAGAAATGATATGAAATGGAGTAGTCATGTAGGATGTGTAGTTTCTAAAGCTTACAAATCCCTGCACTTTGTAATGAGAGTATTAAAAGGAAGTAGTACCTCTGCTTAAGAATTAGGATATTTGTCACTTGTACGACCTATTCTGGAATACGCCTATTTTAGGAACTGAAATGGGACTACCGGTCTTATTCTTTCCACTTACAATACATAATTTATTCTTTCACTTTAATACAGTACACCATGCTTTCTGGCTCTAGCCATTTTCATAACTGATGCCCACAGGGATTTGGCAAAATGCCCTGTCTATTTACAAAGAATAAATACTTAGGATATTTGAAAGTCACTTCACTGTTCTGCTGACATTTTGAGTCCAAGTCCAACATTCTCCCACCTTTTGATTAATTATGTTGAATCAATACCAATAAAATATTAAACAATTTCACAATATTGAACCCGCTGAGCTAAGGTTCATGTGATACTTTTCATGACAACACATTTATGACGGGATGTACTACCTTTGAACACACCCAGAAAGCAACTAGAAGCTGAGAGCTTATACAATTCTCTTTGGAGTAGCGAAGTATCGCACTTTTGACATTGGTGAAGTCTGCTAATTATTTAACTGAGGTCTTATTAATCAACTGTAACTTTCTACGAGACTCAGAATATTCCATTTCGTCATTCAGTATTATTGAAACATTTTGGAGAATATTTTTCCCACTTTAAGGTATGGTAATATCATTGCGGATATGCAAAAAGGAATGTAAACAGTCGCTAAACGACTTAGTTTGACGCCTTGATTCCACGGGGAACGCAGTTCCGTGCACTACGTCTTGAGGATCCGCCCGGTTGAGGCGTGTTTTAATACCCGTCGTGTAAGACGTGGGAATAGTCCGCTTTATAGCGAAGAATTTTATCAAGTGTCATCGAGCACCATCGTATTGTGCATCACGATTATCAAAGTGTAGTGATCAGCACTAATAGTATTGTGAATTTATTTGAAACGTATTGTGAATTTTCTACGATTTTGTAGCACCGCATTTTGTACCCACGTGATTTGTGGAGGGCTAAAGCCTGGTGTCAAATATACAAGTAATCGTGATAACGTTGCATTAAACGAGTGTTATATTAAATACGCTTCGTGTATAAATTGCTACAGTGGATTTATCTGCAAGAATTCGACGCCAATTTCACGGATGTCACGTGATGGCAAAAATAGAATCTGTGCACGTGTGAACCAGCAGATCAGTGCATGGCCATTTATTTATGATATCTGCAAAGTGTAGAGGCTGTGTTGCTAGATATATGTGTAACGCCTTTGATAGCTACAAAGCACACCACGATTTCAAGTGATAAAGAAATACATGATGTCTAATATTACCGACCACGTTTTCGACATTTATAACACCATGTTCGAGTCGAAGATGATGGGCTAGATAACGTCATGGTATGAGGGAGACGTCTCGGATGGAACGAGCATGATTTGGAATTTCAAGAACGTCGAACGAGAAGGAAGGAGTCGAGGATGCCCTTTCTAGGCATGTTCAACCCACTCACGATGTCAACTACGGGGACAGACCGAACCCTGATCTTTGGGAGAGCCAAGATGAAAGTTCTGATATGGATAAAACCAATCCTGAAAGCCAGAGGTGCTTTGTTCAACCCTTGTCGTTGGAAAGAGCTAAGTGTGGGCTCCTTCATATAGTGAGTTTGTACAACCCTTCATTGTTCTAGTCATTGGTGGTATATTTAGATTAGTGTAGATTGTAAATCAGCCGAACTTCGTGACAGCCATTTTATAGGCAGGGATTGTAATTAGTATAATTAGATGTTATTTATTTACAGTGATTGTGAGCCACCCTTGGGTGCGATATTTTGTTTAACCCTGGTGCAACTTGATGGACGTTGTAGGACGCCAATTCCTGTCTATTGCTAAACGTGACCGTAGTCATTTCAGGGCTACTTTGTTTAACCCCATCTGGGGTGATTTTCGAGTCTTAGCAGACTCCCGACATGGTA
The DNA here is from genome assembly GCA_946902985.2 of Meconema thalassinum. Taxonomy (NCBI): domain Eukaryota; kingdom Metazoa; phylum Arthropoda; class Insecta; order Orthoptera; family Tettigoniidae; genus Meconema; species Meconema thalassinum. The sequence continues at coordinate 387,007,290 of OX336389.2, forward strand.
AATTGATGCCATGGTCATAATTCTTTAACTGCACTCATAGCAGCCAGTCAACGTTACGCCCCTAACTTGATTAGAGAAGTCGTATCATTTAGGTAATCGACTGTAATTACCAGTTTTGTAACTGCATTTATATTTTTTTTTCAGGATGTGCTCAGAGGCCATCCAGGTCGAGTGTAGACCTTGTAAGTAAAAGGGATGTTTCGTTGTAACCTAGCATCGAAACCAGTTCCCAACGTATCATTAAGCAAATACAGCAGAGTGAGGTTTGCGCCATAATATTATTTTGTTTGTGTCAAGTGTAATGACACGTGATTTATTTGAATGTTTGATATAAGAAACAGATGAAGTGTTTTATCTTTGAGAGCAAAGAGCTCCAGCAATGATAGACATTGCCATCTTTTAAACGTCTTTGCTATGAAAGACAGATTTATATGGTATATTGGCTTTCACGGCCGGTGAATTAAAACTCAGCAATTCTTCTAGGTTTGTGCCGTGTCTTGTGTGGGGTTTCGCCTAGGACACCAAGCAAGGCTCATCGGCGGGCTCTTGGTGTCCCCGCCCGGACCCCCACAGGAGTGACGAACTGCGCGCCACCTCCCTTTATATAAGGTGCAACTGCACCACTTGACTACGAGAACTAAAAGCTCAAGCAGCCTTAACCTCCCTATGAAGGCATCCAAAAAGATGGTATATTGGCTTTCACGGCCGGTGAATTAAAACTCAGCAATTCTTCTAGGTTTGTGCCGTGTCTTGTGTGGGGTTTCGCCTAGGACACCAAGCAAGGCTCATCGGCGGGCTCTTGGTGTCCCCGCCCGGACCCCCACAGGAGTGACGAACTGCGCGCCACCTCCCTTTATATAAGGTGCAACTGCACCACTTGACTACGAGAACTAAAAGCTCAAGCAGCCTTAACCTCCCTATGAAGGCTTCCAAAAAGATGGTATATTGGCTTTCACGGCCGGTGAATTCTTCTAGGTTTGTGCCGTGTCTTGTGTGGGGTTTCGCCTAGGACACCAAGCTAGGCTCATCGGCGGGCTCTTGGTGTCCCCGCCCGGACCCCCACAGGAGTGACGAACTGCGCGCCACCTCCCTTTATATAAGGTGCAACTGCACCACTTGACTACGAGAACTAAAAGCTCAAGCAGCCTTAACCTCCCTATGAAGGCTTCCAAAAAGATGGTATATTGGCTTTCACGGCCGGTGAATTAAAACTCAGCAATTCTTCTAGGTTTGTGCCGTGTCTTGTGTGGGGTTTCGCCTAGGACACCAAGCTAGGCTCATCGGCGGGCTCTTGGTGTCCCCGCCCGGACCCCCCAGGAGTGACGAACTGCGCGCCACCTCCCTTTATATAAGGTGCAACTGCACCACTTGACTACGAGAACTAAAAGCTCAAGCAGCCTTAACCTCCCTATGAAGGCTTCCAAAAAGATGGTATATTGGCTTTCACGGCCGGTGAATTAAAACTCAGCAATTCTTCTAGGTTTGTGCCGTGTCTTGTGTGGGGTTTCGCCTAGGACACCAAGCTAGGCTCATCGGCGGGCTCTTGGTGTCCCCGCCCGGACCCCTACAGGAGTGACGAACGGCGCGCCACCTCCCTTTATATAAGGTGCAACTGCATCACTTGACTACGAGAACTAAAAGCTCAAGCAGCCTTAACCTCCCTATGAAGGCTTCCAAAAAGATGGTATATTGGCTTTCACGGCCGGAGAATTAAAACTCAGCAATTCTTCTAGGTTTGTGCCGTGTCTTGTGTGGGGCTTCGCCTAGGACACCAACCTAGGCTCATCGGCGGGCTCTTGGTGTCCCCGCCCAGACCCCCACAGGAGTGACGAACTGCGCGCCACCTCCCTTTATATAAGGTGCAAACTGCACCACTTGACTACGAGAACTAAAAGCTCAAGCAGCCTTAACCTCCCTATGAAGGCTTCCAAAAAGATGGTATATTGGCTTTCACGGCCGGTGAATTAAAACTCAGCAATTCTTCTAGGTTTGTGCCGTGTCTTGTGTGGGGTTTGGCCTAGGACACCAAGCAAGGCTCATCGGCGGGCTCTTGGTGTCCCCGCCCGGACCCCCACAGGAGTGACGAACTGCGCGCCACCTCCCTTTATATAAGGTGCAACTGCACCACTTGACTACGAGAACTAAAAGCTCAAGCAGCCTTAACCTCCTTATGAAGGCTTCCAAAAAGATGGTATATTGACTTTCACGGCCGGTGAATTAAAACTCAGCAATTCTTCTAGGTTTGTGCCGTGTCTTGTGTGGGGTTTGGCCTAGGACACCAAGCTAGGCTCATCGGCGGGCTCTTGGTGTCCCCGCCCGGACCCCCACAGGAGTGACGAACTGCGCGCCACCTCCCTTTATATAAGGTGCAACTGCACCACTTGACTACGAGAACTAAAAGCTTAAGCAGCCTTAACCTCCTTATGAAGGCTTCCAAAAAGATGGTATATTGACTTTCACGGCCGGTGAATTAAAACTCAGCAATTCTTCTAGGTTTGTGCCGTGTCTTGTGTGGGGTTTCGCCTAGGACACCAAGCAAGGCTCATCGGCGGGCTCTTGGTGTCCCCGCCCGGACCCCCACAGGAGTGACGAACTGCGCGCCACCTCCCTTTATATAAGGTGCAACTGCACCACTTGACTACGAGAACTAAAAGCTCAAGCAGCCTTAACCTCCCTATGAAGGCATCCAAAAAGATGGTATATTGGCTTTCACGGCCGGTGAATTAAAACTCAGCAATTCTTCTAGGTTTGTGCCGTGTCTTGTGTGGGGGTCCGGGCGGGGACACCAAGAGCCCGCCGATGAGCCTAGCTTGGTGTCCTAGGCGAAACCCCACACAAGACACGGCACAAACCTAGAAGAATTGCTGAGTTTTAATTCACCGGCCGTGAAAGCCAATATACCATCTTTTTGGAAGCCTTCATAGGGAGGTTAAGGCTGCTTTAGCTTTTAGTTCTCGTAGTCAAGTGGTGCAGTTGCACCTTATATAAAGGGAGGGGGCGCGCAGTTCGTCACTCCTGTGGGGGTCCGGGTGGGGACACCAAGAGCCCGCCGATGAGCCTAGCTTGGTGTCCTAGGCGAAACCCCACACAAGACACGGCACAAGCCTAGAAGAATTGCTGAGTTTTAACAGATTTATATATTTATGTTCAGCTTTATAGCGTGCTCTTAATGCACACATTCTTTGATGTTTATAACCTATGGTATGGGTATTATTATGAGGCCAGTTTTATAGTTATTTTCTTGCCAAAACTGCCGGCCCAGTCAACGTGTTGTGTCAAATAGTACAGGGAGCCAGTAACCCGCTGTGACACGAAGACAGGTGTGTGAATATTTCCCAGCGCACGATTGAGAGCGCTTGCTTCCCAGTGAGACAGACTTATTTATAACACAGGATGCAATGCTTGCAGCATTTTCTTTTTCATTGCAATGATAACTCATGGAACCCAGTGTCCATTTCTGTGTCTGAACACATGTTCTGTAGATTGTTATTTGTTAGTTAAACGCCTTTTGCGTGTACCGTTGGTTCGACGAGTACAGTTATGTCAGGATTCTCATATTATGTTGGAGGCTAGTGACCCCCGTAAAGAGGCTTTTCATGTAAGAAGGTATTTTGTGTACCATGTCCGGGACAGTTCCCGTTGAGCAAATATTTAGGGAGGGTAGCTGATGTGTTTCCAGGCCTGACCCAAAGTTATTGAACGCGAGCTGCGCGCCACTGGTAACTTGTGTTATTGTGTGTCCGAGATGTTATTACTCGTTGATCGTATCCCGACTTTTGAGTCGAGGCTCCTCGGCGGAGATGATCTCGCAGAGACGCTCCATGCCAGGCTAGTCAGCTGTTCTTCGCCATAAACCAACGATAATTCAAACCGACATCTTAATAATAAAACGCATTAATTTTTTATAAACAAAATATAACTAACAAATCCTTTCTATTTAACCTTGTTCATTTGCATTTGGAACCTGCTGACATAGCCGTGCCAATTGAAAGTATTTCCTGGAGGAAATGACCTTAGGACAGCTGACACTTTTTGTAACGACAGAGGCTTGCTTGAACCTTTAGTTCGTAGCTGGTGGAGCTCAGGCCATACGATGTTAGATGTAGTTTCCACTACGCAGTCGTCACCGTAATTACACACGTTAAATGACTATGGCTTACGAACAGTAAACCAAGGTGTAGGTAGGCTTTGAATAAAACTGTGGTCTTGTATTTATTGATTTATTGATGTGAAAATGTATAAATCCTCTATGTCACCTTTTGTGTGCTGGTTAGCACCTAGTTTGTAAGAGTGCCTTAGATGTTTTTTTATGGCTTGTCACATAGCTTTGATTGTAATTGTTTGATACTACGGACGTCACCGCCGTAAATTTTGTAATTAATTGGTAGGACTTAGCAAATTGAATAAATATTAAATGTAAATAAGGGAATGGTATCATCCTAACTTAGATTTGTTTTGCTGCCCTGTTAAATGTTAATTCCGATATTAGCTTGATCTTGTAACTTGACCTAGGGTTTCTCGCCGTACCATTTTCCTAGTGTTGCTGTTGTTGCTTTAATAATTGTGAGATAGATCTTTCGCGAGGGTTTACAGTAACTTCTCAGGTAGGGACCTGCTCTTTATTTTTGATTATTTATTAGCTTGCGGATTAGCCGATAGAAACACTCCGAACTAGGATAGGGGTTTGTCGATTTTAAAATAAATCTTTACGATGTTTTACATAGGTCTGGATGTTTCTTTTCTCAGTCTAGCTTTTAAGGTGAACCTTTCCTTATGCAGTCTATGACCTTTAGTCACCATGTACCACACTCCCCGTGGATGATGGATTCTCGTGCCGCTTTGGCCTGTTTGGAAGTTCACCTGATCCTCTTGGCATATAGGTCCGGCGGATGAGATGTTAGGGAAGTCATTTCGGTTGTTGGCTGTCCTGGCAGCTCCTCTGACGGGCTCATATACTAGACTATATTAAGTGGCGCCCAACTCATGTGCCGACGTTAACGTGGTGACCGTCAGGTCCATGTTATTTAAGAGGATCTTATTGTTGATCAATGGTAAATTGACTGGACTGGGACGAACTTAGAAAGTCGTACTGCAGATCAATTAACCGCATGGCATTCATGTATGATGCAAGTCCATGGGGTGAGGCTTTTGTGTTGGATAAATGATGGATAGGATTTTCTTTGATGATGCCTCATCCTGAGTAAATGTAATACTTTGCTTTGCTCGCTGTTGTCTTTGTAAATGTAGAAGCACTTAGTTTGCATACTCCAGCTGTACTCGTGATGTTTATTTAAATGAAACAAGCTTTATACCACTAAGTAACTAATCATAGCTGTAAGTTCCATATGAGATTGCTCCCTCTCTTTCTCAATAATTTCTTGTCATGGATGAGGAAACAATTCGTCGTGTATTTGGAGAGATGTTGGCAGGTGTCAATGCCAATCTCCAGCAGATTACTGCTGCCTTAGTTGATGTCAGGCAGGAAGTAGGTACTGTAAGGGGTGACTTAGGTGATGTCCGGGGTGACTTGGGTGAGAATACCCAAGCTGTCAATAATGTCTGGGGTGATTTAGAAGTTAATACCCAATCTGTTCACAATGTAAGTGGTCATGTGGACCAAGTAAGAAATGAAGTTAATAATGTTAGGGCTGATCTAACGCAGGTCAGGGCCGACATAGATGCTCATAGAATAGAGGCCAGAAACGATCTTGCGGCGGGTTTAGCAGCTGTTAGGGTTGACGTAATACGACACCATCAGGAGGCTAACCAGCGTATTGATAATTTGACAGACCAAATGAATAGAGCTAGGGAGGACGTGCAAGCCCGTTTAGAACAGCACACCGCTCAGATTCAAACAACTATCAATAGAGTTCAGGTTGATATGAGGGCTGACTTAGACCATACTCGAGAGGAATTTGGAACTCGATTAACTCACGTCGAGGGATCCATGAACAACGTCAAGAAGGACATGGCTGCCATGAACATAGGACTCGTACTGATGAGAGGTGCAGCGAACGCCGTCAACAATAATGTCAAGACAATCGTCGATAGTTTGATCCAGGTCAAGGACGAGATGTATACGAATCAAAAGAACATTACGGAATTAACCGAGACCGTAACAGGGCTACGAGAGACAGTAGACATTCATCGAGAAGAAAATAAGGTCGATGTAATGCTATTGAGGGGTGACCTTAATGAGCATAAAACCATTATGGAGGCGAAGGTAGCCGAGGTCAAGGATGACGTAGGTCAGGTCAAGGACAACATGTCCAAAGTCGAGGGGGAAATCGACTCACTGCATAAAAGATTTGAGGAAGTCGCAATAACTGAGAGGTTAGACCTCAGTTACAACTTGAGGACAGCTATTCTTGAAGTCGACACCAACCTCAAAGGTAAAGTCGAGAGAATTGAGTTGCAGCTCAACGATTTGGGAAACAAGGTCGCGGTTAAGACTATCCCAGGGCTCGAGATTATCGAGTGACGTCTCGACCGACTTGAGACTCAACCAAGGGAGATACATTTACCTCCACAGATGGGAGACTCTCAGACAACACCAGGACTGCAATCCGCAGGGATAATGCCTACACACTTTCAACCTAGCGCACCCATGGAACCACAACCATTCCAATTTACCGGTTCAGCGCAGAGTCAAGCGTTAAATTATGATGCGAATCCTTTCCAACCCGCACATAATCAACAAAGTCAGGAGACAAGTACGCCAACGCATAATTATACGCCGAGTTCATTCAGACCTGCGCAAACACAGGGGAACGTGACAATCATCCGTTCGCGAGAAGAGCAACCAGCTCGATTCTCAGGCACTGGAAGTGGCATCACTCCTGTAGAATTCTTAGCGAATGTGGAGGGCAACTTAAGGGACACAATGGTAACTCCGGAGAGAGAGCTCCGAGTTATTGAGCGTTTGCTTGAGGGGCAAGTTAGCACTTGTTTCAGGGCCTTCCGCTATTCATTCGTAGGCTCTCAAGACTTCAGAGAAGCCCTACTTAGGACTTATTGGTCGAGCGACATCCAGCAAAGTATCAGAGCTGAGATGTACACTCGCCGATACAGCTCGAACACTCCGACGCGCTATGCGAACTACTTCGCAACCCAGCTAGCGAAACTTCGTTGTTTGCAGCCCCCACTGTCAACGCAAGACCTTGTGAATACCATCGTCTGGCAATACCCTGCAGACGTGCAACGAGTATTGATCGCTGCAGGAGCATCTACATTCCAGCAGTGCGATCAAATCTTGCGACGACTGGACGCCAATACACCGTCAACAGAAGGCTGACAGGCGTGATGAGCGACACGTTAACTTGACCACTGTGGACAAAGTGTGCCAGACGCCACAGCAAACACAGACTCAAGAGAGTCTTGAACAGCGTAATGAATACAATCGTGGTCGGGGAAATTGGAATAACACTCCGTACGCTAGAGACCGGAGAGATGACCGTCGTAGTTATTGGAACCGACGCTTTGATCGAGGGACGAACGACAACCGTCGTCACGATAACGACCGCCGAAGGAATAACAACCGAAACCCACAGCAGGGAGATGACCGTAGAGATTACCGCTACAGCGAAGGATACCGTCGAGATCGTGACCCCAGATATCAGGCCGATCGGGACTGGAGAGGAAGAGCACAGGAGAGTCGTGAATACCTTCAGCAACTCCAAGGACTCCGAGAAATCCAAGAAGGGGGAGATCAGAACCCGACTTCGCGGGAAACACGAAATATTCCGGCGGAAGAAACGGAGCGAAACCAGCCCGGTACTTCCCGCAAAGGAAAAAAACGCCAAAAACTCAGTAGACTCTTACCCGATTGAATACAGACTAACTGCCACTATCATACTCTGGGAGCCAATTCAGGAAGATCTATTAGACGAACGACGAACGACGAACCACAACTACGAATTGACGCGTCTACCGAAAATTGTAGCTACCCTGAATGGATGTGACGTAGTCATTCTCATCGACGCAGGAGCGATGATAAGTGTCATTTCCGCCGATTGCCATGCCAGACTGAAAGTAAACTCTGAGGTGACAGAGCTGCCAGTTTCTGCAGTAAGAGTCAGAGGAGTTATACCTGACCGTGTTATAACGTGCAAAATTCAAATTTTATGCACTTTAAAAATTTCGAGCCACGTGTACTTGCACGAATTTCTAGTGATGAAAGGCCTGCATCATGATGCCATATTGGGTGCAGACTTCATTCGGAAGTACGATGGAATCATTGATATGGGACGTAATACGGTGGAGTTTAAGCCAAACGAACCCATTCAAATGAATTTGGTAGAGGAAGAACCGGAATTTTAATCCGAAGTCAACGTTGTTGAGAATTTAAATGGCAAGGAAATTGAGGAGACGCAAGATGCCGACGGAGAGGCAGAACAATTATCAGCACCTGTACGAGAGAAACTAGATGCAATATTAAGCGAATACGAGGATATTGAACCCTTCAGAAAAGCAGTGTTTAATGTAAGAAATCTTAATCAAGGGGTCGCGCTCAGTTCCTATGTGATGTTTACGTTCGCCAAACAACGTGCTCTACTGAGGTAAGGGTCATAGGATATAAACTATAAATTAGAAAGAAAGGTGACAAGATGTAAAATAATAACATGATTTAATGACTAATAGTGCAATGAAAGAAATAAACAACAATAAAATATAAAACAATCCTCCCTGAATTTCCCATGATAGGAATATCTATAAATTTGAGGAGTCAGACGGATCTCCCCTTTATTTAAAATGTGGATCCTGGTTCCACTACCTTGCATTTTGGGTTTTATGTGCGCGTAATGACTAACTACGAGGAATGAGTACTTTGGATGACTGTTCGTTTACAACGGGTTAACAGCCACGATGCTTACGAACAATCATCTCGTAAATCAACGTTTATGTATATGGAACATGACATTAATAAAAACCCTTAAAAAGTAATGCTGACACACGCACTAAATCTACTATCTACAGGAATCTCTCTCGGGACCCTCATTAGCGCGAAGACGCACTTGACTTTGAGCTGCCAACACGGGCCAAATTGCTCAACACAAACAAGGAAATACAGCATAGCATATGACTCACGGGTCACTGAATGAAATAAAAACATGGAATAAACCAACAACAACAAAAGCCTGACTGGCTGACATTACTTTATATGAACAAAACTGCATGTTAAGCTAACGCTTCGGAGATTATCGTGATTCGTAGGCAACTCCCATTTATTTAAACAATTTTTATCATTGATCAGTTCTTATTCTGTATTTAAAGTTATTACTGAGCCACACAGGCACTCTCCCCTAATGACCTGGCTGGCAATCTTCAGTCCGTCTTGTGCAACATCTCCCCTCTTCCTCAATCACCTGCCATTGTCCCACTCCAGTGTGTATAAATACCTGACCAGCTGTGCCGTTATCTCAAGGAATCAACAGCAACAAACTCAACCACTTCAAAATATGGTCAGACATTAATCAAAATATCCAGAATTGCCCTCGCGAGGTCACAATCTGGATTTGTCATCAAGCTGCCAGAAATCAGTCTAAGCTGAAAATCCCGCTTGTAATGACACAAAAAACACACACTCACACACACACATCTGGGAATGACAATACTTTTTTTTCACACAGGTCGGCTGAATGGATGCTCGCCGACAATTTAAAAATATTAAAACCTACGATAGAGCTGACTGCTCTTCGTCACAAATCACATTGCTCCAAAGGCAATAATCTCATTGAATCTGATCAATAATAAAACAAAAGAAATTAATTACCCTCCAATCTACTGTATAATTATTTTACTTCAGTCCTACTTCTGAAACACAACATATCTCCGAGAGACGTTTTTAACCGCATTGCGTAACATATGCAAACACGGCCGTTCACATAGCTACGTTAGTTAAAACAACAAACAAGAAAAGAACCTTCTACTAATAATACATGCGAGCTGTTTCCATGCAAAAGGTGTGTCAGACCAAAACTAAATAGACTACGTTAATCACACAAGCAAATTATTTACAAAACAAGATATGTCCCATACACCATAAGTTAATTTATCAGATAATAAATAAATATTATTCGGTACTCATCCTCAGCCAGCCATCCGTCAAAGAACATCAGCGGCCATTTCCCAACTGGATTCTTCTTATCTCATCTCAACCATCTTGATGGAGTCTTGATATTTCCAGGCTTCCTCCATGGTCAATGATGTCATCTCTCGTGCTGATTCAAAAATTAAATTATTATACACTTGATGTCTGACTACTAAATTCGCCGTTCGGGTACTTCTTTCCCCAAAGCAGTTTATTGGCGAATTATCGAAGATACTGCCCCTACAAATATAGTACTGTGACTATCTAACACTGAATTTAACACTTTTAATAATAATTTCTGTGTCCTTCATGACACGCAAAGTATAAATGTCAACGTCCTTAGACGCGCAAAGTATAAAAGCCTGTGTCCACTGACACACAAAATAACAGCCTCCGTCCGTAGACGCACAGAGTATTAGTCTTCCTGTGTCCACGACACACAAAGTATAATAAGCCTACGTCCGTAGACGCACAAAGTATAATAATAAGCAAAGTCTTGGCTCTTCACACCACTTATAAATGAACTGGCCCTAGGTCTTGATGGGGGGGGGGGGATTTAGATAAAAATTTCACAAAATTATGGTGGTACAGGAATTAAATAAATATCACTGAACTCGAAAAATAGCGCAGGTCAAGAATATGCCCATTAATCCTAGAATCGATCGTAGAGATGTTGTCTAGGCGATCTCCCGCGTGAATGCTAGCCGAGCGTGCCCACGCTAGACCTGCCGTGCTAAATAGGCATTCTTCTCTCATTGGTTCCCACATTTTCTGTAATTTGGCGGTTTTTAGCAGATCTTGGCGTCGTAGGAGTGTCTATTTTCTTCATCAGCCACTCACGTTACTGCGTCATATTACTTCTAGGCGCGAATATCACAATGAACATACCAGCAGCATGTCTCACTGCGCGTCGCTTCTATTTTGAGGTGGCCAACACCTGTCCTTCTGACACATCGCTAGACTATTTCCTTTCACAGCTAAAGTATTTAGCCTTTTGTCAATCTGCTTCAGGTATGTCCCCGCTGTCTCCAACAAATGCTTGAAATTTCCTCATCTCCGTCTGGCTACTTTCATGATGCTGGTGGAAATATTTATTAATTGAAGAAATAAAACATAGAATCATTTATCCAACAGAGGATAAAGGGTTCAATATATTCGACACCACACCTGGTGAAATATTGGACTACGAGTACGATCTCATAGTACTAGATGATTCCCCGTTCCAGAAGAAGATTTATCCTATCGCAGAGAAACACCGAGAGGAAGCTGCTAAGAAGATCCATGAAATGGCAGCAGCAGGTACAATTAAGAAGTCACCGACTTCTTTCTTGAATCCTATAACACCTGTGGTTAAGGTGGATGGAAGCCTGAGACTTTGTCTCGATGCCAGGGCCTTAAACGAACGCCTAGCTCCTGAGCATGACCGACCGTCCAAAATTAGGGACATCCTCAGAAAATTTAAGGGGAAGAAGGTATTTTCGTCATTGGACTTAGTACAATCCTACTACCATATAAGATTGTCTGAGCATACTCAGAAGTATACAGGGTTTCTGTTCGATCAGACCACCTATGTCTTTCGAAAACTACCCTTTGGAGTGAAAAATGCCGGAGCTGCATTAATTAGAGCACTTGATGCGAAGCTAACTCCCGAAGTAAAACAGAAGGTGATATGTTATGTGGATGACATCATCATAGCCTCGGAAACGGAGGAAGAACATTTAGCGACTTTACACCTTGTTTTTGAGAATCTTCGACAGGCTAATTTCAAAGTGAACTTCGACAAGTGTCGATTCTTCCAGAGAGAAGTCAAATTTGTGGGACACATAATTAATGGAGATGGATACAGGCCGAACCCGGCGAAGATCAGAACCGTCGCTGCATTTCCGACACCAACCCGTGTGAAACACGTGAGACAATTTCTGGGAATTCTCCAATTCTTTGCTGCTCATTGTGAGAAGTATTCTGAGACTGTCGCACCACTTCAAGGTCTGTTGAAGAAGAATTGCCGATGGGCTTGGGACGACAAGTGCGAGACAGCTTTCAGAAGAGCTAAACAGATGCTGGTTGATTCGATTCAGTTAGAATATCCGGACTACTCCCGGAATTTTATTCTAGAGACTGATGCATCTGCGATTGGAATAGGAGCTATCCTATTGCAGGAGGACGATGAGAAGAAACGTCATTACATCGCTTTCTTAAGTCGACGTTTGAGAGCGCATGAATCTCATTATTTCACCACTGAGATTGAAGCACTCGCGATTGTTTACGCGCTAGAGTACTGGCAGAAACTTTTGTTAGGCCAGAGGATTATCGTGAGGACCGACCACCATGCGCTGACCTTCATTTTACGAACAAGACTGGCAAGCGACAGGATCACGCGTTGGACGCTGTTTCTCCAACAGTTTGATTTGGAAATTGTTTACCGACCAGGCAGAGAGAATGTGTTGGCCGACATTCTCAGCCGGAATCCTGAAGCCACTGTAAATGCCATTGATATCGAAGGAGAATGTGAGGAACACCTTCGCCGACTTCGTCATCTACCAGAAGGACAACGACGTGAGGAGGAACTCCGGAACATTATCCGCTTCCTGGAACGACGAATGGATCCACAGGATGCTCACTACGCGAGGACAGCTGCTCTTGCAGATGACTATTTGATCTATCATCGTGTCTTGTATAAGTTTGTGGACGAAGACCACACTCAACTGCGTGCAGTCATTCCGAGGAGATATCAAGAATCTGTCATTCTTATGGTTCATCTATCCGTTGGGCATGGTGGGACTGACAAGACCGTTGCGACCATTAAGGAGTCTTTCACCTGGAAAAGGCTAGGAACCACCGTTAGACAGTGCTTACGTGCTTGCGACGCATGCCAGCGTAACAAGTACACGTCACACTTGTTGAAGGAACCCCCTAGGCCTATACTCCCAACTCAACCTAGAGAGTTATACGCACAGGATCTCTATGGCCCAATACCAAAGGCGCGCCGTGGGAATCACTTCATTGTTGTAACCATCGATGTGTTCACGAAGTACACAATGCTTCACCCAATTCAGAAAGCCACCGCACACCATATTATACAGAGGATTAGACGACAAGTGATACCAGAGGCAGGAGAGCCACAATTCCTGTTGACTGATCATGGATCACAGTTCACCTCTGTAGAATTCGCCAATGCTATGAACGAGTTGGAGATAGGTCATGTTTTATCTTCAATTCGCCATCCAGAGAGCAACCCAGCAGAATGCGTAATGGCAACTATCGCAAAATTCTGTCGATTGTATTGTCAGGAAGAACACTGGCGTTGAACCGAAGTCCTAGTTATCATGGCAAAGTGTATTAACTCAACAGTCCATGAGAGCACTGGTCAGATACCCATGGTTTTGCATTTGAACCAGATGCCGATGAGAATGTGGAATCGTGTGATTGTAAATCCACCTTGTTTACAACCATCACACGCCAGCAGACTTTTAGCTGCAAGGGACACTTTGGACAGACAAGCTGCAAAACGTTTGAGAAGAACTAGACGCCAGAGATTCAGAGAACCACTAGTCGCGGGAGACCTTGTTCTCATAAGGAAACCCGGAATTTCAAGTCCTATAGACCGCATAAATGGGAAATTTCTGTCTTTATATTATGGCCCCAGTCGTTTCCGACAACCTCTGGGTAGATTATTGGCTGAGGAATAACCTAACCACCAAGTGAAGATGATAAAGAGAAGGAGGTGGGTTTCGGACTGGAGAAAAAGGATGGAGAAATAGGAGGAGAGTCCCACAAAAGTTATAAATTTAACTTTAAATGCACTCAGATTCGGTTGCCACCGCAAATCCGCTCTCTGATACCTAAAGTGGGTAAGGACCTGGTCGAAGCTGACGGGAACCGCAGCTAGAACTTGGGCGGTTTGCCAGAGAAAGGCTTTAGCGTATTCCCTCTCAAGCATGCATATGACTACTATGGGGAAGGGTGATGGTCTGACAAGACAAATAGTAACAGATTTATTGCGTATTAACGAGGGCACGAACCTAGGAAGAGTTAGGAAAGCCAGGATCTTGCCTAACTGTAGTATTTGCGAAATGATAAATCCAAAAACAAATATTTAATTTATTTAACAAGGCAAAAGAAGTTTAATGAATTTAACAAGTATATAGTTTCAATTTTGGTTAACAATTTGGGGTCGCAGACCTCCTAACATTTAAAGTTTGCTCCAGGCAATTAACAATTCTTTAGGTTTCAAACCTTATATGTACTGAAATCTTTGTAAGATTTAAAAAAGACAAATGAAGTGATTAAAGTTTAAACATTAAATCGAGTACAATGTGTGTACTTTCAGAAATTCCCAAGTACCTATCTTAGAAAAAGTTACAACTTCAAAAATAACAAAAAAAGAAAACAGGTAGAATGGAAGAGAAGTTTCTATAACTTCTTATATTTACGCTGAATTACTTTTATAATAGTTACAAAATAGGACAGGTCACTTACTGTGAAACCTGAAGAGAAAGTAAAAAGGAAGGTTCTAGACTTCCTATGGTTAAATAGGAATCACGAGACAAATGGGGCAAGTTTCCCTTTCGTGAAACCTAGAAATAACTCACTTATAAGTTGAAAGAATTGTATCCCCTAAATTAGAAGGGAGAAACAAGATAATTTGAACCGTGTACAAGACACGTAGTTATTCAGAAGTTAATTCGTTACACATAAGAAAAAATGGGAGGGCACATCTTTAGATTGACACCTCGTTGAAACAGACCTAAATTTAACAATTTATTATGGGTTGTTAGTAAGAGGTTTAGGAAAGAGCAATTGGGATGAAAGGTAAATGTTCATGGCCGTGTTTATAATAATCGGACGAGCGCGACGCGGAAGAAATACTGAGAGAACACTGTTTATCACTATAGTTCGTTGAAATGGATGACAAGTTCACTGTAGTAGCGCAAAGGTTTATGGCTAAGAAAGTTATTGCAATCGTGGAAAATGACTGGTTGCACTAGATAGGCGAAAGTCTGTTACTTGAGAAAGTTGTGGATTATCATTAAATACGCTTGAGCAAATCCAACGGAGGAAAGAAAATTAGCTATGGAGCATTGATTTATAAGGAAGATATCCTAGTTTGGAATGGCATTCCCACAAGTGAGTGGAAAATACATGACGGCGTGACTTGTAGATAAAGTGCAGATACTGGAAGGTTCCAGAACGACTCTAATAGAAGAATAGGGCCAAAGTTACTCCAGCGGTGGAACAAGCTTAATATTTATAGACAGTGGGTATTCTATAATATCCCCCGTTGTGAGAAAATCTCTCATTTAATGAGCATAAGAAATGCTGCTTTTCACGAAAGTTGGCTTAAATAGACAGAAGCCCAACATGGAAAATCCCACGAAGAAAGATTATTGCCACAAATGATTAATCTCACACTGCCTATAAATGATCGATAAAAGCATGTAGATAATAAAACTGATGAAGATGAGGTTAAAACCAGAAGTTTGTACTTATCTTTGTTGCATGCCTAAGGATACTTAATGTGCCAACATGGCGTAGAACGTGGAGAGTGCCTCTTGGTTTGAGGAGACTGGCTCTAGTTGAGCCTTGACTGACTGAGTCAACTGCCGACGTGCAAGTGAGACATGCTCAGCGAAGCGCAGAGGGACCAGGGAAGGGAAAGAGTGGGGGTAGGAGACAAAAGGAATACATATAAGCATAACCAACATAAGAAAATTAAATGTTTTTCTTGATGAATGGTCTTCAAAGAGTTGATAGCAGGCGATACTAGCACAGCATGGTGGGTGAAAAGGTAGACTGAGTTCGCTTGATCACAGAGATGATAGGTGGCGATGGCGACGAGATCTGATGGCCAAATTGATAAGTAAGTCCTCTTGTGCAGGGAAAAATTGAGGAACTTCTGAGATTCGCTGCTAGATGACGCTAGGTGGGTCATGGAAGATATATATCTAGAACAGACTCACAAAGAACATAAGAGACATAACCACCAAAGAGAAACTAGAAGATCACTGTTGGTGTTTGATAAAAAGGAAGAAATGAACAAGCAAAGAGTATTAAAAATATACTCTATCTTACCGTGTATTCCACGAATACACCATACTGGGAGGGGAAAACACCAACAGAGAGCAGGAAAAGCAATTAAACATTTAAAGGTATTGAAGCAATTAAAGAGAAGTGGTCTTGTGATCTGACCATTAGTGGTCAAGATTTTGGCCACCCTGACTCCCCCATCCCTTCCAGGATAACACTCGGTCACTCTACCAGAAATCCAGACCAGGGGAGGAGAGACATCCCTAACCAAGACCAAGTCCCCCACTTTAATGTCGGGACTGGAAAGAAACCACTTCTGTCTCCGTTGCAAGGAAGTTAAATATTCCAAGTTCCACCTCTTCCAGAAAGAATTGCGAAGGGCTTCAAGTTTACGCCAAACGATAGGCAAATTCGAATCCCTGTAAGAGCTGGAAAGGGGAGGAGGAGCGGAAAGAGAAGTGCCTATAAGGAAGTGACCAGGTGTGAGTGGAAGCAGGTCATCAGGGTCATTGGAAAGCGGAGTTAAAGAGCGAGAATTAACAACACCTTCAATCACAAAGTAGCTAGAAGCTGAGAAAAATATAGCTCTAGTAAAGATTGCGATAAGATGCGAAAGGAGAATTAACAAGTTTAAACAAAGCGTATAGAAACAAGTACATCTATTAAGGATAAGAATATACCAAATAAACGAAGGAACTATGCGGGTAGGAGGCAAGAACGCCATAGGTGTCAACAATCTAGTAGGCATAAACAATGACCTTAAGTTATAATAAGTATCAAAGGGGTTAATCAGAAAAATACTTAAGTCAGCGAGAAACGTGACGTGGCAAGCATAAATACAGAAACACATCGAATGTAACGACGAGAAAAAACAAGTTTGTTCATCAATGGACAATAAAGGTGCAAAATATGTAAGCAGAGTGCAATACATGAGCGCGTAAAAAATACGCAACAATGTTATGAAACAAGAATCGAAGAAGTTGTAGGATACGAGCGTAAGCAAGTGGGAGAGACAGGCAAACACGGCCTTGACCCACATAGTACAGCGAGATAAGGAATATAAATAGCTGAAAGAGTCCTTGACCGGAACAAGTTTATTTTGGTAATGAGGTGAGCAGCTTCTGAACTTACGGAAGCAACTCGCAAGACAATGGTTGGCAGTCAGCCAGAGTTGAGATAAGAAAAACTTGCTCTGATCTTTGGCAAGCATACAGGAAATAAACAGCAGCTTGGCCTTACCCAAGCTTGTATACAAACAAGATTGACAAACAAGCAGTTCGAAATAAACAAACAACACAAGTGAGATCAGCTGAGACTTAAAGCAGATATTCAGGTTACACGGCATGCAGTCAATCGTAGCTTGGACGTGAAAAAACAATTTAGAGACATGTGAGATAAAGTAGGAAATCAATTTCACATAATTTTGAGGATCACGGAATCCGACAATTTTCAACAGAAAAAAGCTTAATTCTTCCGAAAAAAGAAGAGAAGCTGGGACATTGAGAAGGAGTTTATGCGTAAGAATAGTTATTCTAGATGCTAGAGAATTCAGATTTTCAAGCGGTTTCAAAAGCGGCTTCCAATTGTGAGGAAGGGGGAAAGGAGCCGGCCGTGGCCATCCTACTAAATAGCGAAAGAAGTGAAACATAGCTTACAGCGAAATGATGGTGACTGATAGCCATGGTTTTACACAAGGGGAAGATAGTTTTCGATAGAGAGTTTAAGCAATAACCTGCTATAAAAAATGGCATGAGAAGGTAAACGAAGTAACCCAAGGCGAGGCGAACTTGCATTGCCATTTTATGCGGGAAGACGGCAAAATCATTTAAACAACTTACAAAGGTGGCGTAGTTGTTTACGATGAGACATCGTTTCGGCAAGTGTTTTTCAAAAGTATCGAGATCGAAAACATGAGCGTTCTCTTTTTCAGAAATGGGATTTATCTCAGCAGTAAGAAAATGGCATTGCGATTTGGTTTGATGACTGGGATGTTGGATTTCACCAGTAATAACCCAACCAAAATCGGTGTCTCTGGCGACCACGTTTGAGGATAACTTACGAACCTGTTTACGAAGGCAATTCCAGAAAACATTGGCACTGAAAAGTACATCAATGGGACCTTGAGCATTAAACTGAGGATCAGCTAACCTTAAGTGCGAAGGAATCTTTAAACCGGAAGTATTAATAGAGCTTCTAGGAGTGTCCTTGCCAATACTGGTAAGAATGAGACAGTTTAAGTTAAGATTGGTGTTTCTTTGACAAATGTCTCTGATTTTCAATTTTGAAGACTGCAAGGCTTGAGTTTTCAAATTGTCAATGCCGGATACATTGATGGGAGTAGGCGATGACGAAAGACCTAGTTTTTTAATTAACGATCGCGAAACAAAGTTGTGAGTTGAAGCGGAATCGAGAAGACCGCGGGTTCGAAACCAATTTCCAAATTTATCTTGGATTTCGAATTGTACAGTGGACAAAAGGGCTTGCGCACTGTGAGAAGTTTCGGCGTTAGAAATGCAGGAAGAAGCATTAGTTTGTTCGGAGCTGCTCTGCATGGAGTTTAATGAAGCGGGTACTGGTGACCTCGATTGATCATGAACGTGCAATAAAGAATGGTGCGGTTTTTTTTTGCAATGGAAACAGAGGTTGGAAGACGTACAGTTTGAAGAAGAATGCTTAGGTGACAAGCAGTTGAAGCAATGTTTGCTATTGAAGACAAACTTCCTTCGGTCTTCGACAGACAATTCTTTAAAGGATTTGCACAAGTACAAAGTGTGCAACTTTTTGCAGAGCATGCATTTTAAAGATTTGTTGAGCGGCCTGATATGTTCTCTTGGATGGTTGAAAGAAGCAGAACGAGTTTGCTTGTTCTCGAAAGATGAGGACTGATGACCATTTGAAGAGACAAGTTTTTTCTCAAAAATGTGACACTGATGACTCGTTTCGACATTTTCGCACTGAAATGAGAGTGCTGTAAGGACTTGGCACCGGCTGTTGAGAAACGAGATGAGATGTTCGAACGAGTATTCCTCCTTGCGAGTGAGTTCGATCTCCCAAGCCTTTAATGTCGAAAAATCGAATCTGGATGTAGCTAGATGAATAAGGACTGTGTCCCAAGCTTGGACTGGCTGCTTGAGTTGATATAACGCTCTCACGTGCAATTGAATAGAGTCTAACAGGTCTCTTAAAGAGGTGACGTCATTAGGTTTGACGACTGGCAGGTTGAACAGACAGCGGATGTGGCGAGCAACACTCAAACGTAAATTACCATATCTCTCTTTAAGGAGATTAAAGGCGATGTGGTAGTTATCTGCGCTTAAAGGCAGTGACTCGACCAAGGCCAAGGCCTGTCCTTCCAAGGACATACGCAAGAAGTAGAATTTATGAATGTCGGGAATGTCATCATTTTCATGAATGAGGGAGCAGTAGAGTTCATAAAAGGAATACCATTCACCTTCCTGGCCTGAGAAGTGAGGTAGGCTTATCTTTGGAAGTAACGGTTTCGGTTTATCCTTGTGAACTGAAGCGGGTGCGAACTGGGCCGGATTGATGACCCTAGTGTCCGGTTCTGAGATACTGCGGATCAGTTTGTGGGCCTTGGCAATCCCTTCAAAGTACAAGGGTTCGACCTCGTCCCGATGCGATTGAAGTTCTGGGCAAGCGGATTCAATCTCGGTTTGAGTTTGATCGTAATAATCATAGGACCGTTCGTACAACTTAAGGCGTTGAGTCAAGATGTCTAGATCACACTCGGCGGGATTTATTTTGTTGATGAAATTTCTGAATCTGGTGAGTCTGGCAATGAGAGTTTCATCCTTTTCAGTAGGAGCCATGTCAAGGAAAATAGATTAAAATGTAACTCACGAAACTGTGGAACCTTGGAAATGCTGTCAAGCTGGCAGCAGCAAATAAGTTGAAAGAAAGGAACACACCACGGGAGACAGGAGCGGCCTCTTTCCCCTTCACAGGCTTTGCATGATGTAGTTATAGCTGAAAGATTCAAAGCAGATACTAATAATTTGTAAGGTATTGTCAAATGACACTTGACAAAGAATAGAAATAGCAAATGGACTCTCCCGGGTTTCTGGTACCAAACTTTGGGTAGATTATTGGCTGAGGAATAACCTAACCACCAAGGGAAGATGTTAAAGAAAAGGAGGTGGGTTTCGGACTGGAGAAAAAGGATGGAGAAATAGGAGGAGAGTCCCACAAAAGTTATAAATTTAACTTTAAATGCGCTCAGATTCGGTTGCCACCGCAAATCCGCTCTCTGATACCTAAAGTGAGTAAGGACCTGGTCGAAGCTGATGGGAACCGCAGCTAGAACTTGGGCGGTTTGCCAGAGAAAGGCTTTAGCGTATTCCCTCTCAAGCATGCATATGCCTACTATGGGGAAGGGTGATGGTCTGACAAGACAAATAGTAACAGATTTATTGCGTATTAACGAGGGCATGAACCTAGGAAGAGTTAGGAAAGCCAGGATCTTGCCTAACTGTAGTATTTGCGAAATGATAAATCCAAAAACAAATATTTAATTTATTTAACAAGGCGAAAGAAGTTTAATGAATTTAACAAGTATATAGTTTCAATTTTGGTTAACAATTTGGGGTCGCAGACCTCCTAACATTTAAAGTTTGCTCCAGGCAATTAACAATTCTTTAGGTTTCAAACCTTATATGTACTAAAATTTTTGTAAGATTTAAAAAAGACAAATGAAGTGATTAAAGTTTAAACATTAAATCGAGTACAATGTGTGTACTTTCAGAAATTCCCAAGTACCTATCTTAGAAAAAGTTACAACTTCAAAAATAACAAAAAAAGAAAACAGGTAGAATGGAAGAGAAGTTTCTATAACTTCTTATATTTATGCTGAATTACTTTTATAATAGTTACAAAATAGGACAGGTCACTTACTGTGAAACCTGAAGAGAAAGTCAAAAGGAAGGTTCTAGACTTCCTATGGTTAAATAGGAATCACGAGACAAATGGGGCAAGTTTCCCTTTCGTGAAACCTAGAAATAACTCACTTATAAGTTGAAAGAATTGTATCCCCTAAATTAGAAGGGAGAAACAAGATAATTTGAACCGTGTACAAGACCCGTAGTTATTCAGAAGTTAATTCGTTACACATAAGAAAAAATGGGAGGGCACATCTTTAGATTGACACCTCGTTGAAACAGACCTAAATTTAACAATTTATTATGGGTTGTTAGTAAGAGGTTTAGGAAAGAGCAATTGGGATGAAAGGTAAATGTTCATGGCCGTGTTTATAATAATCGGACGAGCGCGACGCGGAAGAAATACTGAGAGAACACTGTTTATCACTATAGTTCGTTGAAATGGATGAAAAGTTCACTGTAGTAGCGCAAAAGTTTATGGCAAAGAAAGTTATTGCAATCGTTGAAAATGACTGGTTGCACTAGATAGGCGAAAGTCTGTTACTTGAGAAAGTTGTGGATTATCATTAAATACGCTTGAGCAAATCCAACGGAGGAAAGAAAATTAGCTATGGAGCATTGATTTATAAGGAAGATATCCTAGTTTGGAATGCCATTCCCACAAGTGAGTGGAAAATACATGACGGCGTGACTTGTAGATAAAATGCAGATTCTGGAAGGTTCCAGAACGACTCTAATGGAAGAATAGGGCCAAAGTTACTCCAGCGGTGGAACAAGCTTAATATTTATAGACAGTGGGTATTCTATAATATCCCCCGTTGTGAGAAAATCTCTCATTTAATGAGCATAAGAAATGCTGCTTTTCACGAAAGTTGGCTTAAATGGACAGAAGCCCAACATGGAAAATCCCACGAAGAATGATTATTGCCACAAATGATTAATCTCACACTGCCTATAAATGATCGATAAAAGCATGTAGATAATAAAACTGATGAAGATGAGGTTAAAACCAGAAGTTTGTACTTATCTTTGTTGCATGCCGAAGGTGAAGTTCCCTTTGACGGATACTTAATGTGCCAACATGGCGTAGAACGTGGAGAGTGCCTCTTGGTTTGAGGAGACTGGCTCTAGTTGAGCCTTGACTGACTGAGTCAACTGCCGACGTGCAAGTGAGACATGCTCAGCGAAGCGCAGAGGGACCAGGGAAGGGAAAAGAGTGGGGGTAGGAGACAAAAGGAATACATATAAGCATAACCAACATAAGAAAATTAAATGTTTTTCTTGATGAATGGTCTTCAAATAGTTGATAGCAGGCGATACTAGCACAGCATGGTGGGTGAAAAGGTAGACTGAGTTCGCTTGATCACAAAGATGATAGGTGGCGATGGCGACGAGATCTGATGGCCAAATTGATAAGTAAGTCCTCTTGTGCAGGGAAAAATTGAGGAACTTCTGAGATTCGCTGCTAGATGACGCTAGGTGGGTCATGGAAGATATATATCTAGAACAGACTCACAAAGAACATAAGAGACATGACCACCAAAGAGAAACTAGAAGATCACTGTTGGTGTTTGATAAAAAGGAAGAAATGAACAAGCAAAGAGTATTAAAAATATACTCTATCTTACCGTGTATTCCAAGAATACACCAACCTCTGAACAATGGAAGTTACGTGATTGAAGATATTCAAACAGGAGAGTGCATTGGAACCTTCAACGCAGCTAATAAAAAATATCACTCATGAATGAACTTTGAGTCAAATAAAAATGCCTTCCCTACATTTTATTTGAAACGACGGAGAGGCAGATGAACCCACTGAGCTAAGGTTCATGTGATATTTTTCATGACAACACATTTATGATGGGATGTACTACCTTTGAACTCACCCAGAAAGCAACTAGAAGCTGAGAGCTTATACAATTCTCTTTGTAGTAGCGAAGGATCGCACTTTTGACTCTGGTGAAGTCTGCTAATTATTTATCTGAGGTCTTATTAATGAACTGTAACTTTCTACGAGACTCAGAATATTCCATTTCGTCATTCAGTATTATTGAAACATTTTGGAGATTTTTTCCCCACTTTAAGGTATGGTAATATCATTGCGGATATGCAAAAAGGAATGTAAACAGTCGCTAAACGACTTAGTTTGACGACTTGATTCCACGGGGAACGCAGTTCCGTGCACTACGTCTTGAGGATCCGCCCGGTTGAGGCGTGTTTTAATACCCGTCGTGTAAGACGTGGGAATAGTCCACTTTATAGCGAAGAATTTTATCAAGTGTCATCGAGCACCATCGTATTGTGCATCACGATTATCAAAGTGTAGTGATCAGCACTAATAGTATTGTGAATTTATTTGAAACGTATTGTGAATTTTCTACGATTTTGTAGCACCGCATTTTGTACCCACGTGATTTGTGGAGGGCTAAAGCCTGGTGTCAAATATACAAGTAATCGTGATAACGTTGCATTAAACGAGTGTTATATTAAATACGCTTCGTGTATAAATTGCTACAGTGGATTTATCTGCAAGAATTCGACGCCAATTTCACGGATGCCACGTGATGGCAAAAATAGAATCTGTGCACGTGTGAACCAGCAGATCAGTGCATGGCCATTTATTTATGATATCTGCAAAGTGTAGAGGCTGTGTTGCTAGATATATGTGTAACGCCTTTGATAGCTACAAAGCACACCACGATTTCAAGTGATAAAGAAATACATGATGTCTAATATTACCGACCACGTTTTCGACATTTATAACACCATGTTCGAGTCGAAGATGATGGGCTAGATACCGTCATGGTATGAGGGAGACGTCTCGGATGGAACGAGCATGATTTGGAACTTCAAGAACGTCGAACGAGAAGGAAGGAGTCGAGGATGCCCTTTCTAGGCATGTTCAACCCACTCACGATATCAACTACGGGGACAGACCGAACCCTGATCTTTGGGAGAGCCAAGATGGAAGATCTGATATGGATAAAACCAATCTTGAAAGCCAGAGGCGCTTTGTTCAACCCTTGTCGTTGGAAAGAGCTAAGTGTGGGCTCCTTCATATCGTGAGTTTGTACAACCCTTCATTGTTCTAGTCATTGGTGGTATATTTAGATTAGTGTAGATTGTAAATCAGCCGAACTTCGTGACAGCCATTTTATAGGCAGGGATTGTAATTTGTATAATTAGATGTTATTTATTTACAGTGATTGTGAGCCACCCTTGGGTTCGATATTTTGTTTAACCCTGGTGCAACTTGATGGACGTCGTAGGACGCCAATTCCTGTCTATTTCTAAACGTGACCGTAGTCATTTCAGGGCTACTTTGTTTAACCCCATCTGGGGTGATTTTCGAGTCTTAGCAGACTCCCGACATGGTAAATTGATGCCATGGTCATAATTCTTTAACTGCACTCATAGCAGCCAGTCAACGTTACGCCCCTAACTTGATTAGAGAAGACGTATCATTTAGGTAATCGACTGTAATTACCAGTTTTGTAACTGCATTTATATTTCATTCAGGATGTGCTCAGAGGCCATCCAGGTCGAGTGTAGACTTTGTAAGTAAAAGGGATGTTTCGTTGTAACCTAGCATCGAACCCAGTTCCCAACGTATCATTAAGCAAATCCAGCAGAGTGAGGTTTGCGCCATAATATTATTTTGTTTGTGTCAAGTGTAATGACGCGTGATTTATTTGAATGTTTGATATAAGAAACAGATGAAGTGTTTTATCTCTGAGAGCAAAGAGCTCCAGCAATGATAGACATTGCTATCTTTTAAACGTCTTTGCTATGAAAGACAGATTTATATATTTATGTTCAGCTTTATAGCGTGCTCTTAATGCACACATTCTTTGATGTTTATAACCTATGGTATGGGTATTATTATGAGGCCAGTTTTATAGTTATTTTCTTGCCAAAACTGCCGGCCCAGTCAACGTGTTGTGTCAAATAGTACAGGGAGCCAGTAACCCGCTGTGACACGAAGACAGGTGTGTGAATATTTCCCAGCGCACGATTGAGAGCGCTTGCTTCCCAGTGAGACAGACTTATTTATAACACAGGACGCAATGCTTGCAGCATTTTCTTTTTCATTGCAATGATAACTCATGGAACCCAGTGTCCATTTCTGTGTCTGAACACATGTTCTGTAGATTGTTATTTGTTAGTTAAACGCCTTTTGCGTGTACCGTTGGTTCGACGAGTACAGTTATGTCAGGATTCTTATATTATGTTGGAGGCTAGTGACCCCCGTGAAGAGGCTTTTCATGTAAGAAGGTATTTTGTGTACCATGTCCGGGACAGCTCCCGTAGAGCAAATATTTAGGGAGGGTAGCTGATGTGTTTCCAGGCCTGACCCAAAGTTATTGAACGCGAGCTGCGCGCCACTGGTAACTTGTGTTATTGTGTGTCCGAGATGTTATTACTCGTTGATCGTATCCCGACTTTTGAGTCGAGGCTCCTCGGCGGAGATGATCTCGCAGAGACGCTCCATGCCAGGCTAGTCAGCTGTTCTTCGCCATAAACCAACGATAATTCAAACCGACATCTTAATAATAAAACGCATAATTTTTGATAAACAAAATATAACTAACAAATCCTTTCTATTTAACCTTGTTCATTTGCATTTGGAACCTGCTGACATAGCCGTGCCAATTGAAAGTATTTCCTGGAGGAAATGACCTTAGGACAGCTGACACTTTTTGTAACGACAGAGGCTTGCTTGAACCTTTAGTTCGTAGCTGGTGGAGCTCAGGCCATACGATGTTAGATGTAGTTTCCACTACGCAGTCGTCACCGTAATTACACACGTTAAATGACTATGGCTTACGAACAGTAAACCAAGGTGTAGGTAGGCTTTGAATAAAACTGTGGTCTTGTATTTATTGATTTATTGATGTGAAAATGTATAAATCCTCTATGTCACCTTTTGTGTGCTGGTTAGCACCTAGTTTGTAAGAGTGCCTTAGATGTTTTTTATGGCTTGTCACATAGCTTTGATTGTAATTGTTTGATACTACGGACGTCACCGCCGTAAATTTTGTAATTAATTGGAAGGACTTAGCTAAATGAATTAATATTAAATGTAAATAAGGGAATGGTATCATCCTAACTTAGATTTGTTTTGCTGCCCTGTTAAATGTAAATTCCGATATTAGCTTGATCTTGTAACTTGACCTAGGGTTTCTCGCCGTACCATTTTCCTAGTGTTGCTGTTGTTGCTTTAATAATTGTGAGATAGATCTTTCGCGAGGGTTTACAGTAACTTCTCAGGTAGGGACCTGCTCTTTATTTTTGATTATTTATTAGCTTGCGGATTAGCCGATAGAAACCCTCCGAACTAGGATAGGGGTTTGTCGATTTTAAAATAAATCTTTACAATGTTTTACATAGGTCTGGATGTTTCTTTTCTCAGTCTAGCTTTTAAGGTGAACCTTTCCTTAGGCAGGCTATGACCTTCAGTCACCATGTAACACACTCCCCGTGGATGATGGATTCTCGTGCCGCTTTGGCCTGTTTGGAAGTTCACCTGATCCTCTTGGCATTTAGGTCCGGCGGATGAGATGTTAGGGAAGTCATTTCGGTTGTTGGCTGTCCTGGCAGCTCCTCTGACGGGCTCAATATAGAGTGATAAGAAAAAGGAAAGGAACTATACAAAATTAAATTACTGAAGAAAGCGTGATGGAACGTTTAATCTTCTACCGGACCTTGTAACATACACTTTCTCTTCTCTCAAGGTAACAGCAGGCTCAGGCTGATCAATCGGTACACTAGTTGTCTTGCAGCAAATCTCCAAAGGATAGATGCGTTGAACTAGTCGGATCAACATACCAGTAGCAGTTTTCACCTTCACCACTCGTATTTTGTTGTCCTTCCCTGGGTATACAGCTGCGACTCTCGCCATCGCCAGCCCATTTTTTCCTATCGTCACCGCCAATTAGCACGACTTCACATACTTGAAGGTCTCGCGTCTTCTCCAGCTCGTTTCTTCTTTCGATGAGCTGACCAAGATATTCCACTCTGAACCTCTTTCTCAGGTCTTCCTTTAGTCGTTGTTGGTACCTATACCTCTTTGATAGATTAACACTATCAATGAGATCAAGATCGGGTACTCCCACCCTTGGAATGTCTTGTATAAACATTGCAGGCGTCAAAAGGCACCAAGTCATTCTGATCTTCAGACAGATACGTAAGTGGTCGTGAATTAACAACAGCTTCACATACAATCAAAATGGTCAACATTTCATCATATTCCACACATGCACGCCCAAAAACACGTCGCACCAACTTCTTAAGCGTCTGAATCAATCGCTCCCACCACCCACCCCACCAAGCTGCTGTGGGTGGATTGAATCTCCATTCAATTCCTGAAATGGCAGTTTCGTTTACTATCTTATCCCAGTCAAGTGCTTTGAGTAAGTTCTCCGTTCCAAGAAAATTTGTCCCGTTGTCACTATAGACAACATGCGGTCTACCCCGTCTGGAAATAAATCTTCTCAGTGCCAAAATGAAGCTGGATACCGAAAGAGAAGTAACCAGTTCAAAATGAACCGCTTTGAAGACTGCACGGGTGAAGATCACTATCCAAGACTTGGTACTATTCTTCAAGTGTAATGGACCCGCTAGATCGATTCCTACTACTTCAAATGCACTGGCTTCTCTCACCCGATTTTCAGGAAGTTCCACAGGTACTGATTCAATACGTTTTGCTTCAAACCGTTTATATCTCACACATTTGGAAAGAATGCTGCACAGAGTCTTCCGCCCTTTGACAATCCAGAATCGTTCTCTTATGATAGATAACAGAATTTGAACTCCTGCATAAGAGGCTTTCATATGCTCTTCCATAACCAACAGATGTGTTACTTTATGATCTGATGGCAACAGAATGGGGAATCTGAACTCTGCTTCATCTATTCTTCTCACAATCTTTGTCTTGATTCTCAGCAGTCCGCCCTCATTTTCTAGAGTACATAAGGATTTGAAGTGAACAACAATGGCGGACGAGATGAAAACGCGGATTGAGAATGCTCTCAAAACGATAGTTAATATAGCAGAAACGAATCGCTACCTTAAGAATGAGAAGAAGGAAGACACACTAAAAGCGGTAAGCGAACTGAGAAACTGCTTTGATGTTATAACTAATGTAGTGAATGACAAGAACAACGAAAAGACCGATCCTGGAAGCGAGGTTATGGAATACCAAAGAGATGAAATATCAGAGGGAGAAGACAACTCGACCTCGGGACAACTAGCGCTATCTGATGGGCACAACCCAGAACCTGAAAGCAGCAGTAGCAAGCAACTACACCCATCTGACGGCGGAATACAAAGTTCACACTCATCCGAATCGATATCCCCACTCACACAGCAAAACAAAACCGAGAACAATGAAAATAAGGATCTGGCGGATATAAAAGAAAACGTGAGATATATGATGGACTTCGTAACGAACAAAATAAATATAATTATAGAAGTGAAAATAAATCAGACACTGTACAGAAACGCAATGCCTACACGCAGAGGAAATGAAGAGGTCCATAACAATCCAGACGGAAGGGATAATAATCATAACTATAGAAGAGAATTAGAGTGGACAAATGTAACAAATAAAAGAAATAAACAACCCATCAGGGGAACAAGGATACAAGAGGACGATCTACAAGCTGCAGACAAAATGGCATGGCTTTACCTAGGCAATTTGAAAGGAAATGCCACAGAAGAGATGGTTAAAAGGTACCTAGAGAGAAATGGAATCAACGACAACGTCTATTGTGAAGAACTTCACACACGAGGTAACAGCAAGGCCTTCAAAATAGGTTTCCTTTCCAATTCCTTGAATATACAGAACGACCGGAATACTGGCCAAACATAACAGTCGTAAGACGATTTCGTTTTCGGAGGTCACACCGTGATGAAGGAGAAGAACTACAATAAATATACACATGTGCTCCTATGGAACATCGAAGGCATAAAGAATGCCCTACCTCTTTTCCCAAGAGACACTAAGCAGTTATAGCGTCATCATACTGACTGAAACATTTTTAACAGAGCATTTCAACATTCAAGGATACTACGGGACTCATTCATTCGCCCGCCAGACCGAAGGAAGACCAGCAGGAGGGGTCTCCATCTTTTTGAAACCCAATTTAGGAACAATAAAAGAAATAATAAAAAAAGAAAACACAATTATAGTAAAAACCACCCTACTATCAATCATAGCCATGTATGCTCAACCGCAAATGTCAATAGAGGACATAATCGAAAGAATAACAGAGGTCTTCTCGCAAACAAAATTAGATGATAGAGTAATCTTCGCAGGGGACATAAACGCAAGAATAGACAAACCAACCATTAAAACGGAACTGATTAAGGAGACACTGGAAGAAGCAGGCTATGTCCTTATTAATATCCGCAATATGAAGACATACATTGCCCCGAATGGAACCAGCGCCATAGATCTAGTCTTCTACAGAGGAACAGACATTAACAAACTCAGTCAAAAAGCACTAAGGACTTCAGCCATGGCCCCAATTAGGAAACATCTACCAATCTCGACTACCTTTGAAATCTTCTGCCAAGACCAACTACCCATACCGCCAAGGAATAACATATCCAGGAAACTACACACATCAAAAAAAGTTTTGCATCACCTCGGTTCCAAGAGTTCCGGAACCTTTAAATACAAAGGGAATAGAGATCAACACAAACAACATTTCAGCTCGTTTTATTGCTCATGAGACCCACACATTGCATGTTGTACCATCATACAGCTAGACGTTCAGCATTTGTGGTCCAGATTGCAGTACACACCACTACCTCTAATACCCAGTAGCACGTCCTCTTGCATTGATGCATGCCTGTATTCGTCGTGGCATACTATCCACAAGTTCATCAAGACACTGTTGGTCCAAATTGTCCCACTCCTCAACGACAATTCGGCGTAAATCTCTCAGAGTGGTTGGTGGGTCAAGACGTCCATAAACAGCCCTTTTCAACATATCCCAGGCATGTTCGATAGGGTTCATGTCTGGCGAACATGCTGGCCACTGTAGTCGAGCGATGTCGTTATCTTGAAGGAACGCATTCACAAGATGTGCACGATGAGGTCGAGAATTGTCGTCCATGAAGACAAATGCCTCTCCAATATTCTGCCGATATGGGTGCACTATGGGTCGGAGGATGTCATTCAGGTATCGTAAAGCCGTTTCGGAGCCTTCCATGACCACCAGTGGCGTACGTCGGCCCCACATAATGCCACCCCAAAACATCAGGGAACCACCACCTTGCTGCACTCGCTGGACAGTGTGTCTAAGACGTTCAGCCTGACCAGGGTGCCTCCAAACACGTCTCCGACGATTGTCTGGTTGAAGGCATATGCGACACTCATCGGTGAAGAGAACGTGATGCCAATTCTGTGGGGTCCATTCAGCATGTTGTTGGGCCCATCTGTACCGCGCTGCATGGTGTCGGGGTTGCAAAGCTGGACCTCGCCATGGACGTCGGGAGTGAAGTTGCGCATCATGCAGCCTATTGCGCACAGTTTGAGTTGAAACACGACGTCCTGTGGCTGAACGAAACGCATTATTCAACATGGTGGCATTGCTGTCAGGGTTCCTCCGAGCGGCAATCCGTAAGTAGCGGTCATCCACTACAGTAGTAGCCCTTGGGCGGCCTGAGCGAGGCCTGTCATCGACAGTTCCTGTATCTCTGTACCTCCTCCATGTCCGAACAACATCGCTTTGGTTCACTCTGAGACGCCTGGAAACTTCCCTTGTTGAGAGCCCTTCTTGACACAAAGTAACAATGCGGACGCGATCGAACTGCGGTATTGACCTTCTAGGCATGGTAGAACTACAGACAACATGAGCAGCGTACCTTCGTCCTGGTGGAATGACTGGAACTGATCGGCTGTCGTACCCCCTCCGTCTAATAGGCCCTGCTCATGCATGGTTGTTTACATCTTTGAGCAGTTTTAGTGACATCTATGAACAGTCAAAGGGACTGTATCTTTGATACAATATACACAGTCAACGTCTATATGCCGGAGATCTGGGAACCGAGGTGATGCAAAACTTTTTTTTGATGTGTGTAGATATAGAGAAACTAGGGCATATCAGCGAAGAAATAGATAAAGCAAAACAATTAATTCAACGGCATGAATTAACTGAAGCAGTGGAAATATGTACAAGAAACCTTCAATCATGTCAAACTCAAACGAAAGTAAGGATATCACAACCATGGTTCAATAAAGACTGTTTTAATGAACGGAAAAAGACCCTGCTAGCACTACATCGAGCGAAGGACACATCGGAACCGAATCACCTGGTACAATACGCCGAACAAAGAAAGAAATATAAATCCCTAATCAAAAAGAGGAGAACGGATTATATTGAAGAAGATGCCAAGAGACGCGCTGCAAACGCTCAAAATGACCCATTCCTAATGTTTAGGAAACCAAAATCACCAGTAACGGGCAATATCTCCATGGAAACATGGGAAAAACATTTCAGAAGCATTCTCAATCATCAATACCAGTCAACAGCGTTTGAATTAACTCCAGTAACAATGACAGTAAATTACACCCCCATAACAAGACAGGAAATTATTGATACAATAACAACAGCAAAAAATGGAAAAGCCCCCGGTCCCGACAGCATCTGCAATGAACACCTAAAAGACTCTCTGCCTGTCATGCTAGACTACTGGGTAGAACTATTCAACACATGCATACTCACTGGGGAAATCCCAGAGCAATGGAGGTCGTCAACAATCAAAGTGATGTTCAAGAAAGGAGAAACTCATGACCCTGATTCATACCGAGGTATAGCTCTCGAAAATACATCCTTCAAAGTATTCATGAAAATCTTAACAAACAGGATTACAGAAGAAATAGATTCCCAGATACCGGAGAGTCAATTCGGCTTCCAAAAGGGAAGAAGCACATTACATGCCGTGAAATATCTAATTGAACAAGCCCAGGATACAATGAGGCACCCAGGAAAGAAATACTTTGTGGTCTTCGTAGACTACCGTAAGGCTTTTGACCTCATTGACAGAACGACGCTCGTCCGGAAACTCAATCACCTACTAGGGGCTACACATCCGTTAGTAATCATAATCTCGAATATCATCAGATATAACTATGTCCAAATATCAGATAGCATAGCCCTATCCAAAAACATAACCCAAACAAACGGAATCCTACAAGGAGATCCAATCAGCCCAATATTATTCAACATCATGACAGCAGATATCACAGAAGTAATCATAGATACATCAGCATCACTTTTACTTTATGCGGATGACATGGCAATAGGTTCAGAAAACATAGAAGAGCTCCAAGAGGTCCTCAACAGGCTCACATCATGGACAGAAAGAAATGGCCTACAAATTAACCACAGCAAAACCAAACAGATGACCTTCAGGAAAGGAGGAAGGCATTCACTTAAAAACACAATGACTCTTCACAACAAACCACTAGAAGTAGTGCCGAAATTCAAGTACCTTGGAGTCACCCTCCAAACTACTCTAACATCCTACAACATCCACGTTAAAGAAAGAGCGGCCGCAGCAATAAAAGCCATCTACCACATCGAACAACGTCAACAAATATCATTGGGTACAGCAATACTACTGTTCAGAACAGCCATATCACCAATAGCTACCTATGGGGTTAGCATTGCCTGGGAAAAACTCACACTCAGCAACCTGATGATAATAGAAAAAGTCAAGGCCCGTTATCTTAAGAGGATTTTAGGCATATGAAAGTCTGCCCCTTCAAGGTTGACATATGTATTAACTAAGGAGGACTACTTCATCGACGACATCAAAATACAGTTTTACCTACCAAACACCAAAGCCTATGAGAATGCACGCCGAACCTTAAATGAGAATCGAAATGCCATTTGGTCCGACTTTTACTCCACAGATGCCATAATGACAGAAGAGTGGAAACAAGCTAATTACGAGCTACGACACGTAATAACACGTTACGCCACCCATGGATTTCACTATAGATTTTGCAAAACCAAGAATTTCCACCAACCGAATGAAGACTGTGTGTGTGACCTGTGCAACGATCATTGTGAAAGGTACCACGCACAAAACTGCAAAATGAGGACAACCTCAATAATAAGACTGGCATTAGCATAATTGGTCATTTATGTACAAATATGTATTAGCACATTGTGCGCTTTTCTTTTAATAATAATAAGGATTTGAAGTCCAACTTCTCTTTCTTCATAAAATGTCATTTTTTACAAACTTCAAAAGGCGTCTTTCTGCATTCTTTACTTCGTGGGTGGACAGTTCAGAATCGAGATGCTTATCCTTTTTAACCCGAACATTATGAATGAACCGTAGCATCCAGTCCATCATTCGTACAATCTTCGTATAAGACGAGAATTACTTCAAATACCATGCCTCCTCTTGTGTAGCAACAGTTAACGATATCGCATCACTCTTCCGTTCCTGATCTATGTCGTCCTCCTTTGCCATTGATTCCGAATTTGGCCAGTTCTCCTCGGAGAGCTTAAGCCAGCTCGGTCCCTCCCACCTTCGGGATTCTGACAGTTTTTCGCACTACAGCCTCTTGATGGTAGATCACCAGGGTTTTCATGGCCAGGAATGTGTCTCCAGTCTTCAACATTCGAACTACTACCAATGTCCTTCACCCTATTTCTAACAAATGTTCCCCACTGTCCATCTTGGGTAATCCAGTGTAATGCGGTGGCAGAGTCAGTCCAGTAATATTCCTTTAAGTCCTTCATGTCAAGACCTTTCCTCACGTGTGTAGCTAAACGAGTCCCAATACAACAAGCGAGCAGTTCTAACCTTGGAATTGTGATCTTTTTCAAAGGTGCAATCCTAGATTTCGCTTGCAACAACTGAACCGACACTCTCCTACTGTCTTCACATCTCAAGAACACCACGGCTGCATAGGATGACTTTGATGAGTCGCAAAAGACGTGTAGAGCACACGAGACTGTCTCCTTCATTGAAGTCCATCTTGGGATTCTTACACCGGATAAAATTGGAAGGTCCTCAACCCATCTCATAAATTTGTGGGCATCTCTTCTGGAAGTTCAGCGTCCCAGCCTAATTTGATTTTCCAGATTTATTGGAGAAGTATTTTAGGGCAAAGAGTAACAGGAGAGATGAAGCCTATTGGATCGAAGACTCTCTGCACTGTGGATAAGATATTTCTTCTTGTAATTGCTCTTTGAGGGTAGCTTATCCCACTGACATCGCAGTACAACTTATCTTCTACCTTATCCCACAGTAATCCAAGAGCTGGTGACGATTTGGCAGTGCCTTCGGTGCATAAGGCTGTATGCTCCCAACCTCTCAGGTCAAACTTCCCTTCAGTCATTATTTCCGTAGCTTGTCCAACAAATGTATGCAGCTCCTCTTCTGAATTGACAGAAGTGACACAATTGTCAACATAAAAGGAGTTCTTCAGTGTTTCAGCCACTCCTTTTAAAGGTGGTTCATACGGAATAAAGTGATTCTGGATAACTGCTCCCAGGAGGAATGGGCTGCAGTTTACTCCAAAAACAACTCTACGATGTCTCAATATTTTCACCTTCTTCTCTTTGACATTTTCCCGCCAGAGAAATCGCAGACAATCACGGTCTTGTTCGTCCACAGAGATTTGTAGAAAGGCCTGCTTGATATCGGAAATGACACCAATTTTCCCTTGTCGAAACCCAAGCAAAATCTTGGGGTTCAAATCCAGCAAGTTCGGTCCTTTTGCCAAACAGTCATTTAAAGAGCAGCTCCCTTTCTGCTTGCAGGATGCATCAAAGACTGGCCTCACACTCGTCGTTGAATTGTATTTGAAGACTTCCCGATGCGGAAGATAATGCCCACGTTTCTATTGCTCGTCATTTTGAACCACTTCTACCACGCCCTCATTCAACCAGTTTTTCAATACTTTATCATAGTCATCAAACTTCTCTGCCACTTCAAATTTTGTGGTTGTAAGTATTAACCTCTTCTCAGCTACCACTCTGTTATCAGATAGCTCTTCCCGACCATCCAACCAGGGAAAACTAACCTCATACCTTCCCTCAGGATCTCTCTTCACAGTTCTCTTGAAGTGATCTCGCACAGCTGTATCGCTTTCCTCATTTGTTTGGCTTTCACAGGGGTCCAAAATTCCCAGGGCATCCAAATCCCATAGGTCTGGCAGATGACTAGTGTGAGTCAAAAGGGTAGTTATCATGGTAGTATGGGTGTTTGTGCCAGACTTGCCCAACACTTTACCCATTACGACCCAGCCTAATTTAGTTTGCACAGCAGTGAGTCCACACTCTAATTCTTTCACAGTTCCAGTGTACAGCTTCCCTAGAGCATCCAATTCTATCAGGATTTCAATTGTTGGCTGTCCAGCTCCGACATCTGTGAGGTGAATCCCCTTCCTCCTCAATTCTCCCATGCAAGTACTTAAATATGGCCGTGAGATTGATCACATGTTATTGGTTGGTCTAAAACTTGAATTATGCACGAATAGTTATCTACCAAACTCTTCAAGAGAACATCATAACATTGCTGCTCCATTTTCTTGGATAAACCCCCTCCAAATAAGGCATGTATCACGACTTCTGATTTGACTGGTTGATAACCCATTTCCCGCGCAGTACTTTTCAATATATATGACCGCTGTGAACCGGTATCGTTGAGTGCTCTTACGGTCCGTCTCCTCCCATAGGCCTCAAGATTCACTAGCAGGGTCTGATGAACTACATCTGAGGAGCACTGACTTGAAAGCGAGGTGTTCTGGTTTCGTTCTGTCTTTTCCTCACATTTTTGGTCCTTTTGCTTGACCTCCAGCTGTGGACACATGATGGTGCAATGCTTCTTAGAACAGACAATGCAGCTCACTTTATCTTTACAATCTTTAGCACGATGTCCTGGCTTCAGACAGACGAAACATCCCTTGTTTCTCTTTAACATGTCCTGCCTCTCACTTAGAGATAACCTCTGTGCTTGAAAACACTCCTTACTCTCGTGTGGTTTTCCGCAGAACAAACAAGTCAATTTATACTTCTTCTGCTCACCGGAGAACAAGTATGTTTCAGTAGGTACAATATTATCAGGTTGCTGATTCTTCTTTGTGGACTAATCTCACTCAGTCTGAAGCTCGCTTTCGCCAAAGAAATTCTTTCTTCATCTTCAACTTCCTTCCTGAGGAATAGCATTAAGTGCTTCAACCGGTCTCCATAGATTTTGCTTCCGCCCTCGTCATTATCAATTGTCATTGGACTTCTCAGCCACACCCTAAGAATATCTTCAGGGATGCAGGACTCCACGAGCGGAAAGAGTATGGCAGCATATTTGTCTGAAGTCATACCAATTGACTCTAAAGCACGCAGGTGTGATTCTAGGTTATCATAGAGGCGAGCTGTGTCACGCTTTCCTCTGTCTTCAGTGGCATCCTTTATCACTAGTGACAGGAGTTCTCTTACATAATATTCAATAAGCAACTCATCTTTTCCAAATCTATTCTTCAGGCTCTCTATAGCCGTATTATAGTTCTCCGCAGTGGAAGGGAAGCTATCAACAATATCCCGATCTCTTGAGCCTTCTGTGGTAGCCTGACTCAGGTACTGGAAATTGTCCTCATTTTCCAAATCCCCGTCCTCGTGAATTCGCCTAAATTGGCTCCAAAAGCCAAGATATTCTTTTATATCCTCACTGAACTTCTTTAATTCAATTTTGGGTAACCTAAGTTTTCGTCTGCTGGTGTTTGGGAAAGAAATGACCGACTGCCCATTGTTTGTGATTTGGACACTGGTATGTTGCCTCACAATAAATTGTTCCACTTTCACACGTGCACAATCCATGTCCTAATTGAATTTCTCTACACTCTCGTATTCTCCTTCAAAGTCACCTTCAGATTGATCACTGTCTTCTAACATTAATGCTGCCACCTGGCCATTGAGGTTATGTAAGTCGGTGGTTAACCGTTCCAGATTTGTTAATTTGCTTCTTACAATTTCTTCTTTAGAATTTTCTTCATCATTTAATAATTGCAACAGGTCGTCATAATTCTTAGTGAACCTCGTTCTCATCTCACAGGTTTTCACCTCTTTACAAGCACTTCCATTGTTAAACTTTATGAATACAACCATATCTAGACTAATTGCGTTATTAACCACGTCGGGGTCACCACTATTTTAGGAACTGAAATAGGACTACCCGTCTTATTCTTTCCACTTACAAAACATAATTTATTCTTTCACTTTTAATACTGTTACGTGCCACCCCCTAGTGGCACCTTTGTTAACTGGATTACGGTGGGTATAAAGCACAACACCAATTACTGCTTAAAGAAATAATTAATTTTATTGCAGCCAGAAAAATACACTACTCAACAGCAATTATTACCTTACTCCAGTTTCCTCACGTCGAGAATACTTTCCTTTTCACTTGTCAACAGACCACAGTTAATCCTCTTCGCTAATGAGTCCGGTCCCGTACGCTAGCTGGAAATAGCTGCACTAGGTCTGTCACTGTACTATACACTGTTTCACAAGCACCACAATCACTTCCTCGGTGTCAAGAGAATCAGATTCACTAGGGATTTCGCAAGTCACCACACTTCTGTCGCCCAGAATTAAACACTCGCACTAGCTCATAAAACACAACAACAACAACAACAACTGCTTGACAGGTCGCACTTATATAGCAGGCCGGTGACTCAATAAATGCTTCTAGATCCATCCAGGGTTCACGGCTTCTCGAGGTTTCCATCGCTGGTCCAGTCACGAATATTTTGGACTATCCCTTTGTCCTAGTAGCCCTGTTGCATAAGGCGCACGCAATACAGGAGGCAGGGCACAGCCCAGCCCTGGGGCAGTTGTGACTCATGCGGCGAGTGATGACACAAACTCACAGCCGTAACACCACCCCGTTCCTAAAAAGGCTGATCGTCCCGATCAATCATTGATCCGTCTGTGTCCCTCCGTAGGCTGCCAGGCGATCTCGACGCACGATCTTCATCTTCGCCCTCGGGCTCCGCTGGATCCTGTAGACGACATCGTTGATCCGTTTCACGACTCGGTATGGGCCCTCCCAGGACTTCTGCAGTTTGGGTGACAGGCCTTTCTTCCGTAATGGGTTGAAGAGCCAGACCAGGTCGTCCTCGTGGAATCCTCCGGCATCCGTCTGCTGGTCGTATCGGGTCTTCATTCGGTCGGTCTCGATCCGCAGTTTCCTCTTCGCGAACGCGTGCACGTCCTCCAGTTGGTCGACCAGTTCTTGACAATACTGGCTTACCGGGATCGGATCATTCCCAGGTCGGCCGAAGGCAAGATCGACAGGTAGACGGAGCTCCCTCCCAAACATGGCCCGGGCTGGTGTGCACCCGGTGGCTTCATGCACGGCGGCGCGGTAGGCCAGGAGAAATAGTGGAAGATGCTTGTCCCAATCCCACTGGTGCTCTCTGACAACTATTCGGAGATGGTTCTCGATGGTGCGATTGAATCGCTCTACCATCCCGTCGGACTGAGGGTGTAGCGGCGTTGTCCTTCTCTTCCGGATTCCCAGCAGCTGGCATAGGTTCTGGAACACCTGCGACTCGAAGTTCCTCCCTTGGTCGGAGTGCAGCTCCAGGGGTAATCCGCACCGGCTGACGAATTCCTTCACCAGGGTCTCTGCGATCGTCGCGGCTTCTTGGTTAGGGAGCGCATACGCCTCCGGCCATTTGGTAAAGTAGTCGCTGACGACTAATATGTAGCGGTTCCCTGCCTCGCTTAACGGGAATGGCCCAGCAACATCGATGGCCACTCTCTCCATGGGGCCGCCCACGTTGTAGGTCTTCAGTGGACCCCGTCGTCTTCGTCCTGGGCCCTTGCTGGCTGCGCAATCGTGGCACCTCGCGCAGTGGTTCTCCACGTCTGTTCGGCATCCGATCCAGTAGAACCGCCCTCTCAGCTTCTCCAGGGTCTTCTTTATCCCTAGGTGTCCACCAGATGATCCTCCATGAACTTCCTTCAGGACTTCCTCCGTCATAGCCTTTGGAACGACGACTTGTTCCCGATATGTCTTCCCGTCGGTGCTCTCCCAGGCGCGGCAGATGAGGCCATCCCTTACAATCAGCGAGTCCCACTGCGCCCAGTAGGACTTAAACTTTGGGCTGCAGTCACTCACAATGTTCCACCCGGGTCTGGGGACACAGGCCCCCTTCCATTCGGCTATCAGTCCCAGGTCATCATCTTCTGCTTGTGCCCGCGTGAAAGATTCGCGGCTCCAGCTCCCTTGAAGTTCCACGGTAGTCCTTCGGCACTGTATCCCGGTGTTCTCCTCCCTTCGGGCACAGAATGTGCAGTCTTCGGGGCACGGTCTTCGTGACAGGGCGTCGGCGTTAGAATGCAGTTGGCCTTTCCTGTGCTGAATCTCAAAGTTGTACTGTTGAAGCCTCTCTAACCACCGCGCGAGTTGACCCTCGGGCTGCTTGAAGTTCAGGAGCCACCGCAGGGATGCATGGTCGGTCCTGATTAGAAATTCTTGCCCGTACAGGTACTTGTGGAAGTGTTCAATGGTCTTCACGATGGCGAGCAGCCCCTTCCTGGTGACGCAGTAGTTCCTTTCTGGCTTTGACAAGGCCTTGCTGAAGTAGGCCACTACTCTCTCCTCGCCGTCCACTACTTGCGACAGGATTCCCCCTATGCCAAAGTCGCTGGCATCGGTATCGACGATGAACCTTGTTCCAGGTCTGGGGTAGGCCAGAATAGGTGCGGTGCACAGAGCCTGCGTGAGTTGTTCGAAGGCACTGTGGAATTCTGCTGTCCACGTGAAGAGTTGGTCCTTCTCAGTTAGTCGATGTAAAGGTTTGGCGATGTCGGCGAATCCTCTCACGAAGCGACGGTAATAAGTGCAGAGTCCCAGGAAGCTTCGTAGTTGGGACTTGTCCTTCGGAACTGGCCACTCCCTCACAGCTGCGGTCTTCTCTGGGTCGGTGCGCACCCCTTCCTCGGAGACGATATGCCCAAGGTACTGGACCCGCTTCTGGAAGAGCTGACACTTCTTGGGGCTCAACTTCAGCTGGGCAGCCCGTAGCTTCAACAAGATCTCCTTCAGGTTGCTGTAGTGCTCCTCGAAGCTCCTCCCCAGAACGATGATGTCGTCTAGGTATACCAGGCAGGTCTTCCAGTGTAGTCCCCTCAGAATGGACTCCATTAGCCTTTCGAAGGTCGCAGGGGCGTTGCACAGACCGAATGGCATGACGGTGAACTGCCAGAGCCCACTGCCCACAGAGAACGCCGTTTTCTCGCGGTCCTTAGGGTGGACCTCCACCTGCCAGTAGCCACTCTTCAAATCCAAGGTGGAGAACCATCTTGACCCTGATATGGTATCCAGCGTGTCGTCGATCCGGGGTAGAGGGTAGCTGTCCTTCTTCGTGACGTCGTTCACCCGCCTGTAGTCCACGCAGAACCTGGTGGAACCGTCCTTCTTCTTCACAAGCACGACCGGAGAACTCCAAGGACTATGAGATGGCTCGATCACCCCTTGCTCCTTCATCTCTTCTACCATCCGGTCGACTTCAGCTTGCTTGGCGAGCGGGACACGTCGGAATGGGGCCCTAATCTGTGCGCTGTCCCCAACGTCGATTCTGTGCTGGACCAAGCTTGTCCTGCCGAAGTCTTTGCTCCCCACGGAGAAGACATCCTGGAATTCGCGTAGCAGGTCCTGAAGTTGGCGTGATAGCTCTTCGTCTAAATGGTCCTGGAATCCTTGGTACAGCTTCTGTAGTTCTTCTGGCAAGGCGCGTCTTCTTCGGTTGTCCGTCTGCAGGTGTCCGTCCGTCGTTTCTGTGATGCGGGCAATCCAGGTAACGGGCTCGCAGACTCCTAGGTTGGTGTCCCGGTGAACCGTAATATCGTAGTCGTTCAGGTTGGACAGGCGGACGTACGGCCGAGGCGTCGTGTTGATGAGGGTCTTGGCAACTAGCAATCCCTTTGTCTGGATGTCCTCATATTTTGGCTCGATGACAGCTGCCACTCCCTCAGCAGTTCCTTCGACAATTACGGCAGCGCTGACCTCCGTCCTGGCAGGAACGATGACGTCCTCTCTCAGCCTTACTCGTCGTGCGGTGACGGCCTCGTGTACTGGTTGCAAAGCACGTTCCTCACCTCCGAAGTCCAAGATGATGTTGTTCTGGTCCAGGAAGTCCAGTCCGATGAACACTTCGTTTGATACGTCAGCCACAAGCACTGGATGCTTCACCACCCGTCGACCAATGACGAGCTCCAGTGATGCTTCGCCATGTACCGGTGCGGTCTCTCCGGTCGCGGCTATTAGCTGGAGGTTCCTTTGTGTGGGTTGCACTCTCCAATTCGGGATCACGGTGGGATTGACGATGGTCCTCGACGCTCCCGTGTCGATCAGCATGGGCCAGCTCACTCCGTTGACGACTCCGTCGACCATCAGGCTGCTATTGTCCCTCCGTAACTTCGTCACACGCACTTGGACTGCTGGGGCTTGACGACTGTCACAAGCCAACCTTTGCCCCCCAAGGCTGGCTAATACTCGTTTCCCTGGGCCGCGCGGTTTTCAGACGACTGATTTCCCGTCGGATACCCTCGGCGGCGGCGATCACCGCAGTCCTTGCTCAGGTGGCCTTTCTTACCGCAGGCCCAGCAGGTCGGTAGTCCTCTTCCGGGTCGCCTCTCCGGTTGTTTTCCGGCTGTGTCGTTGCTGGTGGTACCGCGACTATCGAAGAAACGGCTTAGCGCCTCCATTAATTCGTCGGCCAGGGGCTTGGTCTCGTTGGTTTTTACTGGTTCGTCGACGTCCACTTGACGCACCCGCGCGTGCATTCTGGATGCCTGATTTGCCGTCTCGAACTCAAGTGCGTGGCTCAGCGCATCTGCCAGGGTCTTATTGTGCGTGAGACGCAGCGCCTGTTGAGTGTCCGAGTCCCGTAGCCCGTCGGTGAAAGTCTGCGTCGCTATCTGCTCCAGAAAGCCGGCCGGCGCTGTTGGGTAGGCGAGCCTTACGAGGCGTGCGATGTCCATCTCGAACTCCTGCAGGGTTTCCGCGTTCTTCTGTACCCGGGTCCGGAGCTGCATCTGATAGGCCTGCTGAAGATGGCTATCTCCATATCGGGACTCCATATGGGCGATCAGGGAAGCGTAGTCCTGGGATCCAGTCGGGATGGCCTGAAGGACGTTAAGGGCGTCACCTCTCAGCGCTACAATGAGAGCTGTAGCCTTTTCTGTGTTGTTCCAGTTATTTATGGAACAGGCCGCCTCGAACTGACGTAAGTAGGTGCTACACGGGACCTTTCCGTCGAAGGTTGGGGGCGTCACTCTGCTATGTCCCGTTCCTGATATTCCCGGTGTAACGGTGGGCGGGCGTTGGCGCAGCTCGGCAACTTCCTCTCGTAGAGAGTTGAATTTCTCCTCCACCCCCGTCAGTGGGCGTTGGCGCAGCTCGGCAACTTCCTTTCGTAAGGCGTTGAATTTCTCCTCCACCCCCATCAGCGGGCGTTGGCACAGCTCGGCAACTTCCACTTGTAAGGCGTTGAATTTCTCCTCCACCCCCATCAGCGGTCGTTGGCACAGCTCGGCAACTTCCAATTGCAAGGCGTTGAATTTCTCCTCCACCCCCGTCAGTGGGCGTTGGCGCAGCTCGGCAACTTCCTTTTGTAAGACGTTGAATTTCTCCTCCACCCCCATCAGCGGGCGTTGGCGCAGCTCGGCAACTTCCACTTGTAAGGTGTCGAACTTCTTTTCCACTGCCGTGACTTCCTCACGCAGACCCAGTTCTAATTTCTTCAGGTCCTGTGTCAACTTATTCTGACCGTCTTCCATCTTCTTCTGGCCGTCCTCTATCCTCTTCAGGTCCTCCGCTAGCTTATTTTGACCGTCTTCCATCATCTTCTGGCCGTCTTCTAGTTTGGCAGTTAGGTCCTCGGCTAACTTCTTCTGGCCGTCCTCCATCTTCTTCAGGTCCTCCGCTAACTTATTTTGACCGTCTTCCATCTTCTTCTGGCCGTCATCTAGCTTCTTCTGGCCGTCTTCTAATTTGGCAGTTAGCTCCTTGGTTAAATTCTTCTGGCCGTCCTCCATCTTGGTTTCCATGCCATTTAACTTTTCTAGCAATGCTGCCAATTTCTACTCCATTTTAGTTGTTTGTCTTGTAAAGGGCATGCACTCACAGGAAAATTAGAGAAAATGACCTGCTCGGGTTTTGAAA
The DNA here is from genome assembly GCA_946902985.2 of Meconema thalassinum. Lineage (NCBI taxonomy): Eukaryota > Metazoa > Arthropoda > Insecta > Orthoptera > Tettigoniidae > Meconema > Meconema thalassinum. Next base: position 387,050,508 of record OX336389.2, read on the forward strand.
CCAGGACCGTCAGGTGTTGTGCTTGAGTTCGTAATCCCACTTCTGACACCAGTTGTTACGTGCCACCCCCTAGTGGCACCTTTGTTAACTGGATTACGGTGGGTATAAAGCACAACACCAATTACTGCTTAAAGAAATAATTAATTTTATTGCAGCCAGAAAAATACACTACTCAACAGCAATTATTACCTTACTCCGGTTTCCTCACGTCGAGAATACTTTCCTTTTCACTTGTCAACAGACCACAGTTAATCCTCTTCGCTAATGAGTCCGGTCCCGTACGCTAGCTGGAAATAGCTGCACTAGGTCTGTCACTGTACTATACACTGTTTCACAAGCACCACAATCACTGCCTCGGTGTCAAGAGAATCAGCTTCACTAGGGATTTCGCAAGTCACCACACTTCTGTCGCCCAGGATAAACACTCGCACTAGCTCATAAAACACAACAACAACAACAACTGCTTGACAGGTCGCACTTATATAGCAGGCCGGTGACTCAATAAATGCTTCTAGATCCATCCAGGGTTCACGGCTTCTCGAGGTTTCCATCGCTGGTCCAGTCACGAATATTCTGGACTATCCCTTTGTCCTAGTAGCCCTGTTGCATAAGGCGCACGCAATACAGGAGGCAGGGCACAGCCCAGCCCTGGGGCAGTTGTGACTCATGCGGCGAGTGATGACACAAACTCACAGCCGTAACAATACAGTACACCATGCTTTCTTGCTCTAGCCATTTTCATAACTGATGTCCACAGGGATTTGGCAAAATGCTCTGTCTATTTACAAAGAATAAATACTTAGGATATTTGAAGTCACTTCACTGTTCTGTTGACATTTTGAGTTCAAATCCAACACCTACGCGGTTTGGGATCCATATCAAGTAGGGCTCATAAATGAGTTGGAAATGGTACAAAGAAAGGCCGCTAGATTTGTGCTCAGTGACTTTAATCCCAGGAGCAGTGTGAGCCGTATGTTAAAGAAACTTGGGTGGGAATCACTTGAGGCTAGGAGGATGAAATCTAGACTCTGCGCTATGTACAACACGTATACAAATCAACCAGCATGGGTTAGCTTAGAAAACGTATGGGAAAGCCCACTTACATGGGTAGGAGCAATCATCCTTTCAAAGTTAAAGGCCGACCACATCGAACAAATTATGCTAAATATTCTTTTGTAAACCGTGCCATTGATAACTGGAACTCTCTACCTGCCGCAGTCTTAGAGCCTTTTCCCAAACATATAGGTGTGTTTAAGAAAACACTGACTATTTGTTTAAATACTCCAGTTTAATTGTTAATGAATTGTTGTGTATAATTATTTATTTGTTATGTATATCCAATTTGCCACCGAGGGACACACCCCCAATTGAAAATAAATGAATGAATGAATGAATGAATGAATGAATGAATGAATGAATGAATGAATGAATGAATGAATATAATAATCACTATTTACCTCATACATATTTCCAAGGGCCTCACCTGTGAGGAATACTACACCCTCATGATCTAACAATACAACTTTGCTATCTTCAATGGTTACGACTGCACCTTTCCTGTCAAATTGACCTACATATATTAAATTGTCTTAAAGACCTGGGACATACAACACTCTTATCAGTTTCTGAAAAGAACCTTCACACTTGCCAGTTAGCTTCATAAGCACATTTCCCATACCACATACACTGACTACGGATCCATCAGCTGTGTCTACACTTCCAGAAACCATCGCGGTGTAATCATACAGATTATCCTTATAAGGTGTCAGGTGCTCAGTGGCTCCAGAATCGACATACCACCTCCGAACACATTCAGATGCATCATCCTTGCTTTCAGTTGCCACATAAGCCTTTACCTTAAGACTACTGGCATTAACCTGAACAAATTCGTTTGCTACCTCACCGTCCTTTACCGTGGCAATAACCTCACGATTCTTAACCTTAACATTTTCCTTGCGTCCATTACTACCGTTCCAGGAAGTCTGACCTATCTTGGCACAATTTAAACACAAAACTGACCCTTTCTTGCTTCATGAACTAAATCAAAGAACTCTGCAATATGTCCCTGTTCTTGGCACTTGCAGCACATGAATCCACCACTACCTGTTGGATTGTTGACACTCTTGCTGCTGTTGACCACCCACTTGGAATTGAAGCGCATGGCTGCCACCAATGCCTTCACGCGTTCATCCTCAGATTCTTCCTATTTGAGCTCGCATAAGTCTCCTGTTCTCGCTGCATCTTTAGTTTGTCCAACAATAGTTTGGTTTGCACTACCTTTACGCTTAAATTTTCTTCATTGCTTTACAATGAACGTATCGCATTTTCGTACTCCCGCTTTTCCAGTCCTTTGAGAATAAAAGCAGCTTTGGCCTTATCCGTAAATTTGATACCTACTTCGTCCAACCGTGCACTCCAAGTGAGCACTTTATCAACAAATGTACGCATGCTAGTTTCCTTTAAAAGACACAATTCTTCAAACATCGTCACAATTTTAAGGACTCCGGTATCGCAACATGATGTCAGAAGATTCTGCCAAGCTTCCTTAGCTGTCTCCGCTTCCTTGATATCATCTAGGAAAGGGTCGGTGACCAAACCTATGAGCAAGTTTTTCGCGTCTTGATTTTTGCCCAGTTGGGCCTTGGCGTATTCTTCAACGGGTGTATCTTCTACCTCTCCTGTATCGGTCTGTCATGGGAAACCTTGAACCGCGTCCCTCAGACGCCTTGTTTGAAGCAATGGCTCTTGTTTGGGTGCTCCACGCTTCCCAATTCTCATCCTGTAATCTCACTATTGCAACTACTCGCTCGCTACTCGAAGCCGGCTTCGACTGCGTGGGTCAGATCAGGTCATAACTTCCCGTGGCTGTATCCATGTTATTGTGTATACTTATAATAAAACGTACCAATAGTCCTCACAATAGAAAATCGTCCACAAAATTCACCAAAACGATCTTGAATGGATGAATGCACAATCATATGCCGTCCACATGTGCGCCGCATATATCAACACCTTTTAATGGTAGACATTCTCCCATCAAAAATTCCACACATTGACAGAAATGGGCGTTTATCTGGGTCCATAACCTGTCATAAATAATTAGCAAACGTGTTTAATGACTACAGTCCTAAACTCTAAATTGATTGGAGAAGAAACAAACACCGACATTCATATTTGGTTACAACCGGAAGCAGTCAGTTATATCCAAAAAGTACAAAAAGTACATTTGATTGGTATACAAGAAACAAAAGAAGTACACTATGAGAAATTTGTGAATGTGTACTCACAAACTACTCCTCAGAGAGATTCGAGTCTCTTACATGACAGGCGGTTTTCCTTCGCTGATCTGCTTGTAACCAAGATGTTTTGAAGTTATATTATTCAATTTCTTTTTCACTTTTTGCCCAATGCTACCAGAAACATAAATTTAATTGCATATAGTTTCTTCAAAAATGGTAAGTGAATAGTTTAAGTTGTTGTTGCTTCATTTGTGGGGCTTGGACATCGTGGTCATTTAAGCCTCATGTACTTGAGTGTGTGTGTGTGTAGAATTTGTTTGATGACATGTATTATTTTGGTGTCTGTAGAAGTGTGTATATTTGTATACCAGTAAAGTTAATCTAAGTAGGCCAGTTGAAGTTTCAATGGTCACCATGTTGGTTCTGTGCTCATCTTACATCGCAGGGAAAAACAGATTGTTTCAACTTTATAGTTTTATATTACCATATGAATTTTAGGTTGATTGCTATTGCAGCAATGGGAGATATTGAGTACCATACCTGTGGTTTTTTTTTTGCGCGGCTCTTACAGTATGTTGGATTGGTGTCACTTACTGAAAGAAGAAAATCCTGTACATCCTTACCAAGTTTCATTTAAATTGCTCCGGTCAAACATAACTTTCTAGGGGGAATAACCACGAACAAAAGGCTATAAAAGAGTTAGGCTATGTGTTGTGTTTCAAAATAATGACATATTAAAGAGCTATGTCGCGGTAAAAGAATATTTAACACTTGAATTGAAGTGATAGAAACCATTTTTCAGTGTTGCCTAATTCTATTAAAGAAAGCTCTCCAGCCGGTCAACACAAATGGGGCAAAATTAGGCCTACATTAGGCGGTATCAAGTATTTACACACCCTAACCTGAAAGAAACGAGATATTATTTACACACTAACACGCTTTTATGTACGAAATAGGGTGATAAATTGGATGACATATTTCGAACGTCAAGCGTTCATCCTCAGATCCTGTTCATTTAGGCTTAATCGGTAGCCAATACGATGTTTATGAATTAGGGTATTAAAATACTTGTTTCCCGCCTAAAGTAATCTCATTTTCCTAGGAATTTCGTGAACATTTTGGAGGGGAATACAGCCCTATCACCCCCCCCCCTCCCTAATGTATACGCCCCTGATGTGTCTATTAAATGTGTACTTTTATGGTTTTCTAGTGAAATAGAATCACAGAAGCGGGCTAGTAATTATATTGTTAGACAATGCACACAAATAAATATAGCATTTTAATATCAGTGCCTCGGAAGGCCAGCATGTTTTTTCCAGTTGGTCTAAGAGTTGGAAAGAAGTACACTCAGCCTCATTAGGCAAAACTGAGACCAGGTGGATTCGATTCCCACCTCAGCCATCCCAGAAGTGAGTTTATGTGGTTTCCCATTTCCATTTCATGCAAATGGTTCATACTTTAAGGCCACGACTGCCTCCTTCCTAATCTTCGTCTCAATTACAAATACTTAATCATCAGAGTGCAGTGAAACATGGCATGGTAAATCTTTATTTAGAGATAAATACACTGACATCTTATGTGATTGAATTGTTATGAAAAATTCAAGATGGCAGCTACGCAATTTTTTAATCATTTTTATTTCTCATATCGCACAAAAATATCCTACTGGTACACACATCTGTGACTTAAATCTAATAAATTATAGATTGCATGCATGTTGTTGGTTATGTTTTTCAAATCAAACCACCATCTTCTGTGTTTACCAGTTGGTGCTGCCGTCTATATACTGTATATTTTGAAGTCACATGTGTACTAACAGTTTCATTGTCCATTTACAATACACTCCTTGCGTATCTGCTGAAGTGTTGCATTCTTCTTTTCTACCGTACTGTACTTCAGTAGAAATCTGTGTTTATAATGACGGGAGATAGTGATTTAATTTCGCGATCCCGCAGCCTCATTAACAGACTATGGGCCCAAGGAAAGAGCCAGTTTTTGAGGAGGAAGTTGGATATCACAGAAACATTGCGTGCATAATGGAGATTGCTGTTAAGTCTCTCTGGTCTGGAGGAACATGAATAGATGGTGGCGATGGTTGACGAGTTTCCCTTGATATTGTTAGGGCCCCTGGGGACCCTACACCCCTGAGGGACCCTACGCACCCCCGAAAGGGATGTTCACATACACCCTCAAATCCACTACACGGCGGATGGCCACACTTCTACAATTAACCCTAAAACACGGCCACGGCCACGCATCTGTCCAACCCACTACACTAATTTCACCCCAAAACTACCCTCAGGCTGGAACCAACAACAACAGCCAAACACACACTTCAATTACACCTAGCCAGCAGAGCTGAGGCTTCAGCTCTTGTATCACGGCTTACACAACGCATGGACAAATACACGGGAGCTAACTAGAACAGCAAAACAGTGAGGAAATACCGAGTCAGCAGTTCCGAAAGGCTTAAGAGGGCCGACTCCAAAGGACCAGTTGTCTGATCTTGCCGGAGGCTCTATCCAACTGTGTCACGACATCACACCTCAAGGTAAGTGTGTTTCTCAGAGTCCTGAAGTTTACAAGTGTACTCCTTTCCTTTGTGACACCTTGATTACGGATTTGTAACATCTATCACTGTGCTTCACCGTCCCGAAATAGAGGGACGCATTTAGAACACTTGCTGGTCAAATAAATAAGTGACCACAACTACCACACATCCATTGTAACATTTATTCACAAACACTGTCTTTACCGCCTAACTCCCCACCTTACACCTTGACATGCCAGTGCCATTATTTATAAAACCGCTGTGCTAGCAATACAGACCTTTTTCAATGTCATAGCCTTGAGTGCTTGCTCGCACGTCTGCCGAGCGTAACGTTGCGCGCTCAGCAAATAGTTGAATCACTCACTAGTAGTGTTTGCTATTGACGTCAGAAAAGTTGGATGGCGCAGCCACGCGGTAGAATGTTGAAGCTGTAACATTGTGACTGGTGAGGTTATTTTACATGGCGAAGCATTGACGTCGTGATGAAAACAGAAAGAAATTAGTCAAATTCGAGGAGGTACTGCTCTGTATACGGTTGCAAATCGTATAAAACGGCTACGAAATATCTTCACTACTTTCCTGTACAAAAAGTTCAGAGAGAAAGATGGGCTTCGGCGCTGTCTATTGGAAAACGTGTTACATGTTAGATGACAGTGTGCAGTCTGCATTTTTGTGAAGACTACTTCTTTCCACCGGTACTATTGATTATTGATAGTTATTGTCTCTAATTTGTATTCACTTGGATTTAGCTACATCAAAAATACTGATAAACTTGTGGCCTATTACTTCTGTGCCGTACATAGAATGTAATCCGCTCTTCGTAAACTTATTTTAGGGGTTCTTCCGATTGGCAATAACCGAATGGTTAGAAAACTTAAGAAAAATGCTGTTCCTAGCCTTAATTTGCCAGAGAATTTATATTCTTGCCTTTGAACAGCAAGTATGTAGGTCATTGAAGTATGATTTGGCTTAAATTGTGTTTTTGACTATGATCTCCTTACTGTTGAAATTAGTTGATTAATGTGCAAAATCTTAGTTTCAAGTACGGTACCGGTTTGGTGACCCATCATCCCAGGCAGGCCGGTAACACCTATACTACTCAGGCAGATAGGTCACTTAGCCGTAATTTGGAAGTTATAGTGATGTTAAGTATACATATGCGGTAATGTAGCAGGAGACCTGATCGGCCTAGGCTATTCTAACTTTAATTAGTTCCCATTTCAGGGGTTTTCAATTTTGAGTGCGAATAGTTGGTTTGAAAGTTGTATAACAGTAAGGAGAGTATGTTTTGTATAGGTTTTAATTGGTATTATGGTTTATGTCGAGCTGAGGAGTGAATTTGGTTTGGCTTAAAGTGTAGTTTTTGATCTGTTCCGTTTGCTTATGACAAGTTCAAATGGAGACTCCAGCTTTGTTAAATATCTGTATTTTAAATATTTAATTAAATATATTGATAAAGAGGATGCCTCCATTTTAACTTGCCTGTGGCAAGAGATTAATAAATTTATATTCTTGCCTTTGAACAGCAAGTATGTAGGTCAATATTTGCAATATTGAAATATGATTTGAGCATCCCAAGTAACGCTTCTTTGAACCCAAAACATTCATGCAAATTCAGGTTTGCTGGATTCAATTTATTATCAGGGAGTCTTCCTTTGTGTTATGTGAGATATATATATTGTGAAATTAATAAAAACATAGAAACCGCTAGGCTCCCTGGTACAGGCTTCATATATGTAACAGCAGACAGTGAATTAACTATCTAAATGTGGGTAATATTTTTGACTGGTAGTAATTAAACACTGTGATTTAAATTGACCGTAAAAAAATTCTATCAATGAAAGAAAATATGTAGTATTTTGCCATCATAAATTAGAAGCCATAACAAACGCACACCCAATTACTTCTCGTCACTATCTGGCCGCCATATTGAAAACAGCTGACAGTAAGCTCCTCCCCCGTTTCGGACGTCAATACAAGCTAACAGCTCCCCATTAAGAGTGCATCCCTTAGACTTACGACCCTGACCAATTAGAGCTCCGCCCCATCACCCAACACTCTCTGATACACCCATTCGGAGTTTTAGCACTTTCGTTGAAACTTACACTAATTAAACACCATCCCCTACACTCACCCCCATATTCCTTTGTTCGACCAACCCCCGTGAAGGGTGCAGAACAAAAAGTGGTAGAGGCGCGGGTAGTCTCCGTACAGAAAGGGGCTTAACCAACAAGTTCCGAGACTACCGATCTGAGTACCTAAAGCAGCCAAGCAAGTAGGGAATATTTTAGAGAGCTACGTCGGAGAATTTTTTAAGGGTGGCACAGTAAGTTATATTTACCCACCCGCCCAACCCATAGGGAAATACGATGGTAAACCCTCTCGAAAAGCAAGCACGTTGACCCCAAAACAGATATTTTTGGAATAGACAATCGCAAGGGCGAATAAGCAGAATATACTACTACATTCACACACTACTTCATAGACCACCCAGCCACCCTTCAGGTGAGCACACGTATACAGCACTACACTACAGATACACGGTGCACATTATTACAGAATCCCCAACCTAAATAAATACAAAATGGCTTCACTTTACCGCCTGGACACGCTTAAGAGAATAGCAGGTTAACAAAACCTGATAGCATGGCAGAAGATGATTGAAATAAAGCAGGACTACCTGAGAAGGTATCAAGAGCTCCCACGAGCTCAATATATTAGAATCCTCAAGGCACTCGTACGTCCACATGGTACAAAAGCGAAGGCAAACAAAATCAGGGCCAAAATCCCTACATTAAGGACTCAGCTGAATCGATCACACGGGCGCCTGCATTTGCTGCACGATGTCATCTACCAAGAATACCACGAGCTTAGAGACCAACACATTAGCATCAGCACACACAACACAAGGGTGGTCGACCAGGCAAGGGCTCTCACCCAAGAATATGCGAAGATATGGGATGTTTACATAGAGCTGCAAGCTAGCAACGTCGTGTTCGAGCCAGCGGCGGGAAAGCCCACAAAACAGACAGACGACATCGAGCTACTAACACAAAAATTCTCGCAGATGTCTATACATACACCAGACACCACGGGTGTGAAGGAGGATGCCGTGGCCCCGAAATGGGAGTCTGCTACTCCAACCTCAAACACGGGACAGCCACAAACACCTACACGTCCTACAGCACCGGTTCGAAGGGCAATTATGCCGGAACCTAGGCGAGCATTAGCACCAACCCCTCAGTCCAGGCACGTAGAAGGGTGTTGCTCCCAACCCCTACAGACAAAGGGTACACATCCCGCAATACATCGCCCATACATAGACAGATTATACAGGGAACTAGGAAAACATTGCTCCCTAACCCCACAGGCCATTTAGACAGAGGGGCATACACCCCTGCAGACAATCACAGTACACTGCGGCGCATGATAATCCTTTCATGCACGCGGACACATCATCCGACAAGGGGGGCATACGGCAAGGCAAAGCCCAGACTCACCCTACTAAAACGCCCACGGAAGGCAGTAGGGACCCGCCCCAATGGTTACCAGATGCCTATACAAAAATCATAGGGCAAACCCGGACACACTAGCAGGCGATAGCGCTTAGACGCTAGATAAAGGTGCTTAACCAAGTGAGATATATGTTAATATACAGGTGCAAATGTCCTGGCACAAAATTGAGAACACCTTTGCTATTTAGAAATAGAAAACTCTTAACTACAGGGCGGCTAATATAGGTTCAACCCACATACAAATCGGCATTGGACACTAAAATCGAAATTGAGGAATAATGCACCTCAGAGGCAAATATTTTTGGTCATAGGTACAAACAGGCCTAATATGCCACAATATATCATAAAATAAGCTTAATTATTAAATTTGAGGACTATGAACACCCGCCAGTAGCTCCAACCTAGATCAGGTGGCAGCACTTGCGCACCAGGGTGTACGTGCATAAAAACCATGTATTTGTACATTTAAGGGCATAGTAATGCAGATTTCGATTCCCTTATTTTGTTCCATCCAAGCATGTAAGGGTGTATTCAGATACACGGGAACAACGGATCGAATAGGGGTTGAAGGCCACAAACAGAAAAGGTCGAACCCAGGAGCGAACAGACAAACAGACACTCACACGCACAGCGATGTATGGCCAAACAATTACACGTCTTTGACAAAACACTGGCCAACATGCACACATACTTTCCCAAAAAAATCCATAAAACACTGGCAAACCCTCACACGGGGCCACAGTGTACATATATATTTAATATTCGGTGATATTCAGCCGTAAAGGGTTACAGTGGAAATACAGCAATAAAGCAAGCCTACAAAACATAATCTTACAGATGTATGGTGTATATATATGTTATATGTTATATGTAGAGTCTTTTATGACTTGGAAAAGGCATTTGATTCGGTTCCAAGACCAGCCATGTGGGCAGTACTGAAGCGGTTTGGTTGCCCTCAGCGTTTTGTAGATCTAATCAAGGCTCTCCATGATGGCATGACAGGTCAGGTTTGCCATCAGAATAAGATGTCCGATGAATTTCCCAATACCCATGGACTGAAACAAGGATGTGTACTGGCTCCAACGCTTTTTGCGCTGTACTTGGCTGCAATGCTTTATGATTCACCCACAAACATCCCAGGTGTGGAGGTCAAGTATCGTTTTGATGGAGGGCTTTTCAACCTAACTCGTCTCCGCTCCTTGAGGAAAACTCAGGTTACTAAGGTTACTAACATGTTGTATGCAGATGATGCTGCGGCACCAACTCTCACACGAGAAGAGCTGCAAGAGTCAGTTAATTGTTACAAAAGTGCATGTGATCGCTTTGATCTTACCATAAATGTCAATAAGACTAAAGTCTTGGCACAACCTTCACCAGGCACACCTCTTCCTCAGTTCAATATCTCCATCTCAAATTTGCCATTAGAACAGGTAGACCACTTCTCGTACCTGGGCAGTACCATTTCTGTGAGCTGTGCCTGTGAGCAGGATGTGGATAGGAGAATTGGCGCAGCCCATGCAGCATATGGACGATTAGCGCACCGGGTCTTCATGAATAAAGATCTGTCCATGAGTACAAAACTTATGGTGTACAAAGCAGTAGTCATTTCTACGTTGTTGTATGGCTGTGAAACGTGGACCCTTTACCGACGTGATCTTAGGAAGCTTGAGCGTTTCCACCTACAAAAACTTCGATCAATCCTGAGGATTAAATGGGAAGACCGCATTACCAATATTGCTGTTCTGGAAAAGGCTCAAATCAACAGCATAGAATCATCCATAATAGGTCACCAATTTAGATGGATTGGTCATGTCCATCGGATGGATGATGTGAGATTACCTCGTCAAATGCTATATGGTGAGTTATGCTATGGCACCAGACCTCATGGTGGTCCTAAGAGGCGCTACAAGGACCAATTTAAGCAGACCCTGAAATTCGCAGGTCTTGATTCACAAACCTGGGACATGCTGGCTGAAGACCGCTCAACTGGGCGCCGTACTATCTCGGATACTGTAAAGACGTTTGAAAGGGATCGACGCGCACATGAAGAGGCCAAGTGTCAAGCTAGGAAACTTCGAGCAGCCCAACCACGTGCTCCTCCAGCAATACTATGTGACTTGTGTGGACGCTTGTTCCATGCCAGGATTGGACTCTTTAGTCACCGTAAACACATCCATAAACTGGACTGAAGGAAGAAGATTTATACTCGGATTCGAGTTAAAGCCGATGATGATGATGATGATGTCCCATCAATATAACACAGGTATTTTATAGATATGAAAGGCCTACAGAAAACCATTTGCACATGGGTGCACAATGCGCAACGAGAATCACGGATTACGTTGCAATGTAATATGTACTGCCAGTGATTATATATGATACGTACTTCCATGCACAATGTCACGCACACCACAAATTATTTGGAGAGAAAGGTTCTTCTACACAAATATGTAAATAGAAGGAAGCGTTAGCAGACGTAACCCTAGGAAAATTCAGGGCAAATGCTAACATAATCAATAGTAGGGAACACATATTATTCAGGGATAACACTACCGGGGAGTGTACACATGAATAATGCCAGGAATTAAACAGAAAAACAAAAACATAATTGACACATCCGAAGGGCGAGAGAGCCACGCGATAGGAATCAAACACAGACACTTTCACATACAAAGACACGATGTAAACCGGCACTATTTGTAGTACAGACAAGGGGACATTCATCTTATATAAGCCACACTATCTATGCAGCTCGGAGAGACACAAATTGTAATCTATAACGGGACATGAATGTAATTTGTACTGGGATAATAAAGTACTAAGCTGGAAGGATCACAATGGCAGCAGACCGACAATGCAAGATCAGCGATACGTATGACGTAACACGTGAAGCGTGCAGGCAAGTAGCCAGCACTTTGCTATGTTGCAAATCCTTTCGACAGGCGCGCTAGGTAGAAAGCGAAGCTTCAATATTTTCCTGTGAAGGAAAAGAAACAACTAGACGATAGGCCATCACAATCATTACATAGAAATAGAGGAACACTCACAGTATAAACAATTCCACACTAGATACGCGAACTTTTTTGTCCCTAAACATTTAAACACGGGAGGCACACACTCGACCGACTGAAAACAAGCGCTCTTGACACCTCGCAGACACAGATTGACACACCCAGATAAGGCTTTAAAGCTGCATACAGCCATAATATGATAATAGACACACAGGATTACAAGAGCTAGTAATTGGAAACGGTGACCGACAGAAATACAATCGGACATAAATACACAGGTCATTAGACCTGGGTAAGTCTTTTTAAACTGCGTACACCAGCGGAAACAGGAGAAGTTAGCGAATCCTACATTTATACAATATAGTAGATGACAGAGCGCCGAACAAGGATCTTTCCAGGCTCGAGGCACATCTCAAACGCAAATCATTATACCACAGTAAGGCGGAATACTGCTACAGCTATAAATTAGCGGAAAATCACACTCACACACAAATAACAGAACAAACAGGAAAAACAAAAGTCGCGTTCAACCAGCAAAAATTACGGACACCCTAATTCATTAGAGAAACAGACAGATTAACACTAGAAACGGGCAGGACAGTGGAACACATCAGCAACTGTACCGAGAATATATGTATATTTTTAACGGAAGGTCAGGAGAGCGCACACAATGGAGTACAGACGCTCCAGTAACACAGGTTAACAGCGAGGAAAATAGGAAAACACAGAATAGCACAACCTAAGAAATACTAGGAAAATAGACATTGAGTTAGAAGCTAGGATATACGCGAAGGCATACATGAAGAGATAGCGAACGTAAATTTTTGCAACATTATAGTATAATTCGGGCCAACACATATTTCAAAATATACACAACAACCAGTGAAACAGCAGTTTGCATCACTCCATAAACACAAGCACGGAAGGCATAGTGCGCAGGAATTCAAAAACAAATTATCACACATATCCAATACACTGTTGTAATCTAAACACGACGGCGGCATGCAATCTATAAACATATGCTCAGCATAGTGGCATGCGCGCGGAGGGAGGCAGGAAATGCTTACACAGCATTGCCCAACATTGTAAGTAAGTAAGATACCAACAAATGAATGCCGCTAATAACGACTAGGACTATTTACAATAACAGCTAGGTTACTCCACAGGACAGTGGCGGACATACATATGGAACACACACAAAATTATCTTAGGTGTTAGGCAAACATTAAAACCATTGGGCACATTGGTGAACACCGCCTACGGCCAGCACAAGTTTATACATATACATTAGGAAAGAGACTGATTATAATTCCCAGCCACACTATTGCCCCGATTGGGATAATGAATATAATAACAAACAATTCCAACATTTTACGGACTACGAATACACTGCCAGGAATCAGGCATATAGATACATACAGATCCAAGGTAGCCATTTTATAGGGTCGCACGCAATAGCGCGGAGCGAATCATAGGAGGAGGTACCGCCCCAGAGATAACACAGCCTAGATCTCAACGGGAAACCAGCCTGCTACCGTTGTCAGGGAGACAGCACGATGCAGAGATTACGTCACGGATAAGAGATATGACGACAAGCGGCGGCCATGTTTCCGCGCCAGTCATGACGGTACAACAGTTACGTCACTACATCACCAAGTCCATGGGCACGCAGGCCCACAGGCGACATGTTAGGCAGAACGCAGAGTGGTAAGCGCATAGACCTTACACGATTGTTATAGCAGCCATATACTGAAGGGCGAAAAGCGCATCCCCGGTAGTATCCAGAATAAAATAGGAGCGATTACGAATGGGAAAACCGATAGATTACAGTTTGAAAGGTGGAAAAGCGCGGTGACGCTAACGAATGTTATAGTCATTCCATATTAATAATAAGGGATGGTAATACCACAGCAACGATGATTAATGATATTCAGTAGACATTATCCGCCATGAGGTAACCCATAGTAAATACAGACGCCCAGAGAGCACGTATTTGAATAACGCCAACGAGCGGCGAAAACGAAATATCACCAATTGAGGACAGTCACTAGAGAAAAGGGCACGAGAGATACAATACGCACAGTTCCCCAAAAACCCCATACAGGCAGAGATCCATACCACACTTCCTTTCAATTCCCACATCACACTACCCCCACACAGATGTTGTAGGGCATTCATGTTTTTACAAAGGTCGGGTCCACTGCACCCCAGCAGCACACAGCTCTCACCTGAGTACAAGAGGTGATCGGAAAACAATCAATGAACAAAAAAAGTCAACCCCTGGCACTATACAGCCCATGACGGGCTAAGGCCGACCAAGCGACCGCTGCCCAGCCATTCGGCCTGCAGATATTGGGGTGACGCGTGATCAGCGCGTCGGGTCCCCTCGGACGTTAATCTTGGTTTTCGAGATCGGGGCGCTGTCTCACTGTCAGACAGTGACTCAATTGTCCTCACGAGGCCGAGTGCACCCCGATCCAACCCTCACGTAAGTTTTAAAATCCCTGACGGAGCCGGGGATCGAACCCGGGGCCTCCGGGTGAGAGGCAGGCGCGCTACCCCAACACCATGGGGCCGGCCAAACAATCAATGAACGCTTGATATATCTGTATGTATATATAGATAACGGCCATGAAGACACACTAACCACTATTTTAATTAATAAGGCCCGCATGATAAAGCTATAGAAGTAGACAACACTCACGAAAACTTCCCATTATGCATGCATATCCCACCCTCACACACCAGGGTTTTATTAGAATATATCCGCATGAAATATTTAATTTTAGGCACCAAGGGTAGACCCATATCATACCCGCATATGATCCCGATATTTTTAATAGCATATCCTTGTGCATGTCGGGCTGGAGGCTGATATGAAGAGCCCGATGATGTTAACCAATCCTACCCTGCGCGCTACCAAATGATATTAACATACCATCGGTAACCACAATAACTACCTTGCATGTATCTACTTACCATTAACACCCCCTACAAACTATAAAAAAATATCAGCGTGGAACATCCGAGTGAGCTAATGACGTGTGGAAGCAGGCTATGCGTTTAATTTATTATGCCCTACAATCCCCCACACATACATAAATATTGCATTACACATTAATTACAAATTATTACACATTAATTGCACACTAATTACACTTCCCCCAGAGAATTATCTATATATAGATAATAAGGTTCTGAGAACACACGAGGTAAGGACACATATGAAAATGATAAAGACCAAACATTTCACAGGAGGAGAGAGTCGGTGAAGGCTGTTACGGATCTTGACAGCCCAACGGACTGAGACTTTCTAGCTAATTTTAAGGTTAAGTAGACCCCTTGAGGCGTGAGGGGTAGTCCCACACTCGCGCTGGGTGAAGCCCAAAAATAATGACACAGCGGCACATCAGGTGAAGCAAAAGTCCTCAGCCGGTCGAGGTGAAGACTTGAAAAATGAATATACATGAAATTTTCCCGGATGATAAATGAATGATTATGTTCCACACAGCCTACAAATGTCGAGCAGCGGCTCGTGAGCAAAAATGTCGGTTAAAGCGTACCGTGAGTTTTTAAATGATCGGTAGCGATCATCACAGGGGGGTGGGCTCCCAAAATGGCCATAAATGACTAGACGGGGACGCCCAAGGTGAAATTATAGCGAATACGGCATGTAAGTCCGATATTAATGTAATTATATAATAATAATTGATCAATTGATGATATACTATTTAGGAGAAATATGCGCAAAGGCCAACACACACACACCATTAGTATTTAGTACATTAGTTAACACGGCCTCGTGATAGTGACGGGGCACCGTCAGCTGGGCAAACCTACTGGAACTTCGGGGACAGTACTGCGGAGACCACGGGCCATAGTTGTATTTAGTATGTAGGAGGGTAACGTGAAAGAAATGGGGCACCATCAGCTGAGTAAACCTACTGCTGTCCGGTACCAGTATGGCGGGAACCACGTAACGTTCGGGAGGGACGCCGCCCAGGCGAGCCCTCAACCCTAAATTTTTAGTATCTAAGGAACGTAGTTACCTATTTCAGTGGTAAGATAATAAGAAAACTCAGTAAGTTACTGCTCCAAAACAGTAACTTACAGGGGATATTTCGGCATAAATTTGTTCTAGATATAGATTAGTAAGTAATTAGATGTAAGATACACTCATACAATAGAAAGGGATGTTCGGCGTTGTAAGATCCACAGAGTGGCGTTGTAATCCCGATAAAGCGACAATAAAGCAACGATAAAGCCTCGACAAAACGTCGACAAAGCGTCAACAAAGCGTTGAAAAGGCGACGATAAGCGTCGACAGAGCGATAGTAGATGGATGAGAAATAGATAATAGATAAAGCAATAATAGAGGCGATAACGAATAGACAAGGCGCACGAAAGGACGTCTGCGCGGTGTTCACAGCCAGCACGACTCGCCGACCTGCAAATAAATAAATAAATAAATAAATAAATAAATTAAGATATATTTTGGCCAAGGGCATTTTCATTATGTATTTTATTCCAGCCAGAGCTCCAACTCCACTGCAGCAACGAATGAAGAAAAATGATCATGACAAAGCAGGTAAACGTGGACCACAAATGCACAAGATAATACACATTGTTACACATGAGCGCCACAACAATTACACAGACAGAGAGGTTTAGAGATAAGCAGTAGCCTCAGGCTTCGGCTGGCGATAGAATAAGATAGCTATAAGGCGCCACAGCGTATACATGAATCACAGAGTGATTGGATGAATGATATTAACAATAACAATGCGTTCTCTTGCAGACCAGCGGAAAAGCGACATGGATATCAGTATACCAGCTAACCTATTTCTTTACAGATACCAAAAGACATGTATACAGCTTTTGTACATATATCATACAATACAGATACACCACACTTTCTCCTTCTTGAATAAATACACTGTTCAGCGGTTTCAGTCGCGCCAGTAAGGCGACGACGCCAGTGTTCAATGTTGGCCAGCGTCAGTAGAGCGTTGAACGACATTGATCCACAAACAGCAACGCACAAATAAGGAGGGACATGCGATGGCCAGGGGCGGTACAGCTTTGTAAGTGCCGTTTCTCGTCATCAGGGTGAATTTTCCGCCCACGGAGGGAAGTTCACTAGAGGCAACATTGATAAACGACCTAGCCACTAAGCTACAATAAGGGTAGCGGCCGCATAGTATATAAGTATAGAATAAGTAGGGCGCATAAGAGAAAGATACGCAAAAATGGCCAGGTAAAGAAGTACACCGGACGAGTATGTTGTACTTTTGTATAAGAGGTACAAGGTGTATTATTATTTGTATTATTACTATTGTTATTAGGAGTATTAGTATTATAATGAATATTAGCACACGATATTATTATAATAGGGTAATATGATTGGTATTATGAATGTTTCCATCATCACCATACTTAATACTACTATTGCTACATGTCATTATCATCATTATGGCACCACAAATTGTTATTATGTTTGTTATATTATAATTATTATGGCCACAGGCCAATATTGGGACTATTGCCCTGAGTATTCTAACTACGACAATTACCATGGCTACTATACTCACACATGGAATATAGCACATTGTCCACTTGTACACTCACACAGGCATTTCTTTTCACCCTTCTAAAACTACAAAATTGTAATGATGCCCTATTCTCGCCCTACACAATAAATATATTATAAAATTACCCCTAACATTTACACCCAGGGCATCTGTTTTACTTTTTTCTTCAATCTTTACACTTTCATATACCCTACATGCTAAGTTTATCAAGCTTACCCGCAGAAGACAATTTTTTCATCCCGCTGCGCAGACAGCAGAAATGTTACCTTACAGATGTTTTTCCCTTTCTGCGGAAATGCAATATTTATTACGCTTTAACATACCTAATATGATTATTATATTGTACTCTGATTAGTAACTGATGATTTGTAATCCACGATGTTTTTTATATGCAGAGCAAATGTTATATATATTGTTGCGTGTTGCCGCGGGCTGGCAGGAGGCTCCCGGGGGGAGGGGCAGTGTGAGAGTCTAGTGGCCTTGGACCAACCCCGCAGGGGGCGGGAGAGAGTGCCCACACCCTCTCGGTTCCTCCCACGGCCATACATTAACAAAGCACCTGTGAGTCAGTGCGAGCCGGCCAGAGAATACGCAAAAATTCTGGATGTGGAACCAACCAGAACAGACTCAATGCGGCAATGGGTTGTGACATTTCGAACTTTCCAGGCCAGGGACTGATCCCATATAAACCAGCGAGCCGCGGCGAGGAGGGAGTGTATTGGAGTGTATTGGACAGTGTATTGGTCAGCGTTAGTTTGTATTGAAGTGTGGCCGAGTGAGTGCGCAGCAGTACAGCGATTACTACTGGACGTCTACGGTAACAGATTGGAAGCCTGTCTGCCAGGGCGCAACTTGGACTGTGAGTGCTTGGAGGTGTCGCGGTGCTTCGTGGAATACGTGGTCGTGGGTTCGACACGGGACGAGCAAGAGCGCACAAGGAGCAGCAAGTGGACTCTGGAAGCAAGTAAAGTGGCAGGGGCAAGGCTGTAGAGAACCTGTGTAGACTGTACGTGTGAGTGTAAGCTGGAACACTGTAACGCCTCATGGACAGAGATAACATAAATGTGGAAACTGATAGTGACCAGTAGTGTTTTCTGAAGTTAGACTCAGTGTGTGTGTATGTGTGTGCACTGTGTATGTTTGTGGGCTGCAATAAAATTATATTTCTTTAAAGGAACAATTGTGTTTGTGCTTCTACCCACCGTAATCCAGTTAACAAAAGTGCCACTAGGGGGTGGCACGTAACACTATGTTCCACCCCTAATACCTACCCCTATCTGAGAACACACTACACCACACAAATAACGAGGTGCACATTACCCCACATCGGACACAGCAGCTACGCCAATACGAGGATGGAAGTGGATGAAGTAGAAGAAGGAAGAAGAGGACAAAGACACCCTTACGACTACAACCAGTTCGTGGGGACACGAACTAAATGAGGACAACGTGTTGTTAGGTCCCCTGGGGACCCTACACCCTTTAGGGTCCCTACGCACCCCCAAGAGGGATGTTCACATACACCCTCAAATCCACTACACGTTGGACGGCCACACTTCTACAATTAACCCTAAAACACGCCCACGCATTTGGCCAACCCACTACATTAATTTCACCCCAAAACTACCCTCAGGCTGGAAGCAACAACAACAGCCGAACACACACTTCAATTACACCTAGCCAGCAGAGCTGAGGCTTTAGCTCTTGCATCACGGCTTACACAACGCATGGACAAATACACTGGAGCTAACTAGAAGAACAACAAAGTGAGGAAATACTGAGTCAGCAGTTCAGGAAGGCTTAAAAGGGCCGACTCCAAAGGACCAGTTGTCTGTTCCTGCCGAGGCTCTATCCAACTGTGTCACGATATCACACCTCGAGGTAAGTGTGTTTCTCAGAGTCCTGACATTTACAAGTGTACTCCCTCCCTTGTGAAACCTTAATTACTTATTTGTAACATTTACACTGTGCTACACCGTCCCGAAATAGAGGGACGCATTTAGAACACTTGCTGGTCCAATAAACAACTGACCACAATTACCACTCATCCATTGTAGATTTTATTTCACGAACACTGTTTTTACCGCTTGTTTCCCTACCTTATACCTTGACCTCCCAGTGCCATTATTTATAAAACCTCTGCGCTAGCAACACAGACCTTTTCATTGTCATAGCCTTGAGTGCTTGCTCGCACGTCCGCCGAGTATAACGTTGCGCGATCAGCAGATAGTCGAATTACTCACTAGCAGTATTTGCTCTACAAACTAATAGCTCCTCACTAAGAGTGCATCCCTTAGATTTACGACCCTGACCGAATAGAGCTCCTCCCCATCACCCAACGCTCTCTCATACACACATTCGGAGTTTCAGCACTTTCGTTGAAACTCACCCTAATTAAACCTTTTAGTTATTTTTTTCTTAATTTGTTTCAATTTTAAATTAATTTACCATGTAAATTTGATGTTTGCTTCATGTGAGCGTTGTCTGTGATATAGCACTTGAAATAAACCTTTTCAGAAAAATATTTTTATTGTTATTGTTTCTCATCCACACTACTACTATACTAGTCTTTCGGAGGTCTGAGATAAAGTAAGGTAATGTAAAAAATGTGCGTTATATTTAGTCTCTATGTACAGTTTAGACTCCACAGGGGAGGGGGCGCCGCAATGAGATCTCGCACCTCCTGAAAACTTTGCTAGGGCCGCCTCTGTCTACTGAGTCTGAATACATGGCGCTCAGCGATGCATCGAAGGAAGCAGTGTATCTGCAACGACTGACTGAAGAAATTGGTTGATGCTCACTGCCAGCTGTCGACCTACACATTGATAAACAAGGGGCGAAGTAACTGGCTGAAAACCCAGTATATCATTCTCAAGCCAAGCACATACTGTACATGTGCGCCACCACCACTTCGTCGTCAGGGAAGCCCTATCAGCTAGGGAAATCAACCTGGAGTACCTAACGATGGATGAAATGCCAGCAGATGTTCTTACAAAGGGACTACCTGGAGTCAAGCACTGGAGGTGTTTGATTTTCCTGCGTGTTTGGAAATAGACTGTTCAGACGGTTATCCCTTTGAGAGGGGCTGTTTGTTTGTTTTTCAAATCGCTTATAATCGCTTTAATTACGAGATAAATATGATGTTCTCTGAAGTGCCTGAACTGCGGCTTTCGTGAGGAATGAGCTGATTTACCACACACGTGTATCCCATCATCTCCGACATTGAGCAGTCTTTTACCATATTCCCTCCCTCCTCACTTCAGCGAAAATAGTGCAACACCCAGAACAATTATTACCCTCAATCATCACCATACGGAAGATGAAGTAGTATAAGGAACAGGTCCAGGAGTGAATCAAAAGAAATGGTAAATGTGAAGAACCCAAGACAATTATAATTTATTGACAAGAATGCAAAACAACAAATAAATATAAAAAGGTACTGAAATCTATAGTGGATAATAGTGTGAAAAGGTTTGGAACTTCCTCAAAAAGAGTAGTGTGAGGAAAGAGAGGGCTCGTAGCCAATTTACAATTTTTTGTTATTATTATTATTATTATTATTATTATATAGCTTAAAGTTTTTAGAACAAATAGGAATTTTGTACTCGAAAAGTATGCCAAATATCCAAAGAAGAAATAGATAAAAGCACAAAAGGGGAAAAAACAGCCAACAAAGTTCACGTGGTGCATCTACAATTGCAGCCAAGTGAGGTTTGACAATAGTGAAAGGGGTAATTAACTTCCATAATTATTGAATGTAGATTTTGAGAACCCGAGCAATCATCAAATACCATAGCGTAAGACCAGGAGATGGCCGAGGCCATGAGTAGAAATAATTTATAACTAGGAGTAATCTCAAAAGGAGAATGATTGTTGTGCTCGGAATACACTAAATATTTCACCTGAAGGGCACTGATACAAAATTTAGCGAAAGAATGAACCAACCAAGTCTTGATTGAGAAAGAACAACAATCAAGGTGCATAGATTGCAATGACCCTAGGTAGGAAGTTAACTGAGCGAACTATACCATCATCTGACAATCTAAAGAGATAGTGGAATAAATAAACTTGACAAAAATGTCATTTAATATCGTTTTGTTCTGAGCACAACAAAGAAAAGAAATACTTGCTCAAGTTAACGTGGAGCATCTTCAATTGCTTCCGTAAGCGAAAAAAGAGACTACTGTCGACCAAAGTATTATGTGTACTCGAGTTTGAAGGTTGTTTGTGAAGTAACCAATAGACCTACATAAAATCCAATAACATCATCATTTTCGTCGTTCTATTTTACGTTAGCTCATGTAGGTTTGGAATTTTTAATTTATATTTTAATATTTGTTGTCGCAGTTGGAACACAAAAAGTGCACGTTTTTAAGCGTGTTTCAACCATGCGCCACATTTAGGAATTATTATCTCAAAAACCCGTCATCAGATCAAATCCAAATTTTAACACAATATACATTGGAATGTTGTATAACTGGTTTATTAATTTCACAATTTTGCGTGTCCAAGAAAAAAGGTTGTTATCATTTTTGTAAGGTAACTTTTTCTCGGCTCGGGGTGGTTGGAAAATGTAGTTCTTGGTCGCGAAATAATCCTTATACATCAAAAAGTTATGCTGTATGACTGTGAAATACGTAAATTAACTCACTTATTTTATATCGGTTTGTATTTGTAGGCGGAAATAACACATCGTTCACCAGCTACCCGCCCCAGGAAAAGCTGTACAGCGTTGCTGTGATGGAGCCCATCACTTCCGGGTGAGGCACGCCATGATGCGTGATGGGCTCCATTTCGGCAACGCTGTACAGCTATTCTCGGAGCGGGTAGCTGGTGAACGATGTGTTATTTCCACCTACAAATACAAACCGATATAAAATAAGTAAGTTAATGTACGTATTTCGCAGTCATACAACATAACTTTTTGATGTATAAGGATTACATCGCGATCAAGAACTACATTCTCCAACCACCCCGAGCCGAGAAAAAGTTACCTTACAAAAATGATAACAACTTCTTTTCTTGGACACGCAAAATTTTGAAATTAATAATCCAGTTATACAACATTCCAATGTATATTGTGTTAAAATTTGGATTCGATTTGATGACGGGTTTGTGAGATAATAATTCTTAAATGTGACGCATGGTTGAAACACGCTTAAAAACGTGCACTTTTTGTGCTCCAACTGCAACAAAAAATATCAAAATATAAATTAAAAATTCCAAACCTACATGAGCTAACGTACAATAGAACAACGAAAATGATGATGTTATTGGATTTTATGTAGGTCTATTGGTTACTTCACAAACAACCTTCAAACTCGAGTGCACATAATACTTTGGTCGACAGTAGAGAGAATAGTAATAAGCTTTGCAGATAATTCAGAATACTCTTCGAGTAAGAATAATGAACAGAGCCAGTAAAATACCACAAGGGGGCGGCCGAGGCTCAGTGTTTAGAAGCTATGCCGCGAAGGCTGAGACAATGCAATTCCATTGCTAAACATGTAAAATTCACAATTATAGTAGTTACTGTGAAATAGAGTGGTTGAGCATACAATAAGAATGTAACATTTAAGAAAAATTGAGTTATTAGACTCGCGCACAGTAGTGCTAGTATACAATAAGTACGTATAGTTTAGGAATGAGGGAGTCTTTAGACTCGTGCACGGAAGTGCTAGTATGAATAGTTGGTCTCGGACCAAGAATAAGCTTAAAGATTATTTGTATAAAATATGAAAATATTACGTTAATAATAATACCGTATGGCCTCGGATGCCGGGTGCAAGCTTTGTTATTTGACACCCGGAGGGTAGCTTGCATGTCATATTTCGTTGTTCCTTGAAGCACTATTAAAGTAGAAGAAGTTCGATATCTAAGCTCCTTGAACACTATAGTGCTTTCTAGTAAAGAAATACCGACAGTAGTGGCTACGCTGGCTAAAGCGCTGCGTTAGGCCATGCGGCCAAGCTCTCTGCTGACTCGGTAGACGCGTGGGTTCGAGCCCCACCGTCGGCTGTCCTTGAAATGGTTTTCCGTGGTTTCCCATTTTCAACACCAGGCAAATACTGGGACAGTACCTTCTGAGAGGCCACGGCCGCTTCCTTCCACATCCTTGCCCAGTTTCATTCATCTTCATCCATTCTATCTCTCATCTCGACGTGCAGGTCGCCCACGGGCGTCGAATAGAAAGACCTGCACTCGGCCTCTCAGGAGGCCACACGACAAAAAAAAGTAGAGAAATGAGGAACTTTGTGTTGGCAGAAACTCCCGAGATTAATTTTGCCATTATGAACACGGCCTACTGAATTCAAACGGGTTCTTTGACATGCCAACATCGTATGACACGCGTGTCGTAATTTATGCTGCCTTTCAAAAACCACTTACCACGGCCAGGAGCGAACCGGCAAGCTTGGTGGTTGTTTATTACCCAATATTAACACTACCTAAGGGAAGATATTGAGAGAGAAAAAAAGGAGGTTGGTTTAGGATTGGAAACAATTTTAGGTAGAAAGGAAGAGAATCCAACAGAAAACCAAAAAAAAAACAATAAAAATAAGGATTTAGCGAAAGGTTCCACTGCACAAAGCCTTTTAAGTACCTAAAAGGTTCCGGGACCTGAACTACGCCAACGGGAAATGCAGCGTGAGCTGAGGTCACCCGCAAGCAACCATAAAGTGCTCACTCCCTCCCAAGCCAGTATTCTGGTATTATGGGGATAGGTAGTACGCTAGAAGGCAAAGATATCGGAAAGGAAGTGGATTTTTGTAGTTTCCCTTCAAAAGAGTTAGACTTTACTACGCATTTTAAAATGCTAGAAGGATTTGAATTTGTTGTGATGATTTTTATTTCTGGGTGCCGTTGGATCTCCGTCAGGACGGCCGGATGTCCCCAGAGTGGGAAGAGATAAAGCAACTCTATTGCTTTTGACAATACTTTTTACTGTTATTAGTGAAAATTTTTGAGAATACCAATTGTTGCACTCGAAGCAGGCTAAGCTTTTACCCAGCGGGATGCAGACTATAGGCTTAGAACAGAGGAAACCATCAGACCTAACTTAAACGAAACTGAAATTTTGAAGAGAAAAACACAAGTTTAGAGAAAAAGTCTCTACAAATAGGAAGCTGGCGAAGCAAGCTGTATTTGCCTCAATGGTTTACTAGAATTAGCTGTAGCAGCTAAAGAGAAACTTTGCAAATGTTGTTACTTGAAGCTTTGTTTTAAACGCAACAAGTGCTAAAGTCTCTATTGATATAGAGATTGCCTTTTCTATTATGAAATAAGCAATAATTTTGGGAGAAGAGTCAGGGAAGTGAAGGTCCTGTCTAACCGTGATTCTAGCAAGAGAGATAAAGCGGAGAACAATAAAGAATGTATTTAACAATTAATAAAAGTTTAAATGATTAACAGTACTTAGATCTGTGATCTTATTTTGAGTTAAGAATAACAATTTAGCTATTTTAAGCTAAAGTAATAGATTGTGGTTTTAACAACTTGGAAGTCTTAGACCCCTATTTGTACAAACTACTTACAAGTGTTTTTAACAAGCTTATAAATAAAAGGTTTTTAACCTGTTAGGTTAATTACGAAGGATTACAATTTAGTATAATATTTTGTTAAATTGGTTAGGTAGAACACCAAAGAGTACAATGCCCTTATGGCAAGCGAAAAGGCTATAAACAATAGATTAAATTCCTGATCGTAACTGGAGGAAAAAGGAAAATTACAAGCGGAGATTACCGCTATTTTAAGCAGAAGTTAACAATGTCACATGTTCAAAAATGGTCAGGTCGAATTAACGAAGCCTGGAGCATCAGGATCAGGTACAAAAGTTTAATAATTAGAAAGTTAACAATTCCCGACCTAGCAGGATAAGAAAAGAAAGATTAAAGGGAAGTTTCTACAACTTCTTCTATTCATGCAGAATTTAAGGGATGTTAAACTCTAATAGGGCAGGTCACCTTTTGTGAAGCCTGGATTAAACAATTAGATAACTCTTTTATAATTAGAAAAAGTAGAACTCAGTAGTTTTAGAAGGGAAAAACAATACATATTAAAAAGTGAAGCAGAATGAATATATGGGAAATGGTACAAAGTTGGGAGGCACTTAATTCTAAGCGATAGCTCATAGAAATTTGACTTAAATTTTAATTTTAAATTAATTTTGTTACTAAAGGTATTTGGGGAAAAGGAGATAGGAATTCAAAGTTCTGGCCAGTTTTATTGCTCTCAGTCAAACACGGCGCGGTAGATAGTTAAACGAACACGGTTTTGCACTAAAATCTGTTGATAGATTGGAAATTTTCACTATTGCAGCACAGAAAGTTCAATGGAACAAGCGAAAAGTTATTGCAGTTTATGGAGAACACTTAGTTTAATTTGAACTTGAATAAATTTATTGCGTAGGAATGTTTGTGGGTTGCAGTTATTGGTTCAATTTAAATTGCAGTTCCAGCAATTAGACAGTATTGAACATGGTTCTTTGCGGTTTGAAATTTATTTAAATGGAAATTTCCCGAACTGTAGACAGTTAAATGGAGCGGTAATAATCCCACGGTGGAAGAAGCTAAGTTTTTAGACAGCTATGAGAATTAGCAGATATCCCACGGTGTGAGGAAGTTATGCCCTTTATTTCCTGCAAGAAGTTCTAAATTTCATGTTTTCAAGCAAGCGTGGTTAGCTAAAACATGACAAAAGAAAATCCCACGAAGACGGTTATTGCACAATAGTGCGTAATTCCCCACACTGTCTAAAAATTTCGAATAAAAGCATTTAGCTTAGATTAAAACCATTAAAATGTGTTTAAAATCATTGAAGATTTGTATTTAGCTTTTTCATAGCAGCTGAAGGTTCGTGGCTCCTGGTAGCCGTTAGCTTACATCCAATACCACAACATGGCGGCGATTTAAAATTGTACCTCGGTTGAGAGGATGTAGCCTCTGAGAAAGGCCGAACTCACACGTTGACGACTCGATAGGAAGTGAGAGCAAGGAGGATATATGGGTAGAGCTGCAACTTAATGCAAAATTTTGACACCAACCTATTGCTCGACGCAAGTAGTTCCAACTGACAATATGAGATGGCGCGACGATGCACTCTCGAGCGCGATCCGTCCCCGACCTGGCTTACTCGCTCCTCTCCCCTCCCGGCCCAGGCCTACCCTCCCTTTCCCCCGCTCTACCCCCCCCCCCCACCACTACTTTATATTTCTTTCTCTCTTTCAAATTTAAGTAATTGGTCTAATAATCGGCGATTTCTTCCCCCTGTGATACCAGGTAGAGAAGAAAATATAGGCTATATCAGAATAGTTGTGGATGTTTCCAGAAAGCTCATAGCATGACATAGGCCTACCCCACAGATATGTACAAATAGAAAGAGTAGGCTACTATACTACAATATTAAAAATGAATTGTAAGACAAAATTACAGCTGCACTTATCACACACCAGTATTATTTAATTGTCAGTGCGGTACTTCCTATCAATCGAATTAAGAAATATCACGTTTGAATTACGGGAAGCGTTGGAACAACCGGCTTTTAGTTTGAATTATTTCGATAGTATCTGATATCGTTTTCGAGCGCAGTGTATCGACTAAAATCGATGTGTGATTCAATATAATTCAATTTCTTCGTATAATATTGTTCGAAACCGATTGTATTCCTTTCTAAGCACTGCAATATGTATTTACTATTGATATATATATTCAAATATTAATTAAATATACATCATTAACAAGAATGCTCACCAATTTTCCGATTTTGCTGCCATCTATAGAAGTACAACACAACTACATCGTCGTACGCGATGACAGCTAGCGTTTTTAACGTTGTCAGCAGATACTACTACAAGGCAAGCTAGCGTTGGTACCAAAACAGCCTATAAAGTTTCACCCACTCGAGTGAGAGCGAACGAGCAAGCGCACGAGGTAGCTGGGTGGGCAAAAAGGAAGGGGAAGGGAACAAAAGACAATATATCAGAATGGGAAACTTTGAAAAAATAAAAACTCTGTACATAAAATTATCATTCTTCATGCAGCAGTGTCTTCAAGGAGATGTTAGCTGACGACGAAAACGACGCCTGGTGGATTGGTGTGTAAATCCTCTTGACTAGAGGAGTTTGAAGAACTTCAGCGGGAAGACGCAAGATGCTACTAGATAGATTCCATAGAAAATACACATCTAGAACAGACTTAAAAACAACATAAGCGCGTGTACGGAGCAAATAGAATACAGAAAGTCGCTGTTGGTGTCTGCAAAGAGTGAAATTAAATAAAGGAGGCTAATTGAAAAAGACAAAGAGTAGCAAAAGCTAACTCTAACTGAACGTGTATTCCAAGGAATACACCATACTGGGGAGTAGACACCAGCAGAGGACAGAAAATAAACAATTTTAAGGATTCAGAGGAAGGGGCGCAATGAGAGAGATGGGTCTTATGATATGCCCATTGGTGGTCAAGATCGTCACCACCCAGACTCTTCCGTCCCTTCCCGGGTAACACTCTGCCACTCTGCCAGAGATCCAAACTAGTGGGAGGATGACAGGATTGGAAAGAAGCCACTTCTGTCTCCGTTGCAAAGAAGTTAAGTACTCCAATTTCAACCTTTTCCAAAAGGAATTACGAAGAGATTCAATTTTACGCCAAACAATAGGCAAATTAGAATCTCTATGAGAGTTAGGAACGGGGGGGGGGGGGAGGGGGAGAAAGAGAACTGCCAATAAGGAAATGACCAGGGGTTAATGGAAGTAAATCACCGGGATCAAGGGGCGAGAATTAACAACACCTTCAATTAGGATAGAAAGTGAGCAAAATTCTTCATAAGTTAGAATACGACTGCCTAAAATCTTTTTTAGATGACGTTTGGTAAGCTTGACACATGATTCCCACCTGCCGCCGTGATGGGGGGGGGGGGGCGTAAGGAGGTATGAATTGCCATTTGAAACCTTTGGCATAGGAAAAATTAGAAATTTGTTACATGGCCAAGTAAGAGCTTTCTTCCACAATGAGGCTGCCCCTTGAAAGGTGGAGGCGTTATTGGAGAACATTTCAGAAGGGACGCAACGCCTGGCAGTGAAGCGAGAAACATCTGACAAAAAGTAAGAAGTAGAGGCATTTGTTACTAGTTCCAGATGGATCGCACCAGTAACCATGCAAACAAGGAGAGAAACATAGAGTTCTCCAAATAATTTGCGTCTAGCTTCAGGAGAATTGCGTTGATATTGTAATGGACCCATGTAATGTACGCCAGTTAAATCAAAGGGACGGATAGGAGAAGAGCGGAAAGAAGGTAGATCGCTCATTATTTGAGTGCTTACCTTAGGTTTTACCTTAAGACAAGGGATACATTTGTGAATTACTGAAGAAACTTCATGAACTCCATTTTTATCCAGCACTTTTCCCCTAATAAACAAAGCAGGGTGCGAGTACCCACGTGCAAATTTCGATAATGGAAGTCACGTATGATTAAAGAAGTTACGTGATGTTTGGAAGGCAAAATAACGGGATGCTTTTTGTCTTCAAAAAGTGAAGAGTGCGAAAGCCTACCACCTATCCTGAGTAACCCATTGTCATCAAGGAAAGGGGCTAAGGCGCGAAGACGACTAGATTTCGAAAGATCTTTCTTAGCTGAAAGTAAAGACAATTCAGTAGGGAAAGCTTCTTGCTGTGTGAGTTGCAAAACTTTAATAGTAGCAAGATTTAATTCATGATTAGTTAGATGCAGTTTAGGAAGAACAGGTTGGTCAACAACAAGATATTTCCATCTAAGTGAATAGGCAAAAATTCGAATCAGTTTATAAAAGGAAGAATAGCGAGATAATAAGGGAAATGAAACGCTGGAAATAAGACACGAAGCTGTAGATTTGGCTACTTTAACGTCAGACAAGTTGGAGTTTGAAATTGGAGGTTTAGAAGGCCAGCAAGAAGAGTCTTCGATTAACCACGAGGGCCCATACCAGTACAACTGAGACGCTGCTAATTGAGAGGATAAGCAACCTCGAGAGATGATGTCAGCGGGGTTATCAGCGCTAGGTACATGTCTCCATTGACATTCCAAAGAAAGCGTTTGAATGTTGGAAACTCTATTGGCAACGAAGTTTTGCCAGTGGGTGGGAGTTTTGGCGATCCAAGAAAGAGTTATCATGGAATCGCTCCATAGATAGATTTGAGAACATTCAATTTTTATGACCTTCTGCAGTTTTGTGGAAAGTTCTGCGGCCATGAGAGCGGCGCACAATTCGAGTCTGGGCAAGGTGATAGTTTTAAGCGGGGCTACTATAGATTTAGCACAAATAAGATTTGAACGTGAAAATTCGTTTAGAGGATTGCAATAGGCCAGGTAGGCACAGCAACCGTAAGCCTTTTCGGAGCTGTCGGCAAAGACGTGAAGAAAGAAAGAAAGAAAGAAAGAAAGATGTATTAGGAGAAGCGTTAATTAAATTTCTAGGAATTTCAATAAGTGAAAAGTCAAGTAAACTACATCGAAAAGAAAGCCACCTGTTAAGAAAGAGGGAACAGCTTCGTCCCATTCACATTTGAGAGACCATAGTTCTTGCATAAAATGCTTGGTGATAACAATGACTGGAGCAAGAAATTGAAGCGGATCGAAAATCTCAGCTATTTCAGACAAGATTTGCCTCTTTGTGTTAGGGAGCTCTTCGGAAAGCGAGACCTAGCAGATGAGAGTATCAGTGCGAGTGCGAGTGCACCAGTTTTTATGGATTCAGAATCTCCGCCAATTTCGACAGAAGAAGGGTCTACGTCTTCGATGGGAAATTGAGCAAGGAACTCAGGTGAGTTCGAATTCCACTTATGAAGTTTTTTAACAAGGCTTTCAGTTCCAGCGATATGAGAGAAGCTTCTTCAAGAGTCTGAAAGGATTGAAGGTAATCGTCGACATAAAAGGGTGTGGTTAATGCTTCTGAAGCTTTAGCGTTAAATAAAAGACCATCTTGAGAGGCTAGCATATATAGGGATCGGATAGCAAGGAAAGCAGAAGGTTTAAGACCATACGTAACTGTTTTAAGCGAAATATTTTAATGGGATTACTAGTTTCGTCGCGCCATAAGATTCTCTGAAGATATTGCTGTTCGGATTGAATTAACACTTGACGGTACATTTGTTTGATATCTGCTATGACGGCTATGGGAAACAGGCCAAAATTTTAAAGTATGGTAGACAGATCGGACTGAATAGCAGGACCGGAGTGAAGAGTATCGTTAATACTATTGGGTAGGTTATTAGCTAAGGAATAACCCTCCCTAAGGGAAGATGATGAAAAAAAGGGAAGAAGTGGGTTTCGGAATGGAGAAAAAGTATGGATAGATGGGACGAGAGTCCAATATAACTCATAAACTTAAACTAAAGTAAACGTTTAATCACCATTTTCACTGCGCGAGCCTGCGGGATACCTAAAGTGGGTATGGACTTGGACACAGCTAACGGGAAATGCGGCTGGAGCTTGGGCTATTTGCAAGCAAGCGGCGATCGTACTTTCCCTTCCCAGCCTAAATTTGTATACTATGGGGAAGGGTGGTAGTCTGGCAAGACAAAGAATGACAGATTTACTGTATATCCTTTCAAAGGAGTTAAGTTTAAAAGAATGTTTCGAAAGGTGCAAATAATTTGAATTTGCCGTGATGATTTTAGTTCTTGTAACTGTAGGATTTCCCGAGAATGGCCGAGTATTCCCAGAAAGGGTAGCGATGAAGCAGTTATGCTTTTGGGGATAATTTTGTTGTTTTCTTGGAGAATGTAGGTAAGAAAAACAATAGTTGCATTTAAGAATAGCTAAGCTTTTACCCAACGAAGGGCCGACTAAAAGTTTAGACCAGAAGAAAAACTTAAATTTTGAAAACGAACCACAAGTTATAGAGATAATCTCAACAAGCAGGAAGCTTGCGGAAATAGCTTTACTTGCCTTACTGGCTTGTTATAATTAGCTATAGCAGCTAAAAGATCCTTTGGAAAAGATGATACAAGGAGGTTTTGTTTAAATGCAACAAATAGTGAAAACTTTATTAATTGAGCACGTGGTTTTCTTAAAAAAGGGCATAAGCTTTTGGGAAGAGTCAGGGAAAATAGGGTCCTGCCTAATCGTTATTCTAAGACAAGGATAAAACGAAAAAATATAATCTGATTTATTTAACAATGCGTGGAGATATAATAATTTTGACAAATATAAAAGGTACAATTTAGGTTTTGACCTTTGAAGTCTCAGACCTCTAGAATGTTGAAGTTTGCACTCGTCAGTAAACAATTTTTAGCTTTGGAACCTCTTATAAGCACTAAAATCTACATAAGATTTTAAAAACGGTGCTAAGATTAACAAATTCGAAGTTTAACGACAATTAACGCAATTAAAGCTTTAACAATAAGTAAGGTACACTGTGGGCACTTTATGAATTCCTATATGGAAATCTTTAAAGTAAGAACAATTAACAAATTCGAAATTATAACACAAGAGAGAGAAATTAAGAAGAAGTTTCTATAACTTCTTATGTTTATACAGTAATTACGGCCGTGTTAAATGAAATTAGGACAGGTCACTATTTGTGAAACCTGAAGAGAAAAATCAGTTTACTCAATTATGAGTAGAAAAAAATAGAATTCCCCACTTAGAAAGGGAAAAGAATTAGAATGTGAACTAGCCACTGATTATACAGAAGTTAATTCGTGAAATGCGAAACTAAGTTGGGAGGGCACTTTTTGGCAAGTGAGGCCTCGTTGATTAATAGCTAGGTGCATCAATTGACTTAAATTTAGAACTTAATTAGATTAAGTTAGTAAGGTGTTTAGGGAGGAAGAATTGGGAACTTTAGGAAAAAGTTTTGGCCATATTTATTGCTCTCACAAACGCGACGCGGTTGGTGGTTTAACGGGCACTGTTTTCACTATAGTCTATTGGTGTATTTGAAAAGTTCACTATTGCAGCACAGAAAGTTCACAAGGAGAAAAGTTATTGCAATTATGTAAATCACTAGTTGAATTTTAGCTTGAGAGAGTTTATTGCGTCGTATGTTTTGTAGGTTGCAGTTGAATGCAGCGGAAAATCTCCAACGAAGGAAGACAAATTATGTTGATTAGAGGCTTATGCAACATAAATTTCTCAGTGAGGAAAATGTATTCCCATATTTGAAGAAATGCTAGGTTATTTTACTTGTAGAAAGATAGTTCGATGTCGAAAGTTCTGGAGTTATGATAACAGTTGAATTGGGCAATAGGTCCCACGGAGAGAAAGCTAAGTTTTTATAGACAGTATTTCGTTTAATATGAATCCCGCGGTGTGAGAACTAATTCTCAGTTAATTTGTGAACGAAGCACTAAATTTTTAAGTGGAAAGTCAGCTTAGATAGTTAGAGCATGACTAGAAAAATCCCTCGAAGGTAGTTATTGCACTGCATTTAGCAATTTCACACTGTCTATAAAACAAGAATTAAAAGCATTTAGCTGTTTAAAACCAATTAAAATGCGGTGAAAACCATTGAAGTTGTACTTAGCTCATTTCTGAAGAGTAGGCGATCCAGGCGACCGTTAACTTAAATCCACATCATGGCGTAGATATTTAAAACATGTCTCGCATGGACAGGAGACGAGCCTTAGTTAGGCTCCAACTGTAAGCTTTGACGTCTGACACACAAGTGAGCGATGAAGAGGACGAGACCTCCTGAGCCTTGCCGGCTTGACCACAAGTAGATGAGTGAACGAGCAACGCAGCGCGCGAAGAGGCGAGAGGCACCGCACACGTCAGATGTAGGCGGGCGAGGGGAGTGGGTAGGGGAAGGGAACAAAGAGTTTATACAGAACACACAGCACAGAAAAAGGAAACTCTTATACAGGAAATAAAATTCTTCTTTGAGCGGTATCTTTACGGAGTTGTTGGTTGGCGATGATGACGAAACCTGGTGTGTTGATGAGGAAGTCTTCTGGATTTGAGGCAATGGAAGGACTTCAGAAAGCAGCTGCAAGGCGTTGCCAGGCTGGTTCCACAGAATATGCGCTTCTGGAACAAACTTAAAACAACCATGAACAAGTGCTCGGGGCAAACAGAATATAAAAGTTCGCTGTTGGTGTTTGCGGGAAGGAAATCTAAATAAGTGAATTAATATAAGAGAATGAAGAGCAGCATATGCCACCTCTGCCTTACCGTGTATTTCGAGAAATACACCAACTATTGCCATTAGCATCAGGTGATGACCCGTTAAACACAGCGTGAATTTTGTCCTTAACAAGAGGGTTTTTCCACACGGGATTGTGATTTAAGAAGACAGTTTTGGCTGGGGTAAGTGATTCGTCATCAGATTTGCTGACAACTTCCATGTGATCCAGACTTTCGTATTCTTCCATGAAGTTGATATATTGTTGTTTAACGAGGGGTTCCTTCTTGAATTTGCTCTCGATAGCAAAGAGGGCTTTTCGAGCTTTAGGTTGAGAATTACTTAGTTTCATAGGATTGAGTAGTCTTGGCATTTGAACTATAAATTGGCCTTCGGGTGTACGAGTAATAGTGGAAATGAAAAGTTGCTCACAGAATTCGTTTTCTGAGGAGGTTGAGCTGGGGGAATCGATATTTTCAAGTTTCCAGAACTGTTCTAAATCGGTACTTACAAAATGACATTGCGACACAGGTTGGGGGGAATAATGGGGAAGTTGACCAGTAACTGTCCATCCAAAATTAGTGTCTCTGGCAAACACGTTGGAAGATAATTGACGAATTTGCTTGCGAAGGCAATTCCAGAAAACATTGGCACTAAAAAGTATGTCAATAGGACCTTGGATATTAAACAGAGGATCTGCAAGCCTTAAATGAGAAGGAATATTTAAACAGGTAGTGTCAACAGAATGACTAGGGGTATCTTCGCCAATGCTGTTAAGAATGAGACAATTTAGTTTGAGAAAATTATTTCTATGACAACTGTCCTTTATAGTTAATTTTGAGAATTGCAAAGCTTGTGATTTTAAGCTGTTAATGCCTGATAAATTGATAGAAGTGAGGGTTACTGGAAGACAAAGTTTTTTGATTAAGGAATTGGAGACAAAATCATGGGTCGCCACAGAGTCGAGGAGACCTCGGGCACGGACCCAGTTGCCAGATTTATCTTGAACCTCAATTTTAACAGTAGACAATAGTACTTGAGCATTACGCAAGGACTTAGCGTTTTGAATAGAAGATGAAGCATTAGGACTATAAGTATTATCAATTTTTTGAGAAGTGGATACTGCTGATGACCTCGATTGATAATGACGATGTAATAAAGTGTGATGCGCTCTTTCTCAATGAAAACAGAGTCTAATGGACTTGCAATTAGAAGCGCAATGTTTAGGTGAAAGACAATTAAAACAATACTTGTTTTGAGATACCAATTTCTTTCTGTCATTAACTGATAACTCTTTGAAAGATTTGCTTAAGTATAAAGCGTGAGAATCCTTGCAAAGTATGCACTTTAACGGTTCATTAAGACTTTTACGGGGTTCAACTTGGGTGCTTAATGCAAGAGAACTTGCGATACGACGTTCACTGGACCTAGTTTGGTAACCAGTGGCGTATGACTTAGATTTAGAAGAGCTAGACCCACGTTTTTTGAGTACTAGACGCTGCATATTCGCTTTTAGATTTAAGAGACATAGATTCATGTTTAGAATTAGGAGAGGCGGGTTCACTTTGGTTAGCTAAGGCGGTTAAAAGTTGACATCTAGCTTTTACGAAGATGACTAAATGCTCGTAAGAATAATCATCATTATTAGAAAGTTCAATTTCCCAAACTTTAAGGGAAGCAGTATCAACATTAGAAACCACTAAATGTATTAAGAAAGTGTCCCAATGGTCAGTGGGTTGATCCAATTGGGATAATGCTTTCACATGAAGTTGTGTTGTATCGATGAGAGTACGCAAGCTTGTGACGTCATTATGCTGAGAGGTGGGCAAGTTAAATAGAGCCTTCATGTGGCATTTAATACGTAAACGTAAATTACCGTATCTTTCCTTCAATAATTTAAAGGCAATGGGATAGTTTTCGGCGCTTAATGGGAGTGCTTCAACTAACTGCAGTGCTTGATCGCGGAGAATTGATCTTAAATAATGAAATTTGTAAATTACTTGAATATCTTCATTGTCATGGACAAGAGAGCAGAAACGTTCATAAAACGAGTCTCATGCTGCTTCGACTCCTGAAAAATGAAGCAAATTTATTTTGGGAAGTATTGGTTTTGGTTTGGCCGGCCCCGTGGTGTTGGGGTAGCGCGCCTGCCTCACACCCGGAGGCCCCGGGTTCGATCCCCGGCTCCGTCAGGGATTTTAAAACTGACGTGAGGGTTGGAACGGGGTGCAATCGGCCTCGTGAGGACAATTGAGTAGCTGTCTGACAGTGAGACAGTGCCCCGGTCACGAAAACCAAGAATAACGGCCGAGGGGACCCGACGCGCTGACCACGCGTCACCCCAAAATCTGCAGGCCAATTGGCTGGGCAGCGGTCGCTTGGTAGGCCTAGGCCCTTCAAGGGCTGTAGTGCCACGGGGTTAGGTTAGTTAGTTGGTTTTGGTTTGTGAGTGCCCTCACGAGACGAGGTTTGTTGTTCGTGGAGGGAGCTAAGAACTGTAACGTCCTTTTTCTGGTCTTCCTCAAGTTGACGAATTATTTTGAAGGCAGCGCCTATGCCTTCATAGTATTGATTTTCTACTTCTACTCGATCATCTGTTTCATTGAGCATGAAAGTTTCAATTTCTGTTTGGATAGTGCAATAGTTCTCAAAATAACGTTCATAGTCTTTTACACGATGTTTCAATAAGTCTAACTGGGCTTCTGAAAGATCCAGATCTTTGATATATTTTTAAAATCGAGTAATTTGCCCTTTATAAGACGCTCGTTTGGCGGTCAGCTTGTCATCCCTACTTTCTTTATCCTTATCGGGAGCCATAATGAAAGTTGAAAAGATGTATACAACTTACGAAACTGTGGAGATTTGGAAATGCTGTCAGGTTGGCAACAGCGAGCAGGTTGAAAGTAAGAGACAGTGAAGGAGACCGGAGGAACCTCTTTCCCTTCCACCAGCTTTGCACAGTAAAGTTTTAGCTGAAAAATTCAAAGTAGATATTAGTAATTTGCATGATATTCACAACTTGGAATCTCCAACTTTCGGTAGTTTATTACTGAATATTAACACTACCTAAGGGAAAATGATGAGAGAAGAATGGAGGTGGGTTTAGGAGTGGAAACAATTTTAGGTAGAAAGGAAGAGAATCCAACACAAA
This sequence comes from Meconema thalassinum, assembly GCA_946902985.2. NCBI lineage: Eukaryota > Metazoa > Arthropoda > Insecta > Orthoptera > Tettigoniidae > Meconema > Meconema thalassinum. The sequence goes on from OX336389.2 coordinate 387,087,659, forward strand.
ACCAATAAAAATAAGGATTTAGCAAAAGGTTCCATTGCACAAAGCCAAGTACCTAAGAGGTTCGGGGACCTGAACTACGCCAACGGGAAATGCAGCGTGAGCTGAGGTCACCCGCAAGCAACCATAAAGTGCTCTTTCCCTCCCAAGCCATTTTTTTTTCTTAGCGTATGGCTTTTAGTGCCAGGAGTGTCCGAGGACATGATCGGCTCGCCAATTTGTAGCAACTTCTAAGCGGACACCCGTTGGGTGAGCTACACGTACCGTCGCGTTTGGAGTGTTGTCTGAGGAGAAAAGTTTGAATGTAAGGACGAGGAGTTGGAAGGTAGCGGCTGTGGCCTTTAGTTAGGGACCAACCCCGGCATTTGCATGGAAGGAAGATGGGAAACCACAGAAGACCATCTTCAAGGTTGCCGGAGGGGGGATTCGAACCTCCTCGCCTCCCGGATGTGAGCGACTGCCAGCAGTCATGCCGTAACGACCACGGCTAACTCACCCGGTTCCCAAGCCAGTATTCTGGTATTATAGGGATAGGTAGTACGCTAGAAGGCAAGGATATCGGAAAGGAAGTGGATTTTTGTAGTTTCCCTTCAAAAGAGTTAGACTTTACTACGCATTTTAAAATGGTAGAAGGATTTGAATTTGTTGTGATGATTTTTATTTCTGGGCGCCGTTGGATCTCCGTCAGGACGGCCGGATGTCCCCAGAGTGGGAAGAGATAAAGCAACTCTATTGCTTTTGACAATACTTTTTACTGTTATTAGTGAAAATCTTTCGAGAATACCAATTGTTGCACTCGAAGCAGGCTAAGCTTTTACCCAACGGGATGCCGACTAAAGGCTTAGAACAGAGGAAACCATCAGACCTAACTTAAACAAATATGAAATTTTGAAGAGTAAAACACAAGTTTAGAGAAGTCTCTACAAATAGGAAGCTGGCGGAGCAAGCTGAATGTGCCTCAATGGTTTACTAGAATTAGCTGTAACAGCTAAGAGAACTTTGCAAATGTTGTTACTTGAAGCTTTGTTTTAAACGCAACAAGTTTTTATTGATATAGAGATTGCCTTTTCTATTTTGAAATAAGCAATAATTTTGGGAGAAGTGTCAGGGAAGAGAAGGTCCTGCCAACCGTGATTCTACCAAGAGAGATAAAGCGTAAAACAATAAAGAATTTATTTAACAATTAATAAAAGTTTAAATGATTAACAGTACTTAGATCTGTGATTTTATTTTGAGTTAAGAATAACAATTTAGCTATTTTAAGCTAAAGTAATAGAATGTGGTTTTAACAACTTGGAAGTCTTAGACCCCTATTTGTACAAAATACTTACAAAGGTTTTTAACAAGCTTATAAATAAAAGGTTTTTAACCTGTTAGGTTAATTACGAAGGATTACAATTTAGTATAATATTTTGTTAAATTGGCTAGGTAGAACACCAAAGAGTACAATGCCCTTTTGGCAAGCGCAAAGGCTATGAACAATTAGACTAAATTCCTGATCGTAACAGAAGGAAAAAAGGAAAATTACAAGCGGAGATTACCGCTATTTTAAGCTGAAGTTAACAATGTTATATGTTCAAAAATGGTCAGGTCGAATTAATTAAGCCTGGAGCAAAAGAATCAGGTACAAAAGTTTAATAATAAGAAAGTTAACAATTCCTGAGCTAGCAGGATAAGAAAGGAAAGATTAAAGAGAGGTTTCTACAACTTCTTCTATTTATACAGAATTTAAGAGATGTTAAACTCTAATAGGCAGGTCACCTTTTGTGAAGCCTGGATTAAACAATTAGATAACTCTTTTATAATTAGAAAAAGTAGAACTCACTAGTTTTAGAAGGGAAAAAGAATACATATTAAAATGTGGGCTAAAGCCACACATATATTGACGCAGAGTGAATATATGGGAAAGGGAACAAAGTTGGAAGGGCGCTTAATTCTAAGCGAAGCCTCGTAGAAATTTGACTTAAATTTAAATTAATTTTGTTAGTACAGGTATTTGGGAAAAAGGGGATAGGAATTCAAAGTTCTGGCCAGTTTTATTGCTCTCAGTCAAACACGGCGCGGTAGATAGTTAAACGAACACTGTTTTGCACTAAAGTATGTTGATAGATTGGAAATTTTCACTATTGCAGCACAGAAAGTTCATGGAACAAGCGAAAAGTTATTGCAGTTTATGGAGAACACTTAGTTTAATTTGAACTTGAATAAGTTTATTGCGTTGGAAAGTTTGTAGGTTGCATTTATTGGTTCTATTTAACTTGATGTTCCAGCAATTTGACAGTATTGAGCATAGTTCTTTGCGGTTTGAAATGTATTTAAATGTCCCGAACTGTAGACAGTTAAATGGAGCGGTAAAAATCCCACGGTGGAAAAAGTTAAGTTTATAGACAGTTATGAGTATTAGCAGAAATCCCACGGTGTGAGGAAGTTATGCCCTTTATTTCGTAGAAGAAGTACTAAATTTCATGTTTTCAAGCAAGCTTGGTTAGCTAAAACATGACAAAGAAAATCCCACCAAGACGTTTATTGCACAATAGTGCGTAATTCCCCACACTGTCTAAAAATTTCGAATAAAAGCATTTAGCTTAGATTAAAAATATTAAAATGTGTTTAAAATCATTGAAGATTTGTACTTAGCTTTTTCATAACAGCTGAAGGTTGATGGCTCCTGGTAGCTGTTAGCTTACATCCAATATCACAACATGGTGGCGATTTAAAATTGTACCTCGGTTGAGAGGAGGTAGCTTCTGAGAAAGGCCGAACTCACACGTTGTCGACTCGATAAGAAGTGAGAGCGAACGGGCGAGCGCACGAGGTAGCTGGGTGGGCAAAAAGGAAGGGAAAGGGAACAAAAGACAATATATCAGAATGGGAAACTTTGAAAAAATAAAAACTCTGTACATAAAATTATCATTCTTCATGCAGCAGTGTCTTCAAGGAGATGTTAGCTGACGACGAAAACGACGCCTGGTGGATTGGTGTGTAAATCCTCTTGACTAGAGGAGTTTGAAGAACTTCAGCGGGTAGCCGCAAGATGCTGCTAGGTAGATTCCATAGAAGATACACATCTAGAACAGACTTAAAAACAACATAAGCGCGTGTACGGAGCAAATAGAATACAGAAAGTCGATGTTGGTGTCTGCAAGGAGGGAAATTTAATAAAGGAGGCTAATTGAAAAAGACAAAGAGTAGCAAAAGCTAACTCTAACTGAACTTGTATTCCAAGGAATACACCACTTGGGGTTAGTAGACAGACTCGTTAACCACTCACCCACCGTGGCAAGCAATATTACGTTGACTAGATTGGATAAACCAAAAGAAGCAAGTAAGAATATCACATAGAATAGAACTCCAATATACGCACTGAAGCTATATTAAGGTTAAGATAATTAAGAATTTCTTGATCCTGAAATCTTGGGCACAGCAGATGCTTCTGAGAAATTTGAAATTCCATATAGAAAATGGAAAAACCATACAAAGATACTTCACAGTTAAAGAATAATTAAAGCTTTTGAGCTTCTAGAAGTTCCAACTATACATAAGTTGGAGTTAGGGGGGGGGGGGGGGGGCTCCATAACACCACGTAGTCTTTGCAGAATTACAAGCAATGATATATTCCAGTAGCGGCTTTTCGGGTGCATCAGGTACAGCCCGGCTGTACTAACATTTCTCAAACCAATTGTCTTATCATTTTCTGAATCCCTATAGTTTATCTTTAAAGCCTACCGTATTCGTTAATAAGAACGAAGAGTGCGCTTTATATGTTGTGATTACACAACCGGCGTATCGCTCTTACTTACTAGTAAATTAAGCAAGCCCCACAGTCGGTTCCCTTACGATTGCGCCTTGCGGGATGAGTGCAGCCCTACTAATGCTCACAGCAGTATGGGTTCACTTGTGACGTATAACTGAACGGTTGCCATGACAACGCGCCAAACCGCCTGCATTATGTATGCGGAACTATTCCGCTTGGTGTGGCTTGGTGCAGCCGTTCAAGCAAGCGGGATATTGGGCTGCTTCACACGAGCTGTAACGATATTATCCGAACGCACCCGAATATAACTCTGGCTCCCCGCTGGTAGACAGTTCGGGAACAGTTGTAACAAGAAGCAACGTGTGGTGTACGAAGTATTCTTTTACAGTATAAATTGTGCTGTTAAATTGTGATTCGTGGCCGTGTGGCGCATTAATTGTGAGTGAAGTGTACATAGAACGAGTGCTTTTGAAGAGCATACAGTAGCAGTGGCGTTTTTATAGTTACCGTACTGTGCTAAGCTAAACATAATTATTGGTGTATGTTTCGAGAGGAAGTGCGTTTGAAATTCAGTTATGTTATAAATATAAGTACGAGTACCTATGTAGAGTGAGAGGTCGTATTTAAATCTTTTCTTATAATGTGAAATAATAGTGTTCCCTCCAAGGCGTGTTTTAACATGGAACCGTCCGTAGATTTAGTTTGTATTTTAAGAGAAATTCCGTTTTCTAAATGGAAGGAGGAGGATAAAAAAGAAATGTTATCAAACAATCAACCCCAACCACTTTTGACATATCACAAAAAAAACTGGTTCTGCCTCCGGAAAGGTGCACACGCGAAATTTTCAGGTATCTTGGTATAGTAATTATCCGTGGTTATGCGGTAGTCTGTATTTGCAGAAACTCTTTTGTTGGCCTTGTCTTATTGTAGGAGTGAAACAGGGAGTCTGGAATCACACAGGATTTGAAAATATGTCCTGTGCTACTAGGTCTTTCCAAAAGCACGAAGGTTCCTCGGAGCATATAAAAAGTGCCGTGGGATTTAAAGAACTTAAAAAGAATCAGAATCAAATTGCTGACGCTTTAAGAGAAAATGCTCGTCTTTACATCACAAAGTTTAATGAGAATGTGAGGCTTAACAGACTTTTCATGCGATTACCAATTACTTTTATTTCTGTCTAAACAGGAAATGGCATTTAGAGGCCATGATGAGAGCGACTCCTCCTTAAATAGAGAGAATTTCAAAGAACTGTTGAAACTTCTAGTCTGTAGCAGCTCATTAGAAATGCAACAGCATTATGCTTCGATAAAGAAAGTTTTTAGCGGAGAATCGAAAACCATACAGTGTGAGCTAATAGACTGCATCTATACCTTCATTAGGGATGCTGTGAAAGAAGAAATTTTAGAAACCCCTTTCTTTTCAGTTCAGGTCGACGATACAACTGACATCACAAAGAAATCGCAGTGTTCGGTGATACTTCGGTATATTACTTACAAAGGTGCGCTAGTTGAACGATTTCCTGGCTTTTGTGATGTTAGTTCGGACCGTACAGCGATCACTTTGTTCCACTTGCTTCAGACTGTTTTGAGTGAATTTTCTTACAAAACTAAATTGATTGCCCAGTGTTATGACGGAGCTAGTGTCATGGCAGGCCATCTAATCGGTCTTCAAACTAAGGTCAAGGAAGATGCCCCTCAAGCATTATTTGTTCATTATTTGGCACACCGATTAAATTTAGTGGTAAAGCAAAGTATTAGCAACATATCAGAGTGCCGGGTTTTTTTTTTGGTTTTTTTTTGCGAGTCCGGGTGGTATACCCTCATTTTTTCATTCATCAGCCAAAAGAACTTTCGTCGCTGATTCAGTAATGGCGAAACGAATACCGTCTGGTGTGGATACACGTTGGTCGTCACATGGAAAACTTTTAAACGTAGTTGTCGAGGAGTGGGAGGGATTGAAAGATATTTTTGAAAGACTTATGCACGACCCTCAGTCAGACGAAAAGACCATTCGTCAATCAGAGGGGTTGTTTAATAACTTTAATAGCTTCCAATTCACATTTTTATCAATAGTATTCAATGCCATTTTTGAGCTTGCTAATACACACATCAAAAAGAGTTTTGCATCACCTCGGTTCCCAGATCTCCGGCATATAGACGTTGACTGTGTATATTGTATCAAAGATACAGTCCCTTTGACTGTTCATAGATGTCACTAAAACTGCTCAAAGATGTAAACAACCATGCATGAGCAGGGCCTATTAGACGGAGGGGGTACGACAGCCGATCAGTTCCAGTCATTCCACCAGGACGAAGGTACGCTGCTCATGTTGTCTGTAGTTCTACCATGCCTAGAAGGTCAATACCGCAGTTCGATCGCGTCCGCATTGTTACTTTGTGTCAAGAAGGGCTCTCAACAAGGGAAGTTTCCAGGCGTCTCAGAGTGAACCAAAGCGATGTTTTTCGGACATGGAGGAGGTACAGAGATACAGGAACTGTCGATGACAGGCCTCGCTCAGGCCGCCCAAGGGCTACTACTGTAGTGGATGACCGCTACTTACGGATTGCCGCTCGGAGGAACCCTGACAGCAATGCCACCATGTTGAATAATGCGTTTCGTTCAGCCACAGGACGTCGTGTTTCAACTCAAACTGTGCGCAATAGGCTGCATGATGCGCAACTTCACTCCCGACGTCCATGGCGAGGTCCAGCTTTGCAACCCCGACACCATGCAGCGCGGTACAGATGGGCCCAACAACATGCTGAATGGACCCCACGGAATTGGCATCACGTTCTCTTCACCGATGAGTGTCGCATATGCCTTCAACCAGACAATCGTCGGAGACGTGTTTGGAGGCACCCTGGTCAGACTGAACGTCTTAGACACACTGTCCAGCGAGTGCAGCAAGGTGGTGGTTCCCTGATGTTTTGGGGTGGCATTATGTGGGGCCGACGTACGCCACTGGTGGTCATGGAAGGCTCCGAAACGGCTTTACGATACCTGAATGACATCCTCCGACCCATAGTGCAACCATATCGGCAGAATATTGGAGAGGCATTTGTCTTCATGGACGACAATTCTCGACCTCATCGTGCACATCTTGTGAATGCGTCCCTTCAAGATAACGACATCGCTCGACTACAGTGGCCAGCATGTTCGCCAGACATGAACCCTATCGAACATGCCTGGGATATGTTGAAAAGGGCTGTTTATGGACGTCTTGACCCACCAACCACTCTGAGAGATTTACGCCGAATTGTCGTTGAGGAGTGGGACAATTTGGACCAACAGTGTCTTGATGAACTTGTGGATAGTATGCCACGGCGAATACAGGCATGCATCAATGCAAGAGGACGTGCTACTGGGTATTAGAGGTAGTGGTGTGTACTGCAATCTGGACCACAAATGCTGAAAGTCTAGCTGTATGATGGTACAACATGCAATGTGTGGGTCTCATGAGCAATAAAACGAGCTGAAATGTTGTTTGTGTTGATCTCTATTCCCTTTGTATTTAACGGTTCCGGAACTCTTGGAACCGAGGTGATGCAAAACTTTTTTTGATGTGTGTATATTATTTAACGTGCTCCAAAAGAAGTCTCTGGACATTTACTTCTGCATCTCAAAAATAAACACTACGCGGCAACTGATACTAGGTAAAAGGAATGAAGAAACGTTTAAAACCTATTTTCAAATGGCTGAGAAGAAAACTAAAATTGAACATTCTGGTTTAAAAACAGAAAACGAGGTTTTCCTTAAGTATCGAGTGATGTATTTTGAGATATTGGATATAGTCTCCGTAGAAATTGATACAAGATTTCAAGATATGCAGAATCTCCAGTTTCTTTGCTTAGGAGATAGCTCTAAGTTTGAAGAATATTCTAAAATCCTCCCTCTTGATGCTCTAGAGAACTTAAAAATCTCTTATCCCACGATATTTGACACACACAGGTTAAAAAACGAACTTCAGTACATCTATTCTGATTCTACCTACAAAAATACCAGTTTGGAGGAAATAATTTTGTCGCTCAATAAGAATGAACTTAACGATGTGTTCAAAGAAGCGTATAAATTATTTTGTTTAATACTTACTATACCGTCTACCAGTTCCTCAGTAGAAAGAAGCTTTTCATGCCTTAAGCAGATTAAAACATACTTAAGGAATTCAACATCCCAGGAGAGGCTGACTGCGCTGGCAACCATATCCCTAGAGAAGTCACTGCTCAACGACTTGATGAATACAATGCCCTTTTACGATGACATCATAGACAGTTCGCTGCTTCAAACGACCGAAGAATAGATTTAACATACAAGCAACAGACGTGACCGAATGTGAGTAATATTTGCTCTTTTAGTTAATTTCATACTTATGTTGTGCTATTTAAAGTAAGTGCATGACAATAATACAGCGGTTGATTTGTATGCCATTGTCTTCCCAATGCATCACACCGATACCAGAATTCCTCCTAGCTAGATGACCCAACACACCTATTCAAAATGTATGCATTTACAGCACACGAGCGTGTGTTGGGCTGCACCGAACTTTTACCCCACGAGCCGCCACTGATATATTCAAAAAGAGGAGGCCGTCCTCGGATCGAACCATTAGATTACCAAAATAAATAAACCACGGATTTCGTGAATTACATAGTTGATTGTTAGTAGGATGAAATGGGGAAGAAAGGAGATCAGAATATTTTCACTGCCAGTTTATGCATATGCTGGTGCGCGACACTGAACTGAAACCAGATTATTTATGGCTCGATGCATTGCAAGTTTTTACAATAGGAGCATAATTTCGGAGTTGAGAAAAGTCTCTGATTACTTCTCTGGATTACTTTCCCGTGAGAAGATTGTATATTGCAAAGTTATTTCAGTTTTGAGCATTAATGCAATTCCTAAAAAGTCTCGTAATTTTGCTGAGTACCCCATTAAACCGTTAGATAAGGAGACAGGTGGATTTCAATGTGACGTCACAGACTTCAAATTTGAAGAGAATACTTCGAGAAATTTCTAGTCATTTTTACCTTGTTGAATGGGGCATGAAGCCCATCCCGTGACGAGCTTAATTGAATTATTTACAGAGCACATTAGAAAATCCCCACGTAGGCCTAGCCATCAACTATGCTTCATATTTCAAAAGGATCTCCCACGGAGGATGATATTGAGAAACAAAACCATAGCAAGTATTCCTGCCAGCAGGGAAAAACTGAAAGTATGAAGTTGCTTGCAAATGACTTTAAAAGTCCATAAAATTTATTTTAAAATTGTTTGGTTAACTTATCTTTGGCATTTTGATTGGCTAGTTAGCTGGCTTGCTGGTGCACGAAATCACTCCATTATCACAAAATGTCTGCAGGTGACTAAGACCCTCGGGAAGAGACCTAGGTGATCTGCTGGCGGCTCACAGAGCAATGACAGGCGAGAGGGCACCAGACTGACGAGGCAAGCGAAAGGGAAGGTAGGAGAGGAAGAATGGCGAAGTAGATACAAACATAGAATAAACAAATGCCCTTAAGTACAAGAAAATTTCTTCTTTTTTCATAAGCTGGTCTTGACACCGAAGAGTTGTCTAGAGAGCCATCTGTAGTAAAAGAGCTGAATTTATAAGCATTCTTCAGTAACTGTTCAAATCCAAGTTCACATGCTGGCCGCAGGGAACTAGTGAGTTCAGCATGAAGAAGCCGTGTAATGGCGCGCTAAGAAGAAACTTGATGTTTCCTTTAAACAGGGTGAGAGGTAATTCGAACGCTAGAAAACACTAGAAAAAACTATAAATAGACTGTACAGAGAGAGAAAAAACATAGAAAAGTATGTTGATGGTGAAAATCGTTTGAGTGTATATTCAAACAGCAATATACCAGCCGGAGTTATTTTGAGCAACATTGGCAACTTTGTATCAAAATCCTATCTTAATTTATTTTATGCTTATAATCTGAAACTAGTTGGAACTCCTCAAAACATGACTGTCAATGGGAAAATATTAACTGAATGATTTCCTTATATTCAACATGCTTTGTAAGATTACATTTTGGTATTCTGAGTTAGGGAGTATCAAAAACACATGTATTTAAAACACATTTTGCACCTAAAATACATTTCAGAATGTGTATATTTTATCTGTATCGAAAATAATTTTCATGGGTATTTTGTATTTGGAAAATACTGGTAAACAGGTTCAGACAACTTCTTGCATTTAGGAATTTCATACTTAGGTATCCAAAACTACATTCAAAATTTCAAAGCATTAGGGGATTTTCAGTTTAACCCTTACATTCTTATAACGAGTTAACTTTTAGACATGGCACAATTAATTTTAAGAACAATACAACTGTGCCAGCCAATACACCACCTTGTTAGATCACGTGCAATGCTATTTATTTAGGAAGCAGATAGACCAAAATCTTGGGAGGAATGTCTAGGTGATATTTTGTTGTCAGCTTGGTTAATCTTGGAAACCTTTCCAACCAGTAGCTTCAGGCTACTTAAGTATGAAATTCCTAAACGCAAGAAGTTGTCTGAACCTGTTTACCAGCATTCTCCAAAAATTCCCAGAAGTGATGGTGGTGATGATTGCTGTTTTTAGGGGCCTAACAATTAGGTTATCGGCCCCTAATGGTTTGGGTGATAGTGAAAGGTGAGAATGTAATGTAAAGTATAACTAAAACCACACTTCCAACTAAAACTTACACACTAGAAGAAGAAATGGAAAACAAAAGGAGAATAAGGCAAATAAAGGACAGGAGGAAGAAAAATGCCCTCTACCCTCGAAGAATGAGGAGAGGAACTTGGAAGGAAGGAGAGCCATGAAAGCAGATAGGAAAGAGGAGTGGGCAATGTACATAGGGGGGGGGGGGACCGGACCCAGCTAAGGAATCCCTCGGGATCTCCAACTCCCGAACCCACCAGCCATGAGCCCTTGAGGATGTAGCACTATCGAGGGTGCACCATAAGTGGTGGGGCTACACCCACCCTGCCCCCATAAGGGCCTTGAGCAGAACGCAGGAGATATGAAGAGAAGAGAAGAGGTCTGACCCCTCAAAGAATGAGGGATCAGAAAAGATGAGACAAGGGCCCATTAGGGCGGGAAAGTGAAAGACTTCCTAGGCCTCGGATACCCTAATACCGTTGGGGTCGGAAAAGAACAAGAGTTCATCAAGGGAGGTCGATAGGAAAGATGCGAGAGGAGCCCGGCACAAGTAAGTGGAAGTAATGCCGAAATCAGCTGGGACCCCATGGTCGCCAACCCACGTCCCACTAGTCGTGAGCCCTTGGGGGACCTAGAAGTGCTCTCATAAGGGCTGTACAAAGTGAAGCAATTATCTGCTGTAAGAGCACTTCAACAGTCGTATTAAACAGAAAGTAGGTAGTTTCATTTGTGGGGCTTGGACACCGTGATCATTAAGTCCCATGTACTGGGTATATTTGTATCTATGTATTGTGCCCGTCAGAGGAGCTGTCAGGGTTGCCAACAACCGAATTGACATTCCTAACACCGCACCTTCCCTCACATCATGGGGTCTCTATCTCATCATTCCCATCGATGATAAGCGGTGAAATGCGTCGAACACGTGGTCATTAAAATAAAGCATGTTTGTAGAAAATAACCACTTGCAAAATAATGAATTTCGTTGCACTGCTTTCACTGAAGCTATTGTAGTAATAAGCTCACAGAAGCTACACGGCGCAGATTGTTGTAGAAATTGGTCATGCACTTATCTGCTTTCACTTCACAGATTCTATGACTATTGGATCTCGTGGCATCGATATGATCCACAGAAAAAATCACTCGCTCTTGCGGGCATAGTAACATTTACAATTATTAGTGTTGAGATAATGCACTTCAATAAATATCAGATCACTGTTACTGATATATTTCGTTTTACACGAAGACATGGATTCTTCCACAAGCACGTGGCTAAAAATGTGGTGTTCCACGTTACGGAAATATTCACAGATTTCGTTGATTTTGCAGTAATTACTGCACAAGCCTTCACAGGCTTTAACTCGATAATATCACAAACTGGAGCTAATTAATGCACGATGCAAATAGATAACTTCCTTCGCCTATCGGCGGACTGTTTCCATCGTCTTTTCCAGACGGACTTAATAATGCGTCCTGCAAGGACGAAAAACCATACTGGAGTGCCAGGAGCTCTGTCCCTCGTTGCCGGATCTAGCAAATACTTTAGTCGTGTAGCAACTGATTCCTTCCGGTTCGCGTGTCTGCGTTGATAATACCTTACCGAAAACAATAAATAACATTCTCCAGAATGTTTCGATGATACAGAATGACGAAATGTGATGATCCGAGTCTTGTAGAAAGTTGAGACATGTTAATAAGGACTCAGATAAAATATAATGGATTTCTCCAAAGTCAAAAGTGCAACCATTAATATCTCCAAAGTATGTCAGCCGCATGGCTGGTCTGTGGGTGCGTTCTAGGATGATGCATCCCATTATCAAAATGCGTTGCAATGAAAATAATACATGAGCCTAAGCTCAGCGGGCTCATCTGCCTCCCCGTCGTTTCAAATAAAAATGAAGGAATAGAAATGCATTCCTTCATTTTTATTTGACTCAAGGTCCAATTCAAATTTGGTGATATTTCTCCATCATTTCCTCGGTGGTTCTATTCTTGAGTTACGTCGTTCGTCAGCAAGAACATCTCCCTCGGAGGTTCTATTCTTCATTCTTCATCGTAGAGTCGTCGTTCCTTTGCCCTTCTGGCAGTGTCGATTCTTTCGGAGATCCTGTCGAATTGACGTTCGTCCATCACAGGTTCTATGCAGTGGATGTCGGCTACAGCGGTCTTCTGGTTCTTCTTCTTCAGGTGCGAGTCTTCCCTCGGCGTCTGGTTCTGATCAACCTCTTCTTGCCTTTCGTGGAGTTGTAGAATATATTCTTGACTCTCCCGTTCACGTCCTCTCCAGTCTCGATCTGCCCTATATCTGGGGTCTTGATCGCGTCGATATCCTCCGCTGTAGCGGTAGTCTCGACGTATGCTTCTTCTTCGTGGATCATCTCTATTCCCAGGGCGGTCGTTGTCGTGACGACGGTTCTCATTCGTCCCTCGATCGAAACGTTGGTTCCAGTAACCCCTATTATCTCCTTGCCTACCTCTGGCATATCGGGTAGCATTCCAATTTCGTTGGTTTTGGTTATAGTTCCCACGGTGGTCGATCTGTGTTTGTGTCTGCTGTGGCGTTTGACTGACTTAGTCCACAGTAGTCAAGTTCACGTGGAGTGTCTCTCATTTTGCTGGACGGTGAGTTGCGAATCGTTCTGTGTTCGCATCCGGACGTCTCATAATCTGATCGCATTGTTGGAAGGTTGTTGCTCCTGCAGAAATCAACACTCGCTGGATATCAGCTGGATATTGCCAAACGATCGTGTTGACAAGATCCTGTTCCGACAATGGGGGTTGGAGACAGCGAAGATTTGCCAATTGTGTTGCAAAGTAATTTGCATAACTTGTGGGTGTATTGGAGCTGTATCGGCGAGTGTACATTTCAGCATGCATACTCCGCTGAATGTCACTTGACCAATACGTTCGTAGTAAGGCTTCCCTAAAGTCTTGGTAGCCTGTGAAGGAGAATAGAAAGGCCCTAAACCACGTACTGGCTTGCCCTTCAAGAAGACGCTATATGACTCTGAGCTCTCTCTCCGATGTCACCATCGTGTCTCGTAGATAGCTCTCCACATTTGCTAAAAACTCCACTGGGGTTATGCCACTACCAGTACCTGAAAAAAAAAAGCTGGTTGCTCTTCCCTGGAACGTATAATCATGACGTTTCCTTGATTTTTGGTGTGTCTGTGCTGGTCTAAAAGGATTACCAGCATAGTTCGGTGTTGGCACGTCTGTCCCTTGATTTTGCTGTACGTGTGCAGGTCGAAATGGGTTTGCAGCGTAATTCAGCGTTTGTGTGTCGGCTCTGTTCATGGTTTCGCGGAAATGTTGTTTCGTGAACGGTGATGTTGATGTTGACATTTGGTTTGGCATAGTATTCGCAAACTGGAATGGTTGCGGTTCAGGTGGTGCGCTCGGTTGAGTACAGGACGGTGTCGATTGAGTGAATTGAGGCCCTGGTGTATTTTGAGCTTCAGCTGAAAACATGGAAGTATGAGTCTCTCTCGGTTGAGCTTCCAATTCGTCAAGACGTCTCTCTATTAATTAGAGGCCTGGAATAGTTTTTGCTTCAGCCTTCCTTCCTATGTCATTAAGTTGTAATTCGATTCTATTGATCCTGCCCTTGAGATTGGTGTCGACCTCTCGGATAGCTGTCCGTAGATTATAACTGAGTTGTAAGCGTTCAGTTACGGCAACTTCCTCTAATCTCTTTTTTTATCGACTCGACCTCTGTCTTGAATTTTGATACGTTATCTTTGACTTCATATACCTCGTATTTTACCTCAGCGACGTCCCCTCTAAATTCTCGGACTTCGTCACGAACGCTGGCTACCTGTGCTTTTACGACGCTCTTATGTTCTGTAAAGTCACCCCATAACAGCATGATGTCAACTTTCGTTTCTTCTCGGTGAGTATTTACGGTTTCGCGTAGCTCTCCCACGGTGTCCGTTAACTGAGTAACGTTCTTCGTGTTACTCGCCAGTTCCTCCCTAAATGTGACTAAGTGATCTGCAATTGCCTTTACGTTGCTATTCACGGCGTAGGCTGCCCCTCTCATTAACATCAAACCTACGTTTACTGCAGCGATATCTCTCTTGACGGTATCCATGAATCCCTCGACGTGTGTAAGTCGGTTACCAAATTCCTCTCTTGTGTGGTCCAAATCAGCCCTCATATCGATCTGAACTCGGTTCATCGTAGCCTAAGTTGAGCGGTGTGATCGCCTAACTTGGTCTGTACATCCGCTCTAGCTCGGTTCATTTGGTCTGTCAAGTTATCTATACGACGGTTCGCATTCTGTTGGTGTCGCAAGACATCAATCCTAACCGCGGCTAAACCTGCTGTAAGGCTGTTCCTAGCCTCCTCTCTATTGCGTCTATGTCAGCCCTGACCTGCGTTAGATCAGCCCTAACATTTGATAAGTCACCTCTGACTTGATTAACATCATTAACAATTTGGGTATTGGCTTCGAGATCAGCCCTAACATCATTCATAGTTTGGGTATTAGCTTCTAAATCGGCTCTAACATTGTTAACAATTTGTGTATTCACACCCAAGTCACCCCGGACTTCACCTAAATCACCCCGGACTTGTTCAACATTACCACTAACAGTTCCTAAGTCACCGCGGACTTGTTCAACATTACCACTAACAGTTCCTAATTCAGTTCTGATCTGCTGGAGATTGGCATTCATACCAGCCAACATCTCCCCCATCACACGACGAATCCAGCGGCGGCTCGTGGGGTGTAAGTTCGGAGCAGCCCAACACACGCTTATGTGAAGTAAACGTATACATTTTGAATAGGTGTGTTGGGTCATCTAGCTAGGATGAAATCTGGTATGTCAAAAGTGGTTGGGGTGGATTGCTTGATAAAATTTATTTTTTATCCTCCTCCTTCCATTTAGAAAACGGAGTTCCTCCTAAAATACAAACTAAATCTACGGACGGTTCCATGTTAAAACACGCCTTGGAGGGAACACTATTATTTCACACTATAAGAAAAGATTTAAATACTATATACCTAAAGAACGACCTCTCACTCTACATACTCGTACTTATACTTATTTTATAACATAACTGAATTTCAAACGCACTTCCTCTTCAAAAATACACCTATAATTATGTTATGATTAAACACAGTAACTATAAAAACGCCAAGAGCTCACTCTTTTAGCTGTGCTACTGTATGCTCTTCAAAAGCGCTTATTATATTAACACTTCACTCACAATTAATGCGCCACACGGCCACGAATCACAATTTAAAAGCACATTTTTTTTACTATAAAAGAATACTTCGTACCGGTACACCACACGTTAAAATGTATAACAAGCTTCTTGTTACAGCTGTTGGAGCAGTAGCCACAACTCTCACGACTAAATATACTAGTAAATATGTCTTTGCGTGATCGTGTTTTAGTGTGATTGAGATACTAATATTTGTTTATTAATTTTAAGGTTCGTATTCGTGAATGTCAAAATGTATACGAACAATGAGTGAATGTAGCTGTGCTCAAAATTAGGCCTGAAAACTGATGAATGCCTCAAAACCAAGAAGAACTTACAAATCAAATTGGTGTAGGCCTAAATACAGTGATTAGTTCGGCATCATTATCATAGTTCCCAAGATGGTCCTTCTTTGGTATAACGCGCACCTTCAGACACCTGTAATCAATTTAATCAGTATTTCAGCCTGGGCTATTATTAGATTTTGCCGCGTCTTTCTTACAAAACTAGCCCTGCGTAGGTGCTCTCATATTTCTATTTAAATTGGCTTTTAAAACGATAAAGCCGCTTATTTGTGCCAAGTACCGTGTTGTACAGAGAGTATTCTGCCTTATGCAAGAAAAAATCTAGACTTGTCATTGCAGTTTTATGTCACTAAAATCCAAGACTTGTTGGAGTAGTTTACGGCTATAAAATCATAGGAACAGCCATTTTCTTGCTACCCAAATTGGGCGCACCGTTTGGCTTCAGCAGCTTGCACTAGGCAGCGCAGTGAAGGCATCTCCTTCCGTACTTTCCTCCATGTCGAGGAGCGAAGAACCCGGGTTATATATTCGGGTGCACTCGGATAATATCGACACAGCTCGTGCGAACCAGCCAATCATTCATGTTGCTCCAAGGGCTGCACCAAGCGGAATACTCTGTATACATACTGCAGGCGGTTTGGCGCGTTGTCATGGCAACCGTTCAGTTGTACGTCACAAGTCAGCCCGTATTTCTGTGAGCATTGGGAGGGCTGCACTCAGCACGCAAGGCGCAATCGTGGAGGAAACGGACTGCGGGGCTTGCTTAATTACTAATAAGTATGAGCGCTACGCCAGTTGTGTGATCACAACATATAAAGCGCACTCTTCGTTCTTTTTAACGAATACGGTAGGTTTTAAAGAGAAAATATAGGGATTCAGAAAATGATGGACAATTCTTTTGAGAAATGTTAGTGCAGCCGGGCTGTACCTGATGCACCTGAAAAGCCGCTACTGCTGAGCAGATCCTTCTTTTTGCCTCTGTAATTAAACTTCCATGAGGATAAAGCAGTTCTAGATTGCTGATGCATGTGGATGTTCTTTTGGCCACTTCCATTTCCTGAAATGGCTCTTGGGTTTGGTTCGAGTATTTATACCATATTTTGAATCTGTTGGTTGCTTCAAACTGCAGCCATTGTATGTTCAACCATTGTACTTTACAATTACCAGAAGATATTTTTCTATTAGTGATGTTTCTTTCGAGTTGTTTTGTTGAAAAGAAACATTCTGCATTCATATTGATTACCTTAAATGAATTCCTTTTTTTTTTTGGCACTCGCTATAATATCGTTCCAGTGTTCAGGAAGGTAAATATTAGGAAAATACTTCTTTCTTTTATGAACCAAGCCAAAATCCTGATCACAGGGCAGGTACGAGTGTCCGCTAACTAAAAATGTATGTTCTATTTCCTTTTTAGAGAACTCTGAGCTGCTTACAATGTATTTGCACAGTACAGCAACTTTTATGTTTCTATTCTGTCCTCCACACTGATCAGAGTAGCCTACATACCAGTAATTAGTTTTTCGGTTCTGACAAAATTGCGTATGAAATGGAGCAAACAAGAGCCAATTTCTTGTGGCCCTCTCAACGCAATGGAATCATTCCAAAGAAACATGTATTTATCATCATTTTGCATATTGTGGATGCCAAAGCAATATGTCCACAACTGACATTTGTAATAGTAAACTCCGGTTGAGATGACGCGGTGTAGGCAAAGTTTTCATCAAATCAAATATTATCACCCGATTTGCTAAGCAAAGAATCACTCCGTAAACCTGCCCGTGCTTACTCAGCATTTTGGCTGATGGAATTCTCGTTCTGCAATTAACTCAATTTTCTCGTTGTCATTATCTGAAGCTGTTATATTTACCTGCAAAGCATCACATTTTCGACAAGAGTCGGTCACTGTTGGATGAAATGATAAATTGAAGGTTTCGAGAAAAAAATTGCGGAAAATGAAATGAGAAACTGGCATCTGATCCTCGGCACAGTACAGTGAATACATCATTGATAAATTTAAATCTGTTCCTAAATACTTTCTACAATTATTTTTATGATACGCATAATGGCTTTCATAAGCCGGAAATTGTTCTATAAAACGTTTTACTACGTCAACTTTGTGGGGAGGTGTTTTATTACCAGGTTCACCTTTACCTCTACCTCTACCATCAGCACAGAGCACAAATGGACTATGATGCATAGTCCACTCCTGCTCTCGGTGGTATCTAACGGCGGTTGCGTGCAACAGCAAAGTTAACGTTGCTAACTTAGACAAACCTTCAGATAAACAGACAGATCAACATGCATTGCATCATATCGTATAATGTTATCAGTTAATATCAATAACTCAAATGCACAAAAAATGTGGGTTAGTCCGCTTGTGCTCTCAGTGCCTCATTTAAAGGTACTGTAACTATATAACTATTGTCATGGAGAAAGAAACTTCAGAGACAACTCCCTTCTTAAAGCCCAAAACCCTCATTAAACAACCCCCTGTTGGGCGAGAAACACTTGTATAAAGCTTAGGCTCAATCGCACGACGATTTGTATGAAGCCACCTGCAGCTCGGTTCTCCGTCGCAACTACACAGATGTCTTGCATCACCACTGTAGGATCTCCGAGGGCAGTCCTGAATGATGTGCCTCGCTGTTTACCCGTCAGTCGCAGCAAGATGGTACAGTATCTCCGGCGCTTGTAGAGAAGACAGATCATCCAATAGTTACGGTTTCACTGTGTTGAAATTGGAGAATAATCACCTAAAGGCTCCAGCTCAAATGATCCGCACCAGGTAGCTTAGGCCACACGATAACAACAACAATTTCCACGTATTATTTGCCACTTTACGGGGTCTGGGAAGAGGAGAGGCAAGTTTCTGTGGCACTAGTTTTCATGACTGAATGCCCTTTCTGATGCCACCCTCATCACAGGTCTCAGTGGGAAATAAAATGACAATAGGGCAACGGGTTGGAAGAAAATGGCCAAGGCCTAACAGGAAGTACACCATCCCGGAAAACCATTTCCAGGAGGTTGACGGTGGGGTTCGAACCTTTGGCTTTGCAAGTTTATACGCGTATCCATCCAGGTCAATAATGAGAATAATATCTATAATGGTAATATATTGTTATGAACAATTTGAATGGAAGAGAATATTTTATTGGAAGTATTTTGTATTGAATTTTAAAATACTATTTCGTATCTCAAAATACTTTGAGAATATTTTGTATTTAAAATTCGTTTTGAGAGTATTTTGCCCAACTCTGTTGGTACTATTGCAACTTTCAAGGGTGTTGGGAAGATCTCACTCTTGACATTTCAACATACAACTGGCCATGACTGAAAACTTATTGAGGTAAATAGAGACCTACACATTCCCGAGTTTCACCTTGAGCTTTATTGATTGCGTTAGAGAATGCCAAGTGAATTGGAAATTGGCGCCTCTTAAAAGAAAATGAAAGTGTTTTATCGGATGGTGTTATATCAACTCTATTTTATCTCCACTTATTATTTCCAAATCCAAGCAATTTTCATACATATTTCTTAAAATTAACCTGGTTCTGTTTTGGAGCCTTTGGGGAACCTTCAGATTTCTAAGGAGCATTACTATGATTCCATACATATTTCTTAAAATTAACCTGGTTCTGTTTTGGAGCCTTTGGGGAACCTTCAGATTTCTAAGGAGCATTACTATGATTCCAAGTTTTAGAGTAATAATATGTGGAGGCAAGCCACTTAATTCCAAGGAATTCAAGAATTCTGTAGGAAGTTGAAAGTAGCTGGCTTTCATCTTCAGTAATTAATCTGATAATGCTAGTGTATGTTTTTGAACCACTGGGTACGAGTCGAATGACTTTCGAATCAATTTCATTACAGTGTTCATTTTTTGGTGTAAGAATGCAAACTTGATAGAAATTGATTATACCTTTCGCAGATGTCAACGTTTCGCCGTATATCACAAGTCACGTTGTCATCATGGATATATATTTGCCATTGGGGCTTTATCCTATATTTCATATTCCAGGAAATCAATTTTACCATTACAACAGCAACAAAGCATAGTTCTCTTGCGAAAGAAATACAATCATGAACAATGTTTACATTAGTTCGTCAAGGATCCAACACTGTAGTAAAGCATACTAACTGGAATTGTTTCTGAAATAGATTTATATTGGATTTTAAAAGTCGCTTTGTCTTTTCTCAGATTTCTCATTTTTTTGCATCTATTTGAAATTTCCATATGATCAGTCAATGCTAATTTTCATAGAGGGGGTTTATTTGCTGCAGCATTTCTCCCCAAATTGACAATGTATTCGTTAACACACTAGTATCCTGCATCAATGGAGCCACAAAACTTTAAATGGCAAATAAAACTTCCAATCCCATAATCAACAGCATGGTTAGTCTAATTGTTATGTACTCTAGACAAATAATCTATTAACAATTGGCTTGTACAATGAAGTTCAACAAGACTAGACTGTTCACCGCCCAGACACATAAGACTTTCATACTTACATTGGTTGCTGAGGTATGGTGATTTAGACTGATTGTCAATAATAAAATCCTTATAATTATCCCAGTAGGCAACAAATTTGCAACAGTTTGCAAATGCAGCTCACGATGACATTCTTAGTTTTAAAATAAACAGTATGAAACTGCTCCAAATAAGCAATTTTAATCACCTATTACAGGTACAATCCATAGTGTTTCCAAGAAAGTAAATTATGAAAAGGGGCATAGAATCACTTCGTAGCTACTGGAATGAGCATAGACTTGCTTCATGACAGCATAATGGAGGCAGCTTTAAAATTCTATGTCCCTTGTGTATCAAGAATCGCATTAACAAAGGGCAACCCACTCTGAAGGCTGCCAATTAAGTATTGAGACAAAGCAACCCAGTAATTCCGTGTAGTCGCTTTCTAGCCGTACATAGCTATGGGATATAAAAGGAAATGTGTAACAATTTGCAGAAACCGCGCGATGTATTCTCGACAGACGACTGACCCCTCTGGTTCACTATGTCGCAGTGAGGTGACAGCAGACCACATTGAGCATGTTGGAGTTAAAACGTGTCTAAGTAAATCATACAGAATTTGTTACTTTACGGGAATAATAATAGTAAAATATGTTTACGACAATGAAATACCAATAGAAAGAAGGAAGAATACGGAAATAAAAACTGTCAGAGGTGGGATTTGAAATTCTTTGGCTCTGCACAAGTCCCGGTAGGTAATGCTACTGTTTAGGAAGTTAACAACATATACACATAACTGCCAGTTTACGCTCAATATTCTTCTTCCTTCATAATTCTATTTCAGTAAAACTCTGGGAACATCATAAAAAACGATCAGAGCAATCTGGTGCATCTTCTACCACCCTGTCTCTCGTGGGCGGAAGTGTGTGTGCCAGGAATGCTAATTTTTTCTTTAATAATTTAAAAATAGACTATCATTATGCTTTAAAGAAAACTCTGCATATCCACAGGACAAGAGCCTTCGTCAAGAGTGCTTGACAGAGTCAATCGGTTCAGCCTCTCTCAATCTCTCAGTAACAAAAATCACCTTACTGCTTTAAATACAGGGTCTTTATATTTGCTTGGCTAGGACATTCTCGTTCACGCGCTCCGCCAGCGACGCCTCAGTTGCTGGCTGTCGCGCGCACGTATATACGACAGAATACGGTGCTTAAAATCAGTATCATGCATTTTTACTCACCATGCTTACAGTAGATGCTCAAAATGTTCCCCATCCGCTGCCAAACATTATCGGCATCTCCTTATGAAGTTTCTGGTTACTCCTGTTAATTTAGCTTCAGTAAGGAAATAACGACCTTAACGTCTATTTTTATTGTTTACTGAACCTGTATATTTGAATCTCAAATTAGCCAGTTGTTTTATTGTCCGATTTATAGGAATGGGTCTCCCTGGATATTTCGCTTCGAAACTTTTGTCTTGTTCTAGCGCACGATTTCCTGTACTTTATGTACGTATTGTGAACATATACACGTTCAAGTAACGAATATTTCACATAAGGCATTACAGCACTATACACAATCACAATAAACAAGTGGCTAAGAGAGTCGTTATTTCCTTACTGAAGCTAAATTAACCAGAGTAATCGTAAACTTCATAAGGAGATGCCGATTATGTTTGTCAGTGGATGGGGAACATTTTGAGCATCTACTGCAAGCATGAGTAAAAATGCATGATACTGATTTTAAGCACCGTACTCTGTCGAACATACGTGCGCGTGGCAGCCAGCAACTGAGGAGTCACTGGCAGAGCGCGCGAGCGAGAATGTCCTAGCCAAGCAAATATAAAGATGATAATGATGATAATTGTTGTTTTAAGGGGCCTAACATCTAGGTTACCAGCCCCTAATGATCTGGGTGATAGCGAAAATGAGAATGAAATGGAAACCAGAACGAAAAGTATGCGAGACGGAAAATACGTACAAAGAGAAACTCGGATGGAAACAACTCACAATATGGTCTTACAAAAGGGAATTTAGAACGAAAAGATTCACAAAAAGAGTAGATTGAAAAAGACCCACAAAACGTAGGCTAGATTCAAAATACATACAAATTCCAATGTAGCGTCAAAATACTTACAAAATGCAACTGAAATTCAAAATACATACAAAATGCAAACGAGATCGAAAATACATACAAAATGCAATTGAGGTTCAAAATACTTACAAAATGCAATTGAAATTGAAAATGAATGAAAATCCACAGCCTGCTTCCAGTCTCCGACCGGGTCAGGAATGGAATGAATGAAGCCCCCATCTAGCGGCGAGGATATGAACTGTGCCGGCTGCCGAGGCCTAACGCACTCCTCTGGGGCAATGATTAAATGAATGACAGATGAAATGAAATGATAGTGGAGAGTGTTGCTGGAAAATTGAAATTGAAAATACACAATGCAATTCAGATTGAAATATCCCAGTTCCAATCCAAATTATTCACAAAGTGCAATTGAAATTCAAAATACTTACAAAATGCAATTGAAATTGAAAATGCTTACAAAATGTACGGTCGATTCAAATGATTCATGTGGATTGACAATACTTACAAAATGCAATTTAGATTGAAAATACGTGCCAAAATGTAATTTAGATTCAAAATATCCACAAAATGCAATCGAGAATCAAAATATTTGCAAAAAGCCCGCCAAACAAAATGCAATTTAGATTCAAAATTCTTGCAAAATGCGGTTTAGGTTGAAAATACAAAATGCACTTGAAATTCAATAATCTCACTAAATTTTCCTGCGCCTACATTGTAAGACTTACTAAAAAGCAATTTAGATTGTCAATCTTTACAAAATGCAAATGAGGTTGAAAACAATCGCGAGATGTAATTTAGATAGAAAAAACTTACAAAATGCAACGTAGGTTAAAAATGCCTTAAAATCGCTAAAAGGGAATTTAGATACACCGTGAACCAAGTAACAAAAACAGTGCGGGAATCTTAAAGAGGAAAGGAAATATAAGGAAAAGAGGAGAGGAGAGGAAAGGAGAGGGTCCGCCCCAAAGGTAAGGGACAAAGGGGGAAAACGGACCCAGCTCAGGAATCCCTCGGGGTCGCCAACTCCCGAACTCACCAGCCGTGAGCCCCTGAGGGTGTAGCATTATCTAGGGTGCACCAGAAGTGGTGGGGCTACATACACCCTGCCTCCTTAAGGGCCTTGAGCACAAGGCAGGAGGTAAAAGTTGAAGAAAAAGAAGGCTGATCCCTCACAGAAGGAGGGAATCAGGAAAGATGAGACAAGGGCCAGTTAAGGCGGGAAAGTGAAAGACTCCCTAGGCCTCGGGTACCCTAATACCGTCGGGGTCGGAAGAGAACAAGAGGTGACCAAGGGAGGTCGACAGGAAAGAAGACGGAGAGGAGCCCAGCACAAGTAAGTGGAAGCAATGCCTGACCCAGCTGGGGTCCCGTGGTCGCCAACCCACATCCCACTAGATGTGAGCCCCTGGGGGCCAAATATAAAGACCCTGTATGTAGATGGCCATGTTTGGATATTCAGGTTACAAATTTGAAATTGTCCCCTATATTTAACTAAGTGTTGGTCATAAAACAAAAGTTATTTAGTCCTTCACATGGAATTTTGTGTTGCTATGTTGTCAGGAGTACTGCTGATGACTTCTGTTTTCCACAGCATCCTATTCTTCATGAAAATGTTACACCAAAACTTCACTATGTTTTAAACAGTGTTGATTCTCCCTACTGTCTGCACCTATAATTTCTTCCTTGGTGAAAAACCAATGATAACGTATTGTGCAACACAATGTGCATCCTTCTCGCTCATCAAGATGTCTACTACCCATGCAAGAGCTGTATGGTGGATGCTCTCCACTCGACCACGATGGAAGGATCCATCTCCTTCCGAGTTTGCTGACAACTGGGAGAACAGGTCTGTTCATATTAGATCCACACATGTACTTCATTTGTGCCTAAATAATGAATACTGAATCGTTGTTGGAAATGAGATTGGGATACTGTACAAGGGCAAACATGAAAAGAGAATAAAAGCACAGACAGACCTCCCCAACATAGATCTTTATTGATCAGAGGAAATTAATCATTTTTGCAACAAAATGAGTCACACATATTTTATACATTTTTTTATTACTTTGTTTGCTCAAGCCAAACTGATACGTGACTTCCACAAACCATTTATACCATTTACTCATACTCATGCAGTTTTTAGCATAATGAACAGAGTTTCTTGTTATTCGCAATAAATATATTATTTTTGTATATATATAATCTGTAATTGATATATCTGCAACTTTTGCAGATATTAAAATAAAACCTATCGGAACTAGGCATAACATTCACAGTAACAGTACCAAATCATGTTGCATATGAAAATACAATCTTATTAAAAAAACAAGCACATATCTTTAGCACATTGTATTAATAATTTCTTCAACAATTTCACTAGTTTCTTCTTAACTGCACGCAAACATACTTGACCAATAAATCTTTAAAAATCACGCTTTTCAAATTAATACATTAATTGGCCCCTCCAACATGTACATCAAAGTTAGGTTAGGTTAAAATATCCTATCATATATTTAGAAACTAAATCTCAGTCTATTACTGTGAATCAAAATGTGCTGGTAGTCCAATGACAACCATTGTAAAACATCCACAGTCACATTTTGGTTGTTAATATCTGATCTTAATTTAGATCATTGATCAAGTTCAATAACTTCAGTCTCATACAACAAAGTGTACTACCTATGAACAAACATTACATTTTAATTACTTTAACATATAACAATTTAAAAATCTTTTTTCAAATATGCATTCATCAAGAAACTAGTAATACAAAATGCTAGAATGAGTAAGTGTGTTGTACAACATATTTAGTTCAAAAATCACGGGTACAAATATGTAGCCTACTTTCCAAATTTCTAATGTGATACAATCAAGTAATAACGTCATGCCGATACAATCAAGTAATAATGTCATGCTAAGTCATCCAAGTTTAATTGCGTTCAGTCAGAAGAAGCTATGAAAATTCACCACTAGTTTATATACATATACAAAATCAAAAATAGAAAATAAATTAGCCACACCAATTCCATAATGGGTATTATTCATATACTCTTCTGCTGCAATTCAGGTCTCATCAGCAAGACCATTAATAAAGCATAGTAAATGCTAGGGTTTTTCAATGTTATATCAACAACCCATTTACATTCATTTACTTTATTAATATCACTTGATTGTACCACAATGATTTAGTAACAAAGAACTGCCTAGTACATTCTTCAATCACATAACTGGTTTACATTCTCACAAATATTCAGATCTTTAATTAGCTATTTTGTTTGCAATTGCAATTAAAAGATATGAAACAGAAACAAAACATAGAAAACTCTAGTACAGTATATAAATATCTACTTTCAGTAGCTACGCTAAAATAAACCACATTCATAAATTGTAAATGACTCTAGAGGATATTATTAACCCTGTATAGGATAGAGGTTGGCATACAAATCACCTATCGCAACAACAATAAAGTTATATGTAATGGAAATCAGAAAGTGGTTGCTAATGATGCTTTCAGGCTTATTCTGTATGTTTGACCATCCACGTTTGCTATTTCCCATACCGAGTTTAATTGTTCAGGATACCATCTGCTGCATCCTTATATTTGCCTCACATGCACCTTCATTGTGTTTCTCATCTGTCACTTTTGCTAATTTACCTGGCTTCCTCCATTCCCTATTCATAATTTTATTCAAGTGTGATATTCATTTTTATATTCTAATCTCCCTTAGCTACAAACTTTGCTTTCATTACCTTGAATTCATTGCATTCTCTGAGCAGATGTGCTACACCACATAAAGAGGCTTCTCTCAATGCTTTATTCTTATACAACCTATTGTCCCTCCCATTTCAGTTTTCATTAAACCTTCAGGTTCTATTCTCATATATTGCCTTTTCAAAAATCTCTAAGGTTCTTCTGTTACTACACTCTTCTCAGAGTACCTGCATTTCTATATCTTTGATCCTTCCGCACACTTTCTTGCATACCCTTTCGTTAGTCCCTGTCCCAAAACTACCCCATTCCTAGTCATTCCAGTATAAGTCTTACCCATCCACCCTTCTGCTAATGCTTCATTTATTGTTGGTATGCTGCATGTAGTATTTCATCCCCTCCATCTACTTTCAGTCACATCCAGTATTGGATTATTCTTTTCACAATGTTTTCAAATACATGCTCGCAAAACATTCTTGCTGCACCGTTTCCTGTTCAACTAGGTGGCCCCAAAATTATTTTAGCAGACTTACAATAGCATCCAGGATTGGAGTTCCTTCATCTACTCCCCTTACTTCCACTCTTGTAATACTTTTGATACGTCAAGTGCATTATATACATTTTCATGTAGCGGTACTTTGTAATCAACACACACTCCCCAATCTGTGGCAATCCGAGATTTGCGACGTAGGGTATTCTAATTCTATTTCTTATACATTCAAGGAACTTGACATTCTTGATGTATTCATTCCAGTATGCTTATTTTTTATAAGTTGCTATCCAGTTATACTTGATTTTTCAGTTCTGGAGGCCATTTTATTGGATTGAGTTATGCACGATAAAGGTGTAGTAATATTTGGCTATGACTGGTAAACAGGTATTGGTGCTTTAATAGTGCCTAACAGGTATTGGGGCTTTAATATTGCCTAACAGGGCCAATGTCTAATTATTAAGTATTCGGGAATGTGCCTCCTTGTGGTCCATAATCTAACATTCTACACCCTTGGGACTGGAAGCGAATGACAATAGACATCAATTTTTACCATTAGATAAACAGTTATGAATGCAATCTTTCTTTAGAGGACTTCACAATGGGTTATACTAAAGTGTTAATTGGAGGAGGGTAGAAAGCAAAATGCTTGTTTGTGTATTATATTTTAAATTTCATAGTCAATAATGATGGAAAACCTTATATTGTGTACAGGCATTTAACCAGGGAGGGGCTTTCTTCCAAACCCTAAAACAAGCCTACTTTCACTTATCCCTCTAACAAGAGAACCTTCAACCGGTCCAGTTAAATATTCAACCTCTCTTTTGCACCAGTACTCTCCAATTTTCCTGAAAGGAAGCAAGAAAATAATTGCTCTCTTTCTTCTACCTCTTTCACATTGGATAAGAGACACTGATCCATGCAAGGCTTTTGCAGATTATCAGCTAGTAAACCTACTTGATTTGACAGGGAAACAACAGCAAATAGGCACAAAATGAAATAATTTAAAATGATTTCCTTCAGGGAAAATTAAAGAGTATTGGTGCAAAAGAGATTAAAAATAAAAATGCATGTATTCCCACGATTTGAACTATATACCCTACGCACAGAGGGTTACTCCAAACCTCTAAATACAAAGGTACAAATAAAAATCTTCCATTTTTACTTTCTCATAGGTTATTTTACACGAGGCACAGTATGCTGTCCTGATAGCACAATGAAACAAATAATTGAATGCAAATGTCGCCCACCCTTCCTGAAGACCATTAATACTGTCTTGTCCTCATTTATGTGAAGGTCATTTTCATTTGCCCATGTTAGTTGGTTACAATGTTCTTGTAATTTGTCTCTTGATCTTGACATTAGTGCCATGTCATCCGCGTAGGCTCATATCTTTACGTCTTCCGTAGCAACTCCTTGTACCACGTCCATAACGGCGATATTAAATAGAAGAGGACTCACTGGGTCGCCCTGTATGATCCCGTTAGTCTGGGCTAATGGTTCGGATCTGTCTAATTGTTTGTCTATTTGGACGTAGTTGTATGCTAGTATGTTGATGACCATTCTTGTGAGGTAATGCTCATTTCCTAGACGTGCCTTCAGTTTCTTGATAATATTTCCTCTATTCACGAGGTCGAATGCTTTACTATAGTCTTATGAATACAGTATAAAGCTTTCCTCACTGATGTCCGAGGGCTTCAAGTATTTCATCCTGGAGACATGTCACTTGAGTGCATTGTTGATCGCCCTTTCCAGAAACCAAGTTCTTCCTCCGGAAGTCTTTCGTCTATCAGATCTCTTTGTCTGTTGGTAATGATCTTGATGTATATTTTAAACGGTACACATTCCAATGCAATGCCTCTAACAATTTGGGTCTCCTATATCCCCTTTTCCTTTATATAAGACTTTTATTATGGAGTTTCTCTATCTGTCTGGTATACTTGAATATATGAGGCATTGATTCAGGAGGCTGGTCCATGCTTCTTTTAATAATGTCGACGTTATTTGTAAAGGTTCATTATTTTGGTCTTGCCTGCAGGCTTTTCATTTCTTTGACTCTTTGATGGCATCTTCGATCTCGCTTGTAGTGATCGATTTGATGTCCTGTATGTTTCTGTTTGGTTCTTTAACGAGGGAGGGTCTGGTTCTTTAGACTGTAATATACCTTGGAAGTGGAGCCTCCGTGGCTTAGGCGGCAGCACGATGGCCTCTCACCGCTGGGTCCGTGGTTCAAATCCCGGTCACTCCATTTGAGATCTGCGCTGGACAAAACGGAGGCAGACAGATTTTTCTCCGGGCACTCCGGTTTTCCCTGTCAAAATTTCATTCCAGCAACACTCTCCCCTATCATTTCATATCATCTGTCATCCATTTAATCATTGCCCCAGAGGAGTGCAACAGGCTTCGGCAGCCGGCACAGTTCATATCCTCGCCGCTAGATGGGGGCTTCATTCATTCCATTCCTGACCCGGTCGGAGACTGGAAGCAGGCTGTGGATTTTCATTTTTCATACCTTGGAAGTGTTTTTTCCATGTCTCCATTGGGATCTCTCTTGGGTATTTTGGTTGCATAGTGCCTTGAATGGATGACATTGTTCCGTGAGTGTATTGTGTTCAGTCCTAAGTTTTGCCTAATAAAAGCGAATGGCGTATATTTTAATTTTAGCCTTTGCTGTGACACTTTGATATTACTGTAAGTCAAATATGGATTAACATTGATTAAGGAGCCTTATCAGCATATTCAAGTATTAGTTCGTGTGAAGCCCGAGCAACAATGAAGAATCCAAGAATATTATAGAATATAATGCAACGAAGGAGATCTTCGATAAAGAACCCCATGCAGAATAGAAATTTACTTTCGACAAGGTGTTCGGACCAAACTCTCAACAGGTGGATGTGTATCAAACTGTGGTCAATCCATTTGGTGTCCCAAGTTCTGGCGGGATATAACTGCACGGTTTTTGCATATGGCCGGACAGGGTCAGGGAAGACATTTACTATGGAAGGCGGAAGGTCTTATGATCCAGCTTTACTATTGCACGAGATTATATGAAGATGCAAAAAAAATGGGAAGCTTCATAGTTCAAAGACTTCAGGAGCTAACAGTTCGCACCAAAAAATAAATTTACGGAATAATGGAGAGAGAGGATGTCAAAAGACTAACGTCTTGGACCCTGCTGAATGCCCACTCAAGTTGATCCCATACGGTCTTCACCATCACTGTACACGTCAAAGAAAATTCTGTGGAGGGTGATGAACTGATGAAGATCGGAAAACTGAACCTGGTGGATCTGGCGGGCATTGGGAATATTGGGCCGTCTGGGGCCACAGAGAAAAGAACCCGTGAGGCAGCTAACATTTATCAATCACTGCTGACGCGGGATCGAGTAATTACTTCACTTGTCGAGAAGTCTCCACATATTCCTTACAGAGAGTCTAAGCTCACCCTTCTGTTACAAGAATCTCTCGGTGGCCACACCAAGACATCCATCGTTGAGACTGTCTCGCAGCAAGCCTGCAATCTTGAGGATACACTAAACACACTAGTTAATAATGATAAAAACAACATGCAGCAACATTTGAAGGGATCCCTCTAAAAAAAATATAAAAAAATAAAAAAAAACATTTGCCAAACTGTTCGGGAATGACTGGGAGCAATACATCCACACTTCGCAAACTCCATGAAAATCAGAAAGGAAGTGTGCAGATATCAATAGTCCATAAGCCAGCCAGAAGGTGTTAGTTCATGGCAGACCAGTTCACAATAAATGAGTATCACAGAAGTGGAACTCTCCCGCAACTTGGTTGGTTTGAACATTTAAGTTAGCCCTTCAAATATGGTAACCAGTTGATCTTCAGTTAAATAATTTACTTTACAGAGCACCATCACCTACTACACGCTGCCATATCCGGATTGGAGTTATGTTCACTATGTTTGTGGAGTTATTTTAAGTCACAATACCAAAATAAAATCTGAAAACAGTCTTTCTTTTGCTGAAATGTTTGAGTACAGAATCACTTCAGTCTTTCAAAATTGTAAAATATGTCACAGAAGAAGTCAAGGGGATCGCTTCTGTAGTCATGGCTCTAGGGCTATAATCCTGGGTGTATCATGCGAGAGTCATCACACTTTTCTTCCAGTTCTTCTGAAGATATTTACAACAGCTTTTTTTTTTTTGTTCATCAGTCAAGTCTTGAGACGTTCAATTTAAGATGCAAAATGTCTTTCTGTTTACCATTAAAATCAAAATATAGTTTTATGTAAAATTTCATTTGACCAATCAATACAATGGCATCAGATTAGTCTGTAGCAATATCAATTCAATTATATTAAGTGATGGTTAACTGTGCAACAAAAGCACACGTTTTGATTTGAAATAGGGGCTTGTTGAAAGCACGGTGCAGCTCAGTTGGAACTCGGGAGACCAGCCATTTGAAATACAAACCTTTGCTCTTGCTGTTTGATCACTGTTAATTGATGTTGCAATAGACCAGTCTCGTGCAACGCTATCAATTGGTCAGATTAAAAACTTGGATTTTGCTTTGCATCTAAACTAGATGTTGCAAGACATAAAAAAATAAAAAATATCTTCAGAAACACCAGAGAAAAGGTGCCCCGTGTAATACTAGGTATAGTAATAAATCTTCTGATTTAAGAAACAATTTTGTTTCCTCAGCCAGATTTATCATTGTGTATAAATATATGCAGCACAGTTATATTCAGAAATACCTTCCCTCACATTTGACATAATCATCACTAGCCGAACACCCAGGGTTGAACCCCGCCCACATAAAATTGTGACTACAGGTCTGACGACTCACAAGATCACTGCTGAATATTGTCACTCTGCAATAGAAAGTCAGTTCGTACATGGTTAGCTCGGGATGTCAAGTTCATATTCGAGTAAGAAATGAACAATAAAACTAGAAATCCTAGTATATGTGTAAGCAAGCACCATCCATTTCATGCCTCCCTATATAGACCTTTTTTTTATTTTCTAATGGAAAGAAAAATCTGTCTGAAAACAAAATGAACTTTTTCATTCCCTAGGCCTACTGAACAAAATAAAATTCTAATACGATAATAACTTATATTTGAAAAAAATAGCTCTATCTTATAAAGGGTTAAGGAGAAAGAAGTAATGTAATAAATCTTTGGATTTGTATTTTAAAATGGTCGGTAACTCTTTGGAGAAAATAAAGGAAAATTAACTCAAACCTATATCATGTAAATAAAATAAGGCATATTTTCACTCACAAATACCAGTTATGCTCAAACATAAGCACTCGTTTTGTAGGGAAAAGGAAACCCTTGTGAATGTGATGTGGACTTGAAAATAAGTCATAATCGGTAACTAGAAGTCTTCCTCGAATGAATACCGTACTTCACTATAGCAATGCTCAGATCAATTTAAGAAAATTATTGCGACCACATAAATAAACAGGTTCTGATACCTACATATTACATTTTAATGTACCTTTTAAAGCATAGCACAGAAACCTACAAGAGAATTACTAAAGTAAAGCACAAGATTCTTATTTTTAGTCCACACACTACCATTTTTACCTTTGGTCATTTATGCAACACAGTTAAGTTTGAACAAAACTGCAGTGCTGACTACATGTTAAGTCATAAGAGCATAAAGTGAGACTGCCATAAAGCAAACACACTCCACATGGGGTGTAGTTTCTCTATACCTCCAGGTGTTAAAATACTGTAGAGCTGTAAGATGACCAAGAAAATGAGAATACTCATGACATCTAACACACCTTCCTAATTTTTAGAGACTAAACTGATGTTGCTAGAGCAGCTGCTCACAGCTCACACCAAACAGAACAGAACGTAACAACCCAGAGGAATGTGTTCCAAAGCAAAACTTACATAGATAAACAACAGCACCTCAAGAAACCACATCCCACCCGCAGCCAGATCCCTTCCAGAAAGGTACTGGTTAAATAGTTACCTAACTATGTACAGGAAACACACGAGTGATAAAGAGTGTGCGCTGTTACACCAACTATACACACGAAGTGCATGCAATCATCAAGAAACAAACATCAAAGTTATGGACAAGTCTCAGAATCCTGTTACTGCATCTTCATTTGCATTCCTTTCACTTATATGCCCATTCTCTTGACTAATGAGCACTACACTAGCTCTGGTAGCTACTACATGCATTTCCTTACACACAAAAGGAGAAAAGAAAAAAAGTACACAGTACATAAAATCTATTTGAGCTCAGCAGATTGGAATGGTTCAATCAATTTCACTTGAACAGGACCAAACCTTTATAGACCTGCAGAAGAATAATAAGCACCTTATTTGGCCTTCTAACATTTACACTAACTAATGTGTGCATCATTCTACTATGATGCCAACACTGAAGGGCAGTAAAAGAACTAATCAACAAGAAACTCTCTTCACTAAACGAGCAACATGGCCTGCATGCATGGAATGCTACAAGGACATGCTTGTTGGCAATTGCCAATTAGTGCTTCCTAGGTATCCGATATGTTACCATCATTTAAACAAATTTTAACAAACAAAAACTAAAGAGTAAAATTTGGAGCAAAATTCTGATCACCCACTTGAAGTAACATTCTAGATAATGTTTTCATTTTAAGCATGCACACAAATACACATATACACACATTCTCGCACACACCAAAAACTGGATTTATATCCCTGTTACATAAAAACAAAATTTGCAAATGGAAAAAAGTCTCTTATGTTATGAACAAGTCTCAATTCTTTTTCTTTATCTTCATCTTCATTTGCATTTGCATTGCTTCCACTTGTATGTCCATTTTCTTGACTAATGAGCACTACACACATACGTTCAAATGTTCGTTCTCTCTCCCCCCATTCACTGGACAAAACAGTTCATTTATTTTTCTTTCTTAAGCAACATGGGAAGACTGGAATGCAGACATTGTCTATAACTTCTGGCAAGCCATTCTCTTCTATAATACAAAACATTCGTAATTCTTTTACAAAGGAAACTTTATAATCAAACTCCTAACTCTTAAGAATTTGAAAAGCTATCTATCTTGAGGCTGAAACATAGCATTGTATCAATATTTACAAGGAACTTCTATATCAGCAGCTTGTATGTTTCAAATTATATACCGTACTCATTTCATTTAAATCAAGAAACATAAAAATTAAGATAGAAAAAAAAACATGTTTCCACTAACTTTACAGTTCACTCTTGTAATTTCTGGCATCATGTCCTGCATATTAGATTTTAAGCTTTCTAAATGCATTCCAAAACACTAAACCACTTAATGTATTATAACCCAAGACCAATTTCTGTTCTAGGGAGAAATTAACCTACAACTACAAAACACGTCACACTTTTTTGATACAAGAAAAACATTTTCAGAAAAATGTTGTGTAACAAAATAAACTCTTTTTTTCATTATTATTATTGTTATTATTATCATATTTTTTTAAACTCTGCTATGTCTTTCATACCCTTAGCTTAATACACAGATCATCAGACATGCCTTGTGGTTCTGGAGATATTAGTCTTGGAAAACATGTTACAGGAAAGATCTTTTAGTGGAGGAAAGTAAGCAGTATCAAAGAAGCCAAAGAATCGATCAAGGAAACCTATGCAACGTTTTAAGTCTTCTTGCTGATACCCTTCATACATAAACTACCGTACCTAAAAACTTATTTCATGAAACGAAGGTTTTATGCACAGGCCACAAAGATAGTAATAAAAACCTGTGGACAAGCACAGGATTCTTGATCTACAGAGAAGAATAAATGGCTTCTTTGACATGCACACAAAACACTGTATCTCTACTAAGGGACAGTTAAAAGGATCATGATTCTTTAAGATGGAAGCAGAAGAATATTTTTAAGGAGGAAAAAACTAAGGGCACTTCAATTGTCCAATGCCCATGGCATATCAACTCCACTCCTTCAAAACTGGCCATTTTACTCAAGATGACTTCAAAGATGAACAAATCTTTAACATCTTCTCAAGCAAAAATAATCTTAAAACACCGTACACAGAGTTTAAACATATCTCTACAGCTCAGCCTCTTCTTATCAACTACCGGTACTCTTGATAAAATTACAACTACAACTACTAAAAGAAAGTTCATTTCTTTCTGCTGGATTTATCTTCAAACACCTAATTCTACTCACTACTTCTAATATTATTTCTTTCACACAAAAACATTAAACCGGCACATGTTGACAAACACGACAATTAC
This sequence comes from Meconema thalassinum, assembly GCA_946902985.2. Taxonomy (NCBI): domain Eukaryota; kingdom Metazoa; phylum Arthropoda; class Insecta; order Orthoptera; family Tettigoniidae; genus Meconema; species Meconema thalassinum. The sequence continues at coordinate 387,122,554 of OX336389.2, forward strand.
TTCCTCTTGATCCGATTTTCTTGAAACAGCACATAAAATAGAATGTACACATTACAGAAGAAATTCTGGAAGAAACCAAACTTGCATAAAATTATCTATCCACATGGAAATGAAGAACCATAAATTAAACTTGAAAAATGTGTATCACCTTGCACATCAAGCAAACACTTTTTGCCCTTGCTTTAATTCTATAACTTTTTTTTAAATTTTCATTTTTGTTTTCTTTATCGTCTCACAAAACAATCTTACATCTATGTAACTATGCTAAGAATTGTATTCTACATTCTATAGAAAGCTTATTGGCATTAACTTCCAATCAAACAGATCACATGAACAATAAAACTATTCTACAATTAGCAATGACTTAAAATTAAGAACTATTCTAATCTATTTTGCACCAATACATGAGGTGCTGCTTTATAAAAAGCTTCATAAAGCATGTTTTTTTCATGATGTTTTCAGTATAAGAACTACAAGTTAAGTTCTTCATTGTGTCTTGCAACTTCCAGTTCTCGTAAAAGTAAATACATTGTGACGAAGTCACAAGAGGGCTCAGTCACAATTTCATTTGAGAACTTGAAATATGGATAGGTTAGTCTCCATTTAACAAATTAACAAGTCTCATCTGTATATATTTATAATAGTGAATATCTAAAAGGATTGGAAAAAATGTCATTAGGTTCCTCTTTTTAATTTTCTTTTCAAATCCTCTTAAAGAGAGGACTGATAATAGCTCATGACACGCACGTTAAACGACACACACATTTTACTTCAATATATATTTTATATGGACTTTTGTCTGTTAATGTGTTCCTTAAAAAATAGTTTACCATTTCACCATCAAATTCAGATGTACCAAAATAAACTAAATATATTTTTGTTTACTCCAGTTTTCAACAGTGTAAAATCTCATTATTTTAATTACAATAATACAATGCACAATCTACAGATCTCTTAGTTACTATTATATGACGGATCAAAAAATTGTTTTACAAAATAATTACCGTAGGATAAGGTTACAAGATGTCAGACTAAGAACACCTATATTTGTTGAATGTTGCATCTATATTTGTTAACCGTTGTTATACTGAAAGGTGAACCTTCACTAGGAACACATTTATTTCATCACATAACCAAATCCTACTTATTTTATTTCTGCTGAAAAATAACATGAAGTCTACCACAATTTCTACCAACAAATATCCCTGGCAAAAAATTTGAAGGGAACTTACTGTCTTAAGCCACTACGTTCTAATAACATTTGAATTTCCTTTCCTTTTGCTTTCTTCCTTACTTTTTTCGGGTTCATAAATCGAAACACACACACACCCTCTGCCTCATTATCGTAATATTAATCTGTCACTTGATCAAACCAATGAATCAACTGAAAAAATGTATCCTGAATCAATACAAATAACCCAATATAACCACAAGCAACGAGACTGGAGGGTAGGGGGAGTAGAAATGTTAACTGTTATGAAAATATGCAAGGCTACATACAATCAAATTTGGAGTCATGGATCGGAAAAAAATTGAAGCAGAACAACTGGAGGTATGTACTAAGAATACCCAGGTTAACAAAACTTGCAGACCATGGTTCTGGTTAATTCGGAAATATCGATCAGATTTTATCAAAACCTCATGCTAAGTGATCAAAAAGTTCATGGATCCCTTACTACAATGATCTAAAATATATTTCATCTCTGTTCCAATAATGAACTAGGCTCAACTCTAACACAAACCAATATACATTTTCTTTCGGATAGCTACGACATTCAAACAATTAGTAACTAGAAGTTAAATTTGGCTTCATGGTTAGTACATTATAATATATATTTCCCTGTCTTTGAATATTATGAAAAGGCACAATATCTAAAAAAAATCCCTTAAAAAAAAGTACTTTCACTAAAAAAATGTTTTTAAGATAATAGGCATGTTTAAAAAAGGTAATATATTTCAATATAGAAAACTTAGTACTAACAACAATAGAACCTTAGGAAAATATTTTTTCAAATGAAATACTCTACCTAACCTGAAAAAACAGTCAATCGTTCTTGATTGGAATGTGACAATATTAAGCTAAGGATATATATGCCTTGATATCTATACTCCAACTGCTAATCCCAGCACTGGTAGATGTTATGGCAGTCTAACACAAGTTCAAGTTGAGTTCCCTCCACAAAGTCTTAGAAAAACTTAGCCTAGTCTGTGTTATATACAAGAAAAGGTTTTCCTTAGTATTTTAGCTATTAAACCCAGCTCTATGATCTATATAGTCTTCAAATACTGTGTATAAAAATTATCCAGAGATAATAACAGAATCACATTAATTATTTCTATTGGGACAAAACTATTCCCATTCTACAAATACGGTATTTAATCTATTTGCAACAGGATCACTGATCCTGTCACATGAATGACACCAATTCTTTTCTAATCACACCAAAATGAAATGTATATCATCATTTCAGTTTTTACACCAAAAGTTGAGAAAAATAAATAGAACAAGGAAAGCTAGGCACCACTGAGCACGAACAAAAATGCCTACGGTCAGACTACTGTCTATAGTGCAGCCTAGTAACTACTGTAACAAACAGTATACTGCACACATTACCAATGCTGGGAGTTGTCACTATTTTCTGGTATCCTCACAAAAAACTCCTTTCATCCAGCAGCATCATAAAAAGCTTAACTTCGTAAAGTAGGCAATTTTGGTAGTAACTACTTTTTCCTCAGGAACAAACACACTATTGTTCGCTACCGACTAATTATACTTGAATATAAGAGTGATTGATATGTCACTCCCTAATTTCAAACACTGACCAAAGGAATGCATTCTGTCACTGGTGAGATGACCATTACAGTGATGCTCTTTCCAAGGTTATCACCCACAGGGATACAGGCAAACTAGAACATAAATTAATGTATGGTATTAAATATCCAGCTAAATAGATAGAACTAGCAATCTATGTATGTGAAAATTTGCTTTTCATAATTAAAAAAAAACAATTAAAATAGTGTTAGAAGGCATATAATATTCATCCACCAGTGGAACAGTACACTTTGACTGGAAAACTCTCACAGAAAATGATCAAATGGATTCTGCTTTAATAAGTGTACATGGTCTGATAATAGGGAGTTTCTTATCATTCACAGCAAGAACTCTCAACTTTCTTTCTTTGTACCACTACATATCAGAGATGAAACTTAACTCTGATTCACCAGCAAGTTACAATTCCTTGGAAGATTATGAATCGGAAGAAATCTTTTGTCTTCAATATGAGATGAGCAGCCTTTAAATATGAGTGCAACTTAGCCTATTCAAAAGTCATTCTTTCATGGTTGCCTCATGTTGACACCACATACCTGGATAGTGCTGTTAATTTATTTGCAAATGTTGAACTATTCAAACAATTAATTTATTTCAAAAATCAATGCAATTGTACAGTATACCATTCTCACCATTGTGTATAATTAAAATATGGTCACATCAGAGGTTATAGAATGCCAATGTGCAACTTCTGATGAGCTGAAAACCAACACATTATATATACATACATACATACATACATACTGTACAGTATATGTATCAAAGAGAAGGATAGAGGAGATTGAAATGTCTTTAAGTTATCCTCCCAGCACGTATGAGTTGTTGAGGAGTACCAGTACTCAGTCTGCAAAGACTGGCAAGTCACAGCTCAGGGCTGTTCCTCCGAATGGCTCATATAAAGAAGGTGTGGTAGGTGCGGCAAAGCAAGAAGTGGAACATAACAGCTTGTTACATATTAACAAATATACACACAATACAACTATGTTGGACACGTATTCTTAGCATCAGGAACAATTTAAATTATTCTTGTGTGTACAGCACAGACATAAAGCACTTCAATTATGGAACTTAAATTGGCATTCGATGAAATATGGATTGTAGAATGTAAACTAACGGGACATCAGTTGAAAACTGCCACTATGATCAAGTCAAGTATCACATTAGTTTGGCAAATCTGGTGAGCAATGGATGGTTTACGAAACAACCAAATGGATGGACTACACTGAAAGTAAAATAGCACCCTACTTATTAGAATAATTAGCATATTACAATCCCTTTTCCTTTATACTAGGGTAACTAATTTACATATTTAACACAGTAAAACTAACTTAGTCAATGGTTATCAGAAAACTGCATTCTTAAACTATGTGCAACAACAAGACTTGAAGCAGGATACTGATACCCAACCATTAGGGCCTACTGCCCTAAAATTCCTGGTGAAACACACACCAGTACGTGAACACGAGCTGGGACTACGGATCTTTTTAAAATCAACCAGAATGACAGCACAATACAAGGCACTAAATTTAAATACTTCTGGCAATATGATCAGAGATTTGTCTTCATTGTATTTGCATCATCAGGATAGAGAAATTGTGTATTAAATCCCTTGTTACAGCAACTTAACAGAGAGCATACATTTCCAATAATATTCCACCTTAACCAAACATGAGGCAACCATTTTAATTCCATCTAGCATGTTGACATCCATTAAACTGAACATTTTGAGAATTCCTTCATCAATAAAAAAATATTTAGGGAAAAGAAATTGACAGCAGAGCTAAACATAGTTCCATGCTACAGTAAAAAAAAACTATATTACATCATTTAATAATTTTTTTTCCACGAATAGATGGTGGCAAGTCCGAGGTCAGTATGTGTGAATTCTTCAGCATCTCCTAGGTACTAGCCGAAAATTACCACTTCACTTCTATATCCGAGGTAATCCATACATTTTTACAGAGGTTATCTTGTTGCCGTTCTTCTAACTCAGTGAGGAGAAAGATAACATTCACCTTAAAAATGTATGCACTCGAAAACTTTGTTTGTCAATGAAATACGTACTCTTCTTTCCAGAAATCTGAAAATAAATTAACATAAATTAGTGGCCGTGATTAATAACCATACCAGCTATTATTGTGCTTACACATTGAGATGAGGGAGGGTAACTCTCACAACGAACATAGCAGCAGTGGATCAAAATGGAAATGTGCTACAATTCAAAAAAAAAAATTGTTAATTTTTCTGCTGCAGTTGTGTAGGTTTTTTGCCATCAATGCACTATGGGTCAGGAACAAAATCTAGCCGGAAAAATTGTTTGGAAGTTAATAGGAACAATCTTTTAACCTGTCATTTCATCTACCACTGTCTGAGGTACCGGTACCATACCCCGAGTTTGTTAGGACTCCCACTGCCATAAATCAAGACAAACTAAGCACTGAAGTTGTAATGTACCAGTTACTTTCCGACTCTCTTTGTGATAATACAGTGAAGAAGAAATCCATTATTTTTATCTTGGTTTTAGGTTGTTGCTTGTAGCAGAATGCATTACATTATACCAGTTTTCATGACAAGATAGAACAAGTAGAAGCCAAAGTGGCCTAAGTCATTGTGTAGGGCGAAGTCAGACTTAGACCATTTTTATGAAATTGATTTCAATAGGTCAGATTTTGGACTACGAAAGAAACTTGTAAACCAAAGTGGTCTAAGTTTCCTTCTTGCTCCAGAATGGAGTATAATTATGTTAAAAGCTCAACTGAAGTACCAGTATCAAAACATTATGGAGAAATATGTTAGTAAAACAATACAATAAAAATAAAATACTTAACAGCAAATTTTCTTATAGCAAATTTCAGATATCATTTATCTCTTAACGTTATTTTTTTGACTTAAGCCACTTAGCCTTTCATCTGCCCACATGTCCAAGTGCATTTATATCATTCTACCCTATTCTCCTCTGACTTTTCTCTTTCTTACACTTGGAACACAAAAAACAAGTTACAAGTAGAACAATGTTTTATTTCCTCTTCAGCAAAATAAAATAATTATTTTAGGCAAATATCCACCTATAGAAAGGGGACCAACCTGCACTGAGGACATGGATGAGGAATTAAGTGCCGGGGACCTGGAGATCTTCCCACTGCAAGCTGGATGAGGCGGGAATATGTACCAAAATGCACCGCGGAAATGAAGACCAATATTATTGAAAATCTTACAGACAAACCAGTCATAATATTTTGTGTTGGAAACCTCAAGGTTCTGTCTTAGGACCAATTCTTTTCTTGGCTTATATTAATGATACAGTCTTATTGGAATTGAAAGAAAAGCTTCAACTATTTGCAGATTATATTCCATTAGGGAACATCTAAACAGTAAATAATGCTAAATAATAATGATCTCAATAAGCTTGGTGGACTGCTTGAGAGCATACAAAATGGTTCTCAATATCACTAAAACAAAATATTTATTCTTCCATAAACCATCATACAAGATTGAGACCACAAACATAGTCAACGTAGCCTACAAGGAAATAGAAAGGGTTAAATCAGCAACATATTTAGGTATCCCACTAGATGAATCAGCCCTATACTGTAATTGGTATTATTTTCAGATTGAGATGTCTTATTAGCCAACAATATATACTTTGCTCCGATATATTCACATCTAATGTACATGTATTTCATATGGGGGTATTGTAAGAAGGAGCTGATGAAGGAACCTGAGATACTCCAGAAACGTGCAATAAAATCTATCTTTGGATATCCTTGGCTTACACCTTCAAATGAATTATACACAAAAACTAAACTCATGCCACTGCAAAAACAAACAGTTATGTCAACAACAGTATTTGTATACTGCACAAATACAAGGATGCTGTGTCAGTAGATTTACTGACATGTTTAAGATCCCCTTTGGGGAAAAATTCCGGCACCCCGGCATCTCTGAAAGCCGCGTTAATTAAAAGGGATGTAAAACAAATAACATTATTATTATTATTATTATAACAAATTAGAAGAGAAATTGATACACACATCCATTTTCCCCATGCAAATGACATTCATCATTATGCAACAAGAAGAGTAAATTAATATTCATTACTTTTGGAACTAAAGGAATTATGTCCTCTATAATAAAGGAATATAACCATTATGTATAAAGGAAAGGTTTTCTATAAAAACATGTAGGAGGAAAGCAAGAGACTTTCTATTAAGGAATGAATACCCTATGCTCAATATGTAGCCTTAAGCAATGGGTATCATATCAATATTACTCTGTCAAGTTAGTCACTATCAATCTATTGTACCTTTAAAACTCAGCAATTCTTCTAGGTTGTGCCGTGTCTTGTGTGGGGTTTCGCCTAGGACACCAAGCTGGCTCATCGGCGGGCTCTTGGTGTCCCCGCCGATGAGCCAGCTTGGTATCCTAGGCGAAATCCCACACAAGACACGGCACAAGCCTAGAAGAATTGCCGAGTTTTAATTCACCGGCCGTGAAAGCCAATATACCATCTTTATTGTACCATTAACTTAAACACAATATCATGTTACAAAAATTATGTATATGCCAATCTGTATCTATGCTACTTGATTGTCCCTAACATGACCTCTGACTCATTGAGACCTATGTAAATAAGCAATTAAAACACAGTGTGGTCAATTTGACGATAAAATTTATTAACTAATAGAGAATGTTGATTCTAAGAATAGAGCACCAGTCCAGAATTCTTTACAAGTATTTGCTGAATGGACACTTAAAAAAATAGAAAAAATTGTATTAAATTATGAACGAAATATTGAAATATTTCAAGCAAGAGATTACGGAACGTGGCAGACAGGCAGAAGCATTTCTGAGAAGCATTAGGAGCTTAGTGTGGAATAAAGATGTCCCACAAAAAAGCAAGGAAGTGTTATACAGAAGCTACTATATCCCGATACTGACCTATGCTTCAGAAACGTGGACAATGAAGAAAAGAGACATAAGCAGAATACAGGCAGGTGAAATGAAGTTCCTGCGAAGTAGGATCGGAGTAACAAGAAGAGACAGGGTGAGGAATGAAAAGGTCAGGGAAATGGTGAAAGAGGAGCCCCTGCAAGGTAGGATTGAGACATCAAGACTGAGGTGGTATGGACACTTAAAGAGAATGGATGAGAAGAAGATTCCCAAGAGGATACACGAGATGCAGATGCAGAAGAAACGACCAAGGGGAAGACCAAGAGATAGATGGCTGAAAGGAGTGGAGGAATGTGTCAAGAAGAGAGGCGAGGACTGGACCAGAGTGACAGCGGAGAGGTGGTGGGAAGAAAGAACTAAGTGGCGAGGCTTATGTTCCAAACAGACCCAGCCTGGGGCTGGAAACTGTACAAGATGATGATGATTAGATTATATGTTTTGTAAGAGGATATGAGGGAACCAGAGATAAGCAAAGCGAACTGATGAGAGTTTAATAATAATAATAATAATAACGAACTGATGTACATGGATGGCAATAGCGGAATCGCGCAAACTAAACATGTGCGAACATGGCGCGGGTTTTAGACAAACAAGCATGAAGGGCAGGTGGCAGCACCTTACATATATAGAACTGCATACTTGTTAAACAAAGTATAAAACTACCAAAGTTACAACTCTTCCCCTCAAGTCGAGGTTCATACAATCTTTACACTCTCCAAACCAGCAAATTTCAAGCAACATTCATGTTTCATTCGACTTAAACTCTTCGTGAGAAAGTCGGCAACTTGATCGTTCGTAGAGATATACTTCAAAACAAAAAATTTACACTCAAAGACTTTGCAAACAAAGTGATGTTTGATATCAATATGTTTGCTTCTACTGTGATACATCGCGTTCTTTGCCAAATTAATTGCATTTTGATTGTCACAAAAGATGAACATAGTGGCTAAGTCTTTGAAGCCTAACTCTAGCAGAAATCGACGTAAGTACACAGCTTCCTTGGCGCACTCTGACAACGCCATGTACTCGGCCTCCGTGGTGCTAAGGGCCACGGTTCTTTGTTTTCTTGAGTCCCACGATATAGGGCATCCGCCGAGCAGGAACATGTACCCCGTGTAGGACCTCCTATCTTCTTGGCAGCTTTCCCAGTCGGCGTCGACGAATCCTTGGATCGATTCGGTGTCTGATTCGTAGATCAGCCCGATGTTCGAAGTCCCCTTCAAGTGCCGCAGCACTCTCTTGGCAGCTTTCCAATGTTCGACTCCGAAGCAATTGTTAAACTGTCCCAGGTAGCTGACAGCGAACGAAATGTCCGGGCGTGTAGTTGTCGACAGGTACTGTACATCAGCGCGCCTACCAATTCGCGATAAGGCAACTTCAACTCATCAGTACTGGGATTCTCATTTTTGCTCAACTTCGTTCCAGGGTCGAGTAGTGTGACTACAGGGTTGCAGTCGGCCATCTCGTAGCATTGGAGAAGCTCTTCAATGTAACCTTGCTGTTGCATGGCTATACATCCGGTCTCCTGGATTATTTCGATGCCTAGGAAGTGTTTGGCCAATCTTAAGTCCTTGACCTTGAAATTTTCACTCAGGACTCTGGAAATCTCGGCGATAGTCTTTTTTGCATTTAGACAGCACCATCATGTCGTCAACGTAAACGGCAATCAATGTTATGTTATTTCCGGAACCAATTTGGAATAGACACAGATCCGATGCGGTTGGTTTGGCACCGCACTTCCTCAAGACCTCACGCAGCTTGGCATACCAGTTTCTACCGGCCTGTTTCAATCCGTACAGTGATTTTTGTAGTAAGCAGACCTTGTCCCCTCCCTGCAACTGATGAAGCATGTTCTTGGCCTTCTCCTTGGTTTCGTCGTCAGTTCCAGACATCGCAATGCTCTCTAACAACTCCCTGAAGTTCTTCGGTTGTTTCATGAATATTTCCTCGTCTAGGTCACCATACAGATAAGCCGTTGTGATATTGTACTGTCTGATTTTTACACCGAGCTTGGCAGCGAGACTAACGATCAAACGAATTGATTCCATTCGCGCCACCGGTGCGAACGTGTCAAAGTAGTTTATTCCATACTCCTGGTTGAAACCTTGAGCCACCAGCCTGGCCTTTCTCTTCTCAAGTGTTCCATCAGGTTTTAGTTTGTCGCGCAGCACCATCCGGCATCCGATGACTTTGGCATCACGGGGAGGATCCACCAGCACCCATGTATTGTTTTTCAGGATAGATTCCATTTCCATGACCATGGCACCATGCCACTCGTTAAGAGTTTGGTCCTGTTATTGCCTCCTTGAATGGAATCTCTGCTAGAAAAATCTCCTCTTCTTCTTCTTGCTCCTCCACATCTTGGAGATTTGTTTGAAAAAGTTTCTTCGGTCTTCCCCTTTTTCCAGTTAGCAGAATCTTGGGTCGACCAGGTCCTTGTATCAATTGAGGCGTAGTATCGGATGTTTCGACAGACGTTCTATCATGATCATCCACTGGCGTCGCATCGAAACCGAGGAAAGGTTCTCCTGGCAGATCATCATCTTCTCCGATTTCTGGTTGAGAGACTGGTTCCTCCACGACAGCTGGTTGATCTTTTTCCAATGGTGATTGCGGCGGTGGTTCTGCAAAGAACAGCTCCCAACAAATATCTTGCTTCAAGGATTCCGGGCGCTCCATCCTAGTCTCTTCCAGTGGCCTTTCATTCTCGAAGAATTTTTTACATCTCGGCTAATCAAAACTTTGTCTTTGTCAGGGGAGTATATGCGAAAGCCCTTGGTTTCTTCGGAGTAACCCATGAACACTCTGCCTCGTTGATCCAGTTTCCCTCTTCCGGGATCGCTGTCCAGGAAGTAAACCTTGCTTCCAAACGTTCTGAATTGTGAGAGGTCAGGAATCTCTCCTGTCCACAATTCGTACGGTGTTTTGGCTCCGATACTTTTTGATGGCAGGCGATTACGGATGTAATTTGCAGTATTCACTGCTTCCGCCCAGAAGCGGTAAAGTAATCTGACGTCGAACAACATGCACCTGGCAGTCTCCATCAAAGTCCTATTCATCCTCTCCGACTTCCCGTTTTGTTCGGGGTTGTGAGGGACTGTGAGGCGTCTTGTGATTCCGCGCTTCTTCAGGTAGTTGTCGAACTCTCGATTCAGGTATTACCTGCCGTTGTCAGACTGGATCACCTTTACTAGTTTTCCTTTCTGATTCTCTATCCTGGTAACGTACTTGACGGTAGCTTCGTAGACCTCTGATTTTGCCTTCAGAAATCTCACTTCACACCAATGAGAGTGATCGTCGATGAATTCCAAGAGGTACTTTGAACCTCCCATAGATGGAGTCGGCATCGGTCCACACACGTCCGTGTGGATCAAATCGAGTAGCTCCGTCCGTCGATCAGATTTCTTTGGAAACTGCGTCCTGGACATCTTCCCCTCGAGGCAGACTCTACAGTCCAGAGTCGTCGATGGATTCCTCAGCTCAACGCCAGAAACCCTCCCTTTTCTCACAGCTACCAAGATGTCACCCATGTTGACATGTCCGAGCCGACTGTGTAGCAATTATAGATCAATTATTTTGGGCGATGCAGCCATATTTGCTCGTTCTTGACTCTCACTGACGTAATATAGGTTATTCTTCCTCTCAGCTCGCATCAAGACTTCTCCTTTTTCGTTCACGATGACTGCGCCCTCCTTGTCAAAAATCACCTCGTGGCCACGGTCGGTGATCTTTCCCACCGACAGCAAGTTTGTCCTGAGGTCTGGAACGTGAGAAACATCTGAGAGAGAGAGACATCTATCTCTTCGTTCGCAATGCGGGTAGATAAGCGAACACTGCCTTTTCCCACAATCTCTGCCATTGAATCATCAGCCAATTTCACCACACCCCTTCGTGACTCATCGATCTTCGAAGAAATCTCAGGGTCGCCACAGATATGTGAAGTGGCGCCACTGTCGAGGCACCATATTCTGCGTACGTCACTGCTCTGTAACCATAGTTCTTGAGTGAAATTTGCCGATTGAGTATTAGAACTGTCTTTACCTTTGTTCTTCGATGGATCTCTTGGTTTAAATCTGCACTGGCTGGCTCGATGTCCTTGCTTTGTGCATACGTACCACCGGAACTCAGATCCACCTCCTTCTGTTTCACTGCTGTTTTTTAGTTTGGGTGTATGTTTCTTATAGTTCTCGTAACTTGGACCAGTCTTCTTCTTGACGAACATAGCTCCCGCTATTTCACCTTGTGTGCTCGATTTTCGTGCGTCATCCTCTTCGATGATTTTGGTCCGAAGAGCCTCGGGAGTCGGTAGGTTGTCACGTGACTATTGCGCACCTAAAAGTTCTCGAACCGTGCCGGCAGACTGTATAAACACATAACTGTCAACAATTCCGGATTGATTGTGATGTTCATATCTCCCAATTTGTCCACGGTGTCGAAGAAATCGTTCAGATGGTAACGCACGTCGCCATCGTCCGCCAATTTTTGTAAGGTTAGCCTTTTCAGTAAGGTCGCCTTCCGAGCCGGTCCCTGGGATTGGTAGATCTGTTTCAGTCGTTGCCATGTATCACGTGCCGTGGCACAATTCTTGACTTGCTTTATTTCACTTGGCGACATCAACAAAATGATCAGCGACCGAGCCTTTTGATCCTTCTTGTCCCACTCTTGAATTGCCGCCGCGTTTGCATTTCCAGCCGCTGGTTCTGGTTTCGTAGAATTCCCGCCGACAAATTCCCACAAATCGCCCGTAATGAGGATAGCCTGCATCTGCACGGCCCACGTGTCGAAATTGTCCTTACCGAGGGGTTCAATTCTCCCAATACATCCGGCGTTCATTTTTGAGGTTAACTTCTGGCACGTTTTTACGAATAATTACGATTTGTTATTTACGCATTCAGTCTCGCGCAGTGGAAGCGTGCTGGACCCATAACCTGTAAGAGGATATGAGGGAACCAGAGATAAGCAAAGCAAACTGATGTGAGTTTAATAATAATAACGAACTGATGTACATGGATGGCAATAGCGGAACCGCGCAAACTAAACATGTGCGAACATGGCGCGGGTTTTAGACAAACTGAAGCATAAAGGGCAGGTGGCAGTACCTTACATATATAGAACCACATACTTGTTAAACAAAGTATAAAACTATCAAAGTTACAACATGTTTGAACTAACAAAATTGCTTTCCGGGGTGGGGGTGAATAATTTTGATAAACTAAAAAGCAATATTCAGTAAATTGCCAAAGTTTGTAAATGTCTGAACAATGTGATTTTATTTTAGGCATTGTAGAGTTATGCAAATTAGCTACGTGCATTTTCAGCGATTCACATATTGGAAGCATTAAAATCAAAAGGTGATGGCACTTAAAAGAATTTGTTGATAAATGTTATGTGGTTATTGTGATTACTTCTTTCAAACGCACATAGTGAATATTCTTTTTCTTTTCCACAGTACAACCTTGTAGTTTCAGATATGAGAAGAGATGTGAAAGAACGAAATTTTGTCATTTGCTGTATGTTTATGTTTGATGAATGAAAATAAAATGGCATTGTTTTGTATACAACTTTGTTTTACAATCCATTCTTTTTTAAATATATAACATAATTATAATAAAAGTTATTTATTTTACGTCCCTTTCCTACTGTGGCTTTTAGAGATGCCGGGGTGCCAGAAATTTGCCCCGAAGGTGATTTTTAATGTGCCAGTGAATCTGCTGAAATGGTTCCCTTGCATTTCCGCACCCTCAAATGTCAACCGACTGCGCCATGATCAGATCCTGCAACCTTGGAAACAGCAGGTGAGAATGTTACCACTGAGCCACCCAGTCAGTCAAATAAATATACAACAGATCAAAGCTGAAATCTAAAGATCAATTTATTATTATTTACAATTTCTAAGCCATATTTTCCCATATATATTGCAAATATTATACAATATATAACTGATATAGTAACGTTATATAGAAGTCATCCTCATCATTCTCATTAATTTCCGTTTTCCAGCCTAAGCTGGGTCGGAGCAACATGACACCCCTCCACTTTACTCTGTCGATCCTTCCTCAACCACTGAACTCCACTCCAGGTTTCGTTCTCTCAAACTGCCCTTCACTAAATCCATTCACTGTACTCTAGGTCTTCCTCATCCTCGCTTTCCAGTCATCCGTCTCTCCATCACTTGTTTTGGCATGCTTTCATCATTCATCCTTTTCACATGTCCATACCATCTCAATCTGTTCTGCTCCAGCTTATCATAAAGCTTCTGTACATTCACTTCTTTTCATATGTCTTCATTTCTTACTATCTCTCCTATTCTTCTATACCATACTCCTCAGGAATTTCATTCCGGCTGCCTATATTTTACTTTCATCTCTCCTAGTCATCGGCCAAGTTTCTGCTCCATACATCATTATTGGTAAGTAATAGGTCTTTTACACGGCTTCTTTAGCCTTCAGTGGTATGTCTATCTCAAATTAAACTCCGAACCTGATGATAGAAAACACACTCACATTTTATTCTCTTGTTGATCTCCATATACAATCTATTTGTATATGCCATTAAAAATGATCACGAAATTTTCACTGCCTTTCTTACAACCTTAAACACAATTTTCATAAATTTTTCTCGAATTTTCCAAAAACTTAATACCAAAAAAACCAGCCCTGATGTCCCAAATGAAATTAACAACTAAGAACAGTTAAGATATTTCTTTCTTCAGAATAAGAATTACAAAAATGTTCAGGTAGACACCTGGTATTAATAAGCTCGCTGGGCAAACACAATAGACACCTGTTATTGAATAACACACAATGCTTTTGTGTCCCCGCAGTGAAACTGAATAACAGCTACAATTCAACTTGGAATGGACATCATGAGGTTCTGAATGCTGCCAACATCAGTATACATCCACTCATCCATGGGGAAAGAAAAGAAAGGAAACAAAAGACAGTTCGACCAGATTTGCAAAGCCTTTGCCAGCTATTTGTTCTTAGTTCTAAGAAAACCCGAACTCCGTGGCGCTACAGCCCATAAAGGGCCTAGGCCTACCAAGCGACCGCTGCCCAGCCAATTGGCCTGCAGATATCGGGGTGACACGTGGTCAGCCCATTGGGTCCCCTCGGCCGTTCATCTGAGTTTTCATGACCAGGGCGCTGCCTCACTGTCACACAGCTACTCAACTGTCCTCACGAGGCCGAATGCACCCCGTTCCAGCCTTCCCGACAGTTTCTAAAATCCCTGACGGAGCCGGGAATCAAACCCAGGGCCTCCAGGTGAGAGGCAGGTGCGCTACCACAACACCACGGGGCCAGCCTTTGTTCTATGAGGGTCTAAATCTTTTCAGGCAGGCAGAAACGTGGGGGCTTTAAGGGATAGAGATGATATGTGTGTGTGTATTCCCACATTAAAAAGGTTGGGGACGACATGCAACGAATTTCTATGCGACAGGTGATTTTTATGGCCAGATACCCTTTCTGATGTCGACCTCGTGACAGGAGTTGACGAGAGATGAAATGGATTAAGATGAATGAAACAGGGCAAGGAGTTGGAAGAAAGCAGCCATGGCCTATTAAAAGGTACCGTCCTGGCATTTACCTGGAGTTGAATATAGACAACCACGGAAAACCATTTGAAGGACGACCAATGGCGGGGTTTGAACCCCTAGCAGCGATAGATCGACTCCATGGCCTTGCGCTGCACTTTAGCATGTAGTCTGTAATATATGTGAACGGTCCAGACCAGGGGTCTCCAAAACTATGGTCCATGGGTCAACACAGGCTCACTACTGCTATATGCCTGGAATCCGGCCCGCAGTTTATTTCGATTAAGTAAACCAAACAAAACAATAATCAGATGTTTTTCTTTTTATTTAATGACTAATTAAGAGTCACAATAACTAACAAAGATAATGAAATTGGACATTTTAACTGTAACTAATATCCGATTTATCCTAAAAACTTACAATAAGTGACATACATAGGCAATTCACAATAAAATTGAACATTATAATTGTGATTAATAAGATTTATATAGCTGTAACTTTCCACAGATTTTTTTTTCCAGTTTGGATCAAATTTACTAGTGGAGATTATCAGCAGTGACTTCAAATGTTCATCAGTTAATTTGGATGTGTAAATATTTCGTATTTATTCAAAACTACAGTATGTTGATATGGTGAGCTAGCTGGAGAGTTAGTGGATGGGTCAGTGTGGCCCTTAGGCTAAAAGGTTTGGAGACTCCTGGTTCAGACTATTCAATGCCACTAGGACACATTTCAAGTCCTGCCAATTGTTGTCCTAGTAGTGCAAGGGACTTAGGCCTACAGTGAAAATCATTCACGCATTATCCAGGATTCAAACAACATCCAGCTTATGTACCCTTCCCGCAGCTCAATACACCGTAATCTTTCTAATTCAATTTGTAATTGTCTCAACCAAATACAAAACTGCAATAATCCAGTATCATAATGTTCACAATTGATGGCAATTTGTCAAATGTCTCTTTCCAATTAATGCAGAAGCCTGGTTCGCCCAAGTTAGGACTCAAATTTATTTTATTTCCATGTACACAAACTTAACAATACCACATTTACCAATGTATCAGTCGTGACCACACAACAACAAAGCCCTCAATTTTACACAGAGAAATTCACATAAATTTTTGTCCCATATAAGAGCCACTTGTCTAATTCACAGGTTTGTTGTTTTAGGTTGATCTGCAACGTCAAACCTGGTGTATTCTTTGAATACATGGTACCTGAGATATAATTTTTATTGCTCTTTGCATGTTCATTTCTTCCTTCCTCTTTGTCAAACACCAACAGTGATCATCTGTTTTCTCCTTGTTGGGCATATCTCTTATGTCCTCATAAGTCTGTTCTAGATATATAACTTCTGTGACCCACCTAGCGTCACCTCGCAGCGAATCTCTGAAGCTCCTCAACTCTTCCTGGTGCTAGAGGACTTACTTATCCATTTGGCCACCAGATCCTGTTACCATCGCCAGCTATTTGCTCCTTGAGCAAGAGGACTACGTCTACTTCTTTACTCACCATGCTGCGCTAGTATCATCTGTTATCAACTCTTAGAAGATCAGCTCAGCAAGAGATTAATTTTCTGTTTTAAAGTTGGTAATGTTTATATGTTCTCCTTTTGTCTCCTACCCCCCACTCTTTCCCCCCTTCTTGGTCCCTCCGTGCTCCGTTGAGCTGCTCTCACTTCTCAGTCTGCAGTTGACTCGGTCAGTCAAAGCTCCTCTCGAGCTTGCCTCCTCAAACCAAGAGGCTCATCCTCTTCTACTCCATGTTGGCTAAGTAGTCATCAACGGAAACTTCGACTTCAACATGAAATCAAGATAAGTACCATTTTAAAAGTTTTAACCTCATCATCATGGTTTTAACTTCCACGTGCTTTTAATTATAATTTATAGACAGTGTGAAATTATTTACTTTGGGGCAAAAATCATTCTTCGTGGGATTTGCCATGTTGAGCTTTTGCTTGTATAAGCCAACCTTACTAAAAAGGAGCTTTTCTTAAGCTATTCAAATGAGAAATCTTCTCGCTACGTGGGATATTATCTAATACCCGCTGTCTATAATTATAAAGCTAGTTCCTCCGTTGGGTTTTCTCAACCCCATTTTTCTGCTAAGGTCGTTCTGGAACCTTCTAGATCTTGTACTCTATCTGCGAGTCTTGCCGTCAAGTGTTTTTCGCTCACTTGGGACAATGATATTTAAAATGAGGAATCTCCTTACAAATTTTTGCAATAGCTAACTTTCTTCCACCGCTGGAACCTCTGGAACATTCTATGGCGCATTTAATTGTAAATCACAACTTTTTCAAGAAATAGACTCTCACCTATATAGATAGTGCAATCAGTTATTTCCATAATTGCAATAACTTTCTTTTTCATAAACTTTAGTGTTTCTACAGTGAACTTTGCATCCATCTTCATAGACTACAGTGATAAACAGTGCTTGCTCCACGTTTCTACCGCGTCGCCATCGTCCGGTTATATTAAATACGGCCATGAACATTGATCCTATATCCCAATGATCTTTCCTCAACCTTCTACTAACCACCATTATTAATAAAATTGAAACTTTTCTATAAGGTGTCACTCACGAAGTGCCCTTCCAACTTTGCTAGTTTAACATTAATTAAATTCTGCATAATTGCTTGTGTGATACAAGTTTTAAATTCACGTTGTTCCTTTCCCATAATCAGGGAAAACAATTCTTTAAACTCTTGAGCGAGTCATGTTCAGGTTTCACGAAATGGAAACTGTCCCATTTGGCTAGTGATTCCTGCTCAAACTTGGGAAGTCTAGAACCTTCCTTTTCATTTTCTCCAGGTTTCACAGTAAGTGACCTGCCCTCTTTGTATAATCCTCATATATTAATTCTGTATAAATATAAGAAGTTGTAGGAACTTCTATCTTATTTTTCATGTTGTTATTATTGTTATTTTCAAAGTTGTCACTTTTTCTAGAACATTCTCTCCAGAATTTCTTAAGGTGCACTCTTTGTACTCCAATTCACGTTCAAGCTTTAATTATTTCATTGTTCATTAGTTTAAATCTTATAAAGATTTTAGAAACATGTAAGGTTTGAAACCTTGTAAATTGTCAATTGCCTGGAGCAACCGTTTAATGTTGCGAGGTCTGCGACCCTATTTGTTAAAAAGTTCAAATGAACTATGTTTGTCAAAATTATATTGCATAATTGTTAATTTTCTCAAACTTCTTCTAATTGTAAAATAAACGAATCTTTTCCCTTCGCTTTTTCATTTACGAATATAAAGTTTAGGCAAAATCCTGTCTTCCTTGACTCTCCTCACTCAATGATATTAAAATCATTAATAGAGCTTTCACCATTTGTTGCATTTGAGCAAGAACTCTTAATTTTCACCTCACTAAAGTTCTTCTTAGCGTTAATAGCTAATTCTAATTGGCCAGTAAGGCAAGTAAAGCTCGCTAAGCCAGCTACCTGCTTGTGGAGACCCTCTCCGAAAACTTATGGTCAGTTTTCTAAAAGATAAGTGTTTCTTTTTGTCTAAACTTTTAGCCGGCTCCTCGCTGAGTAAAAGCTTAGCCATTTTCCAATGCAACCATTGGTTCATTTACCAAGATTACCCAATAAGGCATAATCTTTTATCATTTTCCTTTTTAGAGACACTTGGTCGCCCTTACAGGAACTCCATAATTTTGGAAATTGAAAATACCAAGCCTGAGTTAAATCATTGGCATTCTTCGAATTACTTTGTAAAACCTAATTTCTTTGAGAAGACATACAGTAAATTTGTTCCTCTCAGTCTTGCCAGACCAGCACTCTTCCCCATAGTAGTTTTATATATGCTTGAGAGGGATTATACGAAAGCCACTCTCTTGCAAACAGCCCAAGTTCTAACTGTGTTTCTCGTCAGCTTAGACCAAGTCCTTACTCATTTTAGGTATCCGAAAGCGGATTTTCGGTGGCAACCACCTTTAAGTGTGTTTAAAACTAAACTTATTGATTTTGTGGGACTCTCCTCCTATTTTCTATCCTTTTTTTTTCAATCCAAAACCTACTTCCCTTTTTTTAATCATCTTCCCTTGGTGGGTGGGTTATTCCTCAGCCAATAAACTACCCAAAACCCAGCAATGGAATAATCGGCTGGCGCAATACGGCCTGCGTCTCAATAAGAAGAAAACCAAATATATGACATCTGACACACAAGCAATCGGAACCATTCAGGTAGACGGCGAGGATTTACCACAAGTAACGAGATTCAAGTATCTTGGCTCCACGATCGCTGCTGATGGCAGACTTGTCGAAGAGGTCAATGCAAGGACATACACAGCTTGGATGAAATGATGAACAACAACTGGCGTCACTTGCGACAGGAGGATGAAAGATCGCCTCAAATCTAAAATCTATCGTACTGTCATCCGACCTGTCGCACTGTATGGTTGCGAATGTTGGCCTATTACGACTGAGACGAAGTATCAACTAGGAGTCGTGGACACCAGGATGCTGCTGTGGACAGCTGGTGTTACTAAACTGGATCGCATCCCCAATGAATGCATCAGGGAGAGATTTGGCATTACAACCATTCCTGAAAAAATGCGCGAGAGTCGTTTAAGATGGTTTGGACATGTGCTGAGGACAGGGGACTGACACTATAGCAAAGACGGGTTACATGTTGGAAGTCGCCCGTAATAGACCAAATGGACGACCAAAACAGTGATGGGCCGATACCCTTCAAAAACATCTGAAGAGCGTCAATCTCCACCCTAACATGGCCCAGGACAGAACTAAATGGAGACATCGAATCCATGTAGCGGACCTTGCCACCAGGCGGGACAAACGCTGAAGAAAAAGAAGAAGTTGCTTTAGTGCATCAAAGAATATTTCTATATCTTCTCTGTATGCACTGAGCTCTCATTTGATTTGTAAGTACATCCTCACCCTTGGAGAATAAAGAAATTGAGTGGATTGTCAAGAGCTAAGATTTTGACCAGTACTTGGCACTACAACGATGTGCTGGATTCGAATGTGCACTTTGACTTGGAAGTTCAGCAACATGGAAACACATGTGCATTGTACACAAACGGAACTAAAAACTTTCGATATTAACTGAACAATATAAATAACATTCCATGCATTCGTATTGGAGTTGATCGTGCCAATGAAGTGGCCATGCCCTTGAAAATGAGTGGAGAGAGTGGTGGCATGCAAGCGTGTATATGATGTGCATTGTGTATCCATACCTTTATGATGGACACAAATGGTGCCGACAAACTACATCAACCCAACACACCAGCTTAAAACTTACAGTAGAAATTAACATTTTCATAATTATTCTCTCTTAAAAATTGTGGTGAATGGGAAAAGTTGTTTTTTCTACAAAGGATATACCATACTCACACAAAAAATGCCATCGGCAAGCGTTTATATAATTATTTATCACTGTTTTAAGGTCTATTTCCCAGTTGGCAGAAATAGGAAATCAGTTCATTGAAATGACCAGAAAAATTATGTTTGGATACACTTTCCATTATAAACATAATTTCTGAATGGATGTGTACTATCTGAACTCACCAGTCAAGTCTACTTAGGTGGCTGCGAGGCCTGATATGGTGGATAAGAATCATCGGGAGATGCAGCATTAGATGTCTGATCAGAATCGCCAATGGGTACAGCATGTATGATGGAAGCTCCAGGCCCAGTAAAGAATTGGTATGGATGTGGGCTCGCAATATACTGAAAATACAATAACCAAAAAAAATATCAATAGAATTTTCCAGGAATGTTGTTAAAAGCAGGAATGGGAAGTAAGGTGCTACTTTTAATATTGTTATTTGCAAGTATTACTTTTATTGGTAGCGAGAGGGTTACTATTTAAAATAAGTTACAGTAACGCCATTATGAAAATACTTGTTACTTTTTCAGTTGTCAATAGCACATGGGAATGGAACCAAGTTCTAGTGATAGAAGCCATTTTTCAGCATTGCCTAATTCTAATAAATAAAGCTTTTCAGTCGGTCAACACGAATTGTGCCCAAATACATCAGGCGGGAAAGAAGTATTTACATACCCTACAAACTAACACTCCTTTTATGTATAAATACCTACTTAATTGGATGACATGGTTCATCCTCAGATCCTGTTCACTTTGGCTTAACTAGTGTACAATGTTTATGACTCACAATTTTTTTTTGTGTTTATTCAAATTAGCAGTTTCAGCCAATCAATACATAATGATTTTACATAAACGCTAGACGCGGTACATGTTTCGAACCTTTATCGGTCCTTCATCAGCTGACTTAATGTCTTGTCAACAGCATAAAAACAAAAAAAACTTTAGCATTAACACAAAGATATGCATACACATTAAAATATTCACAAGCATTCATTAAAATTCATTAAAAGATATTAAAGTTTTAAAAAGTTTAAAAACACTGCAAGTTCTATTGTTCCTTATTATGTCACTACATTATTAAATGATGCTAATTAAATGATGCTCACACTTAAACACAAATAAATAAATACAATATTTATATTACATAAATTTGTAAAAACTTATGTAACATGTCAACTATTTACAGACAGTATAATACATTTCTATGGTTGTTGCATTATTATTATTAATGTGGATTAAGTATGTTTCCTGTTGTCTATTTGATTGTTATTATGAATAATTTCAGTCTGAAATTGTCCGCCTATTTCGTTATTATTGTTCTAAATCAACCGTTCCTATTTAAGCTATTGGCGTAATTGTATTGCAATGTCTCGCGGGGCGAATATACAGTTACAAAAATACACAGTATCTGTGTATCCGCCATGTGAGACATTGCAACACAAATAGGCCAATAGTTTAACACAGTTACAGTAGGGTATGTAAATACTTGTTTCCCGCCTGATGTAATTGGGCACAAGTCATGTTGACCGACTGAAAAGCTTTCTTTATTATCATTGGAATGAAACCAACAACTTTTCATTATGGATTTGAAAGGTTCGAGTACCTGCACCCATCTGTTCCGTTCACATATACACCCGCAGTGGTGCCATAAATGTTCCAAATGCTTTATGAGCCACAATAATTCTGGCATGTCTCCTTGTAGACCATTTACTTGGAGGCCTGAGAATAGAAAACTTTCCACAATCTTTTGTGATACATTTACGGCCCTTGTAAGAGATCAGGCCTGACCCTCAATCAGGGTTTATGAACCATGTTCAATATACAACATGCCAACTAGTTCCTGTAGAAGCTACATTTCAGACATGTATTGTAGGCAATTCTGAGTAATGATATTTTACATCTGACCTGTTTGAGGCTTGGGGAGGGGGAGGGGGAGGGGGAGGGGGAGGGGGAGGGGGAGGGGGAGGGGGGGGGGGGAGGAATTGGAACTGAACGTCTGCCACCATCCTTTATGATATACGCTAAAGGCCTTGTTAAAATCATCCATGCGGTATTACTCCTCTGCTGACATTGAAGTTAAAATGTGTGTCTATACTTGTGCCATTGCTATTGAGCAGAAAGAAGAGAAAGTGATGCCTTGGCCGTTATACTCAAAAATAATTAATTTCTTCAAATCGGATGTAAAGTGTACACAGGTGGAAAAAATATAGAACAGATGCGACCTTAAAGAAGCATGTTGAGGCAAGACAACGGTAATTCGATACCTTGATAATAATCATGCTATTTTTTATTGTTATTTACTGTTCTGGTTACAAGATAGTTTATATTTTAACTGCATACTAAAAAGCATTACATTATTTATGAATTAATTATTTTTAAGGCATGAGGTATGCTACCATACGATGAGTGCCAGATTGTTGTAGCATTGATTTGTGATAGTTCATTTTGTTTTTCCATATTACTGGAATAAACTATTCCTTTCAAATCAAGTAAATTAGAGTACCAGGGAAAATTTTATTAAGCAACTACATTTCTTTTATAAAAAATTAACAAAAAAAAAGTAACTTTTCGTTACTTCAACAATTGTAACTAATGTTGTTACTATTTTTCACACAAGTAATGGTAACTGTAACTTTTGGAAAGTAACTTACCCAACTCTGTATAAAAAGTTATTGTATCACCAATAAGAAGGAGCAAGTTCCTAAATTTAAATTTTTGTCAAGGTGTGACCAGAATTTTACTTTATATAGGCTAACATGGAAAGTCCTGATTGCCAAAGGTTGTAAGAGGTGGGAGCCAGTAAACTAGACCAGTCACACACACGATTGTCTTACAAAGCCATCCCTACCATTGACCATCTGTGCTGTCCTGTGCAGAAAGGAGGTTGTGTTAGCACTGTCGTCATGGAATTTGAATGCATGAACAAGAAAGATGATAATGCAATTATTTTCATGATTTGATGGCCAACATGTATAGTTTACTTCGCATATCTTACTTTTTGTCTGGCATACCTTTTCATTCAATCGACTCCCTATTATATAAAGTGGCAGTTTCTTTTTACTGAATGAACAATTGCAGATTGAAGCCCCCCCAGTCCTTCAAGGTGTTGCAATTTTCATTCTGAACAGTAAATTATCACCTTGACAATGTGACATACTGCATTTTTAAGAAATGCAAATGGGCCTCAAGAGGATCAAGCATGATAGGATTACTACCGCCTGGCTCATTGGTTTTTCTACACCTTGACCATTTCTTTATCTATACTGCCATCATGGGAGAATGCATAGCCCAAGTACAGGGTCATTATCTTTGTGCGCCCCGATAAACACGGTAAGCTAAGCCGGCTTTGACTGGCGCGCATACACTGTTCAGCCGGTGGTTGGCGTGCACTTTTACACTTACCAAACATGTTCAATAATGTGTACTTACAGTGCTCATAGTCTATGCTGAAAATGTCCTCCCTCTCGTCACACACACCTCAAGTTTTCTGATGAAAGAATGGACAACGATCTCATCAAATTTTTGTTGTCTGTTAACTTTTTTTTATTATTTACGGAGCCAGTTTTCTCGAATTCTTTAGCAAGCCTCCTAATTGTACTGGCATTAGGCATAAGTCTTCCCGGAAACTTAATTTGAAATTTTCGTCTTGTTTCAGACAACTCACTAAATGATATGAGTCAGTGGAGTGCGGTATTGAGAGGTCCGCACCTGGCCAGCCAAACGACACAATAGTTTGCCGCGGTCCACTCAGCCAGCTGGCCAGGTGCGGAGCGAGTGGACCTCGCAATACCCCGCTCCGCTGAATCATATCGATAGTTCACGATTGTTTTGTCATCCATGTGGACGTGTATCTGCAAAGCTTAAGACGTTTTGCACGTTTAGAGAGTATTGCGATTACTGTAATTGTTGGTCATGCTCAGACACCAATTCGCATTGCGCGAACGTGTGTATATCCAAAATTTGAATAATAAAAAAGTTGACAGACAACGTTGTGTTCTTACAGAACAAAAATTTGATGAGATTGTAGTCCATTCTTTCATTAGGTGATGCGAGGTGTGTGTGACGAGAGAGAGGACATTTTCAGCATCGACTATGAGCACTGGAAGTTCACATTATTGAACAAGTTTGGTAAAAGTGTAAAAATACGCACCAACCACCGGCTGACCCGTGGACGCGAGCCCGCGATCTGCGCCAGTCAAAGCCGGCTTAGCTTGCCGTGTTTATCGGGGCACACAAAGATAATGACCCTGTACTTGAAGTGGTCCAACTGTTACAATTTAGTTCCTAATGACTGGCATTCTATCTTCTTCCATATCTTCCCTACTGATATCACCTCTATTACTGAATCTTTTATTTTTATAAATAAGAAAAATGAAAGTTTGTGTTTTTTTTTCTCTGAATTCCCACAGAATTGTGTGTTATTTACACATTTCAGTCAATTTTATGATGAATGCATGCAAGAATAAAAATGTTGTCTGTCTGTCTGCAGGCTTATAACTTGAGAACAGCTGGGTGGATCAATTTAAAATTTGGTATGGGCATCCATTACAGGCTCGCACTAATCATTTATATAACTTTTCACCCTACCTCTCATAAAAAATTAAAATAGGAGGGGGGCACAATGGGGGAAAACACTTCATGATACAGTACATGCTCAAACAGGTGAAATATGAATGTTGTCATAGAAGGACGTGACAAAGCACATTTTGAGCCACTCTAGGCCCTAGAATCAACCTTGGAGATATTTGTACCATACCACCCAGGCTATGGGAGACAGAACAAGAAAAAGCTGAGTGTAACCTTGGGATTCCATTTAACTTTCTATCTCTCTCCATAAGGGATATTTCCCCTCCATTTATCACCTAAAACATGATATGAATGTTATCTATAAACCCTCGAACTTTTTAGAGCTTTGTAAAAGTTTGAACCCTTAAACTGTATTTAGAAATAAGTTAGAAGTAGGATCAAATGTATTCAAAACTTTATTTACTTCATTAAAAATGTAGGTCTCAGCAAAAATATGTCCAAGCTGAAATTATGTTACAAACATTTAAGATTATTATATTCAACCCTAAAAAGATTCACATGAACAATTTTAACCTCTTATAACTAGCAAAATAATGTAATATGTGGTGCATTCATACCCTAACCTAACGTTTTTCTTTCTTGGTGAGAGTAAAATAAAACCCAGGCAAATAATGCTAACTTAAAAAATCATGAAATAGAAACCAAGTTTATTCGAGGGCTGTTTTTTAAGTAAGGGCCGGTTTTTTTTTATTTTAATTAAGCAAACATTTTATTTTGAAACCACATTTATTTTTAGGTTTAACATAAATGAAAATCCACAGCCTGCTTCCAGTCTCCGACCGGGTCAGGAATGGAATGAATGAAGCCCCCATCTAGCAGCAAGGATATGGACTGTGCCGGCTGCCGAGGCCTGACGCACTCCTCTGGGGCAATGATTAAATGAATGACAGATGAAATGAAATGATAGTGGAGAGTGTTGCTGGAATGAAATTTTTTGACAGGGAAAACCGGAGTACCCGGAGAAAAACCTGTCTGCCTCCGTTTTGTCCAGCACAGATCTCACATGGAGTGACCGGGATTTGAACCACGGACCCAGCGGTGAGAGGCCGGCGTGCTGCCGCCTAAGCCACGGAGGCTTAACATACCTTCCTCTATTTTTCTACATAGTTGCCTTGTTTATTTAGGCACTTGTCATACCTTAAAACAGAAGTTCTGAAATCCCTCTGCATAAAAGTTTGCCGCCTGCTCTGACAACCAAGAATTCACGGCTGTCTTCATCGTCGGCGAAGCGCTTCCCACCAGGATGACGTTTCAGCTACGAAAAGAGGTGGAAATCGCTCGGAGCAAGGTCAGGGCTATACGGTGGTGATTTCCAAAACTTCCCACCCAAAAGAGTCAATCAGTTCCCGAGTCCGGGCAGCAGTGTGAGATCATGCGTTATCGTGAAGGAGCAAAATTCCCTTCGTCAGCACGCCGTGTCTTTTTCTGAACTGCACGTCGCAGTTTGGTCAAAGTTGCGCAGTAGGCTTCTGCGTTGAACGTCGTCCCTCGTGGCATAAAGTCCACCAGCAAAACACCACGCCTGTCCCAGAACACAGTTGCCATGATCTTGCGCCGTGACGGCGTTTGTTTGGGTTTCACCTTGACAGGAGAGGTTGAGTGTCACCAATCCATTGACTGTTGCTTGGTTTCAGGGGTGGAATGGGATACCCATGTTTCATCTCCCGTGATGATTCGACTCAACATGTCATCCCCTTCTTGGGCATAACGAGTCAAAACAGTGAGGGAACTGGCCAATCTCTTTCGTTTGTGGTCTTCTGTGAGGAGTCTGGGTACCCATCGAGAGCACAATTTCCTGAACTTTAGGTTTTCAGACACAATTTTTTACAGTACAGACCTAGACACTTGAGGAAAATCCATTGATAGAGTGGTTATCGTGAATCTTCGGTCCTCGTGAATTTTCGTGTCAATTGCAGTCATCTAGTCATCTGTGATGACAGATGGTCGACCGGAGCGTTCATCGTCATGAACATTTTTACGGCCACTTTTGAACTCGCGTACCCATTTTCACACTTTACCTTCCGTCATTGCATTATCACCATACACCTCACAAAGCTGATGATGTCTGCAGCCGACATGTTTCTTGCACTCAAAAAACGTATCACAGATCGTACCTCACACGCGGCGGGCGAATCAATAATCTTGAACATTGTAAAGATGCACAGTTCAGCCTACAGGTTAGCTACACAGCTGCAACTGACGCCTGCATGTTCGCAAAGGATGCCGGGAGGTAGCGCGCACACTAACTATGGGCTTTAAAAAAAACGGCCCTTTCTTAAGAAACAGTCTTCGTACGTTGATACAGAAGAATATGGGCTGAATATTAAAGTTTTTGTGCATTTTTATATACTAAGTGAAGCAATCTCTAGATAGAAGCTTTTATGCAAAGAAATAATGCTCACAGTTCTGAACTGACCTAACTGCCTGAATGTAGAGTCAACAATGGTCAAAATAGAAAAAAAAATGTGAGTAATAATTACTGTTTAATTTCTGATTATTTTGTTAAAAGTGTATCGTTTGATATGAAGAAACTCTACCTCAAACGATCTAGCTAGAAATTGTGCCGAGTAATTTTGATTGGTATCACATTATTTTGCCTACAAGTTCTCTGTAAAAATAACATTTGACAGTTGTTTTCCTTACAGCTATACCAAGTAATATTTACGTAAGGGAGTTTGTGTAGAGCATGTTAAGAGTACTCATTCCCATTCCTTCTTCATCAAACGAGTTATGCCATGCAATGGAAGTTGGGGCAATTTTGATAGAAACGTTTTAGTTCCTTTACATTCTGTCAGCTCAGTGTTATTCTGGCCTCTAGGAGCTTTTTCTACCGTCCATGGTTTCTTACGAGAACTCTTTATGTCACGTCTGCGTTTAACTGTATATCTACAAGACTGCCACAGCCCATTGTCTCTGTAATCACTCAAACTAAGGACTTAAAATGCTGCACTGATTTGTTGTCTACCATAGGAGCCATCAAGGATGGAGTGTTGATTTAAGGACATAAACAAATAAATTTCATGTTATTTCAATCACCTATTATTATAAAAAGGTTCAATTGATCCCAAATGCATAATTGTGATAGGAAAATATAAAGTATTTCCATTATGTCATCTGAAAGAGGTTTATTTAACTGGTGATGTCTTTGTTGTGATTCATTCATGTTGTTTTTAATCATTCTTGATTAAAAGTTATGAAATTCTTCGTTAGTGAATTTAGTTTGATAGATTAACTCGGTTCTCTCTCCTCTGCCTCAATTACACAAAACTCTATCAAATCACTACCATTGAGCTATCATAACATTTATTTGGGTTAAGTTATGACTAATACATAAACGTGTAATAACATAACCACATTATAAATACATGACTATGTGCGAGGTATTTTATGCCGATAAGTACAAAAAGGCGTTCAAAGAACGTGTACTTCTACTAGTTTAAGACTAGAAGTAATATACACCACTTACAGATCCAGCAGTGCCTATTTGCAGAGCAGACATGTGTGTTGCAAGTTGTGGAATCATTGAGCTGTATTGCACAGAACTGGGATCAGCTGATGGCATCATCTAAAAAGAAAAAGAAAAAAAAAATTAATATGTACATAGAAAACAAAGGATTTGTGGCACATCTTATTGGCCTGAATTGCTAAGAAAATGTCCATACAAAAATATTCTGCAAGTGTAACAGCTGAAGGACAACGAAGAACTAAATGAATGGGATTATTTATTTATCATATGGCATATACACATCAGTAAAGAAGATGTTGTATAATGAGCCAGGAGATCACAAGGATTGTCTGGCTGCCAAATGCTGAAGTTCAGTTCGGTAATGGCAAGTTAATTCAAACTTCCTTAGCAGGGGCACCACGGGATGTTAGCACAGCAAATATTCTGAAAACTAGCAACAAATATCCTATTGTGTTGTTTATACATAGAAGAATCAAAATTTGTCTATTCTTTTGTGAATTTTTCTGAGTTTTGCATTATTTACATGCATTAGACTGTTTCATGACAAATGCATCTCTACTTAGTATAAAACCAAGTCCCCGATTCTTGGATGGTACGGGTCAACTCGAGAACCACTGGATGGATTTTGATGAGGTTTTCACCATTCTGTACAGGATATCTCGAGGATGATTTCTGTGGAAAATTATTTATTTATGATCAAAGGAAGCCGAGCAGTAACGATTTCAGTGGAAAAGTTGAAAAAAAAACTGGCGTCCGAGCACTTTGTAAGCTTACGCTGGACAAACCATTAAAAATATCTAAATACTATGAGTGTAAGAATTGTTCAGCATAAAGTTCTACAAAAAAGTCCGCGAGCGCATATGTCTATCTTCAATACATCCCCTACTTAAGTGTTTTTAAGTTTTAATTTCTTCCAACCATGTTCATTCAACTACTGAGGCGACAGTTTATGAGCTGGCTAATGGCGAGTCTATCATCCCTGTTACAGCCTAGCTAGTGGGCGAACCTATTGCCCCAGATACAGCCAGCAGCAAATCGTTGAGTCGTGTTGAGTTAAGACCTCTGAGAAGGGTGGTTGTGTTTGAAATTTCCATGAAAGTGCAACTCGGGTTTTCTTTATTTCGCCAGTGAAACACAGTCAAGTTGAGATTGGACGGAAGGGGGATTTGTGTTTCATGCACCTCGCCATCCTTAAATTACGTCTGACAAGAATTTGTTGCACATGCATCTCCATGATAATATAATTAATAGTCCAGTCAGTGATTTTAACCCATCATGCCGAGACGTAAAACGGATATTGGTCGTTGTTCATTGACATTGGAAAAAAAAGCGCTTAACACGTAATACACGCATAACTATTCCCGGGCGAAGCCGGGTCGGGTTGCTAGTGTAAAAATAAAATATATGTTTGTCTGCACGATTATAACTCAAGAAGGTATCTGTATCAATCACAGGCAGGGTATCAATCATTTAACACCTTATCAAGCTGAATTTAAAATCCCCAACACAAACAAAAATTTATGTCCAAAGGATCGCAAGAACCAAGTTTAAAGCTAAGACATATTTAGACTATACAATACTTGCAATGGAAACTTATCACATTCTTGAGGTAATGACAAATCTACTTCCAGTTTTATTTGCTAATGATATCAAGTAAGCTGACTATAGCACTACTCTTATCTAGTGACAGAGGATTGCATTTGGTATCACTGGGAATTATCTCGCCTTGTAAAAACAACAAACAAATATCTGTTCGGCTGCAGCCATGACAACACCTACTTGAGGGGGACATTTTACTTTCCATTTATCTCTGTAAAATACTATTTTCCAATTTTCTATTGTCCAAGATATTCTGTAATGAAGAGGTGCTTCTATGAACAGAGATCTGGTACAGCCAGGTACGATTACTAATTAAAAAATTAAAAGCTGTGCCCAGTGGCATCACTACGGTTGGTGTCACCCAGTGCGGTAACTCGTGTCACCCCCATTCCCCCACGACACCCCATAGACCTCCTCCAAGTCCGCCAGTGCCAAATAACGAAAACATACAGAATCCTTAGTAACGTTTATAAACATAGGTCTTATATTTACAAAGGCAATAGAAGAAAAAAATAATTCAAGTTCGGTTGGTAAAAGATTGTAAGAAGTTAACTAAGAACTACATAGAAAATAATTTACTTTTTTAAGTGTTATTTTAACTTTAAATTTTATGTCATATTAAATCTCAACTAAATCAAAACTTTCCTTTCCTGGCCTTTAGAGCTGCAAACTTGTTATTTACTTCATCGAAATCAACTCCTTTCGCCAAATCACTTTCAATTGATAATATTGCAAGATCAGAAAGCCTTGACTGTCCCAAGAAATTATAGATATTTATGAAATTAGAGTGCAATGCGTCACTGGTATATTCTCTTTCATTTGAATGCTCATTTTTCACGATCGGTCGCTTGTGAGCGCCACAGGAGGGATCTATACTACTGTAATAATATATACTAGCGGACCCGTGCGAGAAATCTCGCATGTTCATAAACCACACTTTCTCCAATGGGTTTATAATGAGAGACTTAAGAAGAAAAGTTATGTTTTTATTTCAACCAAATGATTATAGAACACTATTTACATTTCAGTTAGAATTCCAAGTTCTACATTCCCTAACCTAAGAAGGCAATCACTGAAAATTGAATCATCATAACATTCTCCGGTTATTCGATATTTATGAAATTATACGAGTACTCATTCCTTTGATTTACTGTTTCTGAAATCCATTCAAAATCAGGGGCGGATCTAGGGGAGGGCGACCGTCCAGGGCCCCGCGGTCCTGGGGGTCCCGCGCCATGGATTGTTTTAAATTTAATTGATTAATTAATTAATTAATTATACTTTTGAAACTTTTCAGACCAACTTATAATTCATATTCTTTTTTCAGTACAGCTATGACCTCCCGTTACCATTTAGCAAGTTTAGATTTCAGTGAAATGATGGAAGACTTCAGCCGGGAAAAAAGTCGCAAAGTAATATCTTAATATTTCATAGTTTACATAATCTTCTTCAAGGGGACTTGGTTTCTTTCATATTATTTTAAAAAATGTACTGTAGAGTATTCAAAATATTGTAACTATTCTTTATTTTATTATTATTATAAAACTATTTTCCATTTGATTTTATTTTTTTTATTTTACTTTTGTTGTGGGCCCCAACTTATCATATCGCCCAGGGCCCCGCAAGGCCTGGATCCGCCACTGTTCAAAAAAGGAAACACCTCAGAATGTTAAAATGACATGATACAGGCGTCACAGCGGCCAAAATGTGAAGTGGAGTTCAATTATGGAGCGTATTTTCCTACAAAACAGTATCTGCAAATCGCACACTTGGTACATTTTTCTGAAGACATTTTTTAAAGAAATTATAAATATTTATGAAATTAGAGTGAAATTCATCTCTGCTAATGTCTATTCCCTTTAATTTGAATGCTCATTTGTCACGATCGGTCGCTTGTGAACACCGCAGGAAGGATCTATACTATTGAAATAATAATATATATGAATTGGGTTAAATTGATAAAACAAATTATATTTGAAAGTCTTATATTTATTGAAGTCCTTTAATAAGAATAATTTCATGGAGTGACATAGAATCATAGACAGTGATATTTTGTTTGAAACTAAACATACATATAAAATTGAATAAAATGCAAAAATACTCACATTTATATACTTGATGAAACCCAATAATAAACGTAAGCCAGATACATACATGAGCTAAATGATAAATTCACAATATTTTATAACCAATGAAGTGAAGGCAGACACTTAGTACTGGTAAAAAATCTATGATCTACTGTGCTAAATTTGTTTAAAAATGAAATTTTACGAACCGCCCTAATTTTGGTGTCACCCCTTGTGATGGTGTCTCTCGGTGCGGTCCGCACGCCCCGCAACCCCCTAGTGACGCCACTAGCTGTGCCGAGGCTTAGCAAATTATAGCACAATGGAACCCTGAAAATGTTGGTGGTCCAGGCTCTGTCTGTCTGTCAAGTATCAACACCATTCAGCTTTCTCCAGCTGCAAGATCCTCTACTCTGGTATCTTTGAAGCAGTGGAGATGGAAGAGTGAATCAGCTGCCTTGCAGTCATTCAGAATTTCAAAAGTGAAAGGAGATTGAGTGTTGTGAATTTAGACTAGACGACTCGCCCCAGTATAAAAACAGGAGTTGCAAACTAGCTTGCATCTGAAGGAAGTGGCATTCTGGATGAAATGTAACATAGTAATATGTATTTAAGAAAAGAGTGCTGCTGAAATTCACTGCGCTTGCGTATATTATCATAGTAGCTGAAGTCTTACGGGATCCAGAACTAGTAAGCGTAACAAAAGCACATGTCACAACGGAGAGGAGAAAGACAACCGAGGCTGCTGGAGTCTAGTCATATCCTACCCATGCGACTGAACCTGTCAACACACAACCTGACAACATGATGCAAGTAAACAAAGAATAGTTTCCAGCTTGGCTGCAGGAAATTGCATTCTAAATGGGTAATATTTATCACACCAAATTTGGTTAGGGAAGGGTGCATCATTACATAATTTCACATACTTGTTCAGCAATTGTCCTGTTTGTCTGAAAGCGTAGCTGTATGTAAAACATGATGCCTACTTGAGATGTATTGAAGTTGAGTGAAATAGGAAGGAGAAGCTGTACTTATAGCACACACATGTCTCTGGCACAGGCTCTTTCAATTCAGGATCTAGTAGAGTAATAATGTTTAATTTATAATACAGAAGGACATTCACATGTTGCTATAACATTTCGAAAGAGCATGAAATTGCTATAAAGCAAATGTTAGGAGGGAGATTATTATAAATACAGTACATAGCAAATTAGTATTAAGTAATGAAGTAGTCACAGAAGAGTAGCCATTCACAATGAGTGGATCAACAATTTGTAAATATATGAAGTGTAATAATGTTTAATTTCTGTACATACATTTGGTATTCAATTAAGATGGTACGTTCTACTTGTTAAAGGATATGAGGGAACCAGAAGAAAGCACAGCAGGCTGATATAAAGCGGGTTTATTAAGAACGAACTAACGGCGTGTGATACACAATAGCAAACTGAACATGTGCGACTATGGCGAGCGGGGTTTACACTGAAGCATAAAGGACAAGTGGCAAAATCTCGCCGATTTCCGGGAGATCTGCGACAATAAGAATATTTGCAGACAGTCAGGGGAGAAATATTGCTACAGAACTATTGAGAAACACTTAGCATGATTTTTTTGGCTGTGATTAAGCCCAGCGCAAAGTTTCCTGATGTAACCTCGGAAAGTCAAGATTGTTGTGCACGCATAGGAACTACGGATGCTGCTGTTTCCTTGGCTGGAACTAATGACGTAGGAAGAAATGAAGCAAGAGGAATGATCTCTTCCCTCAAATCGAAACTTCAGGAATTACGTCACACTAAAGTGGTGGTATTTTCTGTTCCCCACCGCCACGATCATCCTGATCATCCAGCATGGTCTTGTGTTAACAAGGAGGTAACTAAGGTCAATGAAGAAATGAAATGAAAATCCACAGCCTGTTTCCAGTCTCCGACCGGGTCAGGAATGGAATGAATGAAGCCCCCATCTAGCGGCGAGGATATGAACTGTGCCGGCTGCCGAGGCCTGACGCACTCCTCTGGGGCAATGATTAAATGAATGACAGATGAAATGAAATGATAGTGGAGAGTGTTGCTGGAATGAAATGTTGACAGGGAAAACCAGAGTACCCGGAGAAAAACCTGTCTGCCTCCGTTTTGTCCAGCACAGATCTCACATGGAGTGACCGGGATTTGAACCACGGACCCAGCGGTGAGAGGCCGGCGTGCTGCCGCCTAAGCCACGGAGGCTTCAAGGTCAATGAAGAACTTGTCAAAATATGTAAATACTTCAAAAATGTAAAATATGTAGATATAAGTAATTTAGGAAAGAGATTTCACACTAGGCATTGACTGCATCTGAACAGGTTAGGTTAAATATATGTTGTAAATAGGGCAATAGAATTTATTAATGCAATTCACGATATAGATTCTGAAACCGCTCCTATTCCTCTAAAAAACTAGAGAAATTAACCGTTGCAGATCGGTCAACAGAATCCGGGTCAGGGAAAGGTATTATCGACAAACCAGGTTTGGTTCTTGTCAGACAATTAAAATTAACAAGCCTATAGGCCTATGTACAGAACTGTCAAATATTAGGCCTAAGTTAAAAAATAATAGTTCACCGACTATTCTGCAGGTCAATATTCAGTGCATCAAG
The DNA here is from genome assembly GCA_946902985.2 of Meconema thalassinum. Lineage (NCBI taxonomy): Eukaryota > Metazoa > Arthropoda > Insecta > Orthoptera > Tettigoniidae > Meconema > Meconema thalassinum. The sequence goes on from OX336389.2 coordinate 387,157,576, forward strand.
AATAAATTGTTGGAACTAGAACAATTCTGAAAAATTGAGAAAATTGATGTGGTATGCATGCCTGAGCACTGGCTCACTGAAAATCAAGTCGACTTCTTTGTGCCTCATGGGTATGTCATAGCAGATATCGTGTGTAGACGTAAAAAGAAAAACGGAGGTATGGGAATCTTAGTAAGGGACTGTCGGAAATTTTGTCAAGGTTGATCTAAGCCTATATAACTGTGAATTAGATGTGGAATTTAGCTGTGTTAAATAAATTGAAGCGAATTTAATAATTGTTAGCTTGTATAGATCTCCCAAGGGCAATATTCATGTATTTCTTTAGAATTTTGAATTTGCTATCAAGAAAATTCTAAAATCCAATATTGAAATGGTGAAGTTAGATGGGCAAATTTCAAGAACATTTTTGAACCTTATAAGATCCTTAAATTTAAAATTTACAAGTACAGTAGATCTCCAACACGCGGTAATGCTTGCCTCGATAATATTATTGTCAATCTCCCAAGTGATGAATACAATATTAGGTTAGTTGGTGGATATTTTGCTGATCATGAACCTTTGGTACTTTCTCTCCACCATAATAAACTCCCTTATGCAGACACAAATCCCAAGTATGAACCTAATCTTACATGGACTAGAACTCAGAAAGAATGTTATATTAATCTATTTATTGAAAGACTGAAGCATGTTAATTGGAACTTTTTGTACAAACAACACACCGACAAAACCAATACTGAGTTGGATGTTGAAATGTTTTTTAAAATTTATGTTGAATTGTGGCATTCTTGCTCCCCCATAGTATAGAAGAAAAATGTGTGTAAAGTAAGAAATAAGAAATTTATCTGGTATTCTGATGAATTGGCCCAAATAAGAGACAGGATGTGCTAATTTTGTACAGAATTCATAAAAACTCATGTGAGCAAGAGATTGTGCAGAATGAGGCATATGAAACATATCTTCAGTGTAAAAAGTTTTACAGAACTAAACTTGCACTTGCAAAAAAATTAGCTTGTGAAAAATACATTGAAGGTGCATCCAATAAATGCAAGGCAGCTTGGGACATTATAACACAAGAGAACACTCCTAATAATACACAGGACGTATTACTGGATCCAGATGCTATGAATGACTTTTTGAACAATGTGAAAAGAATAGGGGATAAAAACAGGTACATCGGCGAATACTGAACCTAGTCCACACCTATCAGGGGGGCATATTTTCCACTGGGTTGACATTACACCAAATTAAATTATAAAGGTCACGTATAAATTATCAAATTCAAAAAGCATGGACTACTATTGGCTATCTAATTAAATTATCAAACAATACACTTAATTTGTGAACCTCTAGCTACTATTGTTAATACGTGTTTAAAGTTTGGATTCTTTCCAAACATGCTTAAAATTTCTAAAGTTATTCCAATCTTCAAAAGTGGCGACAAACATGTTTTCCACAACTACCGCGCAATTTCAATCGTTCCCATATTATCTAAAATAATTGAATCTGTTATTTACAACCAACTTAGCAATTACTTTGAAACTGCCCTGCTATCCAGCAGTCAGTTTGGATTTAGACGAGGTAAAAACACAACTTCTGCTGTCTTGGAAGTTGTTAATCAAACTTTAACAGCTTTTGAAAGTAAGAACATGGTCTCTCTGGTTTTATGTGATTTGAGTAAAGATTTTGATTGCATTAATCATGAGATTCTGTTGGAAAAACTTCAGATTTATGGTGTAAATAACCCCACACTGGATGTAATGAAGTCATACTTAAGTAACAAAAGCCAATTTGTAGCAATTAGAAATAGACAATCTACACAAAAAGAAGTCATAACTGGTGTACCGCAGGGTTCGATCCTTTCCTTTTTAACGTTGCAGTTAATGATTTACCAAAACATGTTATATCACAATCGGTTGTGTCTCACGCAGATGACACCACATTAATTAACGTGCATTGGAACATATTAAGTCTGAATGAGATGTTGCAAGAAGAACTGCAGTAAATTGGTTTTCATCCAATAAATTTCTATGCAATGAGGATAAAACTCAACACCTTCTGTTAGGATTGTCCAATAATATAGAAATTCAGTCAGTTAAGCTCTTAGGCATTTATATAGAATCCAAATTAAACTGGGAAGTTCACGTCAACCATGTCTGTAAAAGGGTATCACGGGTTTCTTACCTCCTTTGGAGATTGAGGGAATTAGTGACAACAGACTATCTGAGAATGGCATATTTTGGACTCTTTCAGTCCCACATTTCTTATGGGCTGCTACTATGGGATCACTCACCGTATGTCCATAATGTGTTGCTGATACAAAAGAAAGTTGTTCGTGTAATGTGTAAAGCTGATTGTCGAATACATAGAATAAGATGTGGTGGACTGTATAAAGAAATATATATTTTACATTGTATGTACATGATTAAACACTGAACAAGTACAGTAGATATTACATGCATGCGATGACTCCATGTCCGGGAGTCAGTGTATGTTGGCAACTCTGGCACTGTACATACTCTAATGACGGTTGGTCCCCCTGCTGGAGGGTTGTTGACCCATTAAGAGGAAGGGTCGTTTTCTTACCTGCGTCAAGCAGGACTCACTTGCAAGCAGGTAGCAGTGGCTACCGGACATGGTGTCATCACACGCATGTAATATCTACTGTACTTGTTCAGTGTTTAATCATGTGCATACAATGTAAAATATATATTTCTTTATACAGTCCACCACATCTTATTCTATGTATTCGACATAAGTTTTGGTCCTCCGGGCACGATTAGATGGCAAGGAAAACAGTGAAAATTGAACTATGTGATCCCAAGACAGCATGGCTTCGCAAGAATGGCGTGGGTTGTTGGCAGCATGGCGACTACTGGACAACAGAATAATTCATCATCCTGGTAAGTCACCGATCATCCTTAATTATTCCTTGTGACTAATATGCATTCCTTTGTTTCTCCATTCAAAACTGTTCGTTTGTACTTGCAATGTATTGGTATTGCTAGTGATCACTAGGGCCCGGATTTATATGCACTAAAAACCTGAAAATATGCATGCAAATATGCACTAAAAAGTTAGAATATATGCACGGAAAATAATGAAATATGCACTTAAAACATGCAATTTTATTCACTTACCTATTTGCAGGTATCATTTGTTGCAAAAAGAAGCATCACAATAGGTAACTAGTAGTCTTTCAATGTTTTCTGGAGACAAACTATGTCTATTGTCCGTCAAAATGAGCAGTACAAGCACTTTACAACAATTATCCTCAATTTCAGATAGCCACAATAGTCGCAGAGAATCATTTACAAATCTTGCTATTGTGCTATGGTTGGTTTTCTCTAGTACTTTACAAGCAAGAAGATGCGGCTTACCGGGTTCGGCTGGATGTAATTTACCAACCACGAAATTTGCTATGTAACGGCCACATGAATCCGTTGTCTCATCCACCGATATCCAGACATAGTTCCTTCCGATATCAGAACGGATCAATTCCAGGGTAGATTTTTCCTAAGAGTTGATTCATCTGGTATTTTTGGATTTACACAATATTTCTCAAGAAATGATCGCAGAACTGGATTGTTTAATTTATTCCATGGAATGTTGCTGCATACGAAAGCCCTACAAAGATCATTTGAAAATGTATTAAGAATACCAGACTTAGGCTTTACCTGCGTAAGAAGTAGTTGTTGTGGTGTGCTGCTCTTCTCCTCCTTTGCTTTAATATGTGCAGTTGTTTTTGAATGTTGTTCAAGCTGAAATTTCTTTTCACATTTTACTTCCTTTGAGCAAACTTGACAGTACACGATGACACCATCTGTTGAATAGTCCCTATTACCCGACACCCACTGATTTAGTAAATCTCTTCTCTTGCTCTTTTCCTTAGGCATTTTTAGAAACTAACACTTGAGATGCAGGGCATTAAACTGGAACGTAACTAGTGAACTGAAGATACTTCCGTCCTGACCAATTGCCCAACCCCCTGAGATTATTATCTACTGTGGTAGAGAAAGGAATTCCGGGAAGTCCAGCCAGCCTGCCTACCCATACCTAAGCTATCTGTTGCCATTGTCAGTTGTGAAAGTAAAGTGCTGTTACACAGAGAGTCGAAAACACCAATTACTGAGGGATGCACATAATATAGGCAACTAGCTAGGGATGCACAAAACAGATTTATTTTAGTAGTTCTTGTAATTGTCCTTAAATTCAGACATATATACCGGAATATGCTGTTACGTCTAGAATATGCACTAAACCTCAAAATATGTCAAAATATGCATATGCATTTTTTAAAAATCCGGGCCCTAGTGATCACACATGATTTCGCCCGTAAAACTGTATGTTATTTGTACGCAGCTTTCCCGCAACTCTTTGAAACAAAACCAGGAGTTCATCTTTGTATTATGTAAAAATGTTAGGTACGGTATTTGTCTTTTCGTTTTGTCATTCTTTTACGTATATGCATTTGGTCTATTGTGATTTTATATTATTCAGCAGTTTATTGGGAATTGCTAGTGAAAAATGGAACAAAAGATAAAATCACTGTGTAGGACGTAAATCAGTTGGAAGATCGACGGGCTCACTTATCAAAAATCTGGGAAGAATATGAAACAGTTCAATCACAAATAAGAGGAGTTGAAAGAGGATGAATCATTTCAAGCAGAACAAGAATCGTATCGCTCCGACTTTGAGGAGCAATACTTCAAAACCTCTGGTCTTATAAGATCCATAAACAGTGCAATTTCCAAGTCAGGAACTTCGCTAAGTGATTCTATTGGTGAATCAACTTCCAGTTCGCAAACACGTTCAGTTAAACTGCCTCAAATAAGTTTACCTACATTCGCAGGTGATTATTTAGAATGGCCCAATTTTGCCGATACCTTTAAGAATCTCATTCATGAAGATGCAAATTTGTCAAAAATACAGAAATTTCATTACCTAAAATCAGTGCTATCAGGCAGGGCGGCAGACGTGTTACAGTCTCTAGAAATATCTGCAGCGAATTACGACATAGCGTGGAACCTGTTAAATGAAAGGTTCAATAACCGGCGAGCAATTGTTTCCTCCCACATTAATTCGGTCCTTCAGATAAACAAAATAGAAGTAGAATCTTCCAAGGCATTAAGAGACTTGTATGACGGCTTCAGAAGGCACATACAGTCGCTATCAGCGCTTGGTCTGTCTTGTGAAGAACAATTAGATGCCATTTTGATACATTTAATAACGAGCAGATTTGACGCTGAAACGTTAAAAAAGTGGGAGACCTTGCTACCAACTTTTGATCTACCATCGTATCAGACACTGGACAAATTTCTACTCGAAACATGTAATGCATTGGAATCGATCGAAACTAAGAATTGTGATCGCACAAAACAGCTGAAGCAGGTAGGCGTTTCATCTAAACCGAATGCGTCTGGTTTCAAACCGAGGCCATTCACGAACCCAGGAAAAAATTGTTTCCTTTCACAGAAAAATCAGAAATGCCCGCTTTGCACGGAAGAACATCCCATATTTAGATGCAAAACATTCACTTCTATGTGTGTTTATGACAGATGGCGGGAGATCAGATGGCGGGAGATCAAGAAGCATAAGCTCTGTGTTAATTGCCTGTCTGGAAATCACTTCGCTAACGAGTGCACTCGTTCATGTTGTAAGGTGTGCAAGGATAAACAACACCTTGCTTCACAGGGACCAAGGGTCACCGAAACCCATTAATAGTCAGAGTTCAAACAAGAGTATTGTGTCCAATAATACTTCATTGTCCACCCTTAATGAGCAACATAGTAGTAATGCTGTTTCATTGCACAATCACAACAATGGTGTTTCCTCTCAAGTATTGTTGTCGACAGCAGTAGTGAATGTCAACAATTCAGAGGGAAAATCCCGTCATGCTCGGGTTGTGTTAGACAGCGGCTCGCAACTCAACTTTATAACTAGGGAATTAGCTCATCAATTACGATTGTTAAAGACAAAGACTAATATTCCGATACATGGGTTGCATGACACTACCATCAAGGTGGGGTCGGTGGTAAGAACAAAGATTTCTTCGCGGTTCGGTTCCTTTGAACGAATCATGACATTACACGTAATACCTTCAATTACTGGTCAGTGCTTACCCACTAAAAATATCAACACCACAGATTGGAGCATTCCTGAGTTTATATTAGAAAACCTTGCGGATCCTCAATTTAATGTGTCATCATCCATAGACATTCTCATTGGAGCAGAATTCTTTTACGATCTTATAGGCCCAGAACAATTTCAGCTCGACAGTTTCTCAAACAAACTACCGTTGTTTCGCAACATGGCTCTTGGCTGGGTAGCAGCAGGTAGTGTTGGTTTGTCTGAAAAGCACGCAGATAACAGTTCTTCCTGCCTCTTTGTGTCAGGTAAGATATTCAATGAGCCGGGGAAAGCACTGCTTGGCCAAGGACATTCTGAGCAAGAGATTAGTGAGAGGCTATTTACTGACGGTCACAGAAGGAATCCACAGGGTAGGTTCATAGTCCCACTACTCCTTAAAGAGGACCCGAGTCAGCTTGGTAGCAATGTTAATGAGGCAATGAGACGGTTTCACAGCCTAGAGAAGCGTTTTGAAAGGCAGCCCCAAGTCAAGTCGGAGTACGTACAGTTTATGAGAGAGTACACTGACCTGGATCATATGGAGGAAATTCCCAGTAATGAGATAAACAAACCATTACAGTACTACCTTCCGCATCATTGTGTATTTAAGGGTAATTCATTGACAACGCGCACTCGCGTGGTATTTGATGGCAGCTCGAAGGGCGATTCTGTATTATCCCTCAATGATTTTGTTATTAGTAGGACCGATTGTTCAAGATGATTTATTTTCAATATTGGCTAGATTTCGCATGCATCGCTATGTATTGACCGCTGACATAGAAAAAATGTATCGGCAGGTCCTCATAGAACCTGCACATACTGACTTTCAGCGTATCGTGTGGAGGGAGTCCCCTAAGGACGAGCTTAAACATTATCGTCTCAAAACAGTGAAATATGGCACGTCATGTGCACCCTTCCTGGCCACAAGATGCCTCTCTCAATTGGCGAATGACACTAAGGAGGAATTTCCTGAAGCTTCGAATGTAATACGGCGGGATTTTTATGTTGACGATTTAATGACAGGTTGTGAATCAACTGACGGCTTAAGAACCACTCACAAGTGTGTTTCAGATATTTTATCCAGTGTGGGTTTTACCTTAAGAAAATGGTGTTCGAATGAGCCCAATGTGCTATCAAGCATTTCTAACCACGAAACAGATCCCAAGTACATTATTAAGGTAGATGAAGGTTAAGACTCGAAGTTGTTGGGGCTATCTTGGAAACCCATCACAGACACTTTTCAGTTTGAGTTGAGAAGGGATTTCAGTTCGACACAGATAAACAAAAGAATAATTCTATCAGACCTGGCTAAAATATTTGACCCCTTAGGGCTTTTGACCCCAGTATTGATTAAGGGTAAGATTTTCGTCCAGCAACTGTGGCAAATGAACTTAAATTGGGATGACGTTCTCACAATAGAACTTCAAATTAAATGGATTCTCTATATGCAGGACATTGCTAAATTGAAGGAATTCAAAATGCCTCGTCATGTTAGAGCAGTAGAATTTGTGGAGTATGAAATTCATGGATTTTGTGACGCGTCTCAGATTGCTTACGGCGCATGTGTTTATGTAAGATCTCAGACAGGAGATGGTAAAATAACAGTTCACTTATTGTGTTCTAAGTCTCGCGTTGCGTCATTAGGCTCAGTAACTTTACCAAGATTAGAACTATGCAGTGCTGTATTACTTCCTCAGTTGGTCGAAAGAGTCACGAGATCCATAAACGTAACTAAAAACAAGTGTTTTTGTTGGACTGACTCCACAATAGCATTAGCATGGATTTCGGGTCATCCACACCAGTGGAAAACATACGTCGCTAATCGAGTGTCGCAGATTCAACAGTTGACAAATATTGATTGTTGGCGGCACGTCTCTACTCGTCATAACCCAGCAGATATGATCTCGAGAGGAGTTACCGCGGAGAAGCTGTTAAATTCATCATTTTGGTTATCGGGACCATCTTGGCTTTCAGATAATAAAGACGAATGGCCTTCACAGCAGAGGCATAGCTCTCAAGAATTACCTGAAGTTAGGAAAACTAAAATTGTTCTGGTGTCATCTACAGAATCCCTTGGATCGAATCTGATTAACAGATACTCTTCCTGGAGCAAGCTGATTAGAATATCAGCTCTCGTGCTCAGATTTATCAAAAATCTTAAAACTAAAACAGACAGACAAACAGGTGCTCTTAATCCTGTAGAACTAGAGCAGGCTAAGTATTTATGGCTTAAAATTGCGCAAGGTTCTGAATTTTCACAAGACATGAAGGCTCTTAAACAAAATTTGCCACTGCCCAAGGGAAGCAAATTACATGGATTTGCACCGTATTTGGATGAGCAGGCTCTGTTACGGGTAGGAGGCCGTCTGCAAAATACTAAACTATCGGTCAACAGAAGACATCCTATTTTATTACCTGGCAATCATCGCATTACAATGTTATTTGATCATTTTCATTTTGTTTTTCTTCATGCTGGAGCTCAGACTTTATTGACAATGATGCGACAGCAATACTGGCCTCTATGTGGGAGGAACAGTGCTCGAAAGGCAGTGTATCGATGTAAGACGTGCTTTCAATTCTCGTCTCGGCCGTATCAACCGTTAATGGGATCGCTACCTGAAGGGAGAGTAGTTCCCAGTCGACCATTTGCATCTTCAGGAATAGATTTCTGTGGCCCAGTATATTTACGGCCTTCGTCCAGGAAGGGCGCTCGGATTAAAGCATATATAGCTATGTTTGTTTTGCCACAAAGGCTGTGCATATTGAACTTGTAAGCGATCTGTCTACAGCTGCATTTTTAGCATCACTGAAAAGATTCATGGCTAGACGAGGAACTTGCACCCACATATTCACTGACAACGCAACTAAATTCGTAGGTGCATCACGTGAGCTAAAGAAATTCTTTAATGATAGGAATACCAAGCAGTCACTCATAAGCTTTGCTACAGATAAGGGGATTCAGTGGCATTTTAGTCCTCCTGGTTCACCTCACTTCGGAGGGTTGTGGGAGGCTGCAGTTAAATCAGCTTAAGTATCACCTTAAGAGAATAGTAGGAAACACTGCATTGTCGTTTGAAGAAATGACTACAGTGCTTGTACTGATAGAGGCAGTTTTGAATTCGCGCCCCCTCTGCCCACTATCCTCTGATCCCAATGATCCAGAAGTATTAACCCCATCCCACTTCCTGATCGGTGGCTCATTTCATCTTCCTGTTGAAGAAGATTTGTCGCAGACTCCCTTGAATAGACTGAAGCGCTGGCAATTGCTTCAGGCTATGTTCCAGCAATTTTGGCGCCGATGGTCCAAGGAATACCTCGGACAACTCCAACAGCGTACTAAATGGCGGTCCCCTGGACAATCCCCACAAATCGACACTCTAGTTGTTCTTAAGGAAGAGGGCGTGCCTCCACTTCATTGGAAATTGGGCCGTGTCGCAGCAGTGCATCCAGGAGCCGACGGAGTTACGAGGGTTGTTACCATTAAAACACCCAGCGGAGCTCTTTTGAAAAGAGCAGTGTCAAGACTTTGCCCATTGTTGAGTGAAGAGAAGTGAAGTGTGTACATGTTTTGTGTGCATAGTGTTTATTTGAACTCTTATTCCAGTTAATAGAACAAAGTGACAATATTTAGTTGTTTGAAATATTTGCAACTTATGTCGAATACATAGAATAAGATGTGGTGGACTGTATAAAGAAATATATATTTTACATTGTATGTAAACACTGAACAAGTACAGTAGATATTACATGCGTGTGATGACACCATATCCGGTAGCCACTTCTACCTGCTTTTAAGCGAGTCCTGCTTGACGCAGGTAAGAAAACGACCCTTCCTCTTAATGGGTCAACAACCCTCCAGCAGGGGGACCAACTGTCAGAGTATGTACAGTGCCAGAGTTGCCAACACTGATCCTAGGGAGCACTGTCGTCCCCTTTTTATTAGACTTAAAATATTAACAATTACAAATCTATATATTTCATCTTGTTACTATATGTCGAAAAGAATTGAAGTGAATTTATCACTAGGGAAGACATACACCATCACAACACTCGAAATAAAGGAAACATTGATATCCCAAGCCATAGACTGGCAAAAACTGGTAGCTCACATAAAGTAAATGGCATACATAGTTTTAATAAATTACCACATTCTGCACAGTCTATGTCCTTCAGTGTGTTCAAAAGATAACTGAACAAATAGATGTTAGAAAATCCATTTTACAACGTAAAAGATTTCTTGGAGATGATCATCATCATCTTGTACAGTTTCCAGCCCCAGGCTGGGTCTGTTTGGAACATAAGCCTCGCCACTTAGTCCTTTCTTCCCACCACCTCTCCGCTGTCACTCTGGTCCAGTCCTCGCCTCTCTTCTTGACACATTCCTCCACTCCTTTCAGCCATCTACGGTATCTCTTGGTCTTCCCCTTGGTCGTTTCTTCTGCATCTGCATCTCATGTATCCTCTTGGGAATCCTCTTCTCATCCATTCTCTTTAAGTGTCCATACCACCTCAGTCTTGATGTCTCAATCCTACCTTGCAAGGGCTCCTCTTTACCATTTCCCTGACCTTTTCATTCTTGGAGATAAAAATTGTTAATATTGATTTTTAATAACTGTATGTAGAGGATACTAATAATTATACTGTACCATAAATGACGGAACCTATTTCATGTATATGATCAATGGTGAATAAAATATTCTTATTCTTATGTATAAATGAACCGTGTACTTGAATGAAAATACCGAAGTTATAACACTTTCCCTCAAGTAGAGGTTCATCCATTCTTTACACTCTCTAAACTAGCAAAATGTAAGTAACGTTCATGTTTCATTCGACTTACAACTTTTCGTGAGAAAAATCGGCAACTTGGTCGTTCGTAGAGATATAATTCAAAACAAAAGACTTACATTCAAAGACTTCGCGAAAAAAGTGATGTTTGATATCAATGTTTGCTTCTACTGTAATACATCACGTGTTTTGCCAAATTAATTGCGCGTTGATTATCATAAAAGATGAACGTAGTGGCTAAATCTTGAACCCGTTTTTATAAGGATCATTTTTTTTTTCATATTATCATTATTATTATTATTATTATTATATCATTCCTTTATGTCATATTATTGTGACATACGTTTCTCTGTCACTCTTACTGCGTTCAAACGTAGTAATTCTGCGTAGATGTTTCACCGGATGGCGAAACATTTTACCCTTGCTAACTCACTTTATGTATAATTTTATCCCATTGGCCGAAGCACAACTTGTTGTCAAGCTTTGCTTTCGCTATTGGACTTCCATGTATACGGAGAGGGGATGTTTGTCGTATTTACGACTTATTTTTCTCGGGCGCGTTACTGCGCTCTTTAAGGGAAGGCTTCGGTCTTCCAATTTTTGCCGTCAAGTAAGACTGATGTGTGTGCGCGTGTTGGGACCAGCCCGCACCCAAAAAGCAACTAAATGTTAAGTACGATTCAGTCACTGAATTTATCTAACTTGAAGTTATTTTAAATTTCTGTTTCTCCATTTTTTCATTTTTGTGTCTCCTCTTGTTTTACTGATTTCTTTTTCTTTCTTGTGATGATGTGATGTCATTCCTGTGAACCCAAGTCCTTTCGCTTTTGTTTACGTTAATTTAGTAAAAGTCTCTGTGTTTATTTGTCTTCCCCCCTCCTTTATGTATAAGATTTCATTTTTGTTTCAAATCTCTCAGGTCTGAAATGTATGCTAGTTTTCATCAAGGCTTAATTTACGCTCTGTATTGCGTCACCATCCGGTCCGGTGTTCTTTTGAATCAACCTCCATTTTGGATCGTCGCATCAGAGGTTTTTTTTTAGGATTAAGGTATCATTGAAGTTACGGAGCCGAGTCTCATTCGTATTCAAGTTGATCCTTCCCTCTGTTTTAGGAAATGTATGTGAGCAATGGTCTTTGTGTTAGTCACCGTCCATTCGCCACGCCTTATTTCCTTTGTTTCTTCGTATGTCGTATATCGACATCTCTACCTCTACGTAAGCCTATATTTTCCTACAAAGCATATTTCTTACCTGATTGATTTTTCCTTTCATTTCATGTCCCGGTAATGTCAAGTAATTTAATGTAATTTTCATTTCCTTTATTTTTATGTGTTAATTTTGTGTTGCTTCCTCTGACTTCGTTATATTACGCAACTCAGTGTCATATCCCCCCCCGTTTCCTACATACGCACTCCTTCACTCCCCATCCTTTACCTCCCCCCTTACCCCATGATTTCACAACATCATAAATGCCGTAGTTCTGTTTTTATGTGAGCAGTCCAGATCATGTCATCTCAGTGAGTAGTCGTTCTTTTATTCAATTCCAGAAATTTGTTTGATTTCTTTAGTTTTGCTTCATCTTTTAAATTTTGTTATTGAATCGTGTTTTCAATTGGATGTTATTGTAATTTAAATTCACTTCTTGATTTACTTTTGTTTTTACTTTTCTCATGTTTTATGTTAGTCCTTGTTTTGTTTATTCGTGTACACGTTTCTTCTTTTAATACATTTCTATATTTTAAGTAATTTACCTGCTTTGTGTTTTCGTTTCTTATATTTCTGTTCCTAGTGTACCTTTCGTTCAACGTCAGTCTTGGCTCCGCACTGTAGCGAAGTTACAACTCACACGACCTCTGGGACCTTTAATCAATGATTTAAATTTAATTTTTCGTTTTGATTTTGTCTTTAACAATTTGTTTACCTTTTTGGAAGTCATCTTTCTTTCGATTCGGAATCTTTGGCCCAGCACGCATCGAAAGAGGTATTCCTTCCGCCGTTCCTTTGCCATCCTGTTAGCTTTTTTTTTAGCTTCCACGGTTTTCGTGAGTCTCACAATATGGGACATCCGCCGAGCAAGAACACGTACTCCGTGTAGGAGCTCCTATCTTCTTGGAAACTTCCCCAGTAGCCGTCGACGAACCCTTGGATCTGTTCGGTGTCTGCTTCGTAGATCAGCCCGATGTTCAAAGTCCACTTCAAGTACCGCAGCACTCTCTTGGCAGCTTTCAAGTGTTCTTCTCCGAAGAAATTGTTCAACTGCCCCGGGTAGCTGACAGCGAACAAAATGTCCGGAAGTGTAGTTGTCCACAGGTATGTCAGCACACCTACGAATTCGCAGTAAGGCAACTTCAACTCGTCAGCACTGGGATTCTCATTTTTGCTCAACTTTGTTCCAGGGTCCAGTGGTGTGACTACAGGGTTGCAGTCGGCCATCTTGTAGCGTTGGAAAAGCTCTTCAACGTAGTCACTGCTCTGAATTGTCGTGAGTGAAATTAGCCGATTGAGTATTAGAACTGTCTTTTCCTTTGTTCTTCGATGGATCTCATGGTTTAAATCTGCACTGGCTGGCTCGATGTCCTTGCTTTTTGCATACGTAGCACCGGAACTCAGATCCACCTTCCACCTCCTTTTGTTTCACTGTTTTTTGTTCGGGAGTTTGTTTCTTGTAGTTTTTGTTGCCTGGACCAGTCTTCTTCTTGACGAACATAGCTCCCGCTACTTCATCTTGTGTGCTCTATTTTTGTGTGTCATCGTCTTCGATGATTTTGGTCCGAAGAGCCTCAGGAGTCTGTAGGTTGTCACGCGACTCAATTGCGCACCTACTCGAACCGTGCGGGCAAACTGTATAAACACATAACTGTCAACAATTCCGGATTGATCGTGATGTTCATATCTCCCTATTTGTCCATGGTATCGAAGAAATCGTTCAGATGGTCACGCACGTCAGCGGCGTCTGCCAACTTTTGTAAGGTTAGTCTTTTCAGTAAAGTCGCCTTCAGAGCCGGTCCCTGGGATTGGTGGATCTGTCTCAGTTGTTGCCATGTATCACATGCAGTGACAATTTTTTACTTACTTGATTTCACTTGGCGACATCCGACAAAATGATCAGCGACCGAGCCTTTTCATGCTTTTTGTCTCACTCTTGAATTGCCGCCGCATTTGCATTTTCAGTCGCTGGTTCTGGTTTCGTATAATTCCCACAAATCGCCCGTAATAAGGATGGCCTGCATCTGCATGACCCACGTGTCGAAATTGTCCTTACTGAGGGGCTCAATCCTCCCAATACTTCCGGCGTTCATTTTTGATGTTAACTTCTGGCATGTTTCACGAATAATTATGATTTGTGTTTTTTACGTGTTAAGTCTCGTGAATCTGGGCCCATAACCTGTTAAAGGTTATGAAGGAACCAGAGTAAAGCACCGCAAGCTGATATGAAACGGGTTTATTAAGAACGAACTGATGGCGTGCGATTACAATAGCCAACCGAACAAGTACGACTATGGCGCGCGAGATTTACACTAAAGCATAAGGACAGGTGGCAGCACCTTATGTATATATGAACCGCAATACTATCAACAACAATACTATCATGTGAATTTATTGGACAAGAGAGATCTTCGTAAGATTATAACGAAAATGAAAAAAGATATAACCAGAAGAAACTAATGAAAGTAGCAAAAACAAGACGAGTGAATTCACAAGACCGGGTCAAACACAAATGTTCGATGCTTTCTAATTGTAAGAAAGGTTACTGTATAATATATCATGTTATTGGTTTTACATCCCGTTTAACTACTGAGGCTTTTAGAGCTGCCAGGGTGTCTGAATTTTGCCAGTAAATCTACTAACACGGCTCCCTCATATTTGTGCACCCCCGAATGCTAACTGACTGTGCCAGGATTCGATCCTGCAACCTGCAGCGCAGCAGGCAAGAACATTATCACTGCACCATGCAACCAGTCTATAATATAGTATACGAGGGCAGATCGGAAAGTAACTCACTATCAGTTTTTTCTTCCCTGGTATTGCAGCAGGAATGTTGAAATTTCACGACGATATAGTTTGAAGTTTGCGCTACAGAGGGTATTTTGTTTTCATGTGCAACTCTAGCGAGAGAAGCCTGAACTACAAAACAAACATGGCGCACATGTCATTGTCGTCAACTTGTGAAGAGCAGCAAAGTGTAGTTTGATATTTGTGGGCCAATGGGCATAAACCGAGTGAAATTCACAGGGACATGCATGGCGTGTATGGGGACGACTGTATGGACCGTAGCAATGTCTCCGGAAATCATCACTGGTGGAGGGTCGTGGGCATACCACTACACGCCCGAAACCAAGCAGGCCTCTATGGAGTGGAAACATGCAGGTTCCCCAGTACGAAAAAAATTCAAAGTGACTCAATCTTCTAGGAAAATGCTTGTGACATTGTTCTGGGACATGTGTGGTGTGTTATTGGTGGACCTTGCTGAACACGGGACCACTGTGAATGCTGCAGCCTACGTTAAAACTTTGGTTAAGTTGTGTCATGCCCTTTGTAACGAACGCCACAACATTAATGCCGACGGTGTCAAACTTCTTCATGACAATGCCTGCCCCGATGTTGTTGCTCCTGTTCATGAGAAAATCGCCCAATTTGGGCGAGGTGCTCCAGAGTCCACCGGACCTGGCACCGTCGGACTTTCATCTGTTTGGTCCCATGAAGAAATTCCTGGCCAGCCAACACTTCGTGACAGATGCAGAAGTGAAGTCAGCAGTCCACAGATGGCTATACTCCAAACGGACTTCTAGGAACTGGGCATATTGAGATAGTTGGCGACTATGTAGAATAATAGGTCTAAGATGTAAGTTCATTTGTGATTTGTTTGGTCGAGTTACCTGTTAAACTTTTTGGGAAAACAATGATTGTGCGTTACTTTCTGATCTGCCCTCGTAATAGATAGCTGAGGAACATCTGAAAAGGGTTGAAACATGTACTATGATCTAAAAGTGAAATTAAGAAATATTATGTATTGATAGGTGGAACAAAAACCAAATTATTATTTATACATAAGCTACCTTCTGTCACAGATTCTAACGACAATGTGGGTGGCATGGACCTGAAAGATCAGCTCAATCTGGATTATCACCTGGAGAGAAATAAAATTATGAAGTGGTATATTAAAATATATGGAAAGTTACTAAATGTTTCTGCTGAACTCTCTATCTGCCAAATAAATTCACCAGTATCTAAGACAGATCACTTGAAGTTCAAGTAGGTCTCGTTCAGGAACTCCCGTGAAATGCGAAGGTAAGTTCCAGACCATCAATCAAGTGATAAAAATGTGCAAATGCAAGACCCACAAAATAATGTGTAGCATGCTACAAGAGGAAGGCACAAAAAGGAAGTGTTTTGATGCCCAGATTGTGAGGCTGGTCTCTGCGTTGAGGATGTTTCAAGACTTTTTAAATGCAACTCAACTACTAAGGAGCTTTAAAAATATTTCTGTTCAAGTTTCATTGAAATTAGTCATATGGCAGTTACATCACTTTTAATTATTTCACTCCTTCTGCAGTGTTCAATTTCTTCATGCAGAGGAGTTAAACAACCATCATCATAAAGTACTCATTCAAACCAACTTGGAAGAAATACAAAGAACAATTTCTTAGAATAAATAAGAAATAAGTAGCTAAATAAAATACAATATCAGATGTAAGCTATGCATGCTCTGCATGCAAACACTAGAATTCTTTGTACAAATACTGCAGATCTAATTTTATGGAGAAAGAAAGTAGAGGAACACAGATTCTTTTATCAGGAAAAACTTCGGAAACTATTTAATACCACCAGGACTAAAACCCAGGGTCCCAGTCACTCCATAATGGGAAAGGAACTCACAGTGAGCTCTGTCAGATCTTACCACAGGAAATCATCTGATCAGCCTATTCTTGCTATCCAGTAAGAGAGCAATGCTGGGAGAAAAACAGGCAGCCCAGTTTTATATGCGACACATAACAAGCAGTCAAGCCAGCAGAATTCAGTTACTGCACAGGCCGAGGAGGAAATAATCTAATTAGCAAATAACAGTCAAAATTTATTCCCATATTTATAGATTTGCAATAACTAAAATATTAATTTGAGCAATAACATCGTCAGTAAGAAAGTTATTAATCTGTCAATGAAATTAATGATTATACTACTGAATGATTTAAGTATATTACATGTATATTCCAGTTAAAAATTAATTTTTCATACCATTTTCAAGTCACAGAATCAATCATTCATTCAAACATTTTGAGTTCTGCTTGGAAGGAAAGTCACTGTAACATATGAGAATGAACTGAGTATGTCTGAAAAATCTTATGTTCATATCTGTGTTTGATGAAGGCTAATTAAGAAATACTAGATATATTTTAGCAGGTAACAACACTGATTAACTATTTTTATTCCAAATTACAGTGAATTTCTCAACCGTGACCGAGTAGTTTAAATTTATTTTGCAATAGTGCTAAGAACTAAAACTGAATACTCATCAATTAACCAGCATGTAACTATGAACACTGTGTATAGTGGTTGTCTCACTTGGTGGCCCATCCCATAGCAGGGAGAGAGAGAGGCAAAGAGGGAAGAGTAGTAGGAATGCTCAGCGCAAGTGTGAGCATCTGTCTGGCCTGACTTGAGGCTTCATGAGACAGCAACCTCTTTGTGCTACCATAGCAGAACAACTTATGTTAATGTTACAAGCATGTTGTAGCTACCATGTTGGCTTAATCAGACGAAGAGGGTATGACTTGAAACTCTATACCACCATGTCAGCTAACCACTGTAATATTATAAGAGAACGGTAGTCCAACCACCCATATTAATACACCATCTGCACAACCAGTTCATGCACTAGCATGCACATGCTAAATAGGATGCAAGAGGGACACTTCGCTACAACCAACGGAACCCCACCCTTGTACTGAAGCTTTAGCAAGTGTAAGCCCTCACCACCGAGATGCCTCTTGTATGTTGGTTGTCACTCTTGTAGCCATGGATGTGTGTAGTAGGGGCCAACTGGCAGGCAAACTGATCCTGTGTCAGAAACACAACAACTCATCCCCAATACACACACTCTTCTCTCAGTATCATGGTCATCAGCCCAATGTAATTGGGTAAGTATCCAATGTTATTGTGGTGTCTGTAGTAGTGTGTAATTATAATTTAGGCTAAGATTTGGCAGGAGGCAGGTGGGGCCATAAGTTGGGAAACCATGGAAAACCACTACTAGGATGACTGAAGTAGAAACCAAACTCACCTCAGTTTTGCCTCATGATGCTGTGTGTACCCCATTCCAACCTTCAGACCTGTGTTTTTTTTTTGTTTTTTTTGCAGAGCTGGGAATCAAACCCAGGATCTTTCGACCAGAATCTCAATACGCACACAAAGCTCACAGACAATGGTTAGCAGCTACTGAACAATGGAGCCTAAATTGGATGTTCAGTGTTCTCAGCAGGGTTCCTTATATTTTCCACCATAATTAAAGCAGATCCTAGGATGGTGTTTCATGGGAAGTCCTCCAGCAAGCATTCACTCTTAGTCGAACAAAATACACCCACATTAGCATAGCACACTTTCAACCTTTCCCCAAACCCACAGGAGTGTATGAACCTTGAAGTTCTACCATCAGAAATGCTATGTACAAAGCTTGCAGAATTCTGATGCAAGAGTAAACATGTATTTTACAGTACCGGTAGATAAGATTACTACATGTAATATCTTGTTCCACGCCCATTCATTGGGCATAATTGTGTTGACCGACTGAAGAGCTACAAATGACAATTTTATATATCAATCAGGTATATTAACTAAATAAGTCAGGACTGTACACACAGTAAGCTACAACAGTTATAACTGATCATTATTGCCAATGACAAAATTGAACTAACTGATCATTATTGCCAATGACAAAATTGTACTAAGTGTTGTTTACAGCCAGCCAGTGTCCCCAATTCCCTTGCTAGCCAACGAGCACTGGGACAAACAAACAGCAGCTCAAATGCATTGTACCATTCAGTATTATACCAGACCCAAAACAACTGAACATGAGGGAAGAGCCAGATTTACCCGCTCACCCTCGCCAGCCAATAGCATAGCGCGGCGTTGCATAGTTAACTCAACTCGCAAGACTCTCTGTGCTGTACAAAATAGTTATTTCTCTGTGTGCACGAAAATAATTAATTCTCCAATTATTTTGATGACCCTATGTTACAGAGCTAAACATTTTGAAGCTGACCGTCCAAACCCGGTGGTGCTACGACCAGCCGTTCAGGAGATAACATCTGGCCTAGAACTGAAGGGATAATTAGAGAGAGAATGATGTAGGTGTTGAAATATTTTGGTTCGCTGGGGAAGATAACGAAAAGTTCTTGAGGAAATACGAACTACGGTATTTATAGAGTGACAGTATTGCAGTATCAATTCAGTGTACAGTAGTGGAGCTTTAGGACGTGCTGTGAGCTGAAGTTTTACATTGCTATCCATGTCCCTTAGCAAGCCGAGTGGTAAGCAAGCCGAGTGGTAGTCTAGCAGGTGACAGGGGTAGTTTTATACAGTCAGGCGAGGTAAGTGATAACACTAATTTCTCACAGAGCCGGGAGCTGACGGCTCAAACTTGCGGTGTAAGTGCACATACCGTGTCCAATATTCTTCCTGAGAGTAGAAATAATGTTGAAATGGGGAATGTGCCCATGTTTAGATCACCGGGCAAACATCGCATAGTTCCGAAAAGTGCATCAAATTAGGAAGACTTTGACAAGTGTGTATTACGTTAAACAATATTCGATTTGTACGATCAAGGTGAATTTCCGACAGCTAAAAAGTTGGTGAGGTTAATAAAGGAGAAAATTAATTACACAGGCTCTGTATCTTCCATGCACACGCTGCTGAAATCCCTCGGTTTCAAATACAAGCGAACCAATGACGGCAGGAAATTCCTTTTAGAACGAGACATTGTTGCTGCCAGACTAAAATTTTTGCGTACTGTGCATATTCTAAGGACTTCTGGTGTTAACAGACCTTTCTTTTATCTGGATGAAACATGAGTTAACCAGTATCACTCATGGAAGGATATATGACAAGATTCGTCTGGTAGAGGGGGCCTTCCGAGTACCTGTAGGAAAAGGTAGCAGGCTGATAATATGTCATGTAGGGTCGGCGAAAACGGGATTCATACGCGACAGTAAGTGGGTTTTCCGTTCCCGTGCTCAAAGCAGAGATTCAGATTATCATTCAGAAATGAATACCGACTCATTCAAAACCTGGTTTGTTCATCACTTTCTGAATTACTTGGAGGAGGGATCTATTATAATAATGGATAATGCTAGTTACCATTCTAAAGTGACAGACAAATTACCCAATACAAATTTTCGTAAATCAGACATACACCAGTGGCTGCAGAAACAAAACATTCCATACGATCCGACAGAAACAAATGCCGAGTTATTAGCCCTTGTTGCGCCATTCAAAACAGGTGAAAAAAAAGTATGAATTAGATCAGATCGCGTTGGAATTAGGCCACCAAGTTATCCGTTTGCCCCCATATCATTGTCGATATAACCCGATCGAGATGATATGGGCTAAAGTGAAGGGCGAAGTGGCTAAATTAAACAACACTTTTCGACTTGCGGACGTGGAACGATTTACACATGAAGCTCTTGATTTATAATCAAGGACTAGGAGACGCATGTGGCACACGGAAAAACTGCAGGAAGAGGATTTTCACAGAGAATTGGCAAGGGACAACAACATTCAGGAACTCTTAATTAATCTCAGGAACAGCGATTCTGACTCCGACACTGGTGACAAAGTAAAAGACGATGAAAGGGAGGAAGAGGAGGAGGAGGAAGAAGTCCTAGTAGTTCCATTGTAGGGGATTTCAAAGGTTCCAGACCATAAGGTAATTTTTTCTTTGTATTTCAGTAATCGAGGTGTACTGCTAACAGTGGTAATATGGGTTGATGCGATAAATGTTTTTTTTCAATCGAGGGCTTGGACACTGTGGTCATCAGCCCCTCGTATTTATATGTATATATAATATATAGTGAAAAAGACACCCAATACAAATTCTCATGAATCAGACAAATATATATATATATATATATGAATGTATGAATATATTTGTTTATTTATTTATTTATTTATTTATAGAGAGAGAAAGGAAGAAAGAAAGAAAAAAATATTTGTCCGATAACATTTGTTGTTGTGTTGTCTGCAATTGTGTATTTGTAATTGAGCCGAGGAAACCCATTTCTCCTCAGTTTTACCTCGTCAGGCAGAGTGTAACCTGTTCTAACCCTCAAACCTAAACTAAATATCTGACAGCCTGGAATCGAATCCGGACCTGATGGGTGACAGCTAAGTATGCTATCCACTACACCACAGGGTGGTCTCCGATAAACAACCCCATTCTTTTACCTTATAAAGAGTCCACAACCAATGTTACACAGAATGACATGTGGAATAATTTAAGTCATGTAAAATAATAATAATAATAATAATAATAATAATAAATCACAGCCTCACACGGATTAAATTCTACGTTCACGAATAGCTTTTGTGTGACAACTTATATTTATAGGCTATCTGCCTCAAATCACAACTGTATGAATACACGAACTTCATTGGAAGCATGGATATTCCTACGATAGACCCTCCATCTCTTACATACGAGTAAATTTAAATTCAGGGCGCCTTGTGTTCAGGGTGAAGGTTGTGTGTATATTGCGAGTCGTGCATTCTTTCGCTTGAATCTCCGTGGCAACAGCGCTCGGCAGTACGCACACTACTGGACGAGCCCATGTTCACAGTTGTTTTGGGCCTAGTATAGTGATGGATGGTGATTCTTCACATGCCTATTAAAGCTCCATGTAGTTTTATTGAGACAGTTCTCTAATATTCTTGTATTAAACCCAGTCTCCATTGTCCTCACGATATGTTCTACTTCCACTCCACGGTTGAGCTGTGCAGAAAATGTACCCACATTGGTGGGCTGCTTCAAAAATACAAAACACTGACTAGCTAACCAACCAACATTCATCATGCAAACACACAACATTATGAAGGACATTTAAGTTGAGAATTTTTGAAAAATAATGATTGAAGAGACCAACAATTATAAAGAAAAACACATATTTTTCAGATTTTGAACATGCAGCCATAACTTACTAATCAAACACACATTTTCTAGAAAAACAATACACAGATAGAGAAACAGATAGTTGTCCTTAACCAAAGGTTACTACAGCGTACCAATTAATTCATTTGAACAATGAACAATAAAGAGAAAATTTAATCTTGAATTAAGAATTATGGCCAACTGGCTGAAGCTGGCTCCTACCAGGGAATTTCATTTAGAAATATTACAAAGGTGATTTTGAGCAATTTACAAAGAATCTCCACGAGCATTCATAGAGAGAAACTGCAGTTTTGAACAACAGATACCAACTTTTCTGAAAATATTAACTGTGAATTTTGAGACCACTCCTCTAGCTCCAAATGACTTCGAAGTTTTGAATTCCATACTTCCATACTCCATTTAACGTATCCATGGTTCATATGGGATTTCCTCTCTACATCTGCATTCTGTTCAAATCGTGCTGATGGATATATCCCCTTTTGGCTGTATTGTCTATAACCACAATATCAGCTCTCTTCACTGATCCTGTGTCCGATATGATGGAGACTCCCCTGAATTACACCATACTTCATAAGATCAATCCGAGAATCTGCAATGATCTCAGCCTATGGAGTCTGTTGTTGCAAAGAAGTTCATCCTTATGACCAAAGCCAAGTACGTGAGCAAGGGTTTCATACTGTTTACACTCGCACTGGACTCTTCCAAGGGCACTTCTCACTTCAACCACATTACAATTCATTTTTATTTTGTTTAGTTCTGTGGTCATCTCAGATGTCTGGTGGCTTTTGATTGTACTATCCACTGAAAAATTTATTTTTGCAGCTAGCCAATTCAATCAGCTAGGTGGAGCTGGAGACAATACACAGTAGCTTAGTGGGATGGGTATGCTTCAATATTTCATGTGTAAATAGATAAATGAGACTCAATACTCATGTTTTTGTACCATACTGCACGTTAATGACATTTCTATGGTCATGTAAAAAAAAAAAAACAACAGTTGTTGGTGAGATCGACACCCACTGGTATCGACCTCCATCCTGATCGATAGGCGCAACTAGCGCCCTCAACTAACTTTAAAACAGTTCGTTTTATGATCTGTTCACCGCACAGCGCATTCAAACAGTTCATGTATTTTGTGTTAAATAAATCAGTTGAGTTACATTTAATCGAACATTACATTTCATTGCCGCTTTAAAACCTCTAATAACAGTCATAAGTTTCTCCAGTACACTGAGAAACATCGAATCATGGGTATGTTTTTCACTGCATAATTAAGTATCGAAGTGTTATATTATATTGTACAACTGCTTCTTGCCAGATGTGGGTAGTATCTGCATGTGCCTGCCAAGGGGCAAGTTGCGCTGTAGACCATCATACTTTCAATGTGTATCACACAAATTTTGGTTTGACCATTCTTTACATCCGTCTGCTATACATAATATTTTTATATGGGAAATAATATTTGAAATGAAAATCCACAGCCTGTTTCCAGTCTCCGACCGGGTCAGGAATGGAATGAATGAAGCCCCCATCTAGCGGCGAGGATATGAATTGTGCCGGCTGCCGAGGCCTGACGCACTCCTCTGGGGCAATGATTAAATGAATGACAGATGAAATGAAATGATAGTGGAGAGTGTTGCTGGAATGAAATTTTGACAGGGAAAACCGGAGTACCCGAAGAAAAACCTGTCTGCCTCCGTTTTGTCCAGCACAGATCTCACATGGAGTGACCGGGATTTGAACCACGGACCCAGCGGTGAGAGGCCAGCGTGCTGCCGCCTAAGCCACGGAGGCTTGTATGGGAAATAATATTTATTGTTTTTTATTTTGCGTGTGATGTAAGGTCACATTTATGACAATATCTAAATTTCTGTCTCTCAGTCTGCTTGTTACTTAAAATGGCCAATTTGTATGTGTGCTTGTGCTAGTTCAGCCATAAGTCCACTCACTTAAACCTTTGAGTGGGCTACATATGTTAGATGTCCCAGCTGGAAATGCCATCTCTACTATATTGGGCTAATTTTATTTTATGAATCCATAAATGATGGGGGCATATGGCTTGTTTGGAAATAAAATTAATATTGAAACATTTTTATTTAATAAAAATAAAATGGTTGCTGAAGAAGTGTAGACAGGAAGAAAAATTTGGAAATCACTGAATGAACAACGTGAAACTCAAGAAATATATCAAATCGCCGCCATAATTTGTTGACCTTACGCTTGACATGTGTACGTTACCAAGACATCCCCATGAATATTTCTCTAGTTCAAATGAGATCCTTCAGTAATAAACACTTTCATTCAGCCAAATCCTTAAACTTTCATGCAAGTTCTGAATAAAGACCTCAAAATCCAAATTTATACTGCAATAATATGTGTTTACGAAGTCTGCTAGGCAAACAAGCAACATAAAATATGTCTTTCAGTGATGACAACACATCTCAGCCAATAAAAATCCACCAGATTTTTCGACTCACAAACCCCTTTTACAAAGATCTCTGTTGCACAAACTCCTGAATTACAGGAATGGGATGTTCGTTTCAAAATGATGTTTCATTAGGAAAAGTTTCAGACTACTGTTAATATCAATGTCATCACAAACAACACATTGTGACAGTCCTTCTCACCTGTAGATGAAAATCCAAACGGAATGTTATCATCATCGTACTTTCTTTACATAATGTTCATTTTTGACAGACTGATGCACACCATTAGAAGCTAAATAACCTTTCAAGTTTCACTTTGACACAACACTTAACTTCCTCTAGGGTTTGCAAACCATAGTTTTGAAACCGCTGCTTTAGACAAAGCTAGAAATAATTCAATAGTAGCCTACTGGTCTGGGTATGTATCGATATTCCACAAGTATATAGATAAATCGGAATAGATACTTTTATTTTATCTTATAACATAGTACTGTTGAGAAAATGTGTGCTGATCAAACATTCATATACTGCACCAAAATATTGCTACATGGGTTCAACAGATTTCTAAGAGTTTGGAATTTTAGTTACCATAAATCAGCTTTGCCATCTTGTAAATATATTTTTCATCAGCTTGATTCAGTTTATTACTGAATATTTGTAAGAAAAGTCCTTGCAGAAGAAGTGTTTGCTTCTTAGTAGACATACTAGGAATGAAGATATTTTTAATGTAACCTACTCCTTACAATAGTGCCTTACTCGTAACTCTTGCTCTTTGTGTCAAGGATGAATAATTTCTTTTAACTATATCCTGGTTGTTAAAATAGGCAGACAAATAGGCAGTAAAATCATCGTAACAAGCAGCAATGTATTTCAGCTCTAGCAGGCCCTAGCAAAGCTATGGTACTCTTTTCTTTTGGGCCATAGCGCTGCCATGCTACTATATTATCTTAACACAAATCCCCCCTCTCTACTTTCAATCCATTATGTGGATTGTTCATTATCTGGATTCTTTAGTGCAGTGTGTAACAACTATTCAATGTAGTTCCTCAGAATGCAAGTGTCAGTTTAGTGGTATAAATAATATTCTTACACCATCTCGCAATAGGCTCTCATTAACTAGGTCTCCTCAATAATAATATTCATTGAGCTTCATGGACCACCTGTTAAGAAGTTCTTCAGTTTTTAAAGACTACCACTACAACCACCACAACAGAAGGGACACATTTCAGTCAAGAGAACGACAAGGAAACAAAGATATCTTAGTAGCAGTAATGTAAATAATGATTACCTGCATTTGTAGTGCTATAATAACTTGGCATGTTCTTTAAAATTGTGGAACTAATATTTATACTGCAAGTAAATCCCTGATCATTTTCTTTTCTAAAAGTGCCACACTGATAATGAAAACACCTATGTAAATACAGTTGAACTTT
The DNA here is from genome assembly GCA_946902985.2 of Meconema thalassinum. Lineage (NCBI taxonomy): Eukaryota > Metazoa > Arthropoda > Insecta > Orthoptera > Tettigoniidae > Meconema > Meconema thalassinum. Next base: position 387,183,509 of record OX336389.2, read on the forward strand.
ATTGTAACTACATCCGAGGGACCTTAAAAATTATGTCCTTATTAACGAGTATCGTCGTAACAGATACGTCAATTTTCAGTCTAGTGAGGTGGAACAAACTCAATTAGCATTATTTCATTTTTTATACTCACTTTTAAGCCTACATGAACATACACGAAATTAAAACAATTTGTCGAGTACTCAGCAAATTTTGCCTCCAGCTTTGCTGAAAGTAATGTTGTGACGTTTGAATCAATCGATCAATCCACCCGCTGCTGCTCACAAATTCTTCATCTTTTAATTTCTTGGCAAATTCTTCTGCTTTCACCATAAGGAGAGGTCCGTTAATGGGTACATTGTAGCTTCTCTGTTGCTTAAACCACTTAAACAGTGCCTTATCCACATCACTCAGTTCAGGTTTTCATAACTTCTTAGTTTCAGATCCCTTCTGTTCAAATACAGCAACAATTTTATCCTTGCTCTTCCAAATTGTTTGGACTGTGGAATTATCTGGGCCAAATTGAAAACACACATTAGCTTTCTTTTCAATCCATTCTCAATTTCTTCGAACGTTAAAAGTTTTCTTTTACTGGCCATCCTGCGCTAAAATGCGTGCACCCCATGAAAAACTGCTATGGAAAATGACTTCAGGTATGTACTTTTAATGAGTTCTGTGGAATACACAAGGGTTGCAATGAGGAGGGGAATTACATTATTGACCATGGCCTTGAAAGAGCCTTGGTGCCTTACAGTTTATGTTCACAGGAGAAAGTAGTATGCACTAATAACAGAAGGGAAGGGAAAATAATTGGCTAGGTTGTCAGATTTCAACAACATATCTTCTTGTTGGCTCTTGGAAAATCTTATTGCAAACCGAGGTTGAAAATGACTTTATATGCGAGGTACATGCACAAACGTTTATTTGTATTAAGCATAGCTGAGAAACACAATCCTTATGAAGAATACGTCCAAACAACAGAAAACTTGACGTTATAGTCTGGTTGTCACTGAAACCAATGTCCTTATAACAAAGTTCAACTGTACTAGCTGTAATCTCTCCATAATAATTTTACAAAATCGAAAGAAAAAAAGTTTTGTTATTTTCATCCACTGTGGTGCTGCTCTCAGGTTAGTTGAAACTCTTAATCTCTCTAAACTCCACCTCTCACTAAGGAACACATTCATCCCACTGGCTGTCATCAACAGTTTCAGCAGCTGCGGTTGTCAGTATCTCGATTGTGTGATACGCATATGCCGTAAATTGAAGATAGAGAGTTAAAATGTCTACTTCACGTGGGATTCAAATCCATCTTCCATCTACGGTAAATGTCATGCACTATTTGTGCATCAACTCCACCAAGGATGGCCCCAAAACCGGCTGAAAAAGGAGGAGGGTTGGAGTGGATATCTTGTCCCACTCTGGAAAACCAAACTAGAGAAGAGTTGAACATCTAACTCCACATCTGTGAGCATGGGCACAGTGAGAAGGCAACCCCTCCACCATGATAGGGTGCTGTGGGCCAGTCACTCACACATCTGAACCTATTCGATTACTGAAACTACAACAGAAAATAACCGGACTGATAAACAGTTGACGATTTTCGGCATGAAAATGGTTGCGAAAATTGGATGCTGGAATATAAGAACTTTACGCCAAACAGGCGGGCTAAAGCAGGTCAGTGCAGAAATGAGAAACTACCAGTTAGACATTCTAGGATTGAGTGAAGTACGTTGGAAGGACTTTGGAAAACAATGAACAACTGAAGGATTTAATACCTGGGGAAGAAGTGTTGAGGAGGAGAGGAAGGCGAGTGACAAATCCTGGCCAGACCTGCAGATGCTGGCTGGGAGAAGAAATCAGAGGAGGAACTTTGTTGCAGCCCTTTGCTCCGAGAGGGGACATAGGAATTAAGTCAAGTAAGTCATTTGTGCATTACACGATCTACTAGCTGCAAACCTATTACTAGGAATCCCACCATTGTGAAGTGCATCTACTATACCAGACCCAAAACAACTGTGAACATGAGGGAGGAGCCGGATTCAGTTGCTCGACCGCGCCAGCCAATAGCATAGCGCGGCGTTGCCTAGTTAACTCAACTCTCAAGGACCGCTGTGCCGTACGAAATAGTTATTTCTCTGCGCGCACGAAAATAATTAATTCTTCAATTATTTTAATGACCCTATGTTACAGAGCTAAAAATTTTGAAGCCGACTGTCCAAACCCAGTAGCGATACGACCAGCCGTTCGGGAGATAACAACTGGCCTTGAACTGAAGGGCTAATTAGAGAGAGAATGATGTAGGTGTTAAAATATTTAGGTTCGCTGGGGAAGATAACGAAGTGTTCTGGGGGATATACTAACTACAGTATTTATAGAGTGACAGTATTGCAGTATCAATTCAGTGAACAGTAGTGGAGCTTTAAGACGTGCTGTGAGCTGAAGTTTTACATTGCTATCAATGTCTCTTAGCAAGCAGAGTGTTAGTCGAGCACGTGACAGGGGTAGTGCTTGTAAAGTTTTACACAGTTAGGCGAGAAATATAATTTTCAGTGTGTACAGCTTTTTCAAGGAGGAGGAGGAGGAGGAGGAGGAGGAGGAGGAAGTCCTAGCAGTTCCATTGTAGGGGATTTCAATGCTTCCAGACGATAAGTAATTTTTTCTTATTATTTCAGTAATCGAGGTTTAGTGCTTACTACTAACAGTGGTAATATGGGTTGATGAGATAAATGTTTTCAATTGAGGGCTTGGACATCGTGGTCATCAGCCCCTCGTATAAGTATATATAATATACAGTATATTATAATAATGGATAACGCTAGTTACCAAAGTGATAGACAAATTACCCAATACAAATTATCGTAAATCAGACATGTATCTATAATATATAGTCTATTTACAAAGAGAGAAAAAATATTTGTCCGATAACCTTTGTTGATGTTGTGTTGTCTGCAATTGTGTGTCTATTTGTAATTGAGCCGAGGAAACCCATTTCTTCTGAGTTTTACCTTGTCGGGCATAGTGTAACACGTTCTAAGCCTCAAACTAGAACTAAATTTATTGACAGCCTGGAATCGAATCCAGACTTGATGGGTGACAGCTAAGTATGCTAGCCACTACACCACATGGTGGTCCCCGATAAACAACCCCATTCTTTTACCTTATAAAGAGTCCAACCAATGTTACACAGAATGACATGCGGTATAATTTACGTCATGTAAAATAACAATAATAATGTTAATGAAATGAAAATCCACAGCCTGCTTCCAGTCTCCGACCTGGTCAGGAATGGAATGAATGGAGCCCCTATCTAGCGGCGAGGATAGGAACTGTGCCGGCTGCCGAGGCCTGACGCACTCCTCTGGGGCAATGATTAAATGAACGACAGATGAAATGAAATGATAGTGGAGAGTGTTGCTGGAATGAAATTTTGACAGGGAAAACCGGAGTACCCGGAGAAAAACCTGTCTGCCTCCGTTTTGTCCAGCACAGATCTCAAATGGAGTGACCCGGATTTGAACCACGGACCCAGCGGTGAGAGGCTGGCGTGCTGCCGCCTAAGCCACGGAGGCTTCCAATAATGTTAATAATAATGTTAATAAGAATAATAATAATGCACAGCCTCACATAGACTGAATACTGCGTGCATGATTAACTTTTGTGCGACAACTTATATTTATAGGCTATCTGCCTCATATCACAATTGTATGAATACGCGAACTTCGTTGGAAGCATGGATATTCCTACGATAGACTCTCCATCTCGTACATATATTTAAATTCGGAGCGCCTGTGTCCAGGGTGAAGGTTGTGTTTATACTGCGAGCGGCTGCGAGCCTAGAGCCGTGCATTCTTTTGCTTGAATCTCCGCGGCAACACCGCTCGGCAGGACGCACGCCACTGGACGAGCCCATGTTCACAGATGTTTTGGGCCTAGTATAGTAACACAGTGAAGTTCTAATGGGCGGATCAAATCCCCCCCCAAGCCAAATTATTGAAAGAAATTAAACTGATTTTGAATAAAGCCAATCTTCAGATTGCTAAATGATTGGATTATGTAATTTGATACCTACTGTACCCGATACCTAGTTGAGGCTATCGGCTACGCCAGCAGACATTAAGCCGTAGTTGAGATTTTGGGAAGAGTTAAGAAAAGATAGCGCTCAGATCGAGTCAAGAGGAATGTCAAGATGACGTAGAAGGTCTAGGATTAAGAAGGCTCTGACAGCAGTCAGGCAGATGTAATTATGGATGGAAATATGAAGCTTTATTAAGATCTATATGGAACATGGTATTTAAACATCTCAGAAGAGAAGATATAACATGCATTATATATGGTAATAATTTGTAGGAAGTCAGATAACCCTTAAGTTATTTTATAACTTAATAGCCGAGATGATCGGGGTTCAAGATTATATTTGTGACGCAAGACCACGGAGGTGGGGAGAACGTCACGTGACTGCGCCAGGGAGGTTCAGGTCAATGCAGTCTAGAGACAGTCAGTTGAGCTCAGTGAGCCAAGCAGTCGAGCTCTGTAAGCAGAGGAGTCAAGTACAGTTAGCACGGCAGTCGAATTCAGACAGCGAGCTGAGTAGGACATATGCCGAGCGTATGGTAAAAGTCGCGCAGTGAGCAGCTTTTGTCACGGAAAGTGAAAGCGACAAGTTTTAACTTCACCAAGCAGCGAACGAAAAGTAGGTCAGTGAGCCGGGCGGAAACCCGCAGTAGGCAGCGTGAAGACCGGTTACAGAACCAGCTGTACGGGCCAAGCTAGCATAGAAGGCCTGGGTTTAAAACAGTACGGTAAAACGAGTTGGAGAACTCATTTCAAGCTGCAATTTGGAAACGCAGAACAGCATAGCAGAGCGACATGGCGAGGCCAGCTTTAGGCAGAGATTACAACATTGAGTTGGAACGTTTATTCAGCATTTGAATTATACAAGCAGATAGTTGCGAGATACTGCAACTTTGAACTTCAAATGAACATAGTTTTTCAACGACATTACGACTATGCATTTCATAACGCATTCCAAATAACATTAACGATGTTACAGGCATATGCACTTATAAACTTTAGCACGTGCATTAATGCAATTCTTTCTTATGAAGTGTTATAAATTACCGAGTATGAACACAGCTACAGGGTGTTTCATAAACTTCGACACTCCCATATAAAATTTTATTTTATGAAAGTGAGACTTAGCAGTTATTGGAGATTGAACTTTCAACACTCAAACCGAACATTGTATGGAACAGTGGCGTAACGTAGAAGAGGAATAAGGGGTCCGCTGTTTCTATGAACTTTTTCGTGAGGATTTGGACAGTATCTGCTATGGATAACCAGAAGTTCATCATGTCGGAGTAAACGCAGACAGAGACGCGATGGCACCACAGAGCGATGGATTCCATTCCTGACGAGGAGGAAGGTCCACCAGCTGATTCACTTGGGATTTGAAGGCAATTGTCATTTCGTGGGTGAAATGATATTCACGCCGATCTTTCGAGAAATTCATTACATAAGGAAAATCGACGATCTTTGAAATTTAATAACAGCTGATTATGAGAAGGTACTGTAAGAGTTATAACTTCCTGATACGATTATTTTCATGAATACTGGGCACACATGTATATTTTTCTAATAGGAGTGATACGATTATTTAGACATGGCTTTGACTTTATATGCTTCAAATTTTGCTAGAATATGGCGTGACCATATGATATGGCAGGCATCATTATACGAAATTCTCACCATTGGTTGGCTTTATTAAGCAGATGTTTGGTCTTTTAGACATTTTTCCAGCAAGGATAATTTTCATGAATAGTTTTTTTTGTGTGACGAGTATTTCGAACTCGTGATCTGCAATTGATTATCTAAAATTACTTCGTCAGTTCATTGCATACTAGCGAGTGTGTATTATTCATCAGTAGGGATTTTTTCCATTGGATTGTTTGGAGATATGTTATTCACTTTAGTGAATGAATATCGCTTTTATATGACAACTTGAGACTTGTTGATTCCTATCTGGTACATTCACTCATTTAGTCTTCGAGATGGGGTCTTTCGTATTTATACGATTGTATGGTGGTTACTCATCTTACCCATCGTTCAGGGCACTATCATGTTAGTCGACGGGGCGAGGTCTTTCGTATTTATACGATTGTACGGTGGTTACTCATCTTACTTGCCATTGAGGGACTCATTTTTATCATCCGAGTGTACATGAGATTGTAAGAGAATCAAACAAGTAACTACTAGTCACATATCAGTCGAAATTTTGTTAAATAAAGTACAGATAAATGTCAGCAGGGTTACATTTAGTAATTCTTGTTTGCCAATCCAATATTTTGTTGCTATACTCTTTTGAGAGTACTTTCAGTTTAACAGCTGGTACAGCTGATGCTTTTGATGATTTTTATAATTGTGTTTGATACCTTTGAGAAGGATTTAAAGTAATTGAATCTTGTAAGATGAATCATTAATGGTCAGATTTATTTTAAGGCAGATCAATATTGCAGATTTTGATATGAGAGATTATAGCACATTGGTGTTTTTCTGTGATGTGAATTATGAGAATTGTAAGAGAATTTATGCTATTTGAAAGCAGATCTTGAATTACTAAGGTAATATTTTTTCTAATTGTTTAAGAAGTTGTCTACATGTGATCAGATTAATTACAGTTATTGGAGATTGTGTGCGTTGATAATTTGAAGCCAGTTATATATTTTTTGTAGATCATGCAACATGGTTAAGTGAAGTTTGTGATAGGCATTTTGTGGAAGTTGCCAAGTGATAGTTGCAATATTGCTAATGTATTTTGAGGCAGACATGAGGTTGTCGAACCCAGTCTAGCGTAATTGTTGAGATTCATGCTGTATGTGCTGAATGTTTATGGAGTTTTGTGGAATAATTGAGGTATTCAACTGTGATATTTGAAGATGTGAGAATATATAATGTAGTTGTGGATAGTCAGATCCAACGTGATGTCGTGAAGGCAATAATATTTTTTGGCATGATAATTAAATACGAAATATAACTTGGAAGTGATAAAACTGTAAGACAACGTTCTATAACCCATATTAAACAATTTGTTAGGAAATCAAACAAATAAATAAAGTTGATAATACAAGATTTTCTGATAATAATAATTAATGAAATAATAATCTGAAAATTTAAGCATATTAATGATCTGACCTAATGAAATAAAAATCAGAATGACTAGATGAAATAATGAAAATCTAAATAACCAGAAGTATAAAATAAATGGATGAATTGAAGATTGGATAAATAAACTGATTTAAATAAATTAATAGATGATTGGATGATGATGTATAACTAAATTAGAAGGTGATAATTAATTAAAGAAGCTGATGATTAATGAATTTATATGGAATTAAAAATAAATTTAATTGAGATATAATTTGAGGAATTGCAACTTGAGTTGAGGAATTAAACAATTTGTATTGATGATTTAAGATGATTTAATCTGAAGTAGATGATAAAATAAGAGTGTGTGAATAATTAGAAAGTATAATGAAGTGATGAAAATAATTTTCATTTAAATGATTTAATGGTGATGAGTTAATGATTCTGACAGGAATATGTAGAATTTTGAGATGAGAATTAATGTGAGAAATATTTAACTTTGATGATGATGATGATCATGACCAATGAACAGTGGATTTTCTGTAATTCACGAACAAGCAATTATTAATGACAATGTAAATAGTGTAAATTAATTATTCGATGTTTAGGAGCATTTTCTAACATATTCAACGTTTAAATTATGCCATGCAAGCCATAAATTGCGTGATATTTAAAATATGTGATTATAATATGTGTATGTTTAGACAGATTAATAATTTTTTCAAATCCACATTTATGATGTTAAATTAAAGAGAAATTAGGTCTCAGGTATCACAAATGTCAGTGACGAAAGACATAGTGCTACAGTGATCCTGAGAACCCAAGAGAACTTTAGAGATTTTTTCTTGTTCCATGTGGATGAAATATTTTTGATTAGAAAAGAGATGGTTCGATTTTTGGACAATGACAATTTAACGTTGGCATTCGACCATGCTCTCAGGTAGGATGAATATTTAAAATGTCTGTCTGACTATCAAAGTGAAATAAATTTGTTTTTATCTTAGTTGTGATCTGATGATGGTGTGATTTTCCTTTTGTCTTTCCTTGTCTTGATTAAGGCTTAACCGGAAAGGATGTGGTTTGCTAGGAATTCAGTTGATGGCGCCCATTTATATTTGCATTTTTTAAAATTAAACTTAAGCCCGTAACGACCCTAGAGATACTTTGTCTCGTGTTACCCACTGCTTTTTCGATATCTCAGCTGAATTTCCAACACATTCCTTATTTGACTAGAGGTTCATTTAACTCCGCTCTGTCCTCGAACTCCAGGAATGCGATGTAATAGCAGATGGGTCATCGCATCCCCAGGACGAACGGGTACACTACTAATTTGAAAGCATACCTTTTCACTCAAGTAAAATGTTTAATGTTACCCTAAACTCATTCTGAATGAGCTAAACGGCCAGAAGTTCAGCCAGAAAAGTGGCAGTGAAAAGGGCAGTGCTCATTTCCAACCCTCTCTATCAAAATAAAGGCAGGAGTCACATCATCGGCAGTTGTCCGAGAATAAGGACTTCCTCCACTCCCCTTAAGGGGAAATGGAATCAGGTTTTCGACAAAATAATAAAAAAAAATTGTATTGCCAATATTTATTCCCTGAAGCTTCCCCTTTAAAGTGGTGTATTGCACATTGCTCTACTATAATTATAACTATGTTAAATTTCCATATTTCCGAGATGGGTTTGGTGTTATTCTGTTCGCCATCTATTATGGATGGCTATATATCTGTCAAAGTTTTCTCTGCGATGAAGCTCCCGCTTTCCAGTGGGACATGTATGTGGTGTGGTAAATATATTGTTTCCTAGTTTGCTCATGTTTATTTGATTCCAGTTATTATTCTTTGATCTTCATATTTGCATACATGTATCACATGTGAGTTGTGTTTGTAAAGTGTTTTTGTCTAGTTCCTCTTTGAGAAAATGCCTATAGTGCGTCTCTACCTTAAAAGACAGTATGGAATTAAATGTAGTATTTGCCTCTCACTCGCACTCCTATGTCCTGCAATTAGCTTCGTCCTCTTCAACGCCGGCGATGTTGCCATTTCCCAATAATTGAAAGTGACAAATCTAATAAAATGTTTGCGTGGTCTTAGAGAATTTTCCGCTCTTTATGATGATGTAAAAATAAAAGCCATAAATAGTTAGCAAATGACCCAATTTTCACAATTACGATATTTTAGCGCAATCTATATTTTTGCGGATATAAAACTTATCATGCCATAGATAATGAACTAATGATCGAAACAGGTCAAGAATTTATTCGTAGATTGCCTGATGTTGGTAGAAGATACCCTATATCTCAGGGCAGTAATTATTTTCATAATAAGATAGTTATGATTTTTTCCTTAAATGTAACTTGATAAATCTAGGATGGCGTCGCATAAAAGTTACATAGCGGGAAACATTTTTGCTGTTGACTTTACGTTGGTGACTAAGCGAGAAGAAATGTTCATTAATGTCTGAAATAGTTTTTAAAACACACCAGAGCTCGTTATCAGATAGCATTCATAAGTTATAGCACTTAGCGTACACCTCCCGCCTAGCGCTGACACACCGAAAGTTTGTTTGCTAATGTGGCCCGTAGGCTATCTGCCCGACAGGGTTTGAAGGAGGGAAGGTGATGGTGTGAAGTTAAACTGTGAAATGAAATGGAACTTGTGTTCATTATAAATTGTCCGCCTCGTTGCGCAGTGACTAGCATTCTTGGCTGTCACTGTGCTGTCACCGTGGAGGCCCGGGTTTGAATCCCGGCTCTGCCAAGAAATTTAATTCTGTTCTGAGGGCTGGAACGGGGTGTACTCAACTTCACGAGACAAAACTGAGAAGAGGCGGGTTCGATTCCTACCTCAGCCATCCTCGAGGTGGTTTCTGTAGATCGCCTTTGTTCGTCCCGGGAATGAACAAGGGTTCGTTAATGGTGCAGAGTTAACGTTTCTGTGCCAAAGGAACACGGCAGACACCCATGACGAAATGACAGGTGAAGTGTATGAAAAGTGGTTCGCCAAGCAATTGCTGACCAATGTTCCCGAAGGATCTAGCCTAGTAATAGACAATGTGGGCTATCACAGCAGAGAAATATGTTCGTTGCTTGCCACCATACCAGAGTGTACTAAACGTCTCATTCAAGAAACAAAAAATGAATAATATAATTTCGGCTGCATACCCCCACTTAACCACACAAAATTTGGTAAATTACGTGGACCACAATATATATTATTATTATTTTATTATTATAATCATTATTATCATTAAATGTCATATTATAATTTATTATAACCTATGATATTCGAGAAAATGTAATATTATAACATGTTATAATATTATCATATTCATGAATTGAAAATTATAAATTATTATAATTTGTGCATTAAAATCTGAACTTCAGTGTATCATATCTAAATATTGTACAGTCGTTCGCTTCAAGGCATGAGGTACAGTTATATACAACAAACAAATATTTTTGGAAATTTCCCGAGTTTTGCATAAACATATGCCTGTATACGAGTTATGTTACATCATGTGCCCGGCCTTGCAGAACTTGGTTTATGCAGCAGATCTGGCATCAGCGCGCTCCATTTAATGCGTACTGTCTTTTAAGGTAGAGACGCACTAAAGGGCTAGTGGAAAGTTATTCAAGAAGCGTGTGAATTGGCAGAGGAAACTATTACAAAATCTACAAGCAATTAGTGTCGTGTCGACAACTTCAGCTCCCGTAGGCGCGGGAAAATCTCTTCCTAACCTGAATGCTCAACTTACTCCCAGCGAGAATGCTCTTCCTTCCACAGCTGGCAGTGCTTCTCGTAGGAAGTTGAAGGACATTGAACAGAAGTATAATTCGTTGGATAAAGGAAAGGAAGCGTTTGAATTGATTGATATATCTATATTGTCTGAAGTACTTCAAAATAATGTCTGCTGTAAACATTGCTATGGTGGAAACACTACTCTGAAAGTTGATTCTCACATTGGCCTGGCTGCTCAGTAGCTCAGTAGCGATTGTAAATACAGTACACAGTTTTTTAATTCCGTTTCAGTGAATGTGAATGATATTGATCTTTACAGTGTAAATATTAGACTAGTGTATGGATTACGTGCAATCGGTAAAGGCAAGTCAGCAGCTGACATGCTATGTGGTGTGTTGAATCTTTCCCGCCCTCCATCCAAATTTGGACCAATGCTATGTGGGGTGTTGAATCTTTCCCGCCCTCCATCCAAATTTGGACCATATAATAGTGCCTTGGGGTCTGCAGCTGAGGACGTAGCTCAGAAATCTATGCAGGAAGCAGTGGAAGAAGCAGTTCAGGACAATAATGACGACCGCGACCTCAAAGTAGCCCTTGACGGTACCTGGCAAAAAAGAGGGCACACCGCCAACAATGGTGTTGTCACAGCTACCAGCGGAGATACAGGGAAGGTAATTGATGTTGCAATAATGTCCAAGTATTGCCGATGTGTTGGTAGGCTGAAAAATATACATGTTGATAAGTGTATTGCCAATTATTATGGCAAGTCTGGAGGTATGGAAGTTGCTGGACTCAAGAAAATATTCCATCATTCTGCTCAATGGTATAACGTTCGTTACATGAATTATCTAGGGGATGGTGATTCCAAGGCCTTCAAGGAACTTTTAGTAAGCAAACCCTATGGGAATGTTCACATATCCAAGCTTGAGTGCGTAGGACATGTACAAAAGAGAATGGGCACTAGACTTAGACGACTGAAGACAGCTTCAAAAGGAAAGAAACTAGGCGATGGAAATACATTAGATGGAAGAGGGAGGCTGACTGATGCAGTAATTGACCACATTCAGAATTGTTATGGACTAGCCATCAGACAAAATACAGGCAACTTGGAAGCAATGCGGAAAGCTGTATGGGCTCTGTATTATCACACTGCCTCCACAAATGAGGCTCCCCAGAATGGATTATGTCCTGAAGGTCAAGACAGCTGATGTAAATATAATAAGGGGAAAATAACTGGAAAGACCTACAATCATCAACGTAGCTTACCAGCAGTAATAATGAAGGAAATCAAACCTATTTTCACTGACTTGGCTGATAAAAACCTCCTCAAGAAATGTCTTCACAGGAAAACCCAGAACCCCAACGAGTGTGTCAATAGCGTAATATGGAATCGTCTACCTAAAACAGTCTTTGTAGGTATAAACACGCTTCATTTTGGTGTTTACGATGCTGTAGCGTCTATTAACCAGGGGAATATCACTAAATGTCAAGTTCTAGAGATGTTGGGATTGCATCCTGGCAACTGAACAGAGCACGCAATATTGACCCTAGATCAAGTTAGACTACAAAATGCAGATAATGCTGAACGAACCTTTGCTAAAAAGGCAAGAAGTGCCAATAGAAGACTTCAGGGCGACTTCGGGGATGTTGAAGACGATCCAAGCTATGGAGCAGGGATGTTTTAACTTTGAACTCAATTTCCCGTAAATTTACTTTTTTTGTGTTCAGGGAACATTTTCTCAGCTTCTGCTAGGCCTAGAACCATGAAACTTTGAGTAAGAGTTCATTGAAGTGATTTACATACACTGAAACATTTTTATGTGTATATGTTCCTTACAAAAAATATTATAGCTGATAATATATCAAAGAATGGTGATGAAAAAATTCTTTGTCAAAAATCATATATATGTCCCTCATTATTCATGGTAGAAAAATAATATTGTTTCAGTATATGTATATTTCCCGTGTTTGTACAATGTAAAAATTTGAGCTATGTAGCTAGCATGGTTACCAAGAAAATGTATCTTAAATTTAACATTGTGAAGATAGGCGATTCCATTTCCCCTAATAGACCTCCTTTCTCTTCTTCACTCACCCTCCACTTCTTGTATTCCACAAGGCCACATTCTTTACTCATCCCTACCCAAAAATACACCACTTGTCAGTTGACATTCTGTGAGTATTGTTGTCCTTGTGGAACATGAATAATATTGTGTTCACTTTTATTGCTGTGTTGAGTTGAACTGTAGTTTATTATTACTTTACTAAGTGAGGTATCAGGGAAAAGAATAGGCCAGATGATTCAGCTAAGAAGCCCCAAAAATTGTACTTGATAATTTAATGCTAGTTTGCTTTATACATAGTCAGTAATCTACAGTACCGGTACTAATCGATGCCGGAAGAGTAAATCTTGTGTGTCTTGAAATAACATTAAGGAGAGCGAAAGAAAACTTTTAACATTAATAATACATGACTTAAAAATTATATTAATATGATACAGTAGTAACTGTATATTCACTTTCACAACATCGAACAAATCAAATAATCCAAGTTTCCTAAAAGTTTTGAAATGAAATATTCCCTGCTTATTTTCAAGCTTTTGCACATTGATAGGTGCTAAAAAAAAATCGAATGCTGTCAAAATCAACACAAAAAGAGTGTAAATAAGGTTTTGTCATATTTGCTTTCAGTGATCATCTCATTTTGCCCAAACCCTCATCCCCAATGCAATTTTGACTAGTCCCCTCCCCCAGAAGCAAATCCTAGTAATGCCACTGTAGTAACATAATTCCTATAAATGTCTTACAAAAGCTATTTCTGTCAAATGTCAGGGACTTAAACACAAAAAGTTTTCTATTTTTGACAAGATGATTAAAAAAGAAAGCATTTTACTCAATAGAAGAATTTCCACCTTCTGATGCAAACAATATGATGTGAGATCTCGCTTGAACGATTGTTGACAATGCCTATTGGCTGCTCATAGATATTATTCATGATCATTTCACTAAGCAACATGCTCATCATGTTCTTTTTGCAAGGGAAAGCCTCCCAATTGTTTTCATGCAAAGTCTTAAACCTCATCCCAACTTTATGGAACTAGAAAATGAGATACGGGAACTTACCTCCATCTGAGCAACATGTGGTTGCATTACGTATTGGGGCAGCCAGGGTGCAGTAGGAAGCGAATACCCTTGCACGGCCTGGGTGCCGTAATGTCGCCCATATTGTGCCAATGCTGGCAACATGTGTTGTGTGGCTACTCCATTCTGGGCCATGGCACTTGTGTCATAGCTCACTGGTGCACCCTGAAGCAATACGAAACATATACACTTTAAAAAGAACACATGTTCAGATAGATTATGGACCAACAATTACAATGTGATGAACTTTGTTTCTGACAGCTTCTCATGCCAATCTTATGTTTCAGCATTGACCCTTTATTTGTTTCACTATATATATATATATAATATGATTAATAGCAACTATTCTTGGGTCAGAGAGTAAATGCTTAGTTGTAGGAATGATACAGTTATGGGTTCAAATTCCCTTTGAACTGCTGTGGGTTCAGAGTAAGTGCTCATTTGATGTTACACTAAAACTTTAGGAATAATACAGGATTCATGTACTCTGGTATGCATGGAATCTTGTTAACCTGGGTTAACATGATGGCTGCTGTATTTTGTAATCGAGGCTAAGATTTGGAAGGAGGCAGCCATGACCTGCCTAGGGTAGAAGTGGGGGAAAAATATGGTATTCCACTTCGAGGCCAGCTGAGGTAGGAATCAAACCCATCTCTTCTTAATGTTGCCTTATGAGGCTGAGCGTATCCCATTCCAACCATCAGACCAGAATTAAATTTCTTGGCAGTGCCAGGAACCAAACCCAAGGCATTGGGATCCATTCTCAACACATATCCCCAAGACCACAGATGGCAGCACCCAAATAAGGTTAGTATGGGCCTAGTTTAAGAGTATTTTATTGATACTCATACAGTTGAATATGTATGTATGTACAATAGAAAAAGGTCAGTAAATAAGTAGGCTTATCCTGTAGAACACAGGCTATTTCTTACAACCTAACTCACCACAGGTTGGTCATGTGAGAATTACATTCATTGTTGTCACAGCACTACAAATTCCACAGTACTGTATAAGTAAAAATTACCAAACTTAAGTTAATAACAAAATAACATTTAAGCTGGCTGCATGATTTTGAAAGAGCTACATTACAATACTGAACAGAAACCACAATTTTGACTGTTTATCCCAAAGTAGTCCTGCCCTTACTGGAAGAACACAAGCATCTTATTAACTGCGCATACAATGCATTATGAAGGCATGGCTGTTACGGTGTGCCTGCAGAATCTGTTCATCGAGAGTATCATACATCATATTTCTTCAACTGGGTTGTATTGAGCACAGCACATTTTCAACTAATCTACCTTCCTTTGTCGATTCAGGTAAGCCAGTGACCGGCAAGACTGCTTTGTATAAGCTCGTAAGAGCCAGGTCTGATGTGCCTTCTTCTGCCGCAACTAATACCGCATGTCAAAGATGCTGAGAAGCTAAAGCAAGAGCCACAAGCCCCAGCCTGTCGATCAGCCAGCAAGATGTCTGGCTGTATACAAGTTCATAGAAGCCAGGTCTGATGTGCACTCTTCTGCTGCTAACAATGCTGCATGTCAAGGATGCTGAGAAGCTGAAATAAGAGACATGGGACCCAGAGATGGCCTGTGAAAATCCTGTAAACTTCTTTTGTTCTCTCACCCACCATATAAAAAAACATAAAACAAGACCTATCCATTTTTCAGAAATAATTAAATTACTATCATGTAAGAAAGTTGGATGAAATTTGGGAAATTATGACCACTGTCATAGCGTATGGGCCTAGCACATTCCCCCTTTTACTGTAAGCGAATGAGCAACATTTTTGTGCCTGACAGGGCATTTACATTGGTACTGGTCCAGCTACAAACAAACAAAAATGAGAGAAAGAAAGACCAGAGTGAACAACAACAAAATACTGGGGGAAATGTTTCATTAACACCAGTCTTTTAGCAATGCTGAAAAAGAGAAATTAAAATCTACAAGATGAGAATTTTGAAAGCACAGAAGTAAAATATGCTAATCTTCAAAATTAGAACAATTAGAACATGAAATGTAAAGAGCAGGGATAAAAGGGTCATGGGTGTACTGTAGACAGAAATAAAAAGCACTACTATAAAGAGCGATGAAGGGCTGAGCATTCTTTATTGCGTGTATGGCACTGTTCATTCCGTTTCTGGCCTGGGGGATGCGGAGGCTATATCTGGCATGGAAGATGAATACTGTGTGATCAGCATTACACCTAGCCCTAGATTCCCCAGGATGGAATATGCCAAATGGATGAAAATTCTCTTACTCTTCCTTTTAGAGTTGGTTGGCGAGAGCCAGACACCTCGCAGATTAAAAGGTGCAAAAATCCCTGCAGCTACCAGGGATTAACCCAGGGTCCTTACAGTTATAAAATTAACACCTTATCTATTTAGATACTGTGCCTGATAACTTTCACAGGGTACAATGGACAGACCAGAGGAAAATTAATTTCGATACTGCAGTAAGTAAAGAGAAGAAACAAAAGAATTTTGATCTGGAGAAGTACTTCAGAAAGACTTCCAACACAAACAGATGACAAGATACCAGATATAATAATTTAATTCATCTTACCTCGCCTGACTCCCTCCACATTCGCTGCTCAGGACTTTTGTACATGCTACGTTTCTTGTTACCACCGTCTGCAAACTTGACCAACAAAGGTTCTTTACTGCCTGGAAGGGGGCTGCCATTGAACAACTGAATAATCTGTTCACATTTTTCTTTTGATTCCATCCTGAAAGAGAGACATTTTTCTTTTGATTCCATCCTGAAATAGAGGATGAAGACAAATCATCTTAAGAATTACCACAGTTCAGACACTCATGTTTCAGTATTCAGAGTGAGGTGTTTGTTGCTGTTGTTTCATTTAGGGACTTGTGACACCAGGGTGGAATTCGTCTGATGATCTGTGTCAATGTGATGACTGTACCAGTGTGTAACTAATTATTAAGGTCTACGATTGGAGTAGGAGCACCGGGACTTGAAATAAGGTACTATCCCAACATTAGCCAGGAACAAGCATAAAAACAAATTCAGATTCAGGATGACCACTATCAGTGCAGTTGCTAGGCTAAGCTGGGGGTAGAGAGGGATTTAACATTAATAGTTTCAAAACCAAGTTCTAGTCTTTTTTCACTTCAATGAAAGCCTGAATAAAAAATACTATATTGGCTGTTGTGCCTCTACCCTTAATAACAGTGCAATATTGCACTAAAATCCCTCATTTGATACATACAGTCTTCGACACTGCAGTTTCAATTACAGTATATGAACGTGTGTCAAGTTATAGTTTCTGACACAGCTAAAAGAAAACCCACTGAAAGCCGTCATGCAGTGAAACCTGTACAAAACAGAAGTGATCGGGTCCCGAACAAATTTGTTTTAACGTCACCATATTTTTCAGGTAAGGCGTCAAGATATCTTTTAAATTGTTAAAGCCAGAACTTTACAATAAACATGTTACAAATTAAATAGTTCTTTGGAAATTCATTGTTGAAACATCTTGAGAAATGCCATTTATAGCAACAGATTTTGTTACTCTCAGGAACATAGATCCAGAAAAAGGCACATTATTGAAAACATTGAATAGAATGACCACTCTCGTCACTTTCATTTATTTCCTTTTAATTTCCTTCTCATGTCACTGTTACAACCCAAAAATCATTCACTCATTACATGTTCTTTAGATCTTAAGTTTTACTGTAACCATTTGAAGTAAATAATTGTACTTATGACTGGTGCCCTTAGCCCAGACCTGTTGTGGATGCACCGAACCTCTCAGGCTAGGGCAAACAATGAGGCAGGGCTAGTGCTTTACTTGAGCCTATCAGGAAACAAGAGGAAATGTGACACGATGGCAGCGATGACCATTGTTTTAAAGGTCGAAACATAAAGGTCATCTGCCCCTAGAAATGTGACAAGGTGGAACATTATCAAAACTAGAGGCTGAAATAATTTGTCATAGATACGGTGTATATATGAAGCGATTTTAACACAAAAATAATTCTAAAAAAGTGAGATCAGAACATAATTCTAAGAAACCATAATATTGGTCATTTAAAATATGTTTAATGAAATATAAGTAACAGCGAGTAGATGGCAGACCATACTGCGCATCCGTTCGTGCATGAAGGAGTTAAAACGTGGCTCTAAGTAAATCACCGAGATTTCGTTACTTTATGGGAATACTAAAAGTAAAATATGTTTATGACAATGGAATACCAATAGCAAGAAAGAAGAGTACAGAAATAATATATTCGGGGTGGGATTCGAACTCGTTTGGTTCTGAATAATTTAGTCCCAGCAGGCAATGCTACCACTTTTGCCACCAAGACAAGAAAGAGGAAGAGTAATATTTAGGTAAGTAAACAACTTATACACACAACCGCCAGTTTATGTTCTTCAATACTTCCCTTCCTTTAGAATTATATTCCAGTAAATCTCAAGGGAACATCATAAACAATGATCAGTGCAACGCAGTGCAGCTCCTGTCCGCCTTGTCTCTAATGGGAGAAAGCGAGTGTGCGCATGTGTGTGCCAGGAATGCTATATTTTTAGCCTATTTTCAATTTTGAAAAAATAGGCTTATGAGATCACCTTTTGTCCGTGTGTGTGTGTGTGTGTGTGAGGTGTGTGTGTGTGTGTCCTAATAAAATCTAAATGGCTGAAGCGATTTCAATGAAACTTGGTAAGTTAACAGCGCTATTCCCGGCGACCTCGACCGTGCCCTTCAAATTTTGTTACGTCTCACCAATCCAACATGGCGGCTGTGCGAAATATTTCACTAGCATTCAATATCTCCGAAACTATTACCGATATCGCCCTGAAATTGTGTGCGGTGATAAAGGGTACTACTAGAAGTACTCCTATGAGACTTTCAAAAACCTGGTGACTACAAAACCAACATGGCGGCCAAGCGAATTTGAGACTTTTAAATAGACTTTTCTCGCGATTTAACTATCCAAACGTAATGAAACTTGGTACAGCAATTGTTTATACACATTGTAATGCACTGGAGTCTAATTTAGTTCAATTGTTTACATAACCTCAAAATGGCGGCTGTGCCAAATATTTCACTGACATTCTATATCTCCGAAACTATTACAGATATCACCCTGCAATTTTGTAAGGTGATAAAGGGTACTGATACAAGTTTACCTATGTATATTTCATAAACCTGTAAAGTACAAAACGAACATGGCGACCAAGCGAATTTGAGACTTTTCTCGTGATTTAACTCTCTGAGCGCAGTGAAATGTGGTACAGTAAATGATTTTGCAGATTGTAATGCACTGCCATCTAATTTAATTCAATTGTTTACATAACCTCAAGATGGGGGCTGTGCGAAAATTTAAAATTAAGTTTTTATTTCTTGTGTCGTAATCATGCGATCGAAGTGAAAGTTTGAATAATGAACCTAGGCAATAATTGTCCTTGAATGGTACATAATTCTATGGCCTATACATTTAACAATCCTAAATGGCGAGCTTCCGAAATATTTAGACGGTTCTCAATATCTATGAATCTTTTACAGCAACCAAACTGAAATTTTTTAATGTTCATAGAGACTATGAACATATGTTCACCTATAGGACTTTCAGTAACCTGGTGAGCACAAATCCAACATGGCGGCGACGCGAAGTATAAATATTTAAATGGACGTTTCTCGCGAATTAACTATCCGAGTGCCGTGAAACGTTGCACGTTAAATGCTTATACAAATGTTGATCCACTGGCATGTAATTTATTTCAATTGTTTGCATAATCACAAGATGGCTGGTGTGCGTACTTTTAAAATCTCGTTTTTACTTCTTGTGTTCTAATCATGCGATTGAAGTTTGAATACCACACGTACACAATAATCTTAATGTAATAGTACAAAAATAAAAATCCAACCTGGCGACCATCTGAAATATTTAGACGGTTCTCAATATCTACGAATCTGTTACAGCAATTAAACTGAAATTTTGTATGTTGATAGAGGCAATTAACATGAGCAGGATATATGAAATTAGGCTGTATAGTTCTCCACGGAACTACTTGTTTTTAAATAATGTCACACTGCAAATCTAGAGGCCAAGAGCTTTCGTCAGAATACTTTACAAAGTCAAAAGGTTCAGCCGTTCTCTCAATCTCGCGGCAACAAGAATCGCCTTACAGTTTTCAATATGTACAGTAGATTACCCAGTCAGTGTTTTGTAAAAAATTTTGTATTTTTATTTCAATTTACAGTGAATATATTTTGCAATTTGAGTTCATACTTAACCGATTTGTAATGCATGAACTTCAGAGGTATAATAGTGAGACACTGATCGTAAGGCCTGTGGTAACATACGAAGCCCAATTCTAGGTGATCCAGTTCCAGCCATCGGCTGGGAGGGGACATGCAAGCAGCGGTAAACCAAGCGAGCCTGGACAGAGTTTGCACGGCTGAAGTGCCTCCATTACAACATTACTTTTCCAGCACTTCATTTCTCTTAGTTGAATCACTTTCACACTGTCCCTTAACGATAAAGCTACATTCTTACGTGATACTGATGATTACAAGATGCACTGAATATATTTCATTGACTAACGAAGGAAGCCATACCCACTGGTAACAAAACAGATACTGTATCTTATGATAGGGTATTCAATCCTTACCGCATTCTTGGAAGCAATATGTGCCAACCCTCGAGCCTGCCATTCGTCCAACTCTCTTCCATTAGGATTGCAGGGCAAGGCCCAAATTAACGGCTTAGTAACAAGAACGACTGGTCTAACCGTACAAAATCACCATTACAGAATGCTGCAAAAACATAGGTAGTTTTTCTTCCCGGAAAATACATATGGTTAGGAAATATAGTTTCCTTCTAAATAGGTTGTTTTAACATATTGCTTGCATTTTTAACAAAACTGACCAAATGTATCACAGGAAAAATACTACACAATTTATACAATTTTTGCAACGATCCCAAAAATATTCCATGACTGTTGTTATTCTGGTCTATTCACATTCCAATTTGGGCAGGTTTCACCGTACAGTACTAATGACTATGAAAAATGCCATGCTAGATCTGTATTGACTGTAGTTTGTGGGAGATTAAATGATAAGCTAAAGTCAATACCAACGTCTAAAATTGGGGAAGGGGGCCCCAGGACTTGAAGTAAGGTAACATCCCAGCATTAGCCTAAAATAGAGAGTGAAATACAGGGGAGGGAAACACATTCAGGGTGGCTCATTATTTTGTAATTTAATACGTACCAATCCTGAAGACATTACTCCTTTTTCCTCTCCCTTGATGAAGGTGAATATCCCACCATCTGGCTGGAACACTTCCCGTGGACATACTGAGTTGGCAGTATAATTTCCAGAAAGAAGCACGAAACCATAGCATACTCTACCTGTCTCACTTGGCCCTTTGTTTCTTTAGTGATAATTATACTCATTTTGAGGACACCTTATCAAAATATAGAACATTATTTGGTTGAATCCCTTCTCTGTATCTTTCCACTCCTAATATTCCTAATCTTTCTTTGAATACTTGTGTGTGTACATGAAAAGGTACCAGTTCCTGGTTTCTACCGGGTCATCAATTTAAGTCTTAGGTCTCTCCTCCGATACCAACTGGGGCGCGGCAAGCTCTCGACTGACACCCGTCGCTGGCCGGTAAAAGGTGTGCGAATCCTCCCCGCTAATTTGCATCAACATACAGTTGTTTAATTGCAATTTCAAGTGAAAATATTATCTACAAACTTACCTGGTTTTACAGGAAATGTTCTAAGTGTTGTCCGTCAGCTCGCAAGCACGCCTGGCACATCGTAAACAAGTTTCCAGAGACAAGGCGAATTTCTCCCTGGGTGATGTTCGTTATAACTTGCCGAGAGCGGACCCAGTGGAGCGGAACATTTTTACAATATTGTGTATCATGTGCTTATATGGAGGACGGATACCAGGAGATTTCCGAATGAATCAAAACTGCACTCTCTAACAGAAAAATACTTCCCATAACAAAGCACACTGAATACACGTTGTTGTATAGAATACATCACTTTCAGGCAATATAAAATGTAAAATTTCCCCGAGACTGCACTGTATGATATGTCAATTCCACTAGCACCTCACAAACTTCAGACACCGGAGATACTGACAGCTTATTGCAACATTGCCGATCTTAACGCACGTGTTCATTAGGGAGATAAGGCTGCACCTGCCAAGATCACCTTGACCGACCTAGTGGCGCGTACAGAACAGATTTTAAATGATGACCCTGTAGTTTAGGAGATATTACTGTTTAAACTGGAAACTGGCAAATCTTTAAATCCAGTTACCTTGTATAGTAACACTATTCTAACGCAAAACTAAACACAAACAGAATGTGAAGTCCAAGGTAAGTTCCAACATGCGAAATTAAGGTACTTAAGCTGAGGTGACCATAAGTCCGGTTTGATATCTATATCCCACCCTATTGGTTTCAAGCAAATTAAGCATTCATTCAGGTTTTGAAGGATTATAATCATTATTATTATTATTATTGAAAACATTTAAATGTATCATACTAAAGGCAATCAAGCACTCTCGAGTCTTATTTTTGTACTAATCCACTGTCATTTGCCAATCTTCAGAGGTTTTATGTATTTACTTTTCAAAACAATGGCCAACATAACTGCAAGTTGACCACTGTAACTACAGTGAGGGCCCTCCCTATAGAACGGGGACTAGCAGAGGCCATGTGGCGGCTGGGGCACTGTGTATTGCAGAGAGTCGAGCAAGGCATTGGCGCTAGTAGCAGCGTAGCACCGAACTAGTTTAACACATTTATAGTTTTTAACGTAAGTTATTTAATAATCATAATTACTTACATGAATTTCACGGTAATAGCTGGAAATGCTGTCCTTCAATATCTGAACACACGTTGCGCCGACGTAGGAAGTTTCGGTGCACTCACTGTAATTCATCCTCACTGTCATATTAGTGCAGTTATTTAGTTCCCGAGGGACTCCTAAGTACGTGGATTGTTTCTGTATAATGTTTGAGGTTCCCCCAAAAGTAAAATTTGCACGGCACTGAAACTTACGAACACATTTACTGCAAACTTCTTCTTGAGAAGATAAATATCAAATAGGAAAATTCAATGTTTTGTTTTATACCTAACCATGTTCATGGAATACAAGGCAGGCTACAGTACTTGACCAGAAGTCTAAATTATCATAACTGAGGTATCTTGCCAGCTGCGTATGTAATAAATGCTACGACAACACCCAGGGCTTTCCGATCCTCTGTTGCAATCGGTACATACTATAAATCAGGTGGCGAGCCATTGCGACTTGTCCGCGGCACGGCCTCTGGGAAGCTCCGTTCTATACGGGGAGCCCCCATTGTACAAATTATATAAGTCTTGTTCGCTCTCGCCAATAGGTCTATTTTGTAACCTTTGTATTTCCCTACGGGTTTGAAATACTCTTTAATTTCACTGCCCCATTATTCTACTATTTGCCTTCGTTGCAGTGAGAGCACGGTCTCCTCTGTATGTTAATGTTTATTAATTTATCAACTTGTGTTTCGATTGTATTAATGTTACCAAGTAACTTATAATTTTAACTCACCATCTTGAAGTATGTTTTAGAGCTCCTCTCTACAAATCTTTTCACTTATGTACCGAGACGGCCTGTCCGCTTCTCTGGGCGGTAGGACAAATTCTATACGCTGATTGGCTGTCAGCTTCCCCCAGCTGGTTCCTGTTGACATCATCTTCCTGACGTCACGCAGCTATTTAACTCCTGGATTCTCTATGATATCAGCTTAATCTCTCAGCTCAGGCTCTTGAGCTTACTTTCAACTTACTCTCCTCTCAACTTGGGCTACTTTTGCTGCTAGGCTGCTCTGCAGTTCCACAAGTTCATAGTGTGCAGCCGTAGCACTGTTCTTGCCAGCACTTGAGGTGCTCAGCTACAAACTCTACCTGGAGGATTTTCATGCTGTTCTACTTGGCCTGCTCAGCTACCCGAGTTGCGTCATTAGCAAGCTTCTCGACTGGTGGAATCCCCCCCCCTTCTCAGAATTCCGCTGCTCATCATTTCTCTACCTACAAGGATGAGAATCCTGGATGGAACCGAACCTGGACACTTTGCCACTCCTGAGCGGGCCAACGCATCCCATTCCGGCTGCTTGGAGAGACTGCGTAGCTTGCCTCTTTCAACTGGGAGCTCGAGTGTTCAAGGGCCCATCTTTCCTCGCTTGCTGCCAGTACTGTACTGGTCTTATTCTCTTCATCAAGAACTTCTACCCGCAAACAAAGATAAGTTTCTATGTACCTGCATTACTCATGGTCGGTTCGTCCAACTGAAAGTTTATTACCATCGGCTCCTTTTATAGGGTTCCGATTAA
This sequence comes from Meconema thalassinum, assembly GCA_946902985.2. Lineage (NCBI taxonomy): Eukaryota > Metazoa > Arthropoda > Insecta > Orthoptera > Tettigoniidae > Meconema > Meconema thalassinum. Next base: position 387,207,868 of record OX336389.2, read on the forward strand.
AGAGCCCTCACAGTATAGTAATATTTCACTGTTTGTGGAATTCTGCATTAACTGAGGAGCATTTTAAAACATATTACGTGTTTCTTAGCTTGCAAGTGCTATTTATTTTCCTGGAGAGAATATTACTCATAAATTTGAAATGGAAATCTATTTTTAGTGTGATATCTTTATTAGAAACATCATTTTTACAAACCTTTTTATTAATTATAAATTTATTGTTGAATTTAAAATAAAATTACAAAAGAAAACAAATATTGGTCTCTTCCATATTTCCTGGTTCACAATATTCCTCTTATGGGTCCGAAACTCCTAAACTTGTCTAAATCCCTAATGGTAACACACCATCACGTGTAAACCTCCACTATGTAAACAGACATTGTACTGAATACAGAATCGTATTGAAATAGATTCAATTGCCTCACAGATTTCGGCTAGACTATGGTCATTTGCTAAACCAATTTTCAAAATGTTATGTAGTAGCAAGTTAGTTCTTGTTTAATCTCTGGCCATGGTAACGGAATGATTAACAATGTACCTGTTATTTTAGTGTCATTCGGCAGTATAACAGGCAGCAACGCTTAATTACCGTACTTTCATGTAAAAACAGTAGATTTTTACAGTGTCCCATTTTCAATTCTTAGCATTTCGGTCACTGTTGAGCAAAATTAAAAGCAAAGCTCACTTTTCTAGATGATACGCCTTATATGCTGAAAACCGTGATTTACTACTGTGATACAAGTGTGTGCAAACTAGAAATTGTATAACTTAACACCTAACAATGGGGCCTTTTCTTGTACGCACACTATAGGCTAATTATTATTTTTAATTCCAAACTTAAAAGGGTTTCAAGGAGCTAGTTCCTCATCTGTCTCATCTCATCCCTGTACTGGCTTTGGCCAACTTTCAGTTGAACATACTGTCTATCTTCTTTTCATTTCTCATGCCATTTCTTTTCTTTGAGCACTACTGTATTCATTCACAAATAAGGGAAAATTCCAATCTCACCTGGCAAAGCCTACTCCTTTGCTCTGTCCCTCAGTATCCCGAAGGATTCTTGTAGAAATCACCTGACCATACTTGGCAAGCAGACTGTCCACATCATTTTCCTTAAAAGTAGGAGGAAGATTTGCGATGTACAGATTAGTTGGGTCTTGCTCTTGTTGCTGTCAAACAGAAAAGGTAAAGTTCAAGAAAATTTTGAGTTTTTCATAATCATATGATTACACTTTTAATTGTGTATTAATGATGCACAGTGAAAAAGATCTCAACATGTAAGTACTAATGGCCATGGGTCATGGGGAGGGATTTCTTACAGTAAACACATTGCTACTGCATCAGTAATACAAGGAATTTAAAAGTATCTTTAACAAACCCCATTATTGATACTGTGTCAAGAGTTTGAAGCAATACGCAAACCTTACAACCATTTTTTTCTTCTTTTGTATATAGTTTAACAGTAACCGAGTTCATGACTCAGTGAAATTGAAAAAATAGTTTCTATTTTTCACTTTAGCACCAAGACAGCATAGTGTTGCTATTGTTACAAAAGCCCCAATTTAGGGGAATTAGTCTTGATTAGGTACAAATAGAAATTCATGTATCTGTGGATTGACTACTTTTAACCTATTATCAATCTTTACACTATCTCCTTCAGTGATCAAAAGTGGTTTTGGTTTTGGTGACCCTGAGCTTTAAACTCAAAAATTACTGGACAATTACAAAATGGATTTAATTACCAAATTGTGTGTTTCTCTGGGAGGGTTTGAAGTTATGCACTATCTCTATATGTATTTGGGAAACTAAGTAGTGATGATAAATGTGGAGTACCAAGGCAGACCAGGTTCAGATTCCACGTAAAAACTGAGATTCCGTGGCTCACGATTGCGAGATAAACGGTCATGTAAAACTACAAACTTCCTTTTTTCCTACCTAACAAATTTTAAAATGTGTGCAGATAGATATAGATAGGTAGATAGATAAGTAAATCGGCATGTACTCTAAGGAACATCAATGGAGGATCTCCTATTCCTCGTGCCCTAGACACAATCACTAAGTTCTTATTAGAACTAGGGTTCACAATACATTTTTGAGACCAATTCCTTGGTTTACATCACATATGATATGCATACAGAAGGGCATGTGTGCTAAACCTACAAAAGGGAACTGTAGCAGCTGAATAGAACTGTATCATTTCGCCAATTGCACAGTACATTTACAGAACACACTAACTACAGGTACCAACAATGCGAAAAGTCTTTTGATTTTTTTTCATATTGGCCATGTATGTCTACACTTGTAGACTACCGTATATCAATTGCACTACAGGTACCGGCAGTCACTAATGGTGAAGCTGCGAAGTGCAAGATTAGCAACTTGACAGTACAGCATAAGCAAAACCATGTCTGACTGCACATTAAATCAGGTCTTTTGCAATTTACAGTACGGTACAGTATATGATTTCAACATAAAATACAGCACCACTTGAATTATTTTTTAAAATTTTATGACTTTCATGCTTGTTTTTTGTTGTTGTTTTGAATTAGTAAGAAAATGTGAAATTGGTTCAAAATATTACATTTTCACTTCTCAAATTCGTCATTCCTGAGATTCACAAAAATTACATGATTCTTTTCTCTGTAAGTACTGTATTTCTTTGTAAAAATTGGTTAAATATTTTTAATATTTATTGCTCTGTAAACTTACTGTAAGTACCCTGTGCTTGAAATTTTTCAATGGGAGGACTTACTCTTATGTCAAATGATCAAAAGAATGACTACCAAAATATGTACTCTTGGATTTACATGTTAGGTTATTTTAGTCTTCATTGAAGGTTTACTGCTAGGCTATAGTACAGGCAGTTCCAAATCCACGAGTTTGAGTATGAGTACTCAGTAGTAATGCTCGGAGCACGGTTGGAGAGGGACTAGGAGTGACAGCCAATACGTCACTGGGCGAAGGTCATAGCACAAGTCTACACGCTTCTTGCCAGTTTTGATGTATCGACCGCAAAGTGATGGCAGCCCCCCCACAGCATAGCTGTATTGCATGTTGCAGGTTTACTCCGCTGCTCACGGGCGAGCTGCTCGGCTGGAACAGCCTGCTATAGTACCTAATTACAGGTAGATGTGGAGTAATTGAAATTAAAATCACAGAAAGGGTTGAACCAATTATACATTTTCTTACTAATACATTTTGAAGGTTGGAGTTTTAGATGTTTTGAATTAGTAATTCTTTATAAAAGTATTTACAAGGCAGACTATTCAAATCATTGTTGTGATTTATCAAACTAGTAAGTCAATTATAACCTTAAAAATGTATTAGTAGGAAAATGTAAGTAGGAACTTTAAATACTGTATGTACTATCCCAGCATTTTCCTGGAGGCAGTGTAGAAATACCTGAGGAATAACCACACTCAGGATAGCCACTGTCATTGCTGGGATTCAAACCTCCGATCTTCCTCCAGTTCCCCATAGTGGTTGTGGTCGTGGTATGACTACACCACAGGGTCTCTAACTTTGCGATCTTAAGAGACGGGACATTTTTCTCATGGAATTCGAGCCGTTGGACGAGACTCAGAAACTTGGAGAAACTCACATGCCGTAGAAAGGAATTGGCAAGAGGCAAGCAGTTAGACCACGCTTCTGTGCCATGAGACAATGAACATAACTGGATTACCTCTCATATCCTGCAGAATACTCTGGCCCTCAGTGGGATTCTGCCACTGTCGCCAGTGTTGAGTGAATTAGCACTGCACGGCATATCGCCGCCCTGCAGTGAAATTATTGTACATTGCTCTAGTGAGTGTGATACTAGATGTTCTTGCCCCCACCCCAACACACGTGATTTCTACTGGAGGGTGTACTTTCAGAGGAAGGGTTCTAAACGTCCCCACCATCGCCAAGAAATCTCTAGTTCATATAAGGACAGATGGTCTGATTTACCTAGATCATCTGATAATGTAATCTAAATCAATGTAGTGAAATAAGAATGAATTTTATTGTTAAAATCTAAGACTTGGCTAGTAAATAATGAATAAATCCATAGGAATAATGCTATTAGTTTTATGTCCATTTTAATAAATCCATATCATCATATCATCATCTTGTACAGTTTCCAGCCCCAGGCTGGGTCTGTTTGGAACATAAGCCTCGCCACTTAGTCCTTTCTTCCCACCACCTATCAACATTCCAAAACCAAGGGGGGATGCTGACAAGTACCATGTAATAACCACATTAATATAGGTGCTGTGAAATCTCTTTCGATGTTGTTAAATATGATACCCCCATTAGTCATGGAAGTGCAAATATATGGTAAACACAAGGTACGGTATATTATATTTTATATATATTATTTTATATTATATAAACAGCAGTATAAATGACAGCATGTAGTTCAGAAAGAATTAACTCGCACAAATATTAATATCATTAACAAAATAAAATATCTGTAAAAATGCAGATTTTAAGTTATATCTCATAAAAGTGTGTGATATGATGAATGATTTATAGGAGATGTGGTTCGTGACCTGTTACATTTATGGATTCAGTAAGTTAATCATGAAAGCTAATATACTTGCCATGCATATTCTGCACTAAATGGCCCTACAAATATTACATTATTATGCAAGGAATCTTTCTTGGAAGCTGTAAACAAACATTCATTGCCCATCCAAAGAGGTCACACCCTAACCAAGAAAATGTAAACACGAAGACAATACCACCACCAGTGCTCACGCTACTTTCTCCAAGCTAACTGACGAGAAAATAATTCTAAAGCATCCTCACCGCCCTACAAGGTATCCTATCATATCTCCTGGGTACAACTGATGGTAAGAGAGCAGCAATATACTGTGCCAAACAAGTGAAGCCCAACATGTATGTATTTCTTGCACATACATCCTCGGCAAAAGCCGGGAGGGGTGCAAGTGTACCCTGTAGCATCACCTGCTGTGCGCCCACCATTGTGATGACAGATGACCATTTTATTTCTCAACTGTCAATCCTAGGTTAATTCCAATGGCTCGGGGACCGGGTGTGTGCGAAGTCTTCATCATCACTTCATCGTCATTACGGCACGCAGGTCGCCCACGGGCGTCAACTAGAAAGACCTGCATTCTGCCTCTCCGGAGGCCACACAATCATTATTAATCCTAGGATTTCCAGAAATTTTGTAACTTAACAGCCCACATGTTCTAAATGAGGAGTTGAATCATACCCTTTTCAGGATGAACAATAACAGAAAGAAAAGAAAATGCCAACACACTGAAATATGTAAGACATTCTCTGAAGTTGTGGACGAAATGGAAACTGCAAATGCTCTCGCTGATCATTATGTGGGCAAACATCGTAATATTAGTGATTAGTTTGTATATTAAATCAATCAGTTCAACAATATGCCTTTATCCGGATGGCAATTTTCATTATTCTTTTGCAATGCTGTGTATGGTATGCAGCACTACTGTAGAAAGGTGTGGATGAAAGCTGCCCATGCTACGGTCATTGCAATTTGTAGTACAGCTGCATGGACAACCCCTCTTCTAGTTACCTTGCAGACAGACCACAAGGCCGAAGAAAGGTGAGCAGGGCTTGGAAACATTCAATGAGCCAGTTTATGATTGCAGATATGGCCAACTTGGATCTTCTTACATGGCTGTCACACGTTCATCAAAATTATGATTAACCATTATACCATATATTATCCGAGCTACTTGCCACACTTTTTCTACTATACCCTCAGTGTTACTTGTCTTTCAAAAATTAGCAATCAATATAATTACTATTCCTAAACACAAGATCAGACCATTTTACATCAAGAAAGAAAGTTTATTGTCTGAACAATCAGAAAAGCAGGTTAAAATCTAAACACCAGCAATAATCTTTGTGGAACTTACGATGGTGTTGGATACTTTTTACTATAAACCACATAACATGACTTCTCAATTTTGAGAAACAGTGTTCCCTATATGCTGAACTAGAAAAGGAATTTTTCACAGAACCCTTTCCCCTCCCAAGAGGAATATCTAATACCCTGAAAATCATGAAAAGGGTAGATACTCGACAAAATTGTAATTCCTTTCCCTCTCGATTTACGGGAAGTTAATGAGATTCTCCCCCCCCCCCCCCCCCCCCCCACAAGTGCTTACATCTGACACTCCTCGAGTGAAGAAGCTGCCGAGTTCTTCTACGTAACAATGAAAAACATTCAAAATACTAGTCCACTAGCCACTGTTTTCTATTAGGGGGCTAGGGACAATGTGTCCATCAGATCAGTACACTTGGATGTGACCCAAGTTATCTGACAGCACATATTTTTATGGTATATTTGCCAGTCAACATAAATTTATTTTGGAAAATTGCCATGGTACTACAGAGCCCTTTTGCATACATTGGGTATGGAATAATTTGAGACCAAGCCACAATCAACAGATTTCAACCATGGACTTCCAAAATGTGCAGCTCCCTTGTATGGCATTTTTACCAACTGAGTCATGCCAGCTAATGGTGTGTATTCTTTAGCCTACCTGGCATAATATTACTTCTCAACAGTTGCATTGTGCATGCTACAAAAATGCAGATTACAATAGTCTTAAAAAGATTCCGAGCAGAAAGCGGAACATTGAAAATTTAATTCTGTGTCTAAGAAAATCGTAAGTTTATGGGGTCATTAGAAATGTAATTGTAAGTCACATTTCTTGATCACCGGTTGGGTGGTACGACAATGTAGCACAAAAATTTCAAACAAACTTATAGCAAGTTGTAAAATACGAATTAGCTTCATCTCTACATTGAAATTTCATTCCTGAGATAACTATGCCCATCAGGTTCCTGTCTTACATTACATGATAGGTAACATTACTACAAAACATAACTATCATATAAAAAATATCTTGCGAACTAAATATTTTTCCTTCCCTAGTTAACCAAATTCATTATGAAAATCTTTTCAATGGCTCAAGTTATGAAATAGGACATTTATACATAAAGGAAAATCTTGCAATTGGAAGATTTTATTGTTAGTACTGTATCCTAAAGATGAAAAACTATTTATACTTGAACATCATTTCAAATATTATCCACTTGGTTATGAATGAACAGTGTGTCTGCTTCCAAGGTAAGTGTAGACAGAGAAAGAAGATATAGAGTTGGGTAAATCACCATATAACTTAATTATTAGCCTATATATCAAACAAAGACTTAATTTATTTACAAATATAAGGATAAAAATAACAATTTTACTCTATACAAAAAATTCTAACACCCAAAAGTCCCAAAATATTTTCATATCAACAGAACCGAAACACAAGAGGTTGAAAGGAAGAAGTAGAGTATTGTGTTATGGACTTCCAAAATTTCCTCAAATCAACAGACCCAGAGGTGAGATGGGAATAGCATGAAGGACAGGTTTGTGTGAAATTATAAAACTGGTTACTTAAACAATGGAATTGGTATAGGGGTTTGGAATACATATTACTGTCACAGTTGTACTCTCCCTGAAGCATAACTGGCATGCAACGTACACTGGGTGGTCTACGCAGCAACGAAATACCCACTTTCGCCATCTGCGCTTGGATTCCCTTGGACTGCAGAGCCTTGACAGCAGCCTCTGCTGCCACAGGGGATTCGAAGTCCACAAAACCATACCCTGAAAATAAAACAACATCCATTTACACAATTGTGTGCTACATCCATTATTGATGATGGAAATGAAAATAAAGTGTAAGTAACTACAAGAAGTAAAAGCAGAGAGTACATTTCAAACCAATATCCCTACATGGAGTCAAAATTTATAAGCAGCATTATTACAAGAAATATCTATAGCAGAACGAGAAAATTTCGAGCTAATATGAAATTAGACATTGAATTTAAGAAGAACTATTTTCACATAAACGTTGTTTACTCCTGTAAAAAGAAAAACGCAATAAAAACCATTGTGCCAAAGTGAAAGAAAAAAATACAAGATGTTCAGTAAAGAACATAGGCTATAGCCTACTTTTTCCTAAATGCATGGGTATTGTTATAACTCTTTGTCCTTTTCAAGGAGTATAATTGAATGTTGAGTTATAGTAGCTTGTTGAAGTAAGTGTTATACGGATATTAAACATAAATATGAGGTGCCCTTTGCTAGTGCTACCTCTGTACCAAATTTCTTTCAATTCGGTTTCACTGTGTTCGAATTGATGGGGGGGGGGCAGACATTCAGAGTACACACTCACACAGACAGACAGACACAATTTTTCGCCCTGTGTTGATCTCATAAGAGTACTTTAATTTTTTTGCAAAAATCGAAAGCAGGCTAAAAACGGCAGATTTGTGGAAATAGCATAATAATTTCAAGGTTGGCCAATTACGATATAGGTTTATTGTAATTTTTTGTCAAAACACAACTGCAGCTCGTCTTGGAAACCAGCAACCGAAAAGCTTGTAGTCTTCCCGTAGGGTTTACTTCACCGTTAATCTTGTGATCATGAGCCACGCGACCTCCTTTTTACGTGGAATCCGAACCACAGGACATGGCATTTCAGTTCGAAAACTCACCAGCAACCGAGCTTTCGTAAGAGCACTATCTATAAATGACTTGTGCTCACAACCCATGGATTTCAGTGCTGTAAGTTAGCTTGAATATTTTAGTTTCTTTAACTGTTTGCGAAGTTCCATAGCTACATGGACACCATCGAAAAGTGAATGTATTGTATGTTGGGCGACAGAATAGTCAACAGTACCGGTATCCTAGATTTTTACTTCCCACTTGCTTCTGTTGGACAGGCTATCCCGATCTTTTAAAAAATTAATTAACTTTGTCTTGGGGTCCTGAAAGCAGTACAGTACTCCTTCCAGTAACTAACATTTAATTCTATTCCGACCGGAGTGAAATTGAATTCATACAATTTAATTCTATTCAGGCCGGAGTGAAATTAAATCCATACAATTCGAACGAATACCGGTATTTCATTCTTTTCCGGCCGGAGTGAAATTACATCCATCCAATATAATTCTATTATTGTCGGAATGAAACTGAATGAACATCGAGTTCTTTTCCGGCCGGAGTGAAATCGAATTCATAGACATTCATTCCAAAGTAAATAAAATAAATCCATAGAATTTAATGGTGTAAATATGAAGCGAAATTTAATCCACTGAATTACGGTTTATTCACCGGGGAATGGCACCTCCATGAAGAGTTTGTCTTATTCAATCCAATGAATGATAATGATCGTATGTCCTCCTGAGAGGTCGAATGCAGGTCTTTCTAGTTGACGCACGTGGGTGATAAAAATCCGGAATTTGTCTGTTTGAGGTGATTATATGGTTATACAAAATCAACTATGGTTATACTGGAATAGTACAGGCTGATACGTATCCGGTTGTCTCCCTAACTGGAACTTAAAGCAGTTTCGTGTTCACTCTGGCACCAGTTATGGTCGACTAACCCGGGTGTTAACTAGGCGGAACTGGTTTTTCCCTTTCTCCCCCTTTTGTTCCTACTTTTTTCTGCAATAAACCTAATGTCGACCAAAGTATTATGTGTACTCGAGTTTGAAGGTTGTTTGTTAAGTAACCAATAGACCTACATAAAATCCAATACCATCATCATTTTCGTCGTTCGATTTTACGTTAGGTCATGTAGGTTTGGATTTTTAAATTTATATTTTAATATTTGTTATCGCAGTTGGAACACAAAGAGTGCCCGTTTTTAAGCGTGTTTCAATCATGCGTCACATTTAAGAATTATTATCTCAAAAGCCTGTCATCAAAAGCTGTACAGCGTTGCTGAGATGGAGCCCATCACTTCCGAACGAGACGCGCCATGATGCGTGTGGGCACCATTTCGGCAACGCTGTACAGCTGTTCCCGGACCGGCTAGCTGGTGAAACATGTGTTATTTCCCTGTAAAAATACAAACCGATATAAAATAAGTGAATTAATTTACGTATTTCACAGTCATACAGCATAACGTTTCGATGTATAAGGATTACAATGCAACAAAGAACTACATTTTCCAACCACCCCGAGCCGAGAAAAAGTTACCTTACAAAAATGATAACTGTTTCTTGGACACACACAATTTTGAAATTAATAAACCAGTTCTACAACATTCCAATGTATATTGTGTTGAAATTTGGATTCGATCTGATGACGGGTTTTTGAGATAATAATTCTTAAATGTGACGCATGGTTGAAACACTCTTAAAAACGTGCACTTTTTGTGTTCCAACTGCGATAAAAAATATTAAAATATATATTAAAAATTCCAAACCTACATGACCTAACGTAAAATAGAACGACGAAAATGATGATGTTATGGGATTTTATGTAGGTCTATTGGTTACTTCACAAACAACCTTCAAACTTGAGTGCACATAATTCTTTGGTCGACAGTAGGCCGGTATGCGCGGCAGTATTAAAGGTGTCGGGACGTCTTCAATAGACCGTGTACCGCTTAATTGAATGGCTTTTTAGTCCACGCGTGGCGAAGATAGTTCCACGGTCTTTAATAGTTGTAGATCTTCCTGTATTCAATAACATACATTCTTATCTAGATTTGGCAACGTCACACAAATAAACATGGCACTAACCTCAGAAAGAACGTAGGAACAAAAGGGGGAGAAAGGGAAAAACCAGTTCCGCCCAGTTAACACCCGGGTTAGTCGACCATAACTGGTGCCAGACCCGAGTGAACACGAAACTGCTTGAAGTTCCAGTTAGGGAGACAACCGGATAAGTATCAGCCTGTATTATTACAGTATAACCATAGTTGATTTTGTATAACCATATAATCACCCCAAACAGACAAATTCTGGATTTTTATCACCATTTTAGAAGTTCACTTAACATTCGATATACTACATTTAGCATACACCGACAGTTGCATTACCAATACTGCAACTAAATAATTGTATATATTGTATATATTTTTCACCTGTATTCTCAAACATAGATGTTATAGACTAAGTGTAATGGATCTGATGATCGCTTGACGATAGAAACTGGTCATCCTAGTGTATTTATTAATCTCATGTAAATTATTTCAGGATTAGGGCATAACCCAGCTCTATTTGGGTACATTCGTGTTGACCGACTGAAAAGCACCAAACTTTTGTTTACTTAGGCAACACTGAAAAATGGCTTCAAACCTCACAACAGAAGAATGGATTTAAATTCCATGCATTTAATTTCATTCCTGTCGGAATATGATTGTTTTATTCGTAATTTAATTCAGAGAAGAATAGAATTAAAGCGTATGGATTTAATTTAATTCCCACCGGAGTGGAAAGTTTGCTTCTGAATTTCATTCCGAGGAGAATTAAATTCAATTCTTTGGATTTAATTGTATTCCCTTCGGAACAAAATCGAGTGTCCATTCAACATTTCATTCCGAGAGGAATAAAATGCAATGCAATGGATATAATTTCACTCCCAGCGGAATTGAATTCCGAGATTTATTCTAAGAGGAATATAATTCAATATTTAATTCCCAATTTAATTCCTTGTCGGAGTGAAATTATACGTTTCACTCCAAGTTTAATTCTACACTGGAATAGTATTGAATTGGTTGGCTGAATTTAATTCCACTCCTGCTCCGGAGTAAAATATAAAATTCCGTTCACTTTACCATCCCTGCCTGGCCAGCCCTTATCTACGTAATGATCCATTAGACATATTTTACTACACAGCCAACTACATTATATTATAGAGCACTTATCCGGCAACTGTTTGTTTTATCAGAGTTATTATCATGAGAACAAATGTAAGGAGTGACTCGCTCCTACATCACTGTTTAGGGTTAATGATAGGGAAGTAACAGTGGCTGAATGTTTTCTCGTTATTAGATTTATCTTCTACGAGCACACTCGCGGAGTAGAAATATGACAAATGTGTTGTCCAATATAAGGGTACCGTTTATTACTTTGATGTACTCTGGATCCTAGAACGGGCGAGAACAGCATATTTGGTCCTTGAAATCATGCTTACTTTTTGTTCATATTCTTTCAAAAATCCCTGTGTACTGTGGTTCAATAAATGTTTTAGTCTAAACCAATAAACTGTAGTAGGACCAACCGGAATGTTTAAAGGTGTAAGGTCCTACCTTGTCACTAATTTTGGTTACTGTAGCTCTTAAATGTTGGAGTGTTATTTATTTTTATATTTTATAATTTCAAGATTGTGCTTCACGTTGGTGTCAGTGGGCCTTTATATAAAACAATCTGAATGCCACGTACTGTGAGCATTGATTCTTGGGATCATAAGTTGTGGATTATAATACTTGCATCATTCGCAAGGCCACCATCTTGAAATTATTCGGCTGATGACCTTATTGTTTGCTCTTCATACGTTACCCTCGTGAAGGCTTGCGTTTCGAAAATTTGGTAGAGATTCCACGATTAGTTTAGTCTGATTTCTATACAAGCATTGAACACTTGGGTGGCCACCATTTTAATTTGTGCTCTTTAAGATGGTGGCAATATGATACATGACAATGGGGTGTCCTATGTGGCCAAATTTGATTTAATTCCGTTTCGTCCTTGGGGAGTTCGTAGGACACACGCACGCAGGCGCGCGCGGATATTTGACCCGTGTAGATCTCATAAGCCTACTTTAATATTTTACAAAAATCGAAAGTAGGCTAAAAATGTACCAGTCTTTGTAATGTTCCATTTATTAACTTTCGCTACGATAAGATCAATATACGTTAAGAAACACGCGTTCATCTTGAGGAAAACACGATCACCTGTCCCAAAGAGTACTACACTAGAAAAGTAGGCTATATGCCAGCACGTTTCAGTCATAGTGACGCTAAAATCGAATCATCCCATGACGAGTTAGAGGAATTCTTCTCTAAGGAATTGACATGCACGCCACCTATAATTTTCAAAACTAACCTACAGATTTAAGAACATGAAAATTTAGATTGCGTCATTGATTCACTATACTTGGTTTCAAAACTATCGTGTAGTTTGACAGGTTAGTCGAAATCACATATCAAGAATTTATGAAAAATAAGAGTTCGATTTATATATTTACGGGTTTCGACTACAGTAATGGTCCTCTATACCAAGTCTAACAGATGTCGGATCAATCCTTGACGATCTGTGTGATATTCATATCAGGAATTGATATTTGCACCATCTATAATGTATTACATGTAAACCATAGATTTACACACCAGCAGATAAACATTATAGTAGTGGTTATTATACGAAGTTGCAATTCGATCGCTGTTAGGATACAGGGAAAAAAAACATGACGAGTTCACACAGTCGCCATCTTGAATATTTCGGAACTATAGAATGAGATCATACGCAAGCTACTGTATAAATGAAGATTTGCTATACCAAGTTTCACTGCATTCGGATGATAAATTCGCCATAAAAGCCTATTTAAGTATTTGAACCCCGCGTGGCCGTCATGTTAGTTTTGTGCTTATGCTTTTGAAAGTCACTGTGTCACACATATGTGAACCTACTTTATTGTCTTCTATCACCATATACGATTTCGCATTGAGTACCAGTGAAATATTTCGCGCGGCTGTCATGTTGGATTGGGTACACTTATTGGCATTTGAAAACCGGCCGCTGTGGCCGAGAGCGCTAACGCGCTACCTCGTGTCTCGCTGGCATAGGGAGAGCGTGGGTTCGAATCCCCCACCCCCCCTCAGCCGTCCTGAAAATGATTTTCGCGGTTTCCCGTTTTAACTACCTTCTGACAGGCCATGGCCGCTTCCTTCCACATCCTTGCCCAGTTTCATTCTCATCCCGCGCAGGTCGCCCACGGGCGTCGACTAGAAAGACCTGCACTCGGCCTCTCAGGAGGCCACACGACAAAACAAAAGCAAACTAGCAGAGAGAGAGGGGGGGGGGGGGAGATTTCTTTAGCCTGAATTTCATGTGATAAAATAAGTTAATATAAGGTATTTCATATGATAAAAATATGATAAATCTTATGTGTGCATAGAAGATGTATGTTTACAAAATAAAAACTTATACATATAGCAATATCGTACTCGGAAGAACTATAATGAGCATTTGAACACATTTTTTTCATAAGTAACACTTGTCATTACAGGTAGCCTATTTCTCGTTAGAACGTTTCTCTCTCAACAGATCTGGTCTAGAAATTAGGCAAGCTAGGATATCTCGACATAAATGTTTAAGATTGTGTTCCTCGGTCAGAATTGCTTTCACTGTCTCAACAGTGAAAGTATTCCTGCCATTTGTCCATTATACTTATATTAATAAATATCCTTTCTACATTTACCATTATGAGATCGGATGGCAAAGATGTACTGCATAGGCAAATTACTAGCGATTCTGAAAGAACCTCTGCATTTTCAATGTGGTTTAACATATCCCGCCCATATTTTATGACGTCTATTTGCTGAAAACGTCACAAACAACTGAACACTTAAAAATGCTTTCAAGCTTTTATGTTAAATAGGTTACCCCATGTAAAATGCCCAAAATTTTAATAAATGATTGTAAAAATGTATTCATTAGCCTATGTGAAATTCAGTATTATTAGTTGTATCAGCCTTCGCGAATCCGTGTCTTCAAACCATTCTGAACTCTCATCATTGATAATTTTTTTAGGTTATTTCAACTATACTGGAACAAAAAGGAGGTGAAATTACTACGTTTAGACCGAGTGAGTTAGCCGTGGTCGTTACGGCGTGGCTGCAGGCAGTCGCTCACACCCGGGAAGCAAGGAGGTTCGAATCCCCTCGCCAGCAACCTTGAAGATGGTCTTCTATGTTTTGCCATCTTCCTTCCAGGCAAATGCCGGGGTTGGTCCCTAACTATAGGCCACAGCCGCTACCTTCCAATTCCTCGCCCTTACATTGACACTTTCCTCCCCAGACAACACTCCACACGCGACGGTACTTGTAGGTCATCCCATGGGTGTCCGCATAGAAGCAGCTACAAAACTCTGGTGAGCCGAACATAACCTCGGACGCTACCGGTACTAAAAGCAATACGCTATATATATAACACGTTTACGTTTAAGTTTCGCTTACAAAAGGACGATACGAGGATTTAGTAGGAAAAGAACCCGGAAAAATGAATCAAGACTAAAAAGAAGGGGGCGTCTGGCATGGGTTGGTACAGGATAGGAGCATCACCCCATGAAAAGTCTACCAACCATGATGGCCAAATTGCATGATCACCACTCCCAGCACGTCTTTTAGACCCATGACGTTTTGCGTCCGTGGCGGCCCGGGTTCGATTCCCGGCTCTGCCAAGAAATTCCATTCTGGTCTGAGGGCAGGAACGGGGTACACTCAGCCTCGTAAGGAAAGACTGAGAAGAATATCCTGTCCGACCTCTCGGAGTTCCAAGGTCAATTTATTTTCTCTCCTTGCCACCAATAGTATTAGCGAATCCGGGATGTGGGGTGTTTTTCATTGTCCCCTCTTCCAGGGCAATTTCTCGATCCTGAGCATACAAAAGAGATTGGGAAACCTTCTCCCCTTCTCCTTCCTGTGTGCGAGGTTGGGGGTTAGAAATCGCCTATGGTAACCAGAGTTTTCCGTAAGAAGCAACTAAAAGATCTATGAGAATTAACCCACCTCTTGATGAACAATGCTACGAGAACTAGATTTGCAAGAAGTCACATTTGGTCATTTTGAGAATATGCGACCCTAAAGAATGCATAAGCTTCACAAAAATGGAGGTAGCGCGCAGTTCTCTACCCCTGTGGGAGTCCGTACGGGGACACCAAGAGCCCGCTGATGAGCCAGCTTTGTGTCCTAGGCGAAACCCCACACAAGACACGGCACAAACCTAGAAAAATTGCTGAGTTTTGGATAGTTCTATCCTTGTGGGCAAACCCTCCAGGGACCTCCAATACGAGACATAATTTTTGCCTATAATTTTAGTATGCATCTTCGTATTCACTAGGAGCTCAAATTCATGCAGGCAAAACGAACAAACATGTAATGTTACGTTATTCTTAAACTCATATTCCTCAGCCACCGGACTTATTGTCTTATTTTTTTATGGGGAACCCTTGGACGTGACTTTTCACTTCCAAAATCGTATATTCATTTTAAATTCAAGCCAATCTACCTTCGTACAACTTTTTCAAATAATAAAACAAAGCACGATAGCTCAGCCCGTTGCAAGGTCGGCCAGTCCGGCTTGGTACAGCCTTCTGGACTCTGAAGACAAGTTGGTTCAAATTCCATTTCTACTCTAAGAAAATACAAGGATATCCCTTTCACTAGGTCACTGCCACTTCTTTCCCAATTACGAATACATGAAACCAGAATGATCCTTCAGAGAAACATTTCTAGATAATAAAATGTTGAGCAATTTTATCTTGGGCCTTAATTACTATGACTGTGATTATTAGAGTGGTTTTCCATGTATTATCCATATTCACTAAAAAGAACTGGAAACAAATCCTGAGTTATTTATTATGATCATAAATTAAAATTACAAATAGGAACACCATATCACCAGGACGCAGATTATCAGACGTACAATATTTCAAGTTGAGAATTATGCGGTATGAAGCCCTAAATGAAACAGGAAAATCGGCCACTTCCTGTGGCTTCGGGGTAGCCTACATATTGAGACACTGGCCCTAAAAGGTCCTGGGCTCGATTCCCGGCTCGCCTTGCGAGGCAAAACTGAGAAGTGGTAGGTTAGATTTCCCCCTCAGCCAAAATAAAAGTTGATGAAGAGGGCGAAACGTCCGTTAACCTGTAAATAAATACACGGCAAAAATTCCTCAAAATAAACTTCCATATCCTAAAAGCTAAAATTCCGGGATGGTCGCTAATTTAAGGCCGCTGTCGCCTCCCATCCAATTCTAAACCCAATTACAAAAACAATTATTACAACTACAGAAACCATAATACAGAATAATTATATCAGAAAATATTACACATGGCCAAGTACAATGAGTTGATTACAAACTCCAAGTTCCAAAATGAAACGACAATAAACAGAGACAATAAACAGCATCACGAGAAAAGAATTCTGATCTTTAATCATGGTGAAATGTAATTCTTAACGAACAAAACAAAAATAGGTTAACTTCTTTTTTCTAGTCATTCAACAGCTTATAGGGAAGAAAAGGTTGAGAGATGGAAAGCTTACATCGAGTGTTTGTATAAGGGAAAGGAGAATCATGTAATGGAAAGGGAAGAGGAAATTGATGAGGATGCGAAAGGAGATTTAAAATTGAGATCAGAATTTGACAGAGCATTGGAAGACTTAAGCAGGAACAAAACACCAGGCATAGATTATATACCGATTGAGTTGCTGCGCTGCAAAGGTGATGATGGTCTGATCAGGTTTTTTTTCACTTGGTGTGTAGGATTTATGAGACAGGTGAGGTACCCTCTGATTTCAAGAAGAATGTTATCATCCCTATACAGAAGCAAGTAGGAGCTGACATATGTAGATTACCGTACAATCAGCTTGATTACTCATGCTTCAAAGATCCTGTCTAGAATAATTTGCAAGAAGATGGAAAGCTAGATGGAAACGGAGTTTGGTGAAGACCAGTTTGGTTTCAGGAGAAATGTAGGAACAAGGGAAGCTGTACTAAGTCTTAGGCTGGTTTTGGAAGGTAGAATAAGGAACGATAAGAGAATGGCCTTTGTAGATAACGTTGATTGGGCTAAATTGTTTGACATTTTGAAAACCATTGGAATAAAGTACAGGGATAGGAGATCTACAATCTATACAGAAACCAGACAGCAGTCATTTGAGCTGAAGGACATGAGAGGGAAACTGGTATTCAGAAAGGTGTAAGGCAAGGCTGCAACTTATCACCCATACTTTTCAATCTTTACATTGAACAAGCAATTAAGGAAATTGGAGAAAATTTTAAAGTGGGAGTGAAGATTCAAGAAGAAATAATTTCAACTCTTGAGATTTGCTGATGACATCGTCATCTTGGACGACACGCCAGAGGATTTGAATTAGTTTTTGAATAGTATGGACTCCCGTCTTGAGGAAAGAATAAAATTCATGATGAAAATTAATAGATGTAAAACAAAAATATTGGAATGCAGTCGATATAAATCAAACCCCTCTATGGACATCAAATTGGCAGGTGAAAAGCTGAAGTAGGAGACTTCTGTTACTTAGGAAGCAAAATAACCAGTGATGGACGAAGCAAAGAGAATATAAAAAGTAGGTTGGCTCAGGCAAGGAAAGTATTTCTACAAAAAAGGAATCTGTTGACATCGAATATAGATTTAGGTACTAGGAAGTCATTTGGAAAGCCTTTGTTTGGAGCGTGGCACTATGGAAGTGGTGAAACATGGACTATTGGTGCAGCAGAAAAGAGTTTGAAATGTGGTTGTTACAGGAGAATGATGAAGATCAGATGGGTAGATAGGGTTACAAACGAAGAGGTATTAAGACGAGTGGGAGAGGAGAGATGTTTCTGGCGACTGCTAATGAAGAGAAGAGATAGGTTGGTAGGACACATACTAAGACACCCAGGAATAGCAAGCTTAGCTAAGGAAGGAAGGGTCGAGGACAAGAACTGTAGGGGTAGACCAAGGTTAGAATATGTTAAACAGATTGCCTCGGATGTAGGGTGTGGTAGCTATATAGATGAAACGATTACCTAAGGACAGGGAGGCGTGGAGGGCTGCATCAAACCAGTCACAAGTCTGAAGACCCAAAACAACAACTACAGCTTATATTTTTGTGTGGTTTATGTGTTTTTTACAATGTATGGTTTTAAAATTGCAACACACGTGTATGTTTTAACAAACGCCTAACTAAACAACAACAAGGTATGCAACCATTTGTACTGCGCTCGGATCAGTTTTATAGAGCACACATTGCACCGGCCGGTTGGTGGTGAGGGCGGGTGGGTGGGGGTGGGGGAAGGCAAAAGGGGGGGGGGGGGGGAGGGGAGCTAGCCAACTTCGAGCCTTTAGCATACCGTAGGTTTTATTTTTAGCGCTACAATATTGCTAAGATTAAGATAATAATAATAGTGTTATTGGTTTTACGTCCCTTTTAACTACTGTGGCTTTTAGAGACGCCGGGGTGCCGAAATTTTGCCCCGAAGGGGATCTTTAACGTGCCAGTAAATCTACTGACACTGCTCCCTCGCATTTGCGCACCCTCAAATGCCAGCTGACTGCGCCAGGATACGAACCTGCAACCTAGGGCCCGGCAAGAGAGAACGTTACCGCTGAGCCACGCAGCTAGTCAATATTGCTAAGAATCCAACAATTCACAGTGTGGGTATACATCTCACTCTCATTATGATAATAGTGACGAAGTAACGCATTCATTGTGAATCATGAACATAAATTAAGATCACTGTCGCTCACGAAATGTTGGTGGGACCCAGCGAAACGAAGGGTTGCCCACCCGTTGGCTTCGCCAAGTATCGCATTAGTAGGGTTGTGCGCCGACTCAAAGCGGGTTCCAGCAATTCGCCTTTAAGGCTTCATTCTTGCCGCAAAAATAATGCAACCAATGAAACTTCTACTGGGTTTTGTGACATTATTAAAAAGGTGTTATGTGTGAGTAAGGCCGATCATTATTTAAATTTGTTGGGGAGGGTTAAGTGTAACTAGGACAGGAACTAGTCGATTTAAGATTAACTTATGGAAACATTCCTGCAAGAGGGTGAGCACGCATCAGTGTATGAAAAGCCGAACGGACTCTTAATTGCATCGAGTGCTCGAAAATGTTGGCCCTTGTCTGGCGCACCGAGTACTGCCCAAAAAATAATGTACGAAGTGTATAAATGAGCCACTTCCGACGTTATACTCGGGAGCATAATGGCGCAGCGGTCTAGCTATCTGGGTCTCAACGAGGCGAACTGGGCTCAATTCCAGACTAATGCATAGGAAATTTTCAGGGTGAAATATTGCGTATTTACCAGTTTATTAATTAAATGCACAACTACCGAAATAAGTATTACTAATATCACTGTATCAAGATAGCTCAATGGGTAGCAGTGATTGGTACAAAGACGTCGACACGACATCCCCCAATAAGTTACTTTGAGATATTGAGGTAAGCCACAGAGGTTTACTGCACAATGTTAACATATAAAAAATATGCATTTCTAATAACTATCGCTTAAAAAGGTTCCACACCAATCACCTTGTCTGAATTGAATAAAATTTTCTATTTTTAGCTTATTTTCATTTATGAAAAAAAGAATAGACTTATGAGATCAGCATTTGTCCGTGTGTGCATGTGTATGTGTGTGTGCGTTTCCTCCCCCAATAAAATCTAAACGGCTGGAGCGATTTCAATGAAAGTCGGTGAGGTCATAGTAATGATTTTTCAGACCCCGACCGTGCCCTTCAAATTTTATTACGTCTCACCGATCCAACATCGCGGCTGTGTGAAATATTTAACCGGTATTCTGTATATCCGAAACTATTAGACGACTGATATCGCCCTGAAATATTGTACGGTGATCAAGGGCACTATTAGAAGTTCACGTATGTGACTTTCAAAAACCTGTTAGGCGCAAAACGAACATGGTGGCCAAGCGAAGTTGAAACAGACTTTACTCGCTATATAACCATCCGAGCGCAGTGAAACTTGGTAGGTAAACCTATACAAATTTAATCCACCGACATCTTATTTATTTCAATTGATTTGATAACCACAAGGCGGCGGCTCTGCGAAGTTTTAAAATTAAGTTTTTATTTCTTATGTCCTAATCGTGCGATTGAAGTTTGAACAATACACGCAATAATCTTCATGTAATGGTAGTACATAACTCTATGGCCTACATACACAAACTACAACGAAGCGACCATCCGAAATGACGGTCCTCAATATCTACGAATCTATTACAGCAATCAAACTGAAATTTCGCATGTTGATAGAGGCAATGAACATAAGTAGGATATGTGAAAACAGGCGTTTAGTTCTTCACGGAACTACTTGTTTTGTTCAGAAATAGACCATGAATCAATTTACAGAGTAAAGATTCAAGTGACATTGCTCTGAGGCAAAGAAGAAAGCACCAAATTCAAAAATAATAATAGGACTATTATTGACAGTTATACCGAGGTTGCTTCTGTACAATAGTTAAGCTGGTCACGGAAACCAAGATTAACGGCTGAGGGGACCCGACGCGCTGACCACGCATCATCTCACAATCTGCAAGCTGAATGGCTGGGCAGCGGTCGCTTGGTAAGCAAAGACCCTCATGGACTGTGGTGCCATGGGAAGAAGAAAGTTATCACGAATGTTTGATGGTATTTAATATAAAAGTATTATTTTCTTAAAAATTGCAATGCTAATTTCTAAGCTTAGGTTAGCAATCAATATTTCAGAAAATTCTGTTCAGAAATGATGGATGATGATAATTGTTGTTTTAAGGGTTATCGGCCCCTAATAGTCTGGGTGATAGCGAAAATGGCAATGAAATGGAAACCATAACGAAAATCAAGCTGGACTGAAAATACTTACAAAATGGAAGTGGAATTGAAAATACACAATACAAGTGAGATTGAAAAAGGCCGGTTCAGATTCAAAATACTCACAAAGTGCAATTGAAATTCCAACTACTTACAAAATACAATTGAATTTGAAAATGCTTACAAAATGCATGGTAGATTCAAAATACTCACAATATGTGGAAGCCCGCGATTCAAAATACTGTATTTACAAAATGCAATTGAGATTGAAAATACTTACAAAATGATGTTCAGATCGAAAATACATACAAAGTGCAATATAGATTGAAAAAAAAATTAAAAATGTGGTAGAGTAAAAAAAATGTAATTTAGAGACACCGGAAGTCAATTCATAAAAACAGGGCGGGAATCTTAAAGAGAAAAGGAACTATAATGAAAAGAAGGCTGATCCCACGAAGAAAGAGGGATTAGGAAAGATGAGAGAAGGGCCAATGAAGACGGGAAAGGAAAAGACTCCCGAGGCCTCGGATACCCTAATACCGTCGGGATCGGAAGAGAACACGAGTTGACCAAGAGTGGTCGATAGGAAAGAAGACAGAGAGGAGCCCGACACAAAGTGGAAGCAATGCCGGACTCAGCTGGGGTCCCGTGGACGCAAACACACGTCCCACTAGATGGGAGCCCATGGGGGACTGTTCAGAAATACGGAAGTTTGAAAACTGAGTACCAATGGCTCCTCCTCTAACCTCCTCCATCAACCTGAGCTGTATTTCAGTCAGAAATATGCAAATAATCATGATAAAATTTATCTTAGTTGTACCGAGTTCATGGAAAAGAAAATCTGTAAAAATACGTTTCTTTTGTCGGAAAAACATGATGATGATGATGATTATTATTATTATTATTCTTTTTAGGGGCCCAACATCTAGGTTATCGGCCCCTAATGGTCTGGGTGATAGCGAAAATGACAATGAAGTGGAAACCAGAACGAAAATTAAGTGAGAAGGAAAATACTTACAAAAAACTCAGATTGAAACTACTCACAAAATGGAGAGCGGTAATACTGACAAAATTGAATTTAGAACGAAAATACTCACAAAAGGAATAGATTGAAAAATACGCACAAAATATAGGTTAGGTTCAAAATACGTACAAAATGCAATGTAGAGTCGAAATACTGTACTTACAAAATGCAAGTGAAATTCAAAATACTTACAAAATGCAAATGAGATTGAAAATACGTACAAAATGCAATTGTGGTTTAAAATACTTACAAAATGTAATTGAAATTGAAAATACACAATGCAATTTAGATTGAAAACGCGCATTTCAGATTCCAAATACTCACAAAGTGCAATTGAAATTCAAAATACTTACAAAATGAAATTGAAAATGAAAATGCTTACAAAATGCACGGTAGATTCAAACTACTCATTTGGATTGACAATACTTACAAAATGCAATTTAGATTGAAAATAATTAGCAAAATGTAATTTAGATTCAAAATACCCACAAAATGCAATTGAGAATCGAACTACTTGCAAAATGCCCACCATACAAAATGCAATTTAGACTGAAAATACTTACCAAAAGCGGTTTAGGTTGAAAATACAAAATGCAATTGAAATTCAAAATACTCACAAAAGTCCCATCCCCTATAATGAAAGACTTACTAAAAAGCAATTTAGATTGCCAATCCATACAAAATGCAATTGAGGTTGAAAACACTCGCAAAATGCAATTTAGATCGAAAAGACTTACAAAATGCAACGTAGATTGAAAATACCTACAAAATGGAGTGTAGAAGCAAAAAAAATCGCTAAATTGAATTTAGATACACGGGGAGCCAATTAACAAAAACAGTGCAGGAATCTCAAAGAGAAAAGGAAATATTATGAAAAGAAAACGAAGAGGTCTGATCCCTCGAAGAAGGAGGGATCAGGAAAGATGAGACAAGGGCCAATTAAGGCGGGAAAGTGAAAAGACACCCTAGGCCTCGGATACCCTAATACCGTCGGAGTCGGAAAAGAACACGAGTTGACCAAGGGAGGTTGACAGGAAAGACGACGGAGAGGAGCCCGGCACAAGTAAGTGGAAGCAATGCCGGACTCGGCTGGGATTCCGTAGTCGTCAACCCTCGTCCCACCAGATGTGAGCCCTTGGGGGGATATCGGAAAAAACATTCCTTGAACCATTAGAAAGGAAGTATCAGACGATTTTTTCCGTTCCCCTCCCCTAGGGTTTGGGCAACCATTTCCAACAGCCTATTTAATAAGAAACTCGGTATGTCATGTAAAACATTTATTTGCTTTGGAAGTAATGATGTCTACTTAGGCTAAATGTCCCCGACACTTTGGTAAGAATATATTTCAACAGATGGCAGCACATGCGAAGCTGAATTTATTTATTTTTGTATCAAAGGGGAGCTCCGATCAGCGATCAGAAAACTGCTATGTACTCTGTCTAGTAGCAGAATTGATATTAATTCATTGCTTACTTTTTAATTTCAAAAAACAGGGAAGTTGCTGTTTGTTTTTCAAATGTCTGATTAAAATTCGAAAGAAAACGGGCAATACGAAAGTTGAGTTTTACTCACTGATTCCAAAGCCGCATCGAAAACCTAAATCGGTTGAATAAATTCGTCGGGATCACTTTGGGAAGTTTGTGAATGAAAGTGTTAATGTATTTGCAACAAGGCGCGGCAGTAGAACAAGGTCATGGAGAGCGGGTCGTGGAGGGTTGGGGGGAGTGGAGGGGAGCGGAGGTCGAGTGATTTGAGAGAGCGATAACCTTGCCAGACGGTATGGAATTCCTGAGCATCTACAGTCCAATGTTGGGATTGACTGTGCTGGTTAGTTCTGAATTATTGTCAAGGTCTGAATATTTCTGAGTGATCCTTTGATATTTTACCAGTTCCTGGTTACGACTTCTTGTTTTAGTTCATCGATCTCATTAATTACTTTTTGTTTAATTTATTTTACCTGCAACAATATTATTTTTAATGCCCGATAGGTGTTCTATTTTCGGCACTTTATTTTTTGGACAGTAATTCTGGTAGAATAGATACATATACATAGAGGTAGGCTACGACTGGTGGAGAGCATTACGGTCATCGCGTGGAGTTATTTTTTCTTTTTTGTTGAAAAATGGAGCCACCACCAAAACCGATTCAAGGGCGTTCCACTAAATCCCAGGAGAGATTGCGACTGAGTACCAAGAAAAGGAAGTCAGGCCCTAAAAAAGAGAAAAACATCTATACACACCCGTAAGTTTATTCCCTAGTTTATATTTGAAATTATATATTTCTTTACGCTTGCTTTAGAGAATCGGTGATGCACTAAACAGTTTTGATTTCACTTATATTTTACTTGAACAAGTTGGATGACTAAACGTCACCCGCAATCTGCAGGCTACATGGCTGAACAGCGCAGCGGTTGCCTGGTAGGTCTAGGCCCTTCATGGGCTGTCGCGCCACGGGTGTAGTTTGTTTTTTACTTCTAATACATAAGTATAGGAGTACAAAATCACGAACTATTCAGTGTCAACTTTTTTCAGAGAAGCGAGTTCGACTTCAAATGAAAACAATGCGTTGTGTGGAAAAATAAAGGCGCAGCGATTGTGAAAATGGAAAATTGGTTTCCAGAAATACTGGATTGGATTGGGATCCATAAAGACTGCAAACAGTACTTTTTAACTACCAGCGGGCAAGGTGAAGACAAACAGCTAACTGCAACCAAACTTATGCGTTATTGCTTGCAGCCCCTAATTGCAAAAGTTCCCAGCTATAAGGCATCCAACGTTTAGAATGAAGCATTGGTCTTATGGCGCGTTACGACAGGGTTGCCACTCCACGAGAGGAGGGGCAGTACAAAGCGCTTCGCGTACACTTTCCGCACATTTAGCGATTGTGCAGTGACGAAGATTTGAATTAAGTACTATATAATAATACTAATAGTAGGCTGACATAACACATACAACGAAATTAGATTAAATTAACTATAACGCCATTATACAGCCATTATATTTAACATTCCTGCTGTTCTTGCGAAGTGTATTACTTAGCCTCTTTTTGCGTGGCGACAGTACTGGACCCTGTCCACTCTCACTAGGTATTTTAAAAACGGTAGTCTTTGATATTCCTGTGGCCAGAGCAGTTTCATTGACTAAATTATTTATACTTTCGTTAGGTTGAAGATTCTTAAAATAACTGAACACATTAATTACGACCCGTTTTCCCCTCCTTCTGAGCACTTGACCACGCTTTCTTTTCACAAATCTATCCATTGTGGTACGTGAAATACGTAAAATACAACACGTTAAATCTTACAGAACTGTTGCACACACACACTCAAGATAGAGACTGCTGAACAACTGAAATACAAGCTCGAAGGGCACAGTAATAAAGCTGTGAGTAGCAAGCTGCACCCCGCTGTCCTTCGAAACTTCATTTATATAATCCGTGGTCAATGAACAGCCCGGCCTGTGTAAACAATTAAACCTACACTCTGGGTAAGCAGGTATAAAATTTCCTCCAACATTCCTCTACAACTCTGAAACTGACATGACATGGTTATCTTTAAAAATAGAAAAGTTGGCAGCATACGAACTTTTTCAATGCTGCTATGCGGTTATGAGAGAATATTCAGAAGTTTTACCTACATGAAAATTGTAATATTGCCAGTATAAAATATTTCAATAATCCATCAACACGGCACGTGTGTGAAAAATAGGCATCACAAATTCAATGCAACATGAGATAAGATCGATTTTACTAAAAAGGGGACACAGTTTATCGTTTTTTTTTAATATGGATATCTAATTATTCTAGCATTTCTATCAAGTTTACGTAGTTCTAATATAGGACAAAAAAGATCGGCAAAACATAGTTCTACCGGAGTATGCTGTTTTTTCGACAAAGAAAAATTTTCGGCTGATATGGCAACAGTGGATTGCTAGAAAATGACAGCGTCATACTTGTATCACGTGCAACAAAGAGAGAGAAGAATATCCCTATCTAACCAGTGCTTCATTCTAAACGTTGGATGCCTTATAGTGTCAAACACCACCAGCAATGCGGCCGAAAATTGTATGTCCCTTGTTGCAAAATTCACTGGAGGTAAGCAGATCAATCGAGGGAAACTATGTTCCTTCACCCATAAAACCAAAGCTGCCGGGCTGGTCTTTCAGTTTGGGCCATCCTGGCACAATAAAACATTGAAATCAGTTTAAAAAATAAATTGCCACAATAGTGAAGGACACTGCACTCTGCAGAAAGAAAAGAAGGGCAGCTTTCCGAAATAGTTTATTTCCGTCGCGAGAAGGGAAAAGAATGTCTCAACAACAGTCTAATGAAATGAAACGTACTGTCTCACGTGATTATGGAAACCGATCAATGCAGTTGGATATCGATGAGGTACTGTTAAGAGAGTTTAGTGATGAGAAGATCAAGCAACTAACGCTTAGTGAAGGCCATATACAAAAACTGGAAAAGGAAACAAGGGGCCAAAGGGAAAATGAAAAGTTGCACACAGCTGGAAAGGACAGACTTACGGCATCCAATTTTGGATATGTATGTAAGAGGAAACCTACTTCGAAATGGGCTCCAGTAGCAAAAAACATTCTGTACGGCGAATTTCAATCAAAAGCAATGCAGTATGACTGTGATAATGAGCGAATTGCAAAACGAAATTTCGAGGAGAAGTCGGTAGAAAAGCCGAAGAATGTGGTCTTTTCGTACATAAAACTTATAGGGTTTTAGGTGCCTCCCCAGACGGATTAATAGGACATGACGCTATAGCCGAAGTCAATTGCCCTTATTCTGCACGGAATATGACCATACTGGAAGCCTGCAAAAAGCCAAAAGGATTTTTGTGGCAGAAAGTAAGCAAAAAAAGGAGTAGAGAATATCAAGAACAGTGCCATTCAGAAGAGAACAGATTGATAACTGTCTAACACTCTCTTGATTTTTATTTCCAGAACCAGGGCCAGTTGGAAATAAAATAGCGGGAAATATGTTATTTTGTGGTATGGACATTCACATAGAAACAATAAAGAGGGACGAAAAGTTCTGGAGACAAAAAATGCTTATGTAACTGACATTCTGCTACGAGAAAATCTTGTTGCATGAGATCATTGATGCCAGGATGACCAGATCAATGGATATAAGAGAACCTGAGGTGAAGTAAAATACTGATTAGTGTGTGTAAATCATGAAACGTTATCTTTGATATGGAAAAAATTGAAGCATCGATTTCAAGAACAGGAAATAATTAGGTATAATATTTTTTTGTTTCTTTATAGTACGCAGTACTGCCTGTGCTAACAATAGGCAGATGAGAATATAGGAACTTAAATTATATATATGTACATAATAATTTTGCCCTTTTCATAATTTGTTTATTGTAATAAAATGTCCTACATAAATGAACTTTTATTATTACTTCCATAAAAAATTAAGTAAGTTATAGTGATTGACCTCTCGGAGTCGTTTCAGATCTCACGAAAAAAAAGGGGGGGGGGGGAATTAGAGACATAAGAACCAAAGACCCATACGAATCACCAAAATAAATGTATGTATGTAGGTTTATGTGCGTGCGCATTTTGCCTCTTATAAATCGATAATTGATTAGAATTTTTCACGGTTTGTGGTCTTGTTTGTTATGTCTAGAAGACGATACCTAGAGTTGGACGTCCGCATCGGATGGAATTGAGAACAGATATTCCCAATAAACCCGAACACGAACATATCTTGTCCATCTTTTTTCTAAAATATCAAGAAAGTGCTAACTACAAACCAGTCATATCTTTCTATACAGTATTCAATTTCGCATTGAGTGAAACCAGTCGCTGCTCTGTGCGGCAAGAATTATGCACTACAAAGTATTACTAATGTCGGAACAATATGTTTTTTGTTCGGGAGTTTATCCTCAAATAACTCTAAAACAGTTACCTAGAAGGGAATCCAATGCTGTCAGCATCTATCCTGAGTGTGTTTTCACCCGCTTTTCCACACTCCCTCCAGGTAAATGCCGAGATAGTACCGTACGTGAAGTTTCAGGGTACCTGTCCCATCCCTGACTAATACAGTTACACACATAATCAACAACACGGGACTGATGATTATGATAATAATAATAATAATATTAATAATAATAATAATAATAATAATAATAATAATAATAACGTTATTGGTTTTACGTCCCTTTTAACTACTGTGGCTTTTAGAGACGCCGGGGTGCCGGAATTTTGCCCCGAAGGGGATCTTTAACGTGCCAGTAAATCTAATGACACGACTCCCTCACATTCGCGCACCCTTAAATGCCAACTGGCTGCACCAGGATTCAATCCTGCAACCTTGGGCACAGCAAACGGGAACGTTACCGCTGAGCCACGCAGCCAGCCAAAGAGACTGATGACCAAGATGTCCCAAGCCCCTAGAATGTATTATTATCAACAAGAATGTTTGTGGAAGTAAGAAATGAATCTGTACTAACACATTGCGTCAACGTTACATAGGCCTATTGTGACACTACTACAGTATAATTTTATTGCTCAGATATTGTTCCACGACTAGGCAGTTGTACATGTAACTTGCCGAACTATAATATTTATGACAAGAGGAAGACAACTCCTTCCTGTCGTCAAATTGTTCCCTTCTCCCTTCGCCCTGTCAGCGTGTTCATCATTTTCCGTGCGCAGGAGATTTTGTGAAGCCGCGCCGCCTACCACCCTTTTTAAAACAATTCCCGAACTAATGCTGTCGATTCCATTCGCCCGATTTTAATTCTGAAAAATGCACTGGAATCAGGAAATAAATCTCCGTCTTCGTATTACCAGATTTTTTTCATATTTTAGGCAGAGATATAAAAAAAAAACAACTTTTTTTTTCACATTTTGGAAAATGCATCGAATTAATATCAATTCAATTGCAGTCTAGTATACATAGTGGTTTTCAGATCGCAAATACGAGCTTTCGTTCAAGAGAAAACTGAAAAAAGAAATGGTCTCACTTTGGTGCTGCTACGTGGTGTCAGAATTACAAACTAAAAAACGGGACATTTAGCCTTAAACATTTGAAGGTGGTTGGCATAGATACTTCGCCTTCAGTCGGCTCGGATTAATAGCGCCTCCTGAAACCCGAGCATAATTGTACCATCTTTAGAGATTGTTAAATTTGTCTTTTGTAATTTAAGACTCCCCGCTATTACCTCCGAATTCCAATTACGTCTCGTCATAAATAACCAGAAATAATTTTAAAGGGAATAAAGAAATTCAAACCCGATACAGGCAGACACACTATTGGAAACTTTCCCATACCTTGTTTTTGCCTTTAAAATAAATTGCGCACGATTAACGTTCGACTTTCCACGGGTCTTATTATGCAATAAGAATATATTATGAAAACTCTATATCCATATCGTTTCACGAAAAACTAAACCATTTAATACTATACAAAGTTTCCATTTGCTATTAAAACAATTTCTTATTAGCAAGAACTTTCCTCTTTCTTCCTTTTATTTCTCAAAATTAACGCAATTGTTCTATGTGTATTTTATTAAAATAGAATTTCTCCTCAGAAACTCTCATTGAGTGAAAAGGCCACAGGAAACAAATTCTAGACTGGCTGAAGTGGGAATAAACCCGCCTATTCTCCGATTTTCAATGTTATTGGTTTTACGTCTCTCCCAACTACTGTGGCTTTTTAAGACGCCAGGGTGCCGGAATTTTGCCCCGAAGGGGATCTTTAACGTGTCAGTAAATCTAATGACACGGCTCCCTCACATTTGCGCAACCTCAAATGCCAGCTGACTGCGCCAGGATACGAACCTGCAACAAAATGCCTATTCTCCGCTATTCTCACGGGGTAGAGTGTATCCCGTTCCAATCATTACAGAGCTAGGAATCGAACCGAGGATCCTTTGGACAGGAGGCACAATAGGTACCCCAAGCTCATAGAGTAGTCTCAGGAACTGTAGAGTGTGATCACTGGCAGAGAATAAAATAGATGCGTTGCGTTAGAAAATAGCGGAGCTGTTAGGACTCGTTTCTCAGTAAACTTCATGTAGCCGAGAATTGCTGCGAGAGGAATGATCAAGGCATATAATTTAAAGTATCGAGGAAAATATACTGGGAGTTATGGAGGATTATGGTATCATGGACACACTATTACAGGCAATTAAAGGTGTTTATATTATAAATCGTCTGCAGGGACAGTTTCTGGTAGAATATTTTGGTTCAACGCAGTTACAGGAATTAGACTGGGCTGCAAACTTTTTTATTGATCATTGAAGGGGTAGATATAGCTTAGAGAGCCATAAAAGTAACAATTTGACTGTGCCTGTCATAAATCTTGTACAACATAGGCTATACTTATTTCCAACGAAACACAGTAAGATTTCTTACCACACACTGACTTTACATTTTTTAGCCTATTTGCATTAATGAAAACAAGTAGTTCCGTGAGAAACTATACAGCCAATTTTCATATAGCCTACTTATGCTAATTGTCTCTATCAACATGCAAAATTTCTGTTTGATTGCTGGAATAGGTTCGTAGATATTGTGAACCGTCTAAATATTTCGTTTGGTCGCCATGTTGGATTATTATATACGTAGGCCATAGAGATATGTACTATTTTTTGCGTAGGTTCATTATTCAAACGCTCACTTCGATCGTATGATTAATACACAAGAAATAAAAACTTAAATGTTAAAATTGCACACAGCCGCCATCTTGAGGTTGTGTGACAATTTAACTCAATTAGATGCCAGTGCATTACAATGTGTATAGGCTAATCATTTACTGTACCAAATTTCACTGCGCTCAGATGGTTAAATCGCGAGTCCATTAAAATGTTTCACTTTTGCTTGGCCGCCACGTTAGTTTTGTATTTTACGTAAGTCTCATAGCTGAACTACTAGTAGTACCTTTTACCACCGCACAAAATTTCAGGATGATATCAGTAATAGTTTCGGAGATATAGAATGCCGGTGAAATATTTCGCACAGCCGCCAAGTTGGATTGGTGAGACGTAATAAAAATTTATGACACGGTCGGGGTCGGCCGTAATAGTACTATGACCTTACTGAGTTTCATTGAAATCGCTCCAGCCGTTTGGAAGTTATTAGGGAGGGACACACGCACACGCACACACAAAACAAAGGTAATCTCATAAGCCTTTTTTTTTTCATAAAATTAAAATAGGCTAAAAAATAGGCATATGGGAATACCTTTCGTCCGTGTGTGCGTATGTGTGTCCCGCTAATAAAATCTAAATGGCTGAAGCGATTTCAATGAAACTCGGTTAAGTGCATCTACTACCTGTCAGACTTCGAACATGCCTTTCAAATTTTCTTTTCACCAATCTAACATGGCGGCCGCGCGACATATTTCACTGGCATTCTGTATCTCCGCAACAGTAACAGATATCATCCTGAAATTGTGTACGGTGATAAAGGGTAGTCTAATACTTCAAGTTTATCTATGTGACTTTCATAAACCTGTTAAGTACAAAACGAACATGGCGATCAAGTGAAGTTGAAACATTTAAATAGACTTTTCTCGCGATTTAACCACCCGAGCGCAATGAAACTTGGCACGGTTAATGTTCATATAAAATTTAATCTACTGACATTCAATTAAACTCAATTGGTTTTGTTAACCCCAAGACGGTGGCTGTGCGAAATTTTAAAATTTAGTTCTTATTTCTTGTGTCCTAATCAAGCGAGCGAATTGAACGTTTGAATAATGAACCTACGCAATAATCTTCATCTAATGGTACATAAGTCTTATGGCCTACACATAACACAATCCAACATGGCGATTATCCGAAATTAGACGGTTCTCAATAACTACGAATCTATTACAGCAATAAAACTGTTTTTTTATGTTGATCGAGGCTATTAACGTAAGTTCACCTATGAATCATTCAATAAATTAGTGAGTACAAAACCAACATGGCGGGGACGCGAAATTTGAATATTTAAATGGACTATTCTCTCGCGACTTTTCATCCGAGCACTGTGAAACTTGGTACGGTATATCTTCATACAAGCCTGAATATAATGACGTCTAATTTAATGGAATTTTATGAGAACTTAAAAAAGGTGACTGCATTTTTTAAAATCTCATTTTCATTTCTCGTGTCCTAAGTAGGATATATGAAAATAGGCTATTTAGTTCATCACGGAACTACTTGTTAAACTTGAATCATACCGTAACTACTTTTTATCCAATTTTCAAATTATCCCTTGCTTAAAGCTGTCCCTCGCTACTTCCCTCATATCTCCATTTTATAGGACACTAAACCTCCAGCTAAAAATTGACCTTGCGCAGACCTGTACGGATTTAACAATCGACACCCAATTTTGAGTACATACACGTGTTTCAATTTCATGAACAAAACACATACAGAACAACCAACCGTTTCAATAAACAAGGAATCAAAATATCATTCACAAGATCTGATACACTTGGTGGACACCTACATAATAGCAACAAAACTGAACTAAATGAGGGGTATACTTAATCTTGTGCCAAGAAACAGGATGACTTAACGAATTACGTACACCGAACCAAAACGAACGCCAATGGAACAACGAAGTGGACCCACGTTACAAGCAACACACAAATTCAATTAAACACAGAAACCACGCAGCATTATGCAAGCACATGCACGATAAGGGACATTGTTTCCACCAATATAGAATAGATTTCAAAAGTTGATACCAGGAGACAAAAGAAAGGGCAGGGCATAATAAAAGAAGCCGTAGAAATCTGCTTTGCTAAGAAACACAACCCATCTAATTTGAACGAAATACTTAACATAACTAGTATTAGCAACGCCAACACAATATTTACAGGAGTGCTGTATAACTAACTGAACACACGCGAAGTATTTGACACGTTACCGTATAAGGTTTTATAACCAAATAATTGTATTTAAGTTGAACATACTGTAAGTGATATATATATCCGCCAAACCTACAAAAAACGTCTCAAGTGATGATGTTCACCTGATAATCGAAATAAGTCATCCAATTTACCCATTCCTCCTTTCGAGAAGCGTCCATGTAATGTTTTTCCAGGTTAGCAGATGTGAATAGACTGATGAGCGTTATTCCCCGCCCTATTTAATTGAGCATAGTAACATGTTGATCAACTGAAAACAATTACTTTACTTAAAACCCGGCAATTTTTCTAGGTTCGTGCCGTGTCTTGTGTGGGGTTTAGCCCAGGAACATCAAGCTCATGGTATCTGTGCCCGGACCTCCACAGGAGTAGCGAACTGCACGAACGGACACCAAGAGCCCACTGATGAGCCAGCGTGGTGTTCCTAGGCGAAACCCCACACAAGACACGGCATAAAGCCAGAAAAATTGCGGAGTTTTAATTCACTGGCCGTGAAAGCCAATACAACAATTATTTTACTTGATTATACATTTATGTAACGAGTACACATGAACTGCAAACAATTGCTGGGGAAAAAATGAGTGTATGGTACTAAAGAAATTTCTTGCAGGCCGAATAATGCGGTTTACACGCTCTTAAAACGGTTCGGCTAAATGACTTAAGTTATTAGATTATTCTGGGCAATGAAAGGACGGATGTTTTGAGTGACTGTACATTGGCAAAAGGAGGGGAAATAATTAGTTGGTTTTTAAACAAGAAATTAAGTGAAGCAATAATTAACACGATTCTCGCGAAAAGAATAAATAAAACTAATGAGACATGTGGGCTGATCACCTGGATGCAAAACCCATAACACGCTCCAAGAAAGTGTGGAAGCAGTTAACAAACCTTATTGCGTAGAGGGCGTGATGTGTGATTTCCCGGTTCCATTGAATCCTACTCTAACAGTCTCCCTTCTGGTAGTCTGAGATATTAGTTGCTTTTCTGAACTGCCCACAGAAAACATTCCATAGTTACTGTACAGTATATGGTCAACAATTTGAGGTGAGCCCACGAAGTAATTGAACCACTCCAACTAACAGTCCGAATGAATGGTCAACTGTAGTTCAAGGAAAGATTGAAGGCAAGAGAGTTTCCAGCAGGAGTACATCTCCAGGGGTATTGTGGGTCGTCCAGCGTTAACTATTTTTAGCGGCAGTCAACCAGCAAATGAACGTCATGTTTCTCAGATCTTATAAGGCACACAGTGAAGAAATTCGTAATGCACCTCTCGTATTATATCTTGAGAAACACATTGAAGTGATTTCTGTGCCTTTTCTACATGAAAGATTGGGTAAGAGATCAGAATGGGAATCGCTACAAATTGAGATACTAATGTCAGGTGACGGTACCGTATATTAATTACTGAAAAAAAGGTAATTGCTAATGAATTAAATGTCTGGTACGGTAGTGTGTTTTATACATCCAATAGCTGTGCGTTGGACCTTAACGACGAATCAGGGCTCGTCCCTGTCCGAATAAACCAGTTAGCAATTGTAAGGCTAATATTTTAAAAAACGTTACAATATATCGAAAGGTCCTGATAACATTGTTAGTGAAGTGCTTAAACTAAGAGATAGGGACGTGGCTGGACACTTTGAGGCGATGTTTAATGTGTCCATAAACAATGCGCAAATCCCCGATGACGGGAAAAGAGCTATGGTAGTCCCAATATTTAAGGAAGGGAGCAGACTGGAACTAGGCAACTACAGGCGGTTAGCCTTACGTCCATCGTTTGTAAAGAGATGGAGCATCTCTTTTGAGACTGCTTGCGGAAACGGTGGGAAAATTTATCATGGCTTAATGATAGGCAACATGGATTTCGGCAATGTTACTCGTGCGAGAGTCAGATGCTGTCACTTTTTCAAGATATTAGCGAATCGTTAGACAATGGAGTATTAGTTGACGTATCGAAAGGTACATGGCTCACAGGTTAACGCAGTACTACAATATGACCTGAACCTGGTCTACGAGCGGAGGATTAAAAAATAAAATGAAAATACAAGAAAAGACTCTCATAAAAATAGGGAAAGGGCGAAGGCAAGATTCTCAATATACCATTGGCTCTGAAATACTTGAAGATTCGTGCAAATATTTGGATGTTCACGAAAGGAATGGCTGGAAATTGAGTAGCCATTTCGGATGTGTAGTTCCTAAAGCTTACAAATATCTGGAGTACCTCTTTGAAAGAATTAGGATATTTGTCATGAATAAGACCAATTCTAAAATACGCCTCGGCGGTTTGGGACCTTTATCAAGTGGGGGCTCATCAACGAGTTGGAAATGGTACAAAGAAAGGCCGCTAGATTTGTTCTCAGTGTTTTTAATTCTAGGAGCAGTGTGTAAGTTGAAGAAATTTGGGTGTGAATCACTTGAGGCTAGGAGGATGAAATCCAGACTCTGCGTTATGCACTCATACAACACGTACACAAATCAGCCAGCATGGAGTGAGCTTAGCAAACGTATGGGAAAGCCCACTTTCATGAATAGGGGTGATCATTACTTCAAAGTTAAGGCTGTGCGATCACCACCGCCGTCAATCGCATGGCAAGAGATTGCAGCACTATCACCGTTGGACAGCCGCTGCATTTGTGTTCGTGATCTGTCTAGCCGTCACTTACCACCTACTTCCTCCCCTACCTCTCCTCGTCACTCAATGTCTTCTCTCTCTCACTGATAGCGTTAGACTGTAAGTGGATGTGGATGTGTTGTACGGAGAGTGATGTTTTAAAAGAAATTACAATTTTAGGCTAGTTAAAACTCATTTTATTACATTTCTAGTTTCTAAGCAAACCTCACCAAATAGGATAGGCCTAAGCATAAAATTGGATACAGGAAGCACCTGATCAGATAAAAGCAACAAGCTATATCAATGGAAACCTGATATAATGAGCTAACACAGGTGATTTTTTTTTGGCATAAATAATATATTATGGAAAACGAAGCATGTGCTTGATGTAATTTCTTACCCAAACGCACATCATTAATAATAATACGCAATCACGTTTACATATTTCAAATTTCTTCCGCTATACAGTTATTCATCAACTAAACTACTAAAAGTGCTATAAGTCTACTTCCACCGATAAATATCAGCTGAACGGCCCCTTTGTTCGAGAAATAACATGGTTTACAAGGCAGGCTTTTAGTTTTATTTTAAAAAAATCTGTTTTATGTTTAGTATTTAGAGCTTTTTATTTATGTAAAAGGCGCTTTGCGGGCCTTTGCTAGGGTAAAAGTGCTCATTAAATCGTTCATTTCTAATTTTTTGGCCGTTTCATATTCAATTGACAGAGTAGCCAAACCGTTCAGACGCTCCTGCGCCATAATTGATCGCAAATAGTTTCTTAGCCTACTTTCATTTATGGAAAAATAGGCTTATGAGATCACCTTTTGTCCGTGTGTTTGTCTGTGTGTGCGTGTGTGTGTGATTCGTGTGTGTGTGTGTCCCTAATATAATCTTAACGGCTGGAGCGATTTCAATGAAACTCGGTAAGTTCATAGCACCATTCTGGACGACCCCGACCGTGCCCTTCAAATTTTGTTACGTCTCACCAATCCAACATGGCGGCTGTGCGAAATATTTCATCAGCAATCAATATCTCCGAAACTATTACCGAGATTACCCTGGAATTTTGTACGGTGATAAAGGGAACTACTAGAAGTTCACCTATATGACTTTTGTAAACCTGGTAACTACAAAACGAACATGGCGGCCACGCGAACTTGAAAGTTTTAAATAGACTTTTCTCGCGATGTAATGATCCAAACGCAATGAAACTTGGCACAGCAAATGTTTATACACATTGTAATTTACTGGTATTTAATTCAGTTCAATTGTTTACATAACCTCAAGATGGCGGCTGTGCTAATTTTAAAATTAAGTTTTTATTTCTTATGTCGTAATCATGCGATCGAAGTGAAAGTTCGAATAATGAACCTACGCAATAATTTTCCTTTAATGGTACATGACTATGGCCTATACATATAACAATCCAACATGGCGACCTTCCGAAATATTTAGACGATTCTCAATATTTACGAATCTATTATAAAAATCAAACTGATTTTTTAATGTTTTTAATGAACATAAGTTCACCTAAAGGACTTTCAATAACCTGGCGATCACAAATCCAACATGGCGGTGACGCGAAATAAAAATATTCACATGGACATTTCTCACAATATAACCATCCGAGTGCAGTGAAACTTGGTACAGTAAATCCTTATACAAATGTTTCCATAACCACAAGATGGCAGATGTGTGAAATTTTAAAATCTCGTTTTTACTTCTTGTGTCCTAATCATGCGATTGATGTTTGAATGCTACACGTACACAATAATCCTCATGTAACAGTACATAACTCTATGACCTACATATATAAAAATCCAACATGGCGACCATCCGAAATATTTAGTCGGTTCTCAATATCTACGAATCTATTACAGCAATCAAACTGAAATTTTGTATGTTGATAGTGGCAATTAACATAAGTAGGATATATGAAAATAGGCTTTAGTTCTTCAGGGAACTACTTGTTTTGATTAGTTTCAAAATGGAAAAACTCCTTTCCCCCGACGCAACCGTTATAGGAATTGTAAGCATAATTCGATATGCCGTCGTTAAATTAGGATAGGACTCCTTTATCGGGGCTAAGTACTCTAGTGCACCGCAAGCACTTTTTACATATTGCGGAACAGCGTACCTAAATAATTGTTGCTCCAGAAAAAGATACTCTGCATCCAAATCGTCAAGCTCCCCGTCTTTAAAAAAATTAAAGAGTGTTTGACAATGGTATTCCAATTGACTTCCCTCCAAATTGGAAAGCTTGGAAGGATCGACGAGAAATCCAAAGTATTCCGAA
Source organism: Meconema thalassinum (assembly GCA_946902985.2). NCBI lineage: Eukaryota > Metazoa > Arthropoda > Insecta > Orthoptera > Tettigoniidae > Meconema > Meconema thalassinum. The sequence continues at coordinate 387,246,050 of OX336389.2, forward strand.
AAAAAATTAACTTCGTTAAATCTATTTTCTACGCAGCTCAGTGCAGTATCTACGACAGACAGAAAGTAATTTACCCATTTTCAGCTTCTTTTTAAAGTTCCTCTTTAGTTTTTTTCCACTTGCTGATCATTTTGCGGTTTTATTTCATCAAGGAACCTTTTGCGATTGCCTTGACGGCGAATAGAAAATTTATTTGCATAGCCCAAATTTTCCATTATTTCTCTACCGGTGGACATTGCACTGTCAAAGCCAGTGTTGCGATAATTTTGAAAAAATGACTTTAGGCCCTGAAGTTCGGTTAAAGCCGTATCTAACGAAGTCTTCTCAGATTGGAGAGTTTTACTTGTTGAGTTTAGAGAAAATTAAATATCGTACCAGATAACGAGGCTTAAAACAAATTCATACGAACTTGTATGAAGCAACAAAGATTGGGCCTCTGACCGGGTAACAGGATCATTGGTAGTTTCTGCCAATTCTTCTAGAGCTTCGTTTACTTTGCCTAACTGGTACCTGATGGGCTTGGCACTGCCAATTCAACATTCCCATCTCGTGCTAGCTAACGATTTTAGTGTGAGGAGGCCAGGACATAGTTCGCACAAAATGTCCCACCTTTCCGTGGAAGCTACAAACAAAGTGTTCAGGCGCTGAACTATACCAAAAAATGCCATAGCGTTCTTATTGCATTAACCATGTCACCCAAAAGTAAGTTAAGATTATGTGCAACACATGCCATGAACATTGTTCGTTTATTAGTATTTTTACTCGCATCTGCACTCCCTTATACTTAGCCTTCATATTAGCACCCTTGTCATACCCTTGTCCCCAACAGTCCATGATATCAAGATCATTATCCTCCAATACTCCTTCTGAAACCTCAGCTAACCCCATTCCCGTAGTGTCGTGTACCTCCAAAAACTCGATGAACGATTCGACGATCCTTGGAGTTCCTGCTATCATATCAACATAGAGGAGGACAAATTTTAATTTGGGCTGGACTGAATCAAACACACTATCTTTATTTATTTATTTATTTACATTTATGAAAAAAATGGCCTGAAGCGCGGGGCCTTTCTGAGCGCGAGGCCTGGCGAGACCGCACGTCTCGCGACGACCCTGCGTATTACCAATTTGAGGACTAGGCACTCTCCCTCCGTCCAGCCCAATGAAAAAGATTATATTATGATATAGTATGATATGATTGACGGAGAGAGCTGGCCGTGCGGTTAGGGTTGTGGAGCTGTGAGCTTTCATTCCGGAAATAGTGGGTCCGACCCCCCCCCCGTCGGTAGCCCTGGAGATGGTTTTCCCTGCTTTCTCATTTTCACACCAGGCAAATGGGCGCTGTACCTTAATTAAGGCCACAGCCGCTTCCTTCCCACGTAAGGCAAATTGTAATATATATATATATATATATATATATATATATATATAAACTAGTAGCAGTGCCCGGCTTCGCCCGGTGGATTTATTTGTTTTATGGATGATAATGAATACTTTTACAGAACTGGCATATGATACTTAAGCTACCCGAAAGAAAAAAAATACAACTTTTTGTGGTGGAGGTGCTGGTGTTGGTGGTGGTGGATGTAGTGAGGGTGATAAGCAGTACAGTATAATGGACGTAACATTTAGATCATTTTCCCCTAATGATAATAATGATAATAATGAATAGGGAAACGGCTATTTACTAACTACAGCACTGACCCGTGTAATTTACAAACACATTTCTAAAAATGATTAGAAAGAGTAATAAGCGAAATAAAAGACACTGCCTAGGGCCAATATCTCATTGTCTGTTAGAGATGTAGAGACCAATAGTGTCGTCTTTTGTCGCATAGCGCCGTAGGAAAAGAATCAGAACACTTTGGAAAACTTCGGCTGTCTCGAGCTCCTGAGGTAGCAATATCATTTATGGCCACATAGCGCTCAACGATAATTTTCGGAATAAATTACGGTAAATTTGAAAGCACCAACGCTTATTGCAGCTGATAACCTCAATATATTGCACCAACACCATTGCACTTATAGACTACAGATGCATAATATGTTCATGATGATAACTGTTTTAAGGGGCAAGAGAAGTCTCTTTGCACTAATTACTCCCCTTGACTGCAATTTATAAGCAGCGCAAGATTCAACTATCTTCGCAATTCTGCACCAGAACACTGGTAGGGGCGACGTGATGCAGCCCTAATTGCCAGTCAACAATAGACTTATTAAAATACTCTTACATTTACACTACTAGGGACATGAACGATTTTAGGGCCTTAATACATGGTTTTCAAGTTAAGTTTGTTTGTTATTCTAAATGTAGGGAATGGAGAGCGTTGTCCAAAATATCAAGTGGACAGTGTTACCAGCAGGGTTTCAAAGTGTATGTATAATTTGGTGCAATTAGGAGGAACGGTGTAGATATGTGATAAAGGGCCTAAGTGCAGGAAATGGAGTGGTCTGTCCGAAATTTAAGACAGTGTCACCCGCAGGGTTCCAAAAGGTAAGTGTACAAAATGTGATTCAGATCGGTGAAACGGTGTAGATTTATGCCAATGGACCTAATGCAGGGAATGGAGTGGTCTGTCCGAAATTTCAAGCAGACGGTGTTACTCGTCGGGTTCCAAAGTGTAGACTAAGTATGTGACATTTGGTTCAGATCGGTGAAACGGTGTAGATTTGTGCCAAATGGCCTAAATGCAGGGAATGGAGTGGTCTGTCCGAAATTTCATGCTGACAGTGTTACTCGCAGGGTTCCAAAGGGTAAGTGTACAAATTTTGGTCCAGATCGGTGAAACGGTGTAGATTTGTGCCAAGGGCCTAAATGCAGGGAATGGAGTGGTCTGTTCGAAATGTCATGCAGACAGTTTTCATCGTAGGGTTCCAAAGGGTAAGTATACACATTTTGGTTCAGCTTGGTGAAACGGTGTAGATTTGTGCCGAAGGGCATAAGTGCAGGGAATGGAGTGGTCTGTCCGGAATTTCATGTAAACAGTGTTACTCGCAGGGTTCCAAAGGGTAAGTATACACATTTTGGTTCAGATCGGTGAAACGGTGTAGATTTGTGTCAAAGGGCCTAAATGCAGGGAATTAATTGGTCTGTCCGAAATTTAAAGTGGACAGTGTTACCCGCAGTGTTCCAAAGGGTGTGTATACAAATGTTGGTTCGGATCGGTGAAACGTTGTAGATTTGTGCCAAAGGGCCTAAATGCAGGGAATGGATGGTCTGTCCGAAATTTCATGTACACTATGTCACTCGCAGGGTTCCAAAGGGTAATATTCAAATTTTGGTTCAGATCGGTGAAACGGTGTAGATTTGCGCCAAAGGGCCTAAATGCAGGGAACGAAGTGGTCTGTCCGCAATTTAACATAGCCTAAACTATTCCTCTTGAATCTGGCTATCATATAAAAAAATAATTTTTCGAATCCGACTGGTAGTTCCAGAGATTAGCGCGTTTAAACACACAAACTCTTCAGCTTTATTATATTAGTATATATATATATATTATTTTGATATATTTTGAAGATTGGTTGGTTGGTTGGTTCTTAAGTTTAGGGGCTGCGACAACGCGGTCATGTAGCCCCGTAATTTTGAAGATTACAATTCACATAAAGTTCTATTTATCATAAACATGTTTTATTCTGCTAATATAACTTACAGAATTTTATAAAGTAACTGATAAATAATTTTTAACATTCTGTATGGAGTAATGGGTGAGATAATAACACTTCTACGATTTCCTCTAGACTGTGGTCGTGTAGCCTGGCAGGATGAGTCAGGGTGGGAGGGGGGGGGGGCGGAAGCTGCGATAGCAAAGGTGATGGAGAGGGGAAGGCAGGTGCCCGAGCGCGCTCTTGCCCAAGACCTTGTCTTACCGCTGTGTGTGTGCGGGCGTGTGTGTATGTGTGTGTGACTGATTCAGCCAGCGTTTTTTAGAGTCTGAAAGGAGCATGCACCACGGGTATATCACTGAACCAATTTTCTTTATCAAACTTTTCTACTGCTCAGAATAAGATCCACTTCAAATTAATATAACATAGAAGTTAATATAACAATTTTTTCTCACTAAAAATGGTATTCTAGTCTGAAGAGGTTAATACAAAATTTGAATTTCGAAATAAGAATTGTTCCTATTGCAGGTACTACTACAGGGGTTGTTGTAGAGAAATTTCGGTGTCTTCCGATTATTAGTTTCGTCGTGGTGATCGTACATTTAACGCTCAAAATAGCCACTTTGAAGCCATGTCCTCAGCAAACGAACCGTCGTTATTTTCTGCAAAACGCATATAATGTCTCACAAAGACCTACATTAGATATTAATAAAAATAAAAATAAAAACAAAATTTTAATTTTTGACCGCACAGCCTAAAGGGTCGACCACAACGTACAAATTATAGCAAATATTATTTCGTAAACCGTGCCATTGATAGATGGAACTCTCTACCTACCGCAGTATTAGAGCTTTTCCCCAAAAGAGGTGTGCTTAAGAAAAGACTGACACACTGTGTAAATACTTCAAGTTTATTTGTTATGTATAATTGTTTACTTGATATGTTTACCCAATTGCAAATACATGAAAATGAATTAATGAAATATTAATATTGTTTTCTATACAACTTCAATTTCGGTATTGATACTATGGTTTACATTCACACCTTTCTATTTACCAAGCAACACTTTATTGCAAAACATACAACCACTTTCCCTCCAACTTGCGTAAATAAATATTCCACTTCCCATTCTCAATAGTACTGGTCTGTTTGTTTAATAAACTCACACCCGATACACACTGCAGATCAGGACGTCAAAAAGAACACATCTCTACTCTATTGGCGTAAAACTTGAACTGACCAACCAGTGAGGAATGAGATCAATGAGCTAGATTGTGTCTTACACGCAAAAGTAACGAACCGAGTGGAAGCGGAAGCGAAGCAAACACACTTGCAAAACGAAAATACGACGGCTGATTCTTTTGTATTATCCATCCGATGAGTATTTGCCCTCGTGAAATGAGTGCGCCGTCTTCTGTTTACATCGCGGCGACAGGGCGAGCTTGGCGGCAAGAGCGAAGGCTTGTACACTCCGCATCAAGCGTAATTCACACAACCATATTACGGTCTGCTCTTCCGTTAAGCGAATGAATGCCTTAAATCCATTCACATAACCCACACTTGAAATACCGAAGTAACAAACCGCAAAGCTCGTACCAGTTGATTCATCGACGTCCAGTACAGACGGTACAGATATCTCCGGGACACCAGATTGCGTCCCACCACTGCCAGCTCATAGTTCCTGTCTTCACCGTCAGCAAAGAGTCGTTAGAGAGGTAATATATTGGCAACAATGATATAGCAACGCTGTGCAATGGAGCCAGGCAATGTCGTTTATACTACAGGTTAGTTTCATGCGTGCCCTTTCTCAGAGCAAGTGAACCCTCTCCAATCCATGCCCATGGACATGGGCATGAGCGTGAGAATGAGCGGAGTTCAGTTACGATGTTTTTGAAGCAGGAACAGATTGAGTACACTCAGCAATAAACTGTCACCAAGGACTGCAACAGGCTTGCAGTGCATCTGCTTTACTTAAATGAACAGGAGAAACGTGGTTTAAGTCTTCAAATAAAGACGCTCGGGTAATCCTCCAGTATGTGACGAAGATGTGCATATTGTATCCACGTTAGTGAAGACTCCACGATACTTGAATTAGCCTGAGAGACAGGAATGATGCCTTACACTATACTTCAGACATTGATGAACCACCAGAGAATGCGAAAAAAATGCCTCAAGTTGGGTTCCACATGAATTAAAAGGCGTACAGAAATGGTTACGATACGACGCTGCTCGAAATAAATTGCAAAGCTATAAGCGCAAAGGAGGACCACCTTAATGGTTTATCATTACGATTGATGACACCTGGGCCACATCTTTTGAACCAAAACAAACGCCAATGGAACAAGTGGCATAATTGCGCGTCATCGCGGATGTCAACGGAACTTGACCAATATGAAAGCTGTGGTGGTTCTCGTCCCCAATTGTGAAGGTGTTATATTAAAGCATAGGCCTACCTGTTCCCACAAAGCAGAATGTCAATGGATAATAATACCGTCCGATTTTTCAAAACAATCTGCGGAAAAGAAAATTGTGTAACCCACCGATCATTTTACATGACAATACTCGGGCGCATAGAACAAGAGCTGTGTCTGATTTCATGCATGAGTCACTGGATTAATACCATCCACACCCTGACGAGACTTCGATTTAATCCCGAAGATGATGGAACCACTTCAGGGGCAGATGACTTCGCTGTTCAATCCCTTAACGCAACAACAACAACAACAACAATCATCATAATTTACATATTTCCTGTTGTTCGGTTCCGTACAGTTCAGGACATTTTTCTGGCAGTAGATCGCTCTCTTCGCGTATCACGTATCACCCAGTACCAACGACATCCTTCGACTTCCGTATCGCTGACGAACTCTACGTATTGCTAGTGACTACATCGAAGGTCTTTAAAACTTGGAATAAAGTTTGTTCGTATGTATCTAGAAAATAGATGCCACTGCTAAAAGAAAAGTATCCTCTGCATTCATTCCAGCTGAAAATATAAAGAAGTTCTTACCTTTGCACTTATTGGTATTCTTGTCCAGGATAGCCTTTGTCGAGATGATCGTACCAAACCTAATATACAAAGAAATATTATTAGAAATGGCATAATCATGCTCAAATTACGGTTCACTACTCATCATCATAGATCTCAATACTTAAGGCACAGCTGGGTTACTTCAAGAAAATGTGACTCCCATGTTATTGGTTTTACGTCCCTTTTAACTACTGCGGCTGAGACACCGGGGTGCCGGAAATTTGCCCCGAAGAGGATCTATACCATGCCAGTAATCTACTGGCATGGTTCCATCACATTTGCGCCCCTCAAGTACCAACTGACTGCACCAGGATTCGATCTTGCAACCTTGGTCAATAACGGGCAGTCTGCAAAGTCATCGTTTATAACACATGTATCCGCCCCCCACTACATAGTTTAGCAGGGTTGACGGCACGCCAAAAGATAATAAATGGAAAGCTCAAGCATTGTGTATAGCGTGGTCTTTCACTCCTATCGACGATATAGGGTTGGCGTTAAATATAAAGAAGAGGCTATCACATTACCAAAAGAGCCAGTGGAATTCAATTCATAGTTGGTAAATATTTTTCAAACTCATGAGTTTCTTATGTATTTACCATTTGTGCATTCCTTGGTCCTTCTTTCATAACCAGGATTTTTTTAAAGAAGACTAAGGTCGTGTTAGCTGCAATTAAACACATTTCTGGTTTTAAAAAAATATTCATCAAGATTTCACAGGATTGTAGTGAATGCGCATATTCAGATGGAAAGGAAATACTAAGTTCCATCACATATCACTGTATTAATTTTTCAATTTTTGGGTTGGATTCCCGACTCTGCCAAGGAGTTTTAATTCTGGTCTGAAGGCTGGAACGGGGTGCAGTCGGCCTCGTGAGATAAAAATGAGAAAGAGGAGGGCTAGATTCCCATCTCAGCCATCTTGGAAATGGTTTTCCGTGGTTTCCCCCACCTCTACACCAGGCAAATGCTGGGATGGTTCCTTACTTAAGGTCACGGCCACCTGCTTCCCAAGCCTCTTCTGAATTAGAAATACACTAATACAGCCACCACAATAACACAGGATATCAGACAAAAAGATATTTATAAAGAAAAAGAAACAAATAAACACACGCTCACAATTACATGTTGTAACGTGCGTATTTCAAAAGAGCAGTGTCTTCATGCGTAATACCCTAAGACGGCAGGTCAATTATCTCTTTTCGTTGGCAGCTATACACTTCGATGTACCCCGTGGCGTAAATCTTGCACCACTACTGCGATGGGGAGCTGCAGTCCGGAGACAGATGAGACAAGGGCCAATTAAGGCGGGAAAGTGAAAGACTCCCTAGGCCTCGGATACTCCAATACAGCCAGGGTCGGAAAAGAACAAGAGTTGACCAAGGGAGGTCGACAGGAAAGAATCCTGACGCTAACAGCAGCATTCTGAATGAGGTTTTTTTCCTGAGGTTTTCCACACTCCTTCCAGTCCAGGCCACCTACTCCGTTCCCTTAACCCTAAGGATTGCAGCGATACGCACACTACTGCAGCCATCACAGAAACACGGGTGATTAGACAGATATAACACACACGGGGCTGATGATCAAGATGTTGCTAAGCCTTAAAATTAATGAACAGCTGTCCTTTGTTGTACATTAAGCTTGATTTCGGGTGCCACAAAGTGCAGATTTCTGTGCACTATTTGTTAAATTTATTTAAATTCACGTCAACTCGGTGATATTTGAACACGGAAAGATGATGATGATAATTGTTGTTTTAAGGGGCCTAACATCTAGGTTATCGGCCCCTAATGATTTGGGTGATAGCGAAAATGTTAATGAAATGGAAACCAGAACGAAAATTAAGTGAGACGGAAAATACTTACAAAAAGGAACTCAGATTGAAACAACTCGCAAAAAGTTCTTACAAAAGGGAATTTAGAACGAAAAGATTCACAAAAAGAATAGACTGAAAATACCCACAAAATGTAGGCTAGGTTCAAAATACGTACAAAATGCAATGTAGAGTCAAAATACTTACAAAATGCAATTGAAATTCAAAATACTTAAAAAAGTAAATGAGATCGAAAATACGTACAAAATACAATTGAGGTTCAAAATACTTACAAAATGCAATTGAAATTGAAAATACACAATGCAATTCAGATTGAAATATCCCAGTTACTATCCAAATTATTCACAAAGTGCAATTTAAATTCAAAATACTAACAAAATGCAATTTAAATTGAAAATGCTTACAAAATGTACGGTAGATTCAAACGACTTATGTGGATTGACAATACTTACAAAATGCAATTTAGATTGAAAATACTTGACAAAATGTAATTTAGATTCAAAATACCCACAAAATGCAATTGAGAATCAAAATATTTGCAGAATGCCCACCAAACAAAATGCAATTTATATTTAAAATTCTTGCGAAATGCGGTTTTGGTTGAAAATACGTACAAAATGCAATTGAAATTCAAAATACTCACTAAAATGCCCTGAACCTACATTGAAAGACTTACTAAAAAGCAATTTAGATTGTCAATCTTTACAAAATGCAATTGAGGTTGAAAACAATCGCGAGAGGTAATTTAGATAGAAAAAAACTTACAAAATGCAACGTAGATTAAAAATACCTGAAAAAAAAATCGCTGAAGGGAATTTAGATACACGGGGAACCAAGTAACAAAAACAGTGCGGGAATCTTAAAGAGAAAAGGAAATATAATGAAAAGAAAACAAGAGGTCTGACCCCTCGAAGGAGGGGTCAGGAAAGATGAGACAAGGGCCAATTAAGGGGGGAAAGTGAAAGACTCCCTAGGCCTCGGATACTCCAATACAGTCAGGGTCGGAAAAGAACAAGAGTTGACCAAGGGAGGTTGACAGGAAATAAGACCGAGGAGCCCGTCACAAGTAAGTGGAAGCAATGACGGACTCAGCTGGGGTCCTGTGGTCGCCAACTCACGTCCCACAAGATGTGAGCTCCTGGGGGAAACACGGAAAGAGAGCGGCTCATGTTGGACGGTACTGTGTTTGGGTATCGGCTTGAAATGTGTGATAACCTGGGTTATTTTGGAATCTGTACTAGTCTATGTACTTTTAATTGAACCTGTGATAGGGAGGAGGTGGCCATGGCCTTACGTAATGCACCATCCCGTCATTCGCTAGGAGTCGGGAACCACAGAAAACCACTTTTAGGAAGGTTGAGGTAGGAATCTAATCCATATCTTATCATATGTCCCAACGAGCCATTCTGACTGCGAGACCAGATTAAAATTTGTCACATCCTGGAATCTAACCTAGGACAATAAGGTCAGGAGTCTCAATATGTACCTCTAGACCCAATAAACCATTCTGGACATTACGGTTCGAGGAGATTTCATTCCTGACGCTAAGAGAGATCTGAAGTCTGAAGGTCGTATGAGAGCACACACTGGCAAGCTGTAGGTTCAAAAGATCAGACTTCATTCCCGTATGTCAAGATGGAACAGAAGTTGAAGTCATAATCACGGAGAGCAAACCAGAAAACTGACTGGAAGCAAAATCCCTTTTGGAAGGGCGCTGTTCTGTGCATTCAGAACTTGCAATTCGCTGGAAGGATTGTTTCGAGAAACACAAGGAATTACTTTGGTTATTCAGGAGAAAGCTGTACACCAAAAGAATTATGATCGACACATGAAGGGAAAGTGCAATTGTGCAACACATTTCACTGAATCCATCTACAGTATATTATATGGCCAAATGTTTACTCTGAAGCTGCACATTACATCATGACTTTGCCCAGATTCAATGATTCGCGGAGAAAATGGGACATTCAAATCAGTCCAGGTTTTGGATCAAATCAGTTCAGGTTTTGGATACTGACAAAGATAATATCTTATGAGATACTACACTAACTGATTTCCTATGTAGAAGCAACAGGTCACACACACCTTGCAATGCATTCACTAAGATCAGCTTCTCGCAAATCTGAATATGTAGAATATCGTCGCTGAACTCTCAACACCACGTATCTGACAATGCTCATCTTTTCCATTATTTTTCTTATGGTTGGCTACGCCTCCCAACCGTGTGAGGATGTGCCGTCCAACAGAACAATTTAAGCTAGGTTCATTTCCTTGTGTGATCCTGAAGAAAAATTAACCTTGTAGGCATCTATATATTGTACTGTAGGAGTGTACAACTACACGGAAATATACCTATAGTACAAAGTATTTAAAGCTCAATTTCCTTGAATACTGCAAGTTCAGAGAAGAAATATAGCATAAATTAGTACTCACTGTGAACACATGTTGACTAAGTCCTTGTCGGTTGTGTTTTGGTTCAGGCCTCTAATATACAAGTTTGTCTTGGAGAGTTGATCACCCCCACCTCCTCCTCCACCACCACCACCACCACCAGGGCCTATGTTGTTGCTTAAGTTTGTGCTCATAGTTCCACTCTGTGAACCCGTGTTTGAACTTGAACTACTGTTGGTGTTAGAAGGCGAGGTTGCTGTCGGAACTCGCTGGTTGCCATAATGCTGGAACAGAACAGGAAAATACACCTCATTAATTTGCAATATCAAGACCATAGCAAAACAGCAATAAATCTAAGCAAGGAATACCACACTGCAGTGGTGCTGAAGCAACCTAGGAGAGAGGTTATAGCTGCATTTTCGTTACATTGTTACTCCGCTGCTAACGTGAGACCCGACCAGACCCTACCTGTATAACAGATGCTCCACTGCTTAGGGCGAGGAAATTGGATGATCCTGGCCCGCAGTACCTACATTCATCTCGGACAAGACTTCTCCGTCGTAAACTGTACCTTGGTAAACGAGTCTAAATTGTTAAGTACGACAACCCCTGCACGGGAAACTTCCATTATTACAGTACAGGAACGATAGCAGCGGAAATTCGTAACAGTTTCCAGGGAGGGGGGATATGTATAACATCAATCATGGAACTACACACCACTGTGTGTGATATTGTCTTCAGTGTTTTGATAATCAGTATCCTCTAAGTCTGCTTCACCACCAGACTCTGGTAGAACAATCTAACAGATTTACGAATGGGGTACAAGACGCTCCAGTCCACGTGATCATTACTCTGGTCTCCTTAGAATGTGGAGTAGAATAGGTTAGACGAGTTATTGTGAAGGAGCAAGCCATGGCTTAAGTGGAGGGAAATGTGGAATATGATACTACGGAAAATAATTTCGAGGATAGTCGATGGTGGGATTCTAGCTCATCTGTCCTGCGAATTCAATCCTTCACGGCTAGAATCTCAATGTGCCGATGTAATGTTTAGCTCACAAGCTGAATCTTGCACAGTCTGTACTCGTGGGATAAGTGTTTTGTGATTCTTTAGTCGCGCGCGTTTGAAGTGGCATACGGTATTGGTTTTAGGACTTCCTCTTTGTATTTGTATACTAGGCATGTTTGTATACGTTGCCGCTGCAATCGTAGTTCGACGAATGCGTGGTAGTTACTCCGAGTCGAGGAGAAGGAGATGACGCCATTTTTAGATCGCTGTCTGTCGTTTAGGCTTTATAGTGCTTGAAAATCCCGCCATTTGTGGGATTACATCTGTCATTTGTTTTCCATTCAGGGATTTCAAACGTGACCCAAGTCTCATTCCCGGTCACTATCTTGCTTAGAAAATCACAATCATTGTTGCAACGTGTCAAAAAAAAAGTGCACAGCCTTGACGTTATTAATCGTGTTGCTCTGTTAAGAGATTTTGGCACCCAATGAGTGAATTCTATCTCTTTTTTGCACATGAGAAATTTCCTTGGCGAACAAATATTCAACAACGATGACAAGCTCAAAGGACATGTTACCACATGGTTGACAGCACAGATGGACCTTTCTGTTCTGCCCCTTGAAACTACAATAAATAACGAACACAAGCGGCAACGTTTTATGAAGAAGGCATATCAAAAACTTGTGCCGCACGATGACAAATGCCTCCAAAATGGTGGGTGCTAGCGCTATGTGGAAAGAGTTTACGATGTGTAGTTAGTTTTCCAATAAATAGATTGTATCTGTACACTTGTTTTTATTACCGAACGAGACTTACTTTGTGGACGTACAACATAACAATTAACCATGCTTATAAGGGACAAGATAGTTTTTAACTATAAAAGAAAAGAAAAACGAACCAGTCCCGCAACACAAATTCCTTCTCTTAGGTGGTCTGGGATAAAGCAAAAGACAGTTCGTGAGAAAATAATAAAAGGCGGTTATAGATTAATGGAATTTCTCCCGTTCAAAATCTCTACATGATCCACCAGTAGTTAAATATCAGAACGTAAATATTAATCGCTCTCAGCATTAATCCTGCTACTAAGCACTTGATCACGTCACTAACCTCAACGCATCATGTCCATTCTATTTCTGTTGTTTCGATTGTCCTTCCGATTTCATTTCCAAGTGATTGTGATTAGTGGCGATTACTATCTACAGGGGCAGAACAACAAGGTAACTAGTCCTTTATTTCCAAGCGACCAAACTTAGATATAAGTGCTTTATACTTCGTGGTTAAGTATCCCTGTGCACTTGAATGTGTGTAGAATGTGACTGATAACCTGTGTTCTGTGAATATTGAATTCGTGTGTGTATTTGTAACCTAGGTTAGGGTTCGAAAGGAGGCAGGCGTGGCCTTGTTAGAAACCATCCAGCATTTACCTGGAACTGAAAGGGAGTTCAGGGAAAAACACTTCTAGGACAGCCGAGGAGTGAAATTAATCCATCTCTACTCAGTTTTGCCTCACCAGGCTGAGTGTAGAATACCCCGTTCCAACCCTCAGACCAGAATCAAACTTCTTGGCTGAGCAGGTAATCGAACCCAGGACCTCTAGATCCAGTCAGAACAAGTACCCCTAGACCACAGAAGGCTACCAATTAATACAAAACGTGATCAAACGAAATTATGATAAAGATAGCTTTGAAGCCATTTTTCAGTGTTGCCTTCTTGGCAATTGACATTGCAACTTTCCAGTCGGTCCGTCAACACAATGCAATCCCAGTTACTGGGGCATGCGAAAAAACAACATGAAAAAATTACATTTGATTAGAATATAGATTTGTTATGGATTACAGAAGAGTTAGGATGACATATTTCGCACGTCAAACTAGCATCATCAGAGCCAAATATACAAGACAAAATAGCTCTACAAAACACTATCAAACCCACAATGACACCCACAAACGGTCTCTGCCTTCCAAAAACAAAAAGCATGGCAAGAAATTAGAAAGAGTGGCAACTATTAGTGATAAATACTAAAGCATTAAGCACCCGAAGAAGGAACAGTATGTTGATATCTACTAGGTTGCCAGACTGAGAAATGACGATCCCATCCACAAACAGTCTCCCTCCACTAACTAACCTATGAAAGTGTGCGCAACTTCTATTGTTGTGATACACCTAATCAGAGACTAAACGCTATTTAGCAGCCACAAATCTAGTTACTCAAAGGACAATTAAAAAACGTACAAAGCTAGTGCCCCTTGGTGACCAAAACGTGATTAACTCAAGAAGGGCAGTGCCCCTTCCCAACGGGTGTACCATGAATTACAAGTTACTCGTATATCTCGGACTTAATTCTACAGTATTTGCCTAACGAAGTGCGCATTATGTCTTTACTGAACTTCAACATGGTGAAGAAATCTTATCAGCATTTTCGTGAAAAAGAACTCTGAATCTAAACTCCTGTCGTAATGACACCCTTTATTGATGGCGTTTATAGATAACCTTCCGACACGTGTTAAGAAGTGTATTGTTCTAGTACTGCATTTCTAAATTCAACTGAGTTAAAAGCTCCACTAAATTAACGACACTGATCGTATGCAAAGCCACTCAAAATAAGAATACGCCCAGTGGTAACACTGTTCACTTGTTTGGATAACATAATCCGTCGACTACATAAAGAACGCAATACATTTGACATGCTACACGCATAGTAAACTGTAACACTCAATTAATGCAATTGCCATAATACCTCAAACTCTTACTATCCCAACTCACCCATACAAAATCCGACTCGACTACTTCGTATTGCGTATCTACAAAATCAAAATGCGCACAAATACTGAAATACAAGAAACCCTTCGTCTTTCATCCCTCAAGTTTGATATTCTTCAAGACAATAGCGCACCTAAAAAGTATGCAGTAATACCTACGTACAATCTTGAATCTAATAAACTCACATCAGACCACACAGGAGCAATGAGTTGCAGTCCATGAGTAGTGGGACATCCGTTTTGCTAAAAGACCATACAGGAGCAATGAGTTGCAGTCCATGAGTAGTGGGACATCCGTTTTGCTAAAAGACTTCAGCATGCGGCAGACAATAAAGTGAAGTCTAACAGCACTTTCAATTGTCGATGTGACCATTCTTCTCTATCATCTGCGGTAGTAATGTACATACAGGAAGTATGAAAAATAAAACGACCCTTACAGTAGTCGCATAAGATGTGTAACATCTGACATGTTATTCGAATAATTCCATATTACTAACTCGCATTTTTTAAAGAATGAACTCATAGTGCTACCTTGTGCCAGCAAACATGAAAGGATTCTCCAATGCATCTGCAGTAGTGACATATACCTGCAACTGTATGCGGGAGCAATCCACTGCCTATACTTGATGCGAGCTGCGCTTTATACCGGCCAGTTAGTGAACCCATGCCAGCGGTGTTATTGAAAATGGCCTCTTATTGCCGATATAGCGCACTACCAAGTATAGGCGCGATTAAAAATTAGGTGTGCAGTAGGTATATTAAAGTAGTTTCTCCCAGTGATACGTTTAGACCAACCAAATAGCTTAATATGATAATAGTGGAAACTCCCACGAGAAACTGGCGACACCGATTATGCGTGTCTCTAGCGGTTCGCGCAGACAACTACGAACTCTATTTCAATCAGCTGGCAAGTTTATCTGCACATGTTACAAGTGTGACTTTTGGGCTATGTATGGGTGTTTTCATTACAAAATACAAAGTGATTAAGTGATTAAGCTATTTTGACCAACGAAGTTTCAATTATTGTTAGTAGTCGGTGTTAATATACTGAATTCCTACGTTGTTTGGAGTGTTGGTTGATGCGATATAGCACTCGAAGTATCGAGTGCTTACATTAAATAAGAATACAGCAAATGTATGAAGATTTAATAAATCTTAATTGTTTTCAGCAGATATGATATAATGAATATTTTCACACCAACGAACGACAATTTAAAGATGATTTATTGAAGCAATTTCTTTAATGGGGCCTCCAAACCTTGAGGTAAACCGTATGCGATTTACATTCCACATAGTCACATGGCTTACAGTACGTCGTTGTACCGATCTCCGCCACCGCGCGCGCTCATTGTTTCCGTCCCATCCACTTCCGTATCTTTTCCAAAATCACTCCCACAAAATTGTCCAGCTACCGAGTGCCACAAAAATATCCAGATACCGAGTGGAAAGATGTTACACATCAAAAAAAAAAAAAAAAAAGCTTTTCCTTGCGGGTTCTGTGAGAAAAATGCATGTACTGTCTACGACTAAAGGGTACGCTTTTATGACTATTCCAATATTTTATCGGCGTGTGCGTATATTTTTATGGTTAATACAGGGTGATTTTTTTTTTTTGCTGGAGCGGGGCCGGCGGTCGGCAGCCGGGCGCGCGCGCCTCCCGCCAGCCAACCGAGCTCGCATCGCGGATTGCGCGCAGGTGGAAACCGTAACAAAGTACATTAATTAATGGTAAATTCACCAGCAAATGATGATTAAAGAACTTACCTATCCACAGGGGATGCTGAGTGTGTTCTCCCGCAGCTGACTGACAGGCGTTGTACCGTGTAAATAAATTAGCGTTTACAAGTTGTGATTCCCTTCTGTTGTGAGGGATATCTGCTGCCGTATATTGTTCTCCAGCTCCACTAGAGTACGGGTAACTGATCTGAACACTTTGTGTTTAAATTAACCCACAATTGAACATCAAACGGGCTTAGGTCCGTGCTTCGATTAATTACAGTAAACACGCATAATGTAACGATGTAACTTCCGAAGTCACTGTCAGCTGAAGGAGAACATTTGTAGTATCTTCTGTGAAAAGGTAAGTTCTAACCTTTAACTGGTGACATGAGGTCATCCAGATTCCCAAGAAATAAAAAGACATCTCTGCTTCTTTAATTAAATCTTGCAGCTGCTGTTCATGTTACCTTCTTATCTGTGCGCTGACACTACACACCCTCGCGCAACCCTGTGGTCAAAGCTCGGTTGGCTGGCGGAAAGCGCGCGCGCCCGGCAGTCGGCCGCCGGTCCCGCTCCAGCAAAAAAAATCTCACCGTAGTATCTTATGTCGTGTAAATGTATATGTTCCTTTGGCCACTTACTTAAACAAGTTTTACTTAGTATAGTACCAGTAGACTTATTATCCTTTCAGTCCAACTCGTTCTTGTTATTTTCCTCCTTACCACGTCTCAGTTGTGTCTATACGGGTAGTCTTCTTTATCTCCTATTCCCGGTGAATTTGAGATTTTCGAAGTGAAATGCCATGTCCTGTGGTTTGGATTCCACATAAAAAGGAGGTCCCGTGACTCATGATCGCATGATTAACGGTCACGTAAAACTAAAAGATTCCTTGCTTTTCCTTATTTTCCCACGCCCAGTTTACACTTCCATCTAATAGGATACTCCCAAAAAGACTTCTATATCGATGTGTTTGTTGATTTGATTGTTGATATCGTAAATGTTTATTTTAGGGCTAACATTCTTCTCACAACAAGCACTGCCGTGCTATACAGAGCGATTAATAATTACAAACTTCTGGTGGTTGTAGAGGGGACTAAGTAGATCACATTTTGATTAGGAATCCATGTCCGGACATGTATCGTTTTGATACTACATCAGTTAACTCGATTGCACATCTCCCACTTCACTACAGACACGTACGCACTACAAGAGTGGCGAACCTGCTGTTCATTACACAATGTGTACCTGTGCAACATGTTGTCATACACACGTCCCACGAGACCTGGTGTGTGTTCAGTAAGGTGCGCTGCCACCAGAACGCGTGCAACAAGATCTTCCTCAGACTCGACAGGAGTCTCATAAGCAAGGTTCTTCATGTGGCCCCACAGGAAAAAGTCGAGAGGAGTTAAATCTGGCGATCGTGGAGCCACGAAATAGGACCACCTCGACCTATCCATCTTTCCCCGAATGTTTGGTCGAGATGTTCGCGGACTGCACGTGCAAAGTGCACTGGTGCGCCATCATGTTGGTACCACATTTGCTGACGTAGTGCCAATAGCAAATCTTCACAGAACTCTACCAGTACCTCTTGCAGGAAGATCAAGAACTTGGGACCCGTTAGGCGGTACGGAAGAAGGTACGGCCCAATCAGATGACCATCAAGGATACCAGTCCATAAATTTATACCGAATCGTTGCTGAAATCCACGTGGCTGTGTGGCATGAGGATTTTCTTCAGCCCAAATTTGACTGTTTCGACAGTTAAGAACAGCTTCCCTGGTGAATTGAGCTTCATTGGTGAAAAGAACGTGATGCGGAAAGTGGGGTGTGTTAATACACTGGCGTAGAAGTTGGCACAGAAGTTGACACGTGGCGCGAAATCTGCCGGGCCCATTGCTTGAACTTTCTGTGGGTGGAAAGGGTGATTTGCTGGTCGCGCAAATCATGCCCGACACTCGTCGAAGGGTCCTCTTCGACGTGATGAAGGACGCCCTCTTCTAAGTCGACAGTGCGACGCGCCCGTGGAGCACCACAATCAGCCCTTCTCGGTTGTAATGTACCAGTTTTTCAAGCCTTTGTTGTAGTCTCACAAAAATGGTACGTGATGGGGCGGGGCGATGCGGAAAACGTTCACGATGCATGCGTTGTGCAGCTCGACCATTACGTCCAGCTTCGCCGTACATTAATTAGTAACATCTCTGTGTACTCTTCAAAAGTGTATGCCGCCATCCTGTACTGCTGAATGACTGGATAACAACTGCTGTCAAAGCGGTCTCTCTGTCACTACCGTTTGTAAACGAACAGACGACACTATATCATTGGACTGCATTCCTGTACTGCACCCTGACTGGATCACAACTGCTCTCAAAGCGGACTCACTGTCACTACGGTTTGTGAACAGAAAATATACGTACTGTCTCAGGGGACCGCAGAGGTTGCCCTCAACCAATGTTATTTGCGTTCCGTGAAGCGGGCTATGTAAGATCTTCAAACCGATTTGGTATCGAAACAATAAATGTCCGGACAAGGGTTCCTATTCAAACTGATCTGTTTAGTCTCCTCTACAACCCCCAGAAGTTTGTAATAGGAATTCTGAGTCACCCTGTATAAACTAATTACTCAACACAAACAAGTGAAGTTCTCAGTTGTTTATCAAAGTGTATGTATGTTCGTTCCATTTACAAACAAGTGTATTGAAGTTCTAATTGTTTACTAACAATTTTATTCATGGAATTATTAGGCTGTGTTTCATTGTCAATTCCTTTTCGCAACCATTATTACCATGTTTCAGGCTGACACAACCTCCTCCTTCAGGCTGCACTAGTAAATGAATGTACAGTATAAGGTAGCCTATGTTGCATTCCAGTTTTCCCCTCGATGTAAATACAAAGCTTAAGCAGTTCTCACAGAATGCGTTTACATACATACATACATACATACATACATACATACATACATACTGTGCCCTTAGCCAAGAACATATTCTTGTTTATTGTTAATTCGTTTAGAGGCCTGAGACATATTGGTTATCAGTGCCGTGTACTTGGGTGTGAGCTGGATTTGCCTGATACCCAGTGTTTCCGAGGTGACTGCAGTTTAAATTTCGTAACAGCTAACATGATGGTGATTTTAGTGTCTCAATTTAAGCAGCTCTGTTAGACTTTGATCTTCGAAGAATGTGTATCCCAACACTGCAGACAGCTTACAATTCGACCACCTTGAGGTGCAGTGGCTAGCATTCTTGGCTGTCACCCCTGAGGTCCGGGTTCGATTCCCGGTTTTGCCAAGAAATTTAATTCTGGTCTGAAGTCTGTAACGGGGTACACTCAGCCTCGTGAGGCAGAACTGAGAAGAGGTGGGATAGATTCCCAACTCATCCATCCTAGAAGTGGTTTTCCGTGGTTTCTCCCTTTCCAAGCAAATATCGAGATGGTTCCTAACGTAAGACCACGGTTGCCTCCTTCCTAATTCTAGCCTCAATTACAAATACACACTAAGGCTCAAAAGGCACCTGAGAGCGAAGTACATTTATTTACATTGTGACTGTGTGTGAATGTATATATTATAGCCTATATAAGTTAATGTGGTGGCAGTGTGTTAAGGGCTATGCTCAACTCTGCTTCCACTGACAGTGTATGTGAATATTTAGGATGCTGTGAGAATAAATAATACTAATAATATATTAACATAGGTTATCGGACATCCTATACACACACACACACACACCCATGTACACGGTTTCGACGAAAAGCCCTTAAATGAATCAATAACAACATTTTACAGCTCATCGAAGGCTGTGGCAAGTTGTGGATCATACGGGAACAGGGAGTTACTCGTGGGGCAAAGAGAAAAATAAAAAACAAATAAAAAAACACACCAGTGAGAGAGTGAGAGAGAGAGAGGGGGGGGGGGGGGGGTCACTTAAGGTTGCGTATTGGTTCACCAGACGTGCTAGGCGATTAACTGGGTAGAGCATGTACAGCAGTATGAATCGAGCACAGGGTGTCTAAAATTTCACAGTGACGTTTTGCTCGGAAGTCTCCTGTCAGCAGGCAGTTTGAGTGCGTTGCGTTGTGTTGTGTTTACGTAACGACGCATGTTTCTTTTAACTGTCGAATGTTAAGCTCAAACATACGAGTCACTGTGGAGGGCGGGGATTTCCTTGTCCATAGTTATATTGCACCTCGTGTTAGACCTTCCACTTCCCCCCTACCCCATAGCTACTTGGAACCAGTGTCACTCACATGCAGTTCATTTCTTGCACTGTGAAGTATAATGCAGTTCTACGATGCCTAAAGTAAAAACAACTGCAACTTATCGTCTGCAGCAGTATGTTGCAGAATTTAAGGATTTATCTTACTTCTGATGGGGGGTTCTGTTCTGTCAACCATGTGGGAAAGCAATCAAGGCTGAACAGCAATCTCAAGTTACGCAACACCCTGAGGGCAAGAAACATATTGCCGCAGTCTCGCGCCTTCAGAAGAAACAACCTCTAATTAGTGAAGGAGTTCCAGGTTCTTCTGCAGGACCTAGCACATTTTCAGTGTATTGTGAAGATGTCAGCTGACATACCGGTACCTCTTTTTAAGGTAAATAGCCCTTTGTGAACAAAATTTCTCTCCAAATATTCAAATCTTGACACTCCTGAAGAATCAACTTTGAGGAAAAATATCTTCCAAAGTGTCACCAACAAACTCTACAACAAATTCGTTCCGTATGCGAAATTGAGAAAATATAGGTGACGTTAGACGAAACTTCAGACTCTACTGGCAGGAAAGTTGGGAATGTCATTGTCGAGGTGTTGAAAGACGATGGAGTGATTTCGAAGAAATGTCTTCTGTTAACATGCCAAGAAATGACTACTGTGAACCATGGGACGGTTGCGAGATTGTTTAATGAAGCAATGCAAATTTTGTGGCCTAGAGGTGTGAAGTTTGACAATGTTTTACTATTACTGACGGATGCTGCAGCATATATGAAAAAGGCAGTGGCAGGTCTTGTTAGTTATCCCAAAATGATCCACGTTACATGCATTGCAATGGTTTACAGAGACTACCGGCATGTGAAAAAATTAGAGCAGTATATCCTAATGTGGATAAATTGATTTCTGATGGTAAAAAAAAAAAGAGTTCATTAAGTTACCGAGAAGAATTCACGCATTCAAGATGATGTTTTAAGGGGCCTAACATCTAGGTTATCGTCCCCTAATTGTCTGGGTGATGGCAAAAATGACAATGAGATGGAAACCATAACAAAAATTAAGTGAGACTGGAAATACTTACAAAATGGAACTCAGATTGAAACGACTCACAAAATCGAGAATGGAAATAGTTGCAAAAATATAATTTAGAAGGAAAATACTCACAGAAGGAATAGATTGAAAAATACGCACAAAATTTAAATTATGTTCAAAATTCGTACAAAATGCAATGTAGATTTGAAATACAAAATGCAATTAAAATTCAAAATACTTACAAAATGCAATTGAAATTCGAAATACTCATAAAATGCAATTGAGAATAAATATAATTACAAAATGCAATTGAAATTCAAAATACTCACAGAAGTGCCTCCACCTACATTCAAAGACTTACTAAAGCAATTTAGATTGTCAATCCTAACAAAATGCAATTGAGGTTGAAAATACTCGCAGAATGCAATTTAGATCGAAAATACCTGCAAAATGTTGTGTAGATTCAAATAATTCGCTAGAGGTAAATTAGATACATGGGGAGCCCATTCACAGAAACAGTGCGGGAATCTTAAAGAGAAAAGGAAATATAATGAAAAGATAACAAGAGGTCTGACCCCTCGAAGAATGAGGGATCAGGAAAGATGAGACAAGGGCCAATTAAGGCGGGAAAGTGAAAGACTCCCTAGGCCTCTGATACCCTAATACCGTCGGGGTCGGAAGAGAACAAGAGTTGACCAAGAGGGGTCGACAGAAAATAAGACGGAGATGAGCCCGGCACAAATTATAGGAAGCAATGCCGGACTCAACTGGAGTCCCGTGGTCGCCAACCCAGTCCCACAAGTTGTGTGCCCCTGAGGGGACGCATTCAAGACTAAAAATCCCAACGTACCACTGCTTCGTACCCCAGTAATTACGCGGTGGGGAACTTTGCTCGCTGCGGTTCAGTTTTATGCAGAACATTTTGATGCTTTTTGTGATGGACAAAGATGATGCAACGTCAATTGGAATAGTTCCGAAAAAATAAGTGACACAGTGTTAACAAAATGACTTTGCATATACATCTGCTTACTTGTGTTTCCTTATCAGCGCAGTTGCCAATCTTGAAACGGGAGGGATCCTTCTGTCAGAAACAGTTCAGCTTGTTCTTGATGTCGAAAGGAAACAGCCTTAGTGGATCTACAGCACAAATTTTACAAAATAAATTCAGACGTGTGTTTGAAAACAATAGTGGGTTTCAAACTATGTGCATAATCTAAAATGTGTTAGATGGCCGTCAAGAAGAGGATATCGATGCGAGTGCCCTGCTATAAATT
The DNA here is from genome assembly GCA_946902985.2 of Meconema thalassinum. Lineage (NCBI taxonomy): Eukaryota > Metazoa > Arthropoda > Insecta > Orthoptera > Tettigoniidae > Meconema > Meconema thalassinum. Next base: position 387,268,898 of record OX336389.2, read on the forward strand.
TGCCAGACTAACATCTTGCGACGTGAAGCGTTCATTTCCCCGGTATAAGGGATAATCGTCGGTCATTGGTGATTGATAACCTGAAGATGTATTTCGTTGTGTATTGTAATGCTTCAGCAGTCAGTGAGGCATAGCACAAATTGCATTCGTGAGTACTGTATATTGTTTATATTCCCATTAATAAATTAAATTGTAATTAAATATTTTTTACTTTTTTGTCACCTATTTCAGGTAGGCCTATATTTAATACATAAAAAAAAATATTTTCCCGATTTTAGCACCTAAAAATCCGAGCCCTAGTGATAGCCGTGAGACGCAGTAAAAGAAACCAGACGGGTTGCTTGCTATTTTCTGCATCGAGAAAGACGTACCGCCTACAGTTGTGATTTAATTTTTGAAACTAAATGTAGTCGCAATGGCAGTATTTACTGTGATTTAGCATGTACGGTACTTACTTTTTAATACAAATAGATTAGTTGAACGGGATTCAGCGAGTTACGTTTTATAGGCAGAGTGGGGAAATGGTGCGCAGGACATATGATTGGTGCGCACGATTCCCCCACACGCAAGTAAATACTCGCACGACGTGGCATTAATCGCAAAATATTTCGTGTTTGCTCTCCAGATTCCTAGAAATTATACGCGGAAAACGGAGAAAAACTCCTACCCTGCAGAAAATGTGCAGAAAGCTCTAGATGCAATCAGGAATAATAATAATATCGTATAGCCACGGGTGCCAGGTGCAAGCTTTGTTAATTGACGCCCAAGCTTTGTTAATTGACGCCCAAAGGGCAACTTGCGTGTCCAATTTTTTCGCTCCTTGAAGCGCCATGAAAGTCAAGGATGTTAGATATCTAAGCTCCTTGACACTATAGCGCTTTCTAGTAGACTAGAGAAATGAGGAACTTTGTGTTGGCGGAAAATCCCGAGATTAATTTTGTCATTATGAACACGGCCTACTGAATTTAAATGGGTTCTTAACATGCCAACATCGTATGACATGCGTATCATGATCTTTGTCACCTTTCAAAAAATCACTTACCACGGCCAGGAGCGAACCTGCAAGCTTGTGGTTGGCAGTCCGACACGATAACCACTTACCCACCGTGGCGAGCATTAGGAATGATGGGAGGAAAATATGGGAAGTGGGGGAGACATTTCAAGATTCCCGAGTCAAGAATTTTCCATCTCCTGAAGGAACAAGCGAACCATTACAGGTGTTTTCTGTATGCGTGTATTTATAAATAAATTTATTTATTTATTTATTTATTTATTAATTTTTGAAATTTTATTTCAGGTTTAGGGAAACAACTCCCATCACAATTGGGTTTAAACATGTTGACCTACTGTAAAACATTTACTTCGAATAATAAGGCAACGCTAACGGTAAGAAATTGGCACCAACACGATAATAACCCTAAAGATGATTTGTAATTTTTGTTTGGCGAAGAAATAAAAGTTTTGGAAATTTGAACTTAAGTACACAAATTGCATTTTTATGTTATCGCAAAAAACATTCGACGGGTCTAATAGTAATACACAATGCAAGTTTCAGCCAATTCTCATTGTTTTATTATGGCTTTCCAACAGTCATCCCATGCGCACTATTTCCCAACACATGCACATGATTACCCTGAGGGGCGGGTGATCTTGCATAAATTATAGTCCATCAAATTTAGTTTTGAAATACATTTGTTTGTGCACATCGAATGTAGAGTTATTAGGGCTCCCTTATTCATAACTGCCTGCGTGTTACCTGTTATTAGATCATCTGAAGACCAATTCTTGCTTAAGTGCATACAAATCCCCCACTCGCCCTTATTCATAATTAGTAGTACGAGAACCAGATAGCACAGTTTTCTAGAAACTGTTATAAATGAGCCAAGTGGAGGGCAGCACGCAGAACGTGTCGTATGGATCGACGTATCTCGGTTTTGACCGACTCAGGTTTACGAGTAATACGAAGGTCACTTACTAAGTTATGGCAACTACTATTTTTCCACGGAATCCCGGACCGCGATCCACATGATTTGATATGCAACATTTGCAGCAGAATATATAATATCTACAGCTGCCGCTAGATGGTGTAAAAATACCAGACAGAAAAAGAGGGATGCGCGCGCAAGTCATTTGGCGCATTGTTGATGTTTGTAAAGCCGTGTGTAAAGTTGTACGTGCATACGTAAAAATAGCACGATAATACAACAGTCCATACATTATTCAGACCCCTTTACGGCGATGGAGATGGGACGTACTAGAGAATCCTCGTTACTCTCCCGATCTATCACCATGCGATGTTGATACCGAAATTGAAAGCTCCATTGCGTGGGAGACACTTCCGTACACGAGAAGTCATAGCCAACGCAGTGCGAAGCGTGATTACTGATGGTACTTGGTCGTCTTCCTCATTGTTGGCAGCGAACAATTGATTGCCTTGAGTACTTCGAAGGATGCTAATTTGTTCAAAATTTGTCCATGTGTTAATTTCTTTGCAAATTAAGTGTTCTCAACATTATGAGTTATGAAATGTTCTTAATTTCACTCTTCTCCCTTGTCTACATTACTTCCTGAGGAACTCACGTAATGGACTTTATAGGTAAAGTACTTACTGCATTTCCATACGTGTATAATGAAATGTTTGTATAACAACGCATTTGTCTAAAATAAAATAGTGGCCATGACTTAGCGACTCTCGTAGATGCCCAGTTCGAATCCACTTGAGATATTTTTAAATTCCGTTGGCGGTGTTGGCGGGCAAACCAATAAGATCGTGCACTACTCCTGTCTGCTACGGACAGGCTATTCGTCAGCTAGTTCCTGGACTTAAGGCAGTACTCCCCGATAGCCCAGCAGCACAATGGGTAAGACGCACCGAATCGGATTCGTGGCGGGATTCGATGAGGGATCGGGATGATCGTTTGGTCCCCCAGGTCCATTCGACCCAGTCTGAACACTGTGCCAAGCCAAGCCGCATGTCTTTCAGGTAGTTTGACGACTGTCTTGAGACGCCTTAATGGGGCAAGATCCTGGCAATCTTGGCGTTCAGATAAAAAAAAAAACAGAACTCACCGATCAACATAGGGCCGAGGACAACATGTAGGGCCTAATGTGATTTCAATCTTCTCCGACCTGTATTTTCCCCCGATGAACGATGGACCGGTGCACTTGTCGAACCGTTCGGCATCCAATACAATCCAGCATACTAGAAATGATGGAAGAGTCGGCGCTCGGGCGGTGTATCTGTTATGTGCTAGGGTTGAACGAGCTCTCGCGGGATATAAATTTTGCACAGAACCGAGCGGAATTTAGATGGGCATGCTCTAACCGCCAGTCAATATGTGCACATTTTAGAGAACATTATGGCCCCTTCCGTGTAGGTGTTTGGTCTCACTGGTTGTACTGTATACAGTTTCAACAAGACTTGGCTCCAGCCCATAATTCTCAATTAGTCCATGAATGGTTTGCAAGGCAAAGTCAGGTCGAGTTTCTCGACTGACCACCTGCTGGAGCAGACTTGAACCCCATTGAGAACGTGTGGTTCGAGACCTGGCCCAGCCCCACTACCTAATGCGAAGCCATCTTCGTGGTATATCGTGCGAGTGGCCTGGGACGATGTGGAAGATGGCAACAATACGTACGATTATGCCCTGTTCACATCGATCACCACTCACCTGGAAGTGGTCATCCAGAAATGCGAAGCCTGGTACTAGCTCTGAGGGCACTTTTCAGGGTCACAAATAGACTACTAACAGTCAATAATGGCAAAATAAAACTAAGCAAGGCGAAAAGTATAAGCCAGGGCAGGAATGAAATTCTGGCCAAGCAAGACTTGAACACTTTGTATCACTGGCAAGCAGCAGTCTTCACGCCTTAAAACTCACAGCTAATTTATTCGCTGACGGAGCCTGCAAGTTTGGAGGCACTTCCCGACGGCATTACACCACCACATACTGCGCATTACGACTTATGTGGCTACTGGACGTATATATTATGTCCGACACCAAGAGTCAAGTGTCCAATGGCCGTATAAGAACAACGAAATAGAACAACTCGGCAAAACAATGATTCATTCAACTTCTCGCAAACAGTATTTCATACGGATCTACAAACTTTGTGGGAAACGCTCAGTTTCTGTGTCGACGAATGTAGCCTACATATTATTTGGTTGTCAGGCAGCAGTGAAGAAACGGACAGTTACCAGCATTCAGCTCTGCACTTCCCCGTCCCACTCCCCTAGTATAGACTACTACTGCAGCGTAAAATATTAGCCACGCTGAACTTGTCCATATTTGATTTTGAGAACCAACTCTCAGGCGCATCAATGTTCTAAGCAGGGAAGTAGCCTATTCATCACGCTCCACGCACCGCTCTACACCCCGCTCCTACCGCTGAGTTGTCAAGGTCAAGTGCAGAGCTAAATGCCACGATCTGTACATGTACTTTTGAGATTCCATCTGGAGATGAACCGTAATTGAATAACGAGAGCACAATAATCATATGAAGAACGCCATGCACGTAACAAGCCTTTGAAAGGCAACTGAGGAACTGGAAATGTTTTCATATGGCACGCACTGATTGGATCGAGCATCACATTTTGCTTCAGTTCACAACATAACGACAGCTTATTCAAATCAACCTACTTGGAAAACGGGAGTCACCATGGATATTGAAGTTCAATGATTAATGGGAGTTGTAATGAGCTATAAGATATACCCAAGAAGAAGTAGTTCTGAGGAACACCTGGAAATAAAATTGTGGAAGCTCACTTCATCTCTGTGAAAGCTGATGGATGAAACTACCACGATAAATGCTAGATTTTAATTTAATTTACTAACGTGATGGAAGCCATTTTAAGCCTATTTTCATTTATGAAAAAAAAAAAAAGACTTATGAGATCACCTTTTGTCCGTGCGTGTGTGTGTGTGTGTACGTGTACGTCCGTGTGTGTCCCCGCCTAATAACTTCTAAACGGCTGGAGCGATTATCAATGAAACTTGGTAAGGTCATAGTACTATTTTGGTCGACCCCGACCATGCCCTTCATGCCTTCAAATGTTATTACTTCTCACCAATCCAATATGGCGGCTGAGCAAAATATTTCCACAGGCATTCTATATCTCCGAAACGATTACTCATATCACCCTGAAATTGTGTACGGTGATAAAGGGCACTACTAGACGTTCACCTATGTAACTTTCAAAAACCTGGTAACTACAAAACGAACTTGGCGGCCAAGCGAAGTTGAAACATTTAAAAAGACTTTTCTCGCGATTTAACCATCCGAACGCAGTGAAACATGGTACGAAATGACTATACTAATTGCAATGCACAGACATCTAATTTAGTTCAATTGTTTACAACCTCAAGATGGCGGCTGTGCGAAACTTCAAAATTAAGTTTCTATTTCTTGTGTTATAATCATGCGATCGAAATCAACGTTTGAATAATGAACATACTCTGTAATTCTCATCTAATAGTACATAACTCTATGGCCTCCACATATTAAAATCCAACATGGCGACTATTCGAAATTTATAGACGGTTCTCAATATCTATTAATCTATGACAGCAATCAAACTGAAATTTTGTATGTGTATACAGGCTATAAACATAAGTTCGCCTATGGGACGTTCAATAACCTGGCAAGTACAAATCCAACATGGCGGCGACGCGATATTCAAATGGACGTTTCTCACGATTTAACCATCCGAGCGCAGTGAAACCTGGTACGGTATACGCTTAAATAAATTTTAATCCACTGGCATCTAATTGATTTAACTTATTTTCATAACCACAAAATGTCGGCTGAGCGAAAAATTAAAAATCTCTTTTTTTTTGTGTCCTAATCATGCGATTGAAAATGGAATAAAACACCTACACAATAATCTTCACATAATAGTACAGAACTCTTAAGGCCTATATATATAAATCCACTGTGGTGACCATCCGAAATATTTAGACGGTTCTCAATATCTACGAATCTACACATTGGTAGGAAAGAAAGAATAGGTAGAAAACCGTGGATCACTCACGATATACTTGAATTGATGGATGAAAGGCGGAAACTCAAGAATGTAAGAAATGAGGTTTACAAGAAGTGCAAGTAGACACAGCTTATCAAAGGATTAAGAATACTTCTGGGGAAAAGAAGACTAAATGCTGTAATATTAAGGACACAAATGGAAAGCCTCTAACAGTGTTTGTATAAAAGAAAGGAGATTGAGAATCATGTAATGGAAAGGGAGGAACAAATTGATGAGGATGCAAAAGAAGATTTAATATTGAGATCAGAATTTAACAGAGCATTGGAAGACCTAAGCAGGAACAAAGCACCAAGCATAGATGATATACCGATTGTGTTGCTACGCTGCCTAGGAGATGAAGGTCTGATCAGGTTATTTTACTTGGTGTGTAGGATTTATGAGACAGGTGAGGTACCCTCTGATTTCAAGAAGAATGTTATCATCCCTATACAGAAGAAAGTGGGAGCTGACAGATGTGAAGATCACCGTACAATCGGCTTGATTACTCATGCTTCAAAGATCCTGTCAAAATATTTTACCAGAGGATGGAAAGCCAGATAGAAACGAAGTTGGGTAAATACCAGCTTGGCTTCAGGAGAAATATAGGAACAAGGGAAGCTGTACTAAGTCTTAGGCTGATTTTGGAAGGTAGAATAAGGAAAGATAAGAGAACGTTCATGGCATTTGTAAACTTAGAAAAGGCTTTTAATAACGTTGATTGGACTAAATTGTTTGACATTTTGAAAACAATTGGAATAAAGTACAGGGATAGGAGGGTGTTCTACAACCTATACAGAAACCAGACAGCAGTCATTCGAGCTAAAGGACATGAGAGAGAAGCTGGTATTCAGAAAGGTGTAAGGCAAGGCTGCAACTTATCAGCTATACTTTTCAATCCTTACATTGAACTAGCAATGAAGGAAATTGTAGAAAAATAGCAATGAAGGAAATTGTAGAAAAATTTAGAGTGGGAGTGAAGATTCAAGGAGAAATCATTTCAACTCTTAGATTTGCCGATGACATAGCTATCTTGGCCAACACGCCTGAGGATTTGAATGAGTTTTTGAATGGTTTGGACTCCATCTTGAGGAAAGAATTCATGATGAAAATTAATAAATGTAAAACAAAAATATTGGAATGTAGCCGACATAAATCAGAATCCTCAATGGACATCAAATTGGCAGGTGAAAAACTAAAGGAAGTAGGAGACTTCTGTTACTAAGGAAGCAAAATAACCAGTGATGGACGAAGCAAAGAGGATATAAAGTGGGTTAGCTCAGGCAAGGAAAGCATTTCTACAGAGAAGGAATCTGTTGACATCGAATATAGATTTAGGTGTTAGGAAGTCATTTTTGAAGGCCTTTATCTGGAGCATGGCACTGTATGGAAGTGAAACTTTGACTATTGGTGCAGGAGAAAAGAAGAGAATTGAAGCGTTTGAAATATGGTGCTACAGGAGAATAATGATCAGATGGGTAGATAGGGTTACAAACTAAAAGGTATTAAGACTAGTGGAAGAGAAGAGATAGGTTGATAGGACACATACTAAGACACCCAGGAATAGCAAGCTTAGTTATGGAAGGAAGGGTCGAGGACAAGAACTGTAGGGGTAGACCAAGGTTAGAATATGTTAAACAGATTGCCTCCGACGTAGGGTGTGATAGCTATGTAGAGATGGAACAATTAGCTCACGACAGGGAGGCATGGAGTGCTGCATCAAACCAGTCACAAGACTGAAGACTCAAACAACAACACTAGTGTCCAAAAATTAAGCATAACCACTAAACGAGGCCATACCCCCGATAGGAATATCAGACGGATTGCTGAACAAACGGAAGCTGAATCACACACCATATGTCACACAACTTGTCCAAAGAAACAGTGTCAGAAAGGTTCTGATAGCTAAGGTACACCTTTGACAACAAGTAACAAAACTTGTCAATGCCTTCCACAACAAAATATGCTGTTAATAGGGTGTATGGTTACCCGTAACGGCCACACATGCTTTGCAGCGACGTGGCATGCTCTCTATCAGATGGTCCAAGAGCTCTCGTGGCAGTCTATCCCATTCCTCCAAAAGGGCAATGCTAAGGTCTTGGAGGGTCCTTGGTGGAGGCTGACTGGATGCAATTCGCCTCCCCAATGCATCCCAGGCATGTTCTGTAGGATTCAGATCCACAGACCTCGCTGGCCACTCCATGCGATGAATGTCTTCCCCAGCCAGAAATTCATCCACCAGAGCAGCGCGGTGCGGTCGGGCATATCGTCCATTAAGGGGAAGTCTGGACCAACCGCACCTCTGAGTCGAACATGTGGTTTCAGTACCTCATACCTGTATCTCCGAGCGTTCACAGTGTTCCTCGGACGACCCATGAAGATGTGCAGGTCAGTACGGCCATTCAACGTGATGCCGCCCCACACTATGACGCCACCACCACCATACTGGTCCCGTTCCACGATGTTCCTGTGGTTGTATCGGCTACCCGTTTATCTCCAGGTTAATGTGCGATAGGAATCGTTCTGCAAACTGAAGCGGGATTTATCTGCGAAGAGCTACTGCCTCCATTCATTCATGATCCAGTTTCGACGTTGACGGCTCCACAGTAAACGGGCCCAACTCTGTGCTGGAGTGAGCGGGACGCACACAGCTGCACGTCTGGCAAACAGCCCTGCTGTTCGGAGCCTCCGGTAAACAGTTTGCCGGGAAACGGCAACCCCTGAGACGGCTGCAAACTCCGCCGATAATTGTCTTGCAGGTGAACTTCGATTTCGTCGGGCGGTTGAGGCCAGATATTGGTCCTGCTGTGGGGTGGTTACTCTTGGTCGACCTGGTACTGGCCTATGACTAACATCTCCTGTGTCTCGAAATCGTCTCCAAAGTCTGGAAATGGCAGTTTGTGGCACATTCAAGGATACTGCGACTTCGGTCTGTGTCTGGCCTGCTTCCGGGTGACCGAATATTCTACCCTGCAAAACGGGGTCCAAATGGCGTCGTTATGCCATTATGTTGTCACGTTCACCACCAGACTACACTCCGCACACTATAACAGGGCAAACATAACTGAGGGAATATGGGGCGCATGCACTGGCTGTGATTACCTTGTGATTACGCCGCTAGTCAAAGCAGGGAATACTCCTTTCCTATACAGAGTGAACACGTAAGATTGGTAGGTGCATATGTCATGCGATTTGCGGTCTATTTCCTGTTGCCCTGCTTATTCGTAACTTATGCTTAACCTTTTGGACACGTAGTGCATTACAGCAATCAAACTGAAAAATTGTATGTTGATAGATGTAATTAATCTAAGTAGGATATATGAAAATAGGCTATTTAGTTCTTCACGAAACTACTTGTTCAATATTGCCTTAGTAATCGAGATGGAATGCTTTTCAGTCTATCAGCAGGACTGTACCCAATTTTAATGGGTGTTCAGTACAGACAGTGTTTGTGGTAGCAGCTGCTCGAGAATGGATCCCACATCGCCCAACAACTACCTAAGTTCTTAATCCATTCCAATACTAACACCAACCTGACCATCTATGACAGACCCCACTAAACTAGCACACTTGAAGGTCAATAATCAGGTAAACACTAACAAAATTTCACATAGGACTAACAAATCTTGAAAATTTGCGCAAGTTTATAATAACTGCTGGAACTAAATCAGTGTATGTATTGTAAATACCATCATCCACATACTTTAAGACATGGATTTAACGGCCTAAGTGTAAAGGATCTGATAATGATCGCGTGGCGATCGGAACCGGTTATCCAAGTGAATTTATTAATCTCATGTAAATCATTTCCAGGTTTAGGGAAACGTGTTGACCGACTGAAAAGCATTAATCTCAAATAAATTTCACCTTCACAATCGATGATCGAATTGGAAGACGCGGAACTATTTTACAATAATCCTAAAAATATCTTACATAGACTCACGGCGCAGAATAAAATTATAGACTATCCTTTTTGGCGTATGCCGTGTCAGTGACAAGCAGTCCTGAAACACAAGGGAAGTTTTCGCAGGGACCGCTCTGCTATTCTTTTTCAGCCTACAGCAGTTCAATCGATAATGGCATGGTTTTGTTTAAATCAAATATCACCGTCAGAATGATTTAGTACCTCAAATGTCAATACCGTATACATTTTGTAATCAATCCACAGTCGGGTAGCGCTTACGCAGCCCCACACTACGTGTCGGACGTTTCTTAAGACTCCCTGTGTACAGTGCGCACTAATCGAGAAATGCATTGTCTTGTAATACAATCAGTTCCGTTATTTCCAGCCTTATTTCCCTACCTTATCGATCACCAGCTGATAAGCAGCACACTGGTATTTATACCACAGATGTACGAATACTAACGGCTTTAGCTGGACGTTTCGGGATGCAACAGCCACAGTACGTACGATGGGTAACATACATAGACATTTGAGGAAAACTACCCTGATGACTGGCAACCGGGTGCCATCTAGCTGGTAGCCAGTGCCTCGAATCCAAATTACTGGGATTCCTACGAATTTCTACATACCTTCTGATGAACCAACACCGATACACCGGGACCTTATACATAGGTAGGGCCCGGATTTTAAAAAAATGCATATGCATATTTTGACATATTTTGAGGTTTAGTGCATATTCTAGACGTAACAGCATATTCCGGTATATATGTCTGAATTTAAGGACAATCACAAGAACTACTAAAATAAATCAGTTTTGTGCATCCCTAGCTAGTTGCCTATATTATGTGCATCCCTCACTAACTGGTGTTTTCGACTCTCTGTGTAACGGCACTTTACTTTCACAACTGACAATGGCAACAGATAGCTTAGGTATGGGTAGGCAGGCTGGCTGGACTTCCCGGAATTCCTTTCTCCACCACAGTAGATAATAATCTCAGGGGCTTGGGCAATTGGTCAGGATAGAAGTATTTTCAGTTCACTAGTTACGTTCCAGTTTAATGCCCTGCATCTCAAGTGTTAGTTTCTAAAAATGCCTAAGGAAAAGAGCAGGAGAAGAGATTTACTAAATCAGTGGGTGTCGGGTAATAGGGACTATTCAACAGATGGTGTCATCGTGTACTGTCAAGTTTGCTCAAAGGAAGTAAAATGTGAAAAGAAATTTCAGCTTGAACAGCTTTCAAAAACAACTGCACATATTAAAGCAAAGGAGGAGAAGAACAGCACACCACAACAACTACTTCTTACGCAGGTAAAGCCTAAAGTCCGGTATTCTTAATACATTTTCAAATGATCTTTGTAGGGCTTTCGTATGCAGCAACATTCCATGGAATAAATTAAACAATTCAGTTCTGCGATCATTTCTTGAGAAATATTGTGTAAATCAAAAAATACCAGATGAATCAACTCTTAGGAAAAATTACCTACCTCCGCTATATGAATCTACCCTGGAATTGATCCGTTCTGATATCGGAAGGAACTATGTCTGGATATCGGTGGATGAGACACGGATTCATGTGGCCGTTACATAGCAAATTTCGTGGTTGGTAAATTACATCCAGATGAACCCGGTAAGCCGCATCTTCTTGCTTGTAAAGTACTAGAGAAAACCAACCATAGCACAATAACAAGATTTGTAAATGATTCTCTGCGACTATTGTGGCCATCTGAAATTGAGGATAATTGTTGTAAAGTGCTTGTACTGCTCACAGATGCAGCTTCGTATATGTTGAAAGCAGCAAAGGCCCTCCAAGTATTTTATCCGAAACTCATACACGTAACCTGTTTAGCGCACGGATTACATCGCATTGCAGAAGAAATACGCACACAGTTTCCAGCTGTTAACAATTTAATTGGATGTGGGAAGAAGCTGTTTCTGAAAGCACCAGCTCGTGTCCAGTTCTACAAAGATTGTCTACCTGAAGTTCCTTTGCCACCTGAACCTGTCCTGACTAGGTGCGGGACATGGTTATCTGCAGTATCATTTTATCAGGAGAATTTTAATGAAGTGAACGAAGTGGTTACAAAACTTGAAGATGAGCATATTGGTGTGTCCGTGATGCAAAAGTTGTGTTTGAAACCGCTACTGTTTATCAAGATGTGAATTTCATTCATGCACATTTTTCTAAACTTCCAAAAGCCATTGAGAGCTTAGAATCTTCTGGTACTCCCCTCCATGAATCACTTGATCTCGTTGAGAAAGCTGCATCTTCATTGAATTCCGCTCCAGGCGAAATTGGAGAGAAGATTAAATGCAAGTTAGAAAAGGTGTTGAATTCGAACCCAGGACTGAAGAAGATTAAGTTAATTAGTCAATACTTGAGTGGAACTAGGGTATCCTTGCCAGATGTATGCTCCGAAACTTTGATGCCCGTGTATAAGTACTGCCCAATCACGTCAGTTGATGTAGAACGATCATTCTCAGCCTATAAACTCATTTTGACGGACAATAGACATAGTTTGTCTCCAGAAAACATTGAAAGACTACTAGTTACCTATTGTGATGCTTCTTTTTGCAACAAATGATACCTGTAAATAGGTAAGTGAATAAAATTGCATGTTTTAAGTGCATATTTCATTATTTTCCGTGCATATATTCTAACTTTTTAGTGCATATTCGCATGCATATTTTCAGGTTTTTAGTGCATATAAATCCGGGCCCTATACATAGGTAACTGGTTGAACATCTTGGAACACTAAGTCATTACCTGTATTCCAAGATTCCTTATTGCCACGGCATACACAAAAAAGAAGGTATGTTTTCCAAGCATGTATACCCGTTTCAACAGGGTCGGGAATGAGATTGAGATGCAGATGGTTTTTACGAACGGGCGCCAACCTGACCAGAGGAATTAATGAGAGTTGAAATGAATGAAACTGGGCAAGGAGTTGGAAGGAAGTGGCCGTGGCCTATTAGAAGGTACCGTCCAGGGATATGCCTAAAGTTGAAAATGGTAAACCACGGAAAACCATTTCAAGGACGCCAGTGGTGATATTGGATCCCACCCGTCGACTGAGTCCACGAATAGCTTGTCCCCATGGCATAGCGCAGCGCCGCTATCGGTCACAAACGCACAACAAAAAAGTTGACTCATTTGTGGCATAAAGTTAACAGACAGCAACCGGGTGAGTTAGCCGTGGTGGTTACGGCATGACTGATGGCAGTCGCTCACATCCGGGAGGCGAGGAGGTTCGAATCCCCCCGCCGGCAACCTTGAAGATGGTCTTCTGTGGTTTCCCATCTTCCTTCCAGGCAAATGCCGGGGTTGGTCCCTAACTATAGGCCACAGCCGCCACCCTCCAACTCCTCGTCCTCCAACTTCCCTCCTTCCCTCCCCAACGGTATTTGTAGCTCACCCATTGGGTGTCCGTCTCGAAGCAGCTACAAAACTGGCGAGCCGAACTTGTCCTCGGACACTCCCGGCACTAAAAGCCATACGCTAAAAAAAACAGACAGCAAGCACCAAGACTTCAAAAGAATTGCTTAGTTGAGCGGAATGGAACCTACACGCAATACGAGATTGTCTTAGCTCGCACCATGCCTTTAAAGAACAACCTGGAAGTTCATTCATTAAACTGTATTCATATTCATAAAAGCATGAATGTTCTCACGATCTGGTGAAACTCAGCCACTGTAATAGTCTTCGGAGAATTTTCGAACAGGTAGCAAGGTCACCGAGTCATGTTTCAGATTTCCCACGAAAACTGTCTTACTGACAGCAACGTGAGTGCACAAATTCCCATGCCTAATGGAAGACTATCTTCCTGATCTTCCTCGCTATTGGGATAATGCTAGTCAAAAATAATTACCGCGCCACTGGTATGTCTTCTACTAAGAAAGTTAGGTGATAAGAGTTAGTGCTTGGAGGAATTTACTTGCGTTGAAGATGGTGTTCCTCTTCACTACGTATATGATGAACTACCACTGAATAATTTCTACGACGTGTACTATGAGGATTACGCTAGCGGAGAGATCACTTATGAAGAAGCGTACTGGCTAGCATTCTTGGCTGTACCTACGGAGGCACGGGTTCAATTCCCGGGTCTGCCAAAAAAATTAATTCTGGTTTGAGAGCAGGAACGGGGTACACTCAGCCTCATGAGGCATTACTAGAAAGTTGCGGGTTCGATTCCCACCTCAGCCATCGTGGATGTGGTTTGCCATGGTTTCTCACTTCTACTCCAGACAAATGCCGGGATGGTACCGAAGTTAACGCCATGGCCGCTTCCTACCCAAATCCTACCTCAATTACAAATACACACACTACTACAGACATCACAGTGACACAGGTTATAAACATCAGACAAATTCTACATAAACCCACGTACACGGGGCTACATGACCAGGATGTCGCAAAACATCTTAAGAGAATCAAAAACAACAATAACAACTTATGAAGAAGACCCGTGTTGGTTTCCCGGCCAATGCATGCCAGATTTGAGAAATAACAAGTAGTTCCATGAAGAACTAAATAGCCTATTTTCATACATCACCACTGCTCTTTTCCATTCTCCTGCCTATTACAAGGATTTTCCGAGAAACATCTATAAAAATATTTTAACATTCGCATCGTCGCCATGTTGGATTTGAGTACTTCAGGTTATTTTAAAGCCCATAGGTGAACTTTTGTAAATAGCCTCTATCAACATACAACATTTCAGTTTGATTGCTGTAATAGATTCGGAGATATTGAGAACCGTCGAAATATTTCGGATGGTTGCCATGTTGGATTTTTCTATATGCAGGCCATAGAGTTGTGTACCATTAGATGAAGAACATTACATAGGATTATTATTCAAACGTTCACTTCAATCGCATGATTAAGAAACAAAAACTAAAAATATAATTTTAAAATTTCGCACAGCCATTATCTTGTTGGTCTGAGAAAAAAAAAAGAATTTAATCAGATGCCAATAGATTAAATCTTGTATAAACATTTATTGCACTAAGTTTCACTGCACTCGGTTGATTGAATCTCGAGAAAATGCAATTTTGAAATTTTAATGATGATGATAATTGTTGTTTTAAGGGGCCTAACATCGAGGTTATCGGCCCCTTATGAAATGAAATGGCGTGAAATGAAAGAATGAAGATAAAATACAGCTCACTGCTATGGATGAAACCAAAATGGTTTATATAAAATAGACAGTGAGCCCCAACAATTATGCCTTATGTAGCCGGAAAAATACTTACAAAAAAGGAACTCAGATTGAAACTACTCACAAAATGGAGAGCGGTAATACGTACATAATGGAATTTCGAACGAAAAAAAAACTCACAAAAGGAATAGATTGAAAAATACGCACAAAATGTAGGTTAAGTCCAAAATACGTACAAAATGCAACGGGCAGTCGAAAAATGCAATTGAGAATGAACTACTTGAACAAAGCGGGGTAGGTTGAAAATACAAAATGCAATTGAAATTGCTTACAAAATTTATAGTAGATTCAAACTTCTCATTTGAATGGACAATACTTACAAATGCAATTTAGATTGAAAATACATACAAAATGTAATTTAGATTCAAAATACCCAAAAAATTGCAATTGGGAATTAACTACTTGAACAAAGCGGGGTTGGTTGAAAATACAAAATGCAATTGAAATTCAAAATACTCACAAAAAGACCCCCTATATTGAACGACTTACTAAAAAGCAATTGAGGTTGATAAACACTCACAAAATGCAATGCAGATCGAAAAAACTTACAAAATGCAACGTAGATTAAAAATACCTACAAAAAGGTGCGGGAATCTTAAAGAGAAAAGGAAATATAATGTAAAGAGGAGAGGAGAGGGGAGAGGGGAGAGAGGAGAGGGGAGAGGGGGAGAGGGAGAGGGTCCACCCAAAGGTAAGGGACAAAAGGGGAAAACGGACCCAGCTCAGGAATCCCTCGTGGTCGCCAACTCCCGAACTCACCAGCCGTGAGCCCCTGAGGGTGTAGCATTATCTAGGGTGCACCAGAAGTGGTGGGGCTACATACACCCTGCCTCCTTAAGGGCCTTGAGCACAAGACAGAAGGTAAAAGGAAAAGAAAAAGAAGGCTGACCCCTCGCGGAAGGAGGGTATCAGAAAAGATGAGACAAGGGCCAATTAAGGCGGGAAAGGAAGAGACTCCCTAGGCCTCGGTTAGCCTAATACCGTCGGGGTCGGAAGAGAACAAGAGTTGACCAAGTGAGGTCGACAGGAAAGAAGACGGAGAGGAGCCGGCACAAGTAAGTGGAAGCAATGCCGGACTCAGCTGGGGCCCCGTGGTCGCCAACCCACGTCCCACTAGATGTGAGCCCCTGTGGGGTTGAAATTTTAACTTCGGTTGGCCGGTATGTTGGCTTGTTCTTGCCATGTTGTTAAGCATCACATAGCTGAACTTATCACCGTACAAATTTTCATTGTGATATTAGTAATAGTTTGGGAGATATTCAGTAGAATGCCGGTGAAATATTTCGGACAGTCGCCATGTTGGATGGCAAGACGTATTAGAATTTGAAGGGCACGGTCGGAGTCGGACGAAATAGTACTATGTCCTTGCCCAGCCGTTTAGATTTTATTAGAGGAACACACATACGCACACACACATACATAAAAATACATACACGGACGATAAGTGATCTCAAAAGCCTACTTTTTCATAAATGAAAATAGGCTAAAAATCATATCCAGCTGTTCGGATTTCACGTAAGAAGAAAATCCGTGGCTTATGGTTATGCTATTTGAAGCCACGAGAAGCTACAAGCATTCCGATTTATTTTTAAGTGTCGAACAATCTGGTGCCAGGTATGAGGCTGCATGGCTGCAAATGGAGATGTCTTGTTAACGAACACGCAGGGTTTGACCGAGTTAATGGAGTCAACGTTTCTCGCTGTTGGCGTCATGGACCATTAACACAGCCCTTGTTATGTACAGTGTTTCTCCCAGTGGGATTTCCACCACGCCACGTGATGGTCTCTAAAAAAATATTTTGTATGATGTTGGCAATAAAATATGCCTTATGACAACAGAGATTGAAGACAGTGGTCTAAGTTTAATGTTTAGGTATTTGGCTGTTTAGGTACAGAAGGCAGGTGGAAAGACTGTGGTGGACTAGAGTCCTGTCTGACCAAAATATCCAAGTACACAAAACAGGCATCATGGTTCATTTTCTGAGAGGACGGGAATAAATACTTTGAATATCGTCGGATGAGAGGGAGAAAGGGTCATACTTTAAGACAAATATTTCCTTTGCAGTCCGTACGGAGGAAATGAACAAGCCAGATAGCGTTCCATTCTGTATGCGCTCAGCAAATATAGGCAGTAGGCCTATCATACTGACACTGGCATTGTGAGTGTGTCGAGATTTCGTGGCGTGGGTGCAATATTCTGCTACTTTTCCAGTACCTTATAACATTCATCTTGATCATGAATAAGAGATGAAGACATTTGTTGCTCTTGATTATTTGCTTAGGGGCTTTGCAAGATCGTGGTCATGAAGCCCCGTGTACTTTGGGGGGTATGTTGAATTTGTTTGATAATCTGTGCTTTTGTGATTGCTATAATAGCGTGGACACTAATATTTGTGTGTGTTAATAAATCTCGTACCAGAGGTGATAATGATGTAACATCGTTTGTTTTGTCCTCTTAAAACCAAGGCTAAATCCAACAGTGATCTCATGGAAGCTCAGGGTAGAGAGAAATATAACGGACTGAAGGAGAAATCAACATTAATTCGAAGTACAGCGACAGCTACTTCAAATTTGACTTCATACAGTGTCC
The DNA here is from genome assembly GCA_946902985.2 of Meconema thalassinum. Lineage (NCBI taxonomy): Eukaryota > Metazoa > Arthropoda > Insecta > Orthoptera > Tettigoniidae > Meconema > Meconema thalassinum. The sequence continues at coordinate 387,286,627 of OX336389.2, forward strand.
TGATTGAACGATTACTACAGCCTCAAGGTTTGACCTTTTGCTACTATCCTCGGCAATGGAGCCATGAAAATGCCACGACTAAACCTACATTTGACCATTCCGGATTCTTTGTGTATAAATGAGATGGGCTCAAAATAGAAAAAGTACCGCATTTCATAAACTTCAGGCTCTGACACCGTGCTTTTGAAATAATTGCATTCGGGCACGTATCGAGGGGAGGGGGGATACACTCTCCCCCCAAATACCTTCAAAATCCCCATCAAATGTGAGCCTTTAAAAATAATGGTAGTTATTGAATTTCTTTTCTTTTACAGGCTTTCATAGCACTTCACTTTTAAGATATAATAGGGTAAAGTTAAGTAACTCCGTGTTACTAAACTTTTTTGTTACTATTTCAGTAATTTCAGATTTCAGTTATTTCGATTCGTGTCATGTTAAGAAGGCATACCCTACGGAACATTTCTGGCATGTATCTTACAAATATCCATAAGTTATTTCAAGGTATTAACTAACAAATTCTGGTAGTAGAATTAGATAACGCCGTGATATTCAAGTTACTCCGTGATAGCATGGGGTTCACCATTCAGTGTATTTTTTAATCGTGAAAACTAATGTTTAATGTAATAAAAGTGTTGAGGACGATAATTGTTGTTTTAAGGGCCCTAACATCCAGGTTATCGGCCCCTAATGGTCTGTGTGAGAGCGAAAATGTCAATGAAGAGGAAACCAGAACGAAAAATAAGTGAGCAGGACAAAATACTCACAAAAGGACCCCACGATATTGAAAGACTTACTAAAAAGCAATTTAGATTGTCAATCCTTACATGATGATGATGATGATGATCATTGCTGTTTTAAGGGGCCTAACATCTAGGTTATCGGCCCCTAATGATCTGGGTGATAGCGAAAATGATAATGAAATGGAAACCAGAACAAAATTATCTGAGACGGAAAATACGTACAAAAAGGAACTCTGATGGGAAACAACTCACAATATGGTCTTACAAAAGGGATTTTAGAACGAAAAGATGCACAAAAAGAATAGATTGAAAAAGCCCCACAAAACGTAGGCTAGATTCAAAATACGTACAAAATGCAATGTAGCGTCGAAATACTTACAAAATGCAACTGAAATTCAAAATACTTACCAAATGCAAATGAGATCGAAAATACGTACAAAATGTAATTGAGGTTCAAAATACTTACAAAATGCAATTGAAATTGAAAATACACAATGCAATTCAGATTGAAATATCCCAGTTCCAATCCAAATTATTCACGAAGTGCAATTGAAATTCAAAATACTTACAAAATGCAATTGAAATTGAAAATGCTTACAAAATGTACGGTAGATGCAAAGGACTCGTGTGGATTGACAATACTTACAAAAAGCAATTTAGATTCAAAATACCCACAAGATGCAATTAAGAATAAAAATATGTGCAAAATGCCCACCAAACAAAATGCAATTTAGATTAAAAATTCGTGCGAAATGCGGTTTTGGTTGAAAATACTTACAAAATGCAATTGAAATTCAAAATACTCACAAAGGTCCTTCCGCCATATTGAAAGACTTACTAAGAAGCAATTTAGATAGTCAATCTTTACAAAATGCAATTGAGGTTGAAAACAATCGCGAGATGTAATTTAGATCGAAGAAACATACAAAAAGCAACGTAGATTAAAAATCCCTTTAAAAAATCGCTAGAAGGGAATTTAGATACACGGTGAACCAAGTAACAAAAACAGTGCGGGAATCTTTAAGAGAAAAGTAAATATAATGAAAAGAGGAGAGGAGAGGAGAGGAGAGGAGAGGGGAGGGGAGGGGAGGGGAGGGGAGGGGAGAGAGGAGAAGGTCCGTCCCAAAGGTAAGGGACAAAAGGGGGAAAACTGACCCAGCTCAGGAATCCCTCGTGGTCGCCAACTCCCGAACTCACCAGCCGTGAGCCCCTGAGGGTGTAGCATTATCTATGGTGCACCAAAAGTGGTGAGGCTACATACACCCGGCCTCCTTGAGGGCCTTGAGCAGAAGGCTGACCCCTCGCAGAAGGAGGGTATCAGGAAAGATGAGACAAGGGCCAAGTAAGGCGGGAAATGAAGAGACTCCCTAGGCCTCGGATACCCTAATACCGTCGGGGTCGGAAGAGAACAAGAGTTGACCAAGTGAGGTCGACAGGAAAGAAGACGGAAAGGAGCCCGGCACAAGTAAGTGGAAGCAATGCCGGACTCGGCTGGGGTCCCGTGGTCGCCAACCCACGTCCCACTAGATGTGAGCCTCTGGGGGAAAAGTGTTGAAATCGTATGTAGACTATAAGTTTCTATCACCCCAAATTGCCCATATTGAAACATTTCACTACACAGGTTTTTTTATAGAAAGAAAAAAATCTATTAAAAATATTTCATTGAACATATTTTAAGTATCCTTAGTTACTATCAGATTCCTCACACCTATCACACATAAAATGGACATTATATGTACCAGAAATTACAAAACTGATAATCCATTCGGCTCCATTCTTCCTCTTGGTGTCATCCGCTAGGGGAGCCATCTCACGCACCACAACCATCATCGGCATTGTTCAGGGGTCTGGAATTAGGCCTATACCGATTTATTTTGTCTATATTGACACACTATCTTCACTTTAAATTCAGGTGACACAACGAATGGCTTTCCAATTTTTGCAAGGGTTGCACTTCCTGTGCAATAATCCTTTAGTGTACTCCACGGGTTATTAAAACGTCTACTGGGCTTGTATACTGACCATCCTTCTTCCTTCATCGACCAAAGTGCTTCTTTAAGTGTTTCAGTTGTGTAGGAGCGAGCCTCTTTATTCCGTCTTGGCGCCATTTCGGCGTCCAACCTATGAAAAACGTACTTATTGCTAAGCTCACACACCTTGCATGCGTAACACTACATGCATGTAAGTTTTGTATACGAATAGTCTGCATATTACCTCTGACTGGTGTTACAATGAAACTTATACAATGACACAGCTGTTTATAAGAAATTAAAATCTTCACCACAGATTTCATTGGATGTGGATCACTCGTTGAAATGTCGACCCTCTGTTAATATTGTTACGGCTGTGAGTTTGTTTCATCGCTCGCCGCATGAGTCACAGCTGCCCCGGGCTGTGTGTGCTCTGCCTCAGTGTATTACGTGCGAGTTACGCAACGGGCTGCGAAGTGAAAGGGATGGTCCAGAATATTCGTGACCCAGCCAGTGAAGGAAATGTCGAGAAGCTGTGTGTCCTGGACGATTCTAGAATTCATTGAGTCACCAGCCTGCTATATAAGCGGCCTCAACAGTGAGGGGACCGAGTTTTCTGTGGGTGTGTGTTTCTGAGCTAGTGCGTGTTTTTCCTGAGCGACAGAAGTGTGGTGACGAAGTGCCGTGCGAGTTACGAAGTCCAGTGACATTGTTTCCCCAGCTTGTGGACAGCGAAACAGCGAGTAGCAGGTTATCGTAAGTAACTGTAGTTTGTGTACATGAGGAAGAGGTGCAGGTAGCTTCTGTCAAGGCCACCGGACTCATTAAGACGGTTTAATTTCTGTGGTTTGTTGACAAGTGAAAGGGGCAAGAGCGCTCAAGGAAGAGACTTGAGGAAACTGGAGTAAGGTTCTAATTGCTTGTATTTGTTGTTGAGTGGTGTGTCTTTCTGGCCGCAATAAAGTTAATTATTTCTTTAAAGGAACAATCTGTGTTGTGCTTCAACCCACCGTAATCCAGTTAACAAAAAGTGCCACTAGGGGGGTGGCACGTAACAATATATTATTTAAACTTCATTGAGTTGGCCAAAGATAGATCGCAAGGGCTTCCTGGATTCCTTGTTTCTACTGTCAGTGTCATCTGTTGGTAAAAACTTAGAACTTTCGGAATTGAATATACGTAGTGATAGAGGAAATACGCTTTATCACGGTGTTACTTGATATCACGGAGTAACCTAACTTTACCCTACACTGGTCAAAAAAAAAAAAAGGTTTGCATATTCCATGATGTATATTCATTGCTGTATGACGATATCTAGTTTTTGCACATTGGCACATGAGTTAACTCTAAGATAACACGTTGGTGTGTTTGTACCGTACACTGTTTTCGGACATGGACATGCATACAACCTGCACAAATAGAGGAAGTGGCCAAACCCCTGTTGTGATTGCGGTACATCAATCCAGATCATCAGGCACATTGTCGAAGATTGCAAACTAAGGGCGTACTTCGGTGACCCTAACGACTCTTTCAGTGCTACACTATCCAACCTGGACTGGAGAAAATAAGACTGGACATAAGGTCATAATAAGTTTGACATCAGTACTAGTATGTACTCATTATTATTATTATTATTGTTTCTCATGTGTAATGCCATACGCTACATAAATAAATAAAAACAGTTATCGGATAAAGCACGTGTATTATATTTGGTCCACAAAAGCTTGCAATATGCAGAATATTTTTTGACCAGTGTATTTGACGCAGTATATAAATCTATTTTAAAATAATGAAGAACTAAAACCTGAGTAATTTTAGTGGCACCATGCCGTAAAATTTTTGAAAATGACACTCCCAAGCCGCGGGCTGGATACTGTATGTTGTCAGTCTTAACTTAAAAGGGTATTTAATATGAACATTTTAAACAGGAAATATTACATATTGAACTAAGTAAAACTCAATGTATACCAATGCAGAAGTACCATTAGTTACGACACTTTTTTGGTCAATTTTAGGGAAATATTGATGCCAAAATACGAGTAGCTACACATTTCGTAGCACTTAATACTGACCAATGAAATGTGACGTACACATTCGGAACAACCTTGATATATAATTCTATATGAACTTCGTTTATTTCCCTACATACGTAGTGCAGGAATATTAGACAGAATATGGTCAAAGTGGGGAAAATTAGTTTATCAAGCTAAAAATTGGTGGAGAGGTTCCTTGAATAGCCTGGATCAAAATACTAAAAGTCCCAAAAAATCCATCTTGGGGAACATGCCGCCATCTTGGAAAAATTGCCGGCATCTTGGATTTCGTATCCAGCATCGGATTGAACGTCATAACTCGGTACCTAAGGGTGATAGGGACATGTGGTTTGATCGGGATAACTTACCAGAATGCAGGCTATCATTTTGACACTACTTAACCTAGATAACAATCGAAATAGTTATTATAAATCACTTAAACAAACTCTCATAGGGTAGCGTTAAAATCCATCTTGATGTTCAATGTCGATTTTTCACCTTTTACTGTCATGGGATTGAAAAAAGTACTGAAATAAATGTTGTTAAGCACATCAAAACGCACAAAAATATGTAATCAGCACTTTCGTAAACCAAAAATTACTGGTGTGAGAAGTTGTCAAACATGCGCATGCAACTCAAGGAGCGGCGCGCCGAGGAGGGGGGCTTCTCAAAGCCGGTGCAACTGGTGAAGTAAACACATTCTCTAGGCGCAACTAAGCCCCTTTTTAATGACAAGTAAAAATTTGACACTTTTATATAGGATAGCATCTTAAAACCTAATAAATAATAATAATAAAAACATTGTTAATTCAGTAACTTTTCGTTCTTTCTTAGCTACTTATATTGTATGTATCAAGAGAAAGGAATATTTCCTTTTAATTTTAATAATTAAGTATTTTTGCGCTACGCTCGTATGTAATTAAACAAGAATGGACTGTCCGTCCACGCGTTGCCGAGCGACATCCCTGCCGCTGCGTCGTCAGAGCGCTCTCGTTACCCCACTCCAACTTCCCTGTGTTGCTTAGCAGTGGCGCAAAATAATCATAGAAGCGAAAAATGTGTGTTTCAGTTTGAACTGTCCCTTTATGCTTATTTTGCCGATGTTTACCATCCGGTTTAAAAGTTAATGCCGTTTCCTGTACTTTATAAATGTCCTACATCAAACACGATTTTACCATTAAATTCTATGCAACACGTGGAACTTGGGCGAGCTTGCCAAAGGCGCGAGTTCAAGCATCTCGAAAATTTCACAGAATGGCTACGTATACATTCTCCTTTCGACAAACCTCAGGATATTTTGGTGTCCTAATCAACCGGTGTTATAGGTGACGAAACGGTGACCTGCGACTCAGCTTGGGAGATAGGAACCGCGACTTTGAAGAAACTGGAAGGGAAATCGTTCGCCGAAGTTAAACTCCAACGAAAGGACAAAGTTGTCACTCTTGCAGCTCTTGTTGTCCGAGGTGAGACCGTGCCTGTAAATCCGAACTAGCTGTTTCATCGAATTGCGTGTGTCGCTCGCAATGAAGAGGACCTTGAATCTTGCTTTGAATACGAGTTGGCTTTATTGCCGCCAACGCTGTTCGATGCTTCACATATCAGAAAAGGTACAAAATCAACTTTACGGACAGTGATAGAGAAGTTGTGTGCACCAATGATCTGTCTTCCCGAAGACCTTACCTACGTGTTTGACGGTGGAGATCTCCTGCACCGGGTGGTATTGCCGAAATCGGGAACCTTCGATGATGTTTGTAAGAACTACATTTCGTACATCAAGGCGAACTATCAAGGGAAAGACGTGGAGCATATGAGACGACGTGCCAAGACGTCATCTTCTGAAGTTTTGGTGGATTTGGAAGTGCAAGTGGTCTCGTCGCAGAATCAGTTCCTAGCCAATACTTCAATCAAATCAAGATTCGTCGCCATTTTAGGCAGTTGTTTCGAAGAAAAGGGGATTTCAGCTATTCATGCCAAGTCTGATGCTGATCGTCTCATCGTGACAACAGCGATCAAGGAAGCAGAGAATGGAGGTCATGTGGCAATTGTTGAAGAGGATACCGATTTGTTGGTATTTCTTTCGAGCCTTGCAGAACGCGATAGAATCGTCTATATGCTGGTGCCACCATCAAAAGCCCATCCGAAGAAACTCTTTGGCTCTACGGAATTGCAGAAGGCTCTTGGGACATGACCGACCATCTTCTCTTCCTCCATGCCATGTCCGGATGCGACACAACTTCGGCTCCCTACAGGAAGGGGGTACACGCGTTCAAGACTTTAAACAATAACCCAGTCCTTCGCTAAAGAATTGCTGTTTTTAACAGCGCAGACGCTGCAGTGGAAGAGATCGTGAAGGCAGGGGAAGAATTCTTCGTAGCGTTATATGGAGGTAGAACTACAGATAGCCTAAACAAGACAAGGTATAGTCAGTACCTTAAGACAATTGCCAAACAACGTCTCCATGCAGACTTCAACCTCTCAAGTCTTCCACCAACATCAGCAGCATCTCGACAGCATAGCCTAAGAGTTTACCACCAAGTGCAGGAATGGCGTGGAATATCTCTTTCACCTACAGAGTAGGGTTGGAAGAAGAACAGAATCGGCTAATTTTTACCGATTCCAACAGAATCTCCTCCCGCACCAGACTTTCTCCTAAACCTCATCAGCTGAGAGTGCAAGACAGGATGCAGCAGCAGATCTTGCGGTTGCAGAAGACAAGGTCTCTCTGTTAGCAATGTGCAGCAATTGCACTGGTGATGGTTGTTCTAACAAGCCAGAGCCAGATACTTTTGACGATATGGTGATGGAGGAACAGGAGGACACCCCTAAGAATTGCCATGCAGATCCTCGCCACCTCTTCGCCGCAGAGTAGACTCTTCTGAAAGTTCAACCTTAACAAAGAAAAGGCGTCAAGATTACGGCAAGTGTCACGTTTTCTTTACCAACACATGACCAATATTAAACGCGTACGATATAATTAATAGTTGGCTTTATTCCTTTATAGGCACACCGCACTACAGCATCCCGTGGCAGCAGAATATCCTCTTTTCCGTGTTTTTCGTGTTTGTACAAAAGAAATTGTAATGTGCTTAAACGTTAGTGTGTTGAAGGTGTGGTATAAGATAGCAAATAAACAAATAGCTGTTTAATTTATTTTCTAATAGTAACGTTTATCATTCCTTTTCTATATAAATATAAAATACGTAGCTAAGAAAGAGTTTTAAAGCGCTAAGTTACTGTATTAACAAATTAATTATTGTTTTTTTTAAATTATTTATTAGGTTATAAGATGCTATCCTTCTATATAAAAGTGTCAAATTTGTACTTATGATTTAAAAAAAAGGGGGCATAGTTTCGCCTACAGAATATGTTTACATCACCAGTTGCACCGGCTTTGTGAAGCGCCCCCCCCCCCCCCCCCCCCTCCTCCTCCTCCTCCTCCTCCTCGGCGCGCCGCTCATTGAGTTGCATGCGCATGTTTGACAACTTCTCACACCCGTAATTTTAGGTTTACAAAAGTGCTGATCACATATTTTTGTGCGTTTTGATGTGCTTAACAACATTTATTTCAGTACTTTTTTCAATCCCATGATTAGTAAAAGGTGAAAAATCTACATTGAACATCAAGATGGATTTTAACGCTACCTTATGAGAGTTTGTTTAAGTGATTTATAATAACTATTTCGATTGTTATCTAGGTTAAGTAGTGTCAAAATGATAGACTGCATTCTGGGAAGTTATCCTGACCAAACCGCATGTCCCTATCACCCTTAGGTACCTAGTTATGACGTTCAATGCGATGCTGGATACGAAATCCAAGATGCCGGTCAGTTTTCCAAGATGGCGGCATGTTCCCCATGAGGGATTTTTTGGGACTTTTAGTATTTTGATCCAGGCTATTCAAGGAACCTCTCCACCAATTTTTAGCTTGATAAACTAATTTTCCTCACTTTACCCTATTCTTCTTCCACTACCGTTATTTATTGGGCATCTAGCAATCCGCCGCGGCTTCGCCCGGTATCTTAACTGTCTACCCAGCGTAAGCTTAAAACGCGTATTTCTTCGATTTCAATGAACTACGACCTATATACGTTTTCCGTCTCGGCATGATGGGTTAAAATCACTGACTGGACTATTAATTATATCATCATGGAGATTGCATGTGCAACGAATTCTTGTCAGACGTAATTTGAGAATGGCGAGGTACATGAAACACAAATCCCCCTTCCGTCCAATCTGAACTGAACTGTGTATTCTGCGGAACGAAGACTGAAACTGGGGTGATAGGCTCGCTCACTAGCTAGGAAGCTAGTAATTGAATGGAGATCGTTGGGAGAAATGAAAATTTGAAAACACATAGTGGGCGATGTATTAAAGATAGAGATATGCTGTTGCGAACTTTTTTGTATAACTTTTCATGCTGAACAATTCTTACACATAGTACAGTGGAACTCCAATTATCCGAATTCAGACTATCGAAATCACTTTCAGAAAAAGAAAATTGAGAAGGAAACTTACTGCGATTCGCAAAATAATGATTCTGTCGACGCGCGCTATTGTCATTACCTCCACCATGCTAGTGTAGGCGCAGCGCGAGCATTATTGGGATGAAGAGCTTACTTTGACAGATACATTCAGCGAACAATGACTCATTTGCTACTACTGTACAGCACTTTTAAGTACGTACGCTATTTAGCATGTAAAAGTGTTTCCTTTCTATACAATTACTTAATTAAAAATGTATACAGCACCGAAAATAAGCTCTTGTTCTTTAAAATACATACTGGATTTATTTGTGTATGTATGTATGTATGTATGTATGTATGTATACCATGTAAGTAAATCCAATTATCCGAATTTGTGATTATCCGAATGGAGTCCGGCCCCAATTGATTCGGATAATTGGAGTTCTACTGTATGTAGATATTTTTAACGGTTTGCCCAACGTAAGCTTAAAAGGCGCATGGACGGCAGGTTCTTCTTCGACTCGATTCACTGAAATAGTTACTGCTCGGCTTCCTTTGGCCATAAATGAATGTTTTTCTGCAGAAACCTTCCTCGATAAATCCTTTACAGAATAGTGGCATCCGCATCAAAATGCATCCAGTGGTTCTCGAGATTACCCTGAACATCCAAGAATCTCAGTCAAGCTGTCGGTGCCAACTACGCTTCAGCGGTGCACGAACAGGCACGCTATTACACAGCTACTACTCTGCCTGCTGCCCTCCGCTTAGCTCTTATTTGGTGCAGTTTACACGAAGCAGCTTCCCAAACTCTTAGATTTTCTAGTTAAGAGGAGAAGTATTGTTTCGCTGCCCCTTCCCTCGTAGCTAACACGGGAACCACTCCACAATGGTTGCGCGTGATAATATTGCGGTCTACATTCGGACTTTGACTTTTTCAGGGAGCTCATTTCTTGTGACTACTGTATATACATCTGATCACTAGTCAACTCTTTAAAAAAATACAACTACAGTATCACGCTTTTTTTTTAACAAGTTCTTGCAAGTTTTGAGCAAAATGGATAATATAAAAAGGAAAAGGAGAATTTACACAAAATAAATTGTTTCTGAAACCCTTTCTTCGGAAATCTCTAAAATAAACATTCCACACTCAGGACTAGGGATTTGAAAATGCATCCACATACACAGAAAGAAGTCGCTTAGGCTTTATCATTTGGTCAAGAGTGTCAATGCTCACACTAACATCATTTTACTGCCTCGATGCCACACGGATATCTAAAATTCAATTTTTTCGTATATAATTTAATATCAGGCAATATACACCAACATGTTTCATAACGTGCAGTACGCCCTCTAACCTGAAGTAGTGCAATAACTCGACATGCCATGGATTCCAAACGAGGACTGAAGACCTCGGGAGGGATGTTGAGCCATACTGTGTGAATAGCTGCCCGAAGTTCCCTGGTATTTCAAGGTGCTAGATCTATGTTGCGAATAGTTCTCTCCACCACGTCCCCTACATGCACAGCTGGGTTCATATTGGGGGAACGTGCTGTCGATTACATTAGGTGGAACTCTCCATAATGTTCTTCGAATCAATCCTGGACATCTGCAACCCGATGCGACACCACATTATCCTATTGGAACATCCCATCCTTGAAGCCCTTGGACGGCTGCAAGGGGTTTAAAAAAAAGGAAGAGTTTTGTAGCGGTTGCAATAGAGTTGTATGGACATAAGGACATATGGACCCAACCTACTCCATGTGAAGACACTCCACACTATTACGGAATCGCCACCAACTTGCACAAACTGCCTTGTTGACATCTGAGAACCACGGCCTCATTGGGTTTGCGCCATACCCAAACACCGCCATCAGCTATAGAGCATCCAGCGTTTAGAAAAGACTGTGGAGCCTTATGGCGACAGTGTTGCTAACTCTATGCAGAGGTAGCACTGACGTCATACGTTATATTCACCCGCTCTGAGTACTGCGCTTTCATAAGTTAGCGAGACAACTCAAACCCAGAAGCTACCTGAAATAGAACACGCCCAGGAAGGATCAGTTTTGCAGGTGTTAACGGATTGGACCAGTATTAGGGATACCGTAAGCGAAAAGGACCGAAGTAGTGGAATGGGGACAGAGCTGCTCCACTTAGGAAGTTGTGAGCCCCTGCGACCTTGGAATGGAAGGAGCCATGCTAGGAGGGCGTGCTTGGATTCGTTTTTTTCGTCTCGTTGCGCTCTTTACGGAAATGTAGGTGTCGAGAAGGTGAAATGTTGAGAACATGTTTTTTGGGGGCAAAACCGTGATTTTAGACTTTTTGTTATATCTCGCGAACCAATCATGCTATAGGCGTGTACGACGGGTCCAAGGACTCGGGCTGACATCTTCTTTGCTATGGACCACACGTTATATTTTCTAAAACATTTTGGAAACTCGATTTTGGGGTAAACATGTGTTTTTTTTGTGATTTTTGCCGATATTTCACGAACCAATAACGCTAGAGACGTGTACGAGGTGTCCTAGGACTCGGGCTAACGCCCCCTTTCAAATGTGGTAGATATTTTTTTTTCCAAAAAATAATTCACAAAGGGCCTAACGCCATACATGTTGAAAAAACGTTTTCTTTTTCTTTACCTGTTTATAATGTTTATGAAGCGTGGTGGTTGAGAGAGACGATACGGTTGGGTGTGTGAGTTTCAACGAACCTGTCGCTAACCACAAGGACCATGCTTAATAGAACAATCGCTATTTCGATGGGTCGGTGTATGAAAGAGCGAGCGTGCGTTTTCTGATATTTTACCTTTAGCGTGTAAACGGTGATTAGAACTTGGTTCTATGTTGGTCGAAGCGAGTACAGAAAACAAACTTGCCAAGGAGCAAGAGGTGAATGTCATTTGAGCTTATTGGAAGGCACTGACCTAACTTGACAATAGGTGCAATGGAAAAAAATTACCATGACGCTTGAAGGTGAATTAATCTGACCATTGTAGTGGCAGGGAAGAGCGAAATGCGTGCACACATGTGAAACCACATGTAGGCTAAACCAGTGACATTCTGTCTTGCTTCGTACGTGACAAAATGCATGTCCATGTGAAATTTGATCAACCCCAGGTGTTCACCTTGGAAGTTAGCTGTCCACGTGCGCGATAACTGTTAACAAGTTACATCCTATTTGCTTCGTACGTGACAAAATGCAAGTTGACGTGAAATTTGATCTGCCACAGGTGTTTGCCTGGGCCGTTAGCTGTCCACGTGCCTGATAACAGAATGTTCAAAGCGTGGAAAAAAAAAAGATTATACATGCAAGGTAACATATATAAAGACATGTCGTAATCATTTCCACTCTCACTTAGGTGACTACCTTTGAACACGCTGCGTTGCATGAAACCCCTGGTCTTGTTTAACAGTTTTGGTGTTGGTGGAAAATACTTAACCTTGTTGTGGGGTACTTAATACTTAATTCCTGCCGCTCCTTCCGGAGCATAGGGCCTTGGCGAAATTTCTCCACGCAGTACGGTTCCTGGCTATTTCTTCACTTGACTCCAGTTCTTGTCCTCCTCTGCAATTTCATTTTCGACCGTCCTCTTCCAGGTCTTCTTAGGTCGACCTCGCTTCCTGGCACCTTGAGGATTCCAGTCTAGCGCCGCCCTCTCAACAGCTCCGTCCGGCTTCCTTAGTGTGTGACCGATCCAGCGCCATTTCCTCTCCTTGATCTGGATGCTAATCGGTTGTTGATTGGTGATGGTCCAAAGATCTTCGTTTGAGATTATGTCCGGCCACCTCACATTCATGATGCGACGCAGACATCTGTTAATGAACACCTGTAGCTGGTTGTTGATCGGTTTTTAGACTTTCCATGTTTCACAGCCATAGAGAAGAATCGACTTTACGTTGCTATTGAAAAGGCGGAGCTTGGTCTTCCTGGAAATGTTTCTATTTCTCCAGATGGGGTAGAGCTGGACAAAGGCACCATTTGCCTTCCTGATACGGCTTCGAACATCTTCCTCTGCTCCCCCATCATTTGTGACTATACTCCCAAGGTAGAGGAAGGACTCAACTCGCTCAATTTCCTTTCCGTTGACCGTCAAGCTAGTCGTGACGTCAGAATTTATCCTCATCTCTTTGGTCTTGTTGGTGTTAATCATCAGTCCTGCACGTTCTGCTTCTCTCTGCAACCTCCCCAGCTTATCTTCTATGTCTCGGTACCGTTGTGCCATAAGACAAATGTCGTCCGCGAAATCCAGATCTTCAAGCCTGTCATTTATACCCCATTGAATACCCCTCTTCCGTCCTCCCATTACCTTCTTCATCACACTATCCAGGACCAACAGGAACAAAGTGGGGGAAAGGACACACCCCTGTCTCACTCCGGAACTGACCTTTATCTTTTCTGTTAATTTGCCTTCGTGTAGAACCTGGCACTCATACCCTTCGTACATCTCTTCCATGATTCTGATGATCTTTGTTGGAATTTTATATTCCTCGAGGGTCTTCCACATGATTCTTTGATTTACGGAGTCGAAAGCTTTCTCGAAGTCAACAAATGTGAGGTAAAGGGTATTCCGCCACTCCACACTCTGCTCCAGGATGATTCGGAGGGTGTTGATGAGATCCACACAGCTGCGATGTTGTCGAAATCCAGCCTGTTCCTTCCGAAGCCTTTTTTCTACGCAGTCTTTTATACGATTCAGGATGACTCTCGCCAGTACTTTGCTTGGAATGGACAGCAAGGTGATTCCCCTCCAGTTATTACAGTTTGTGGTGTCCCCTTTCTTCGGTAACTTGACGATCAACCCCTTCTTCCAGTCGGTTGGTATTTTCTCCTCCTTCCAGATCTTCTCCAACAGCGGGTGCAGCAGATTGATCGTGATATCCAGGTCTGCTTTCAATACTTCCGCTGGGATATTATCCAGACCTGGTGCCTTCCCGCACTTTATCTGCTTCAACGCTGTCCGTATTTCGCCCCGAGTTGGGGAGTCGAGGCTGATGTCCGGGTCACTTTCTGCTTCCTCTTCATCTCCTCCTCGCTGCTTACTTTCTGGTCCTCTATCTCTATTAAGAACCTCCGCAAAGTGTTCTCTCCATCTAGTCAGCTGCTGTTCACACGTCGTGAGGATCTCGCCCGTCTTGCTCTTCACAGGCCTAGTTTTATTAAAACCTTTCTTCGAAAGCATCTTTGTGATGCCATAGAGCTCCTTAACGTCCCCCCTTCTTGCCACTTCTTCTGCTTTCACCGCGTGTTCATCAATCCACCTCCTATGATCCTTCCGCACACTCCTCTTTACCTCCCTGTTTGCTGTTGAATACTCTGCTTGTGTGAGAGCCTTCTGCCGCCTAGTCTTGCAGGTGTTGAGCTTAGCCTTAATCTCCTTTCTATAATTTGTCTTGTCCCAGGTCTGATCGGATATCCATTCTTTCCGCAGGTAGTTCTTGTACCCGAGCTGCATCTCACTGGTCTCCACAAAGATATTCTTTACCTCGCTCCACACAGTCTCTACATCCTTCTCTGTCTCGGAGTCCAACACCTGGAATTTATTTCTGAGCTCCAGTTTAAATTGGTCCAATCTCTGCTGGTTCTTAAGCTTGCCCACATCAAACTTGTTGTGCCGGGTGATAAACTTTCGGCGGACTGCCACGATCTTCATGCGGAAGTTGGCAACCATAAGATGATGGTCACTACCGACATCCGCTCCTCTCTTGTTCCTAACATCTTCCAAGCTTCTTCTGAACCTCCTGCTCACCGCGATGTGATCAATTTGATTTTCTGTGACTTGATCAGGAGACACCCAGGTGACCTTGTGGCACCGCCTATGAGGAAACACCGTGCCACCCATCACCAAATCCTGACTGGCGCAATATTCCGTAAATTTCTCCCCATTGTTATTCATCTCACCAAGGCCATGTTTACCCATGATCTGCTCCAACCCCTCATTGTTTGATCCCACCTTCGCGTTGAAGTCTCCCATAACAATGAGAATGTCCTTCTTACTTGTTTGTCTTGTGGCATCTCGCAGCATTTGGTAGAATTCTTCCTTCTTCTCTGGCTCCGATTGTTCTGTAGGCGCATAGCATTGGATGATGATCACATTCCTGATCTTTGTCTTGAACCTAGCAAACATGAGCCTGCTAGAAATTGGCTTCCACTCCATAAGGCTCCTCTTTGCATTTCTGTTGAGCAGCAACCCCACTCCATCCCTGTGTTCTTCCTCATCGCCCCCAGAATAGAGAAATGTAATTCCATCTGTTGTCTGTATTTCACCAAATCCTGGCCACCTCACCTCACTCAATCCTTGGATATCCAGCCCATAGTTCTTCATCTCCCGTGTCACTTGTTTCAGTCTGGTTTTCTCCATCAAGGTCCTCACATTCCAGAAACCGATTTTCGTAATCCTTTTCATGCCAAAAGTCGTCATCAGGTTATCCGTCCGGTTTTGTAATTTCGCTTCAGTTTCAGTAATCAGTTTATTTAAGAGGAGCGAGTGATTAACCCACTGCCTCCGAGTGCCATGGAGGGACTGCCACCTTAGGCCTGAGGCACCAGGCTGATTTTCTGTCAGGGTTTCTTCCCTTAGCCTTTGCAGAACCAACTCCAAACTACAAGGCAGCAGTTGTTTCACCAGAGCCCCGTTAGCCGTAATTTCTTCAGGGTTCCTGTAGGACCTTCACAGCTACCATAGCGGTCTTGAGGCACACAAAGTCCCCACTGTACTTCACCCCTACAGGCAATCCCCTACTTCATTACGTTGCCCATCTCCCACGACGAGGACGAGGGGTTGGATTTGTGGGAGACTGTTGTGGGGTAGGTATATATTTATTCATTTATATATTTATTGATTTATATATAAATACATGCAATTATTTATTGATTAGGTAATTAATGATTGTATTTGTTTGCAGATAACCGGTATAGCCTACCTGTCGTGTGTGTGTGTGTGAGAACGATATTAAAGAAAGAGAGAAAGACAGACGGGTAGAGAAGGAAACCATTTCCACACTAGTCCACGAGACGGGAATATAGCAAAGCATTACACGTCAAGGTGAGATTTGTTTTATATATATATATAACCTGTTTGATTTTGTTTTGTTTATGAAATGCATAAACTATATGGAATGGATATACTTATGGTGGTTTATTTTATTTATTTTTAGATATTTGGAAAAAAAAAGGGTTTACCGCTATAGCAAATACAGCTAAAATCCAAGAGGCTCTAGTGTGCGACCATTGTCAGACAGTCTACATTTCTAAACTCAGGCGAGAGTGTTCTTTCAAAAAATTGTCTTTTACTGCTGCGGATACGTTAACTTGGGAGCCCCTTGATTCTTGTTTCAAATCGCGTGTGTGCTCTGGCCGCGTGGTCAATGTTAGAAAAGTTTGATTCCCAAAGAATTTTTAGAATCTTGTTTTGAAATTTTTAAAATTGAAATTTGTACAGCGCAAAGGTTGCATATGGCTTTAAAGGTGAATACAGAACTGGTGCGCGATTTCATATATAAAAAGAAGGACGTAGAGCATAAAGAGACATTTTATATTTGCAGTAAAATGCAAGAGCTATTCATAGCCCATAATTTGGAACAGTGGTATGAAACCCACGTGGTGAATGCCTTGCTATCAAAATTTGATAAACTGCAACAAGGACCGAGTGGTCTAGCCTTAGACAAAATTCATCATTTGCAAATCAACATTTGTCAATTCAACCCGTAGAATGCTGGGTCTAGCTATATTAAAACACCACCAGCAATAGCTTTGAAAAATGCTGTGGTCAATATAAAGAATCGTGACAATGATTGCTTTCTGTGGTCTGTGGCTGCGTATTTGCAGCCAGCACAACATAATGGTTGTCGACCAGGAAAGTACAAGGCCAAGTTTGTTGAATTGAAACAAACTTTAAATCTAACTCGAGTATCGTTCCCTATGCACTTAACCGAGATCCATAGGTTTGAACATGACAACCAGGACTTTTCGTTCGTGGTGTATGGCCTTAATGGTAATGTGATTGAGGGTCCTCTTTATGCCACAAAAGAACCGAAACGACATCACATTCATCTTTTATATTTATCTGTAGGAGAGGTGAATCACTATTGCCTGATTAAAAGCTTATGTAGATTGCTAAGCAGTCAAGCATCCAAAGATCAACATAAGAAACATATTTGTGACCGTTGCTTGCAATATTTTAAAACCTCCATGCTCTTAGAACGTCATAGGGTAGATTGCGTTTCTCAGGAAGTGGTGAGACTGATATTGCCACAAGGGGACAAGGCTGTGTTAAAGTTTAAGGACATTCATAAGCGTGACACTGTTCCCTATGTGGTATATGCAGATTTCGAAGCACTCACCACACCCACGGCGGGATGTGAACCAGATCCCACCATCAGCTCAACCACACCCATTCAAAAACATGAACCCTTTGCCATAGGATTTAATGTGGTGTGTGCCTATGACCCCACACAATCCGTTTACAAATACCGCGAGGGGCCAGATTGTGCCAAATGGTTCTTGGATGAACTTGTCAAGTTGGCTCATGATGTACAGGAATTACTGGACCACCCAGTACCCATGAGCCTATCTCCATAACAGCAGCAGCAGTATGAGCATGCCACGACATGCCATATTTGTGAAAGACCTATTTTAAATAGAGAGGAAAACGTCAGAGACCACTCGCATTTTACAGGGGAGTTTCGTGGAGCTGCGCACAGCAAATGCAACTTGAACTTTCCAGCTCCTCGTTTCATCAGTGTCTTTTTCCACAATCTGGCGAATTATGACATTCAGTTTTTGATTCGTGAATTGGGCCATGTCAACAAGGGCTCGTTTACCATTATTCCCCAAAAACCATGAGCGTTTTACAGCCCTGACATGGAGGTTGAGCGACTTTAGCATTCGATTTTTGGATTCCTTTAAGTTTATGGCATCCTCGCTAGACAGCCTTGTGAAAGGCTTGAATGAGGAGGAATTAAAAATACTAGAATGCATTTTAATGATCCTGAGCAATTTCAATTGTGCATTCGGAAAGGTATATTCCCGTATGATTTCTGCAACAGCTGGGACGTGTTAAAGCAAAGAAAACTCCCACCACAAGAGAAATGTTACTCGAAACTAACACGCAGTACCGTTTCCGATGAAGACTATGCACATGCATGTCAAGTTTGGCGAGTGTTTGGCATGAATACGCTAAGTGAATATGCTTTGCATTACCTAAAACTGGATGTATTGCTGCTCACTGATGTGTTTGAAAAATTCCGTGAGTTGTGTCAACACATTTACGGTCTTGACCCGGCTCACTATTATACGAGTCCTGGGCTCTCGTTCGATGCCGCTTTGAAATACACTCAAGTGGAATTGGATTTACTCACTGATGTAGACATGGTTCTATTTTTTGAAAAGGGCATTCGTGGCGGTTTTGTGTCACTTAACCAACGCCATGCCGAAGCGAACAATGTCTACATGCCTGATTATTCACCAGACAAACCAGAATCGTACTTAATGTACTATGACGTGAATAATCTGTACGGTTACGCCATGAGTCAGCCTTTGCCCTATGGGAAGTTTGCTTTGCTGACAGACAAACAAGTGTCAGAATTTGATGTGAACATGGCTAGCCGAGAAACAGGCCGTGGATATGTGCTAGAAGTGGATATTGAATATCCCTCATCCTTGTATGATGAACATGCCGATTTCCCATTCTGCCTTGAGAAAATGGTTCCCCCTGACAGTAAAGTGAAAATTGAAAATCTCATAGGCACACTTTACAACAAAAATCGGTATGTGCTACATATCCAAATGTTGGTGCAATGCCTCGCCCAAAGCTTGGTGTTGAAGAAAATCCACAGGGGTATTTCTTTCGCTCAAAAAGCATGGCTTGAGCCATACATGAGACTCAACACAGAGCACCGACAAATGGCAACACAGCAGTTTTATTTTTTATTTTTTATTAATGAACAACTGCTATCTATGGCAAGTCTATGGAGAATGTCCGCAAATACCGTGACATTAAATTGGTGAATGTCTGGGAGGGGCAGTGGGGTGCCTGGCGGAACATTGCCAAGCCAAATTTCAAATCGATCAAAATTATCGATGAGTGTTTGGCAACTATTGAAATGAGTAAGACCAGCGTGACCATGGATAAACCCATTTACTTGGGTCAAGTCATTTTAGACTTTTCTAAATCGGTCATGTATCGATTCCACTATGAGTTTGCCAAACGCCATTTTGAGAACGTCTCTCTTTTGTATATGGACACGGACTCATTCATTTACCACATTCGCCACTGCAACCCCTATGACGTCATGAGGCAACAGTGACTGGTTCGACACCTCTTGCTATAGCGCTGACAACGTGTTTCAGCTGCCCATAAAAACAAGAAGGAAATGGGTGTTTTAAAAGATGAATGCGGTGATTCCATTATGACGGAATTCGTAGGTTTGGCTTCGAAAATGTATGCTTACCGCACACTCGACTGTAAGGAAGCCAAAAGAGCAAAAGGTGTAGGTAGGGCAGTGGTAAAATCGCTACGTGTTGATGACTATCTAGCGGTTTTACACACTGGCAAAGCTATGTCTCATACACAGTGCAGGATACAATCCAGCAACCATCATTTGTATCTTGTGGAACAGAGAAAACGCACCCTCGCCTCCATGGATAACAAACGTGTGTGGGCTGATGACCTGGTCACCAGCCTGCCCTGTGGTTATGATCGCAAGGAGGAGGAGGTGTGATTTCACTGTATAATCGTTTATGGGACATAGCTTTATATAACTTGTAGATTTGGTATTTTGCAAATATTGGTTTCTGCCATTGTAAATAGTAGATCTTGTAAATAGTGGCAACCCACTTGGACCTTTTACTCTTTAGAAAAGTTCTATGCAACCTTATTTTTTAAAAAAATTTGACTGGTAAATAGTTTGATTCTTTTAAAGCTGTACAAAGTTGGAGTTTTTTGTAAATATTTAATGAGTAATAGTATTTTTTTAGTAACTTTAATGACTAGTATTTAATTATTTTTCGTAATGTAAATTGTGAATGGTAAACTAAAAAAGTTCATTTGGGATGAGTGTGCATGACGAGAATGTGCTTTTGGGAATAAATAAAGTGGTTGTGTTTCTTCCCAAAGACAAGTGTGAATGTATGAGTAGAGAGAGAAAGCTGGTGTGTAAGTATGACCAGAGCAAACACAGTGAGGTAGAGTGGGTGGGGAGGGGGGATGTGGTCACTTATATACTCATTTTGTTTTCAATAGTTTTGTTTTCTTTGATATGTGGCAGACAATAGACATTATTTTTGTAAAAACAGTCTTACCTGCAGTAGTCGTAGACCTCAACGTTTCCGCAATCCCATAAACCCACTGCAGCATCATCATGGTCAAGCACTTGCATCAACATCATTGACAAATCTCAACTTTCGACATACACCAAATGAAAAAATGTGAAAACAGCAAAATGGAAAATCCATGTTTCGATATCACCAAAACGCAAAACCTGAAACGGACATTTTTAAAAACTGGAAATGGCCATGTGTGAAATATGAAAATTCAGAAAAACTTCAAACAAACATTGTTTAAAAAGTACCATCAACAAAACGGAAATCCATATCATGAAAAACGTAAAACTTGAAACAGACATTTTTAAAAACTTTAAATTGCAAATTGACAAATGGCAATGTGTGTAAATTCATCATGTATGAAATGTGTAAAATGAAAAATCAGCCATCAACATCATGATTTTTTTAATAAAAAAAATAAAAAACATCGTGCTCTGGTAAACCTTTGTTTTTATTTTATAACCATAGTGAATTGGCAAATGAAAATAGAATACAAATAAATCCCAATTCCTCACTCCTAAATGTTCATGTCCACGCATCATCAATTTTCCTTTCATAGCACTCATGATAATCAGGGCTGCCATTCTCTCACCCACTGAGGCATCACAGGATGTGAAACGTTGTTTAGTTTTTTTCAATAACAATTTATCTGCCACAAGTCTTGCACTCATGAAATTCACTACACGATACTTTGACGCTTTTCATAATGGTCTCAAAGAAAAGTCTTTTCACACTATTTACACCTGCTTACTGCATATGACAAGGCTGTACACTGGTGGGTTAGACATATTTTTTGGAGCTAAGAATCCCCTATATACCCTACACATGGCTATACATGTTAGTTCTGAACACTTAGTAGGTATTTGTATATTGAATTTATATACAGAGCTTATACGAACACATTTTACAAGCGTCAAACTTTGTGAGATAGTCACATGCAACATGCAAAGTATGTTTACGCTACCTAGCGGTGGATATAAGCACTAACTGAACAACTAGCATGCTACCTAGCGGTGGATATATTAGTACTAACTGAACTACTAGCATGCTAGTACTCACTCAGGCTAGGTTATGCTATGTTAGGTTAGGTTCGGTTACATAAAGTTAGGTTAGGTCAGGTTCAATGAAGTGAGGCTAGGTCAAGTTAGGTTAGGTTAGGTTGAATGAAGTTAGGTTAGGTTAGGTTGAATGAAGTTAGGTTTGGTAAATTTAGTTTAGGTTATGCAATGTTAGGTTAGGTTAGCTGCCTTTATTACACTCTTAGTCAATCCTGAACCTTATAAAACTTTGGAATTTTTAAAATATTAGTGTGTTGTTGTTGCTTACAAACATTGTAAGCATTATGCTGTCATAAAAAAGGGGCTCGCATACTTTCCAAGACCAAATAAGCCTACAAGTAAGAGCAAATATGAGAGAGCTAATACAAAAGCCAATACAAAATAAGCCAACACAAAAAGCCAACACAAAAAAACCAACACAAAATGCCAACACATAAGCTTATATATTGGCTTATGTGTTGGCTTTTTGTGTTGGCTTTTTTGTGTTGGCTTTTTTGTGTTGGCTTTTTTGTGTTGGCTTTTGTATTAGCTCTCTCATATTTGCTCTTACTTGTAGGCTTATTTGGTCTTGGAAAGTATGCGATCCTTTTTTTTTATGACAGCATAATGCTTACCACAATGTTTGTAAGCAACAACAACACACTAATATTCTAAAAATTCCAAAGTTCTATAAGGTTAAGGATTGACTAAGAGTGTAATAAAGGCAGCTAACCTAACCTAACCTAACATTGCATAACCTAAACTAACTTTACCAAACCTCACTTCATTCAACCTAACCTAACCTAACTTCATTCAACCTAACCTAACCTAACCTAACTTTACCTAGCCTCACTTCATTGAACCTGACCTAACCTAACTTTATGTAACCGAACCTAACCTAACATAACATAACCTAGCCTGAGTGAGTACTAGCATGCTAGCAGTTCAGTTAGTACTCATATCCACCGCTAGGTAGCATGCTAGTTCAGTTAGTGCTTATATCCACCGCTAGGTAGCGGAAACATACTTTGCATGTTGCATGTGACTATCTCACAAAGTTTGACGCTTGTAAAATGTGTTCGTATAAGCTCTGTATATAAATTCAATATACAAATACCTACTAAGTGTTCAGAACTAACATGTATAGCCATGTGTAGGGTATATAGGGGATTCTTAGCTCCAAAAAATATGTCTAACCCACCAGTGTACAGCCTTGTCATATGCAGTAAGCAGGTGTAAATAGTGTGAAAAGACTTTTCTTTGAGACCATTATGAAAAGCGTCATAAAGTATCGTGTAGTGAATTTCATGAGTGCAAGACTTGTGGCAGATAAATTGTTATTGAAAAAAGCTAAACAACGTTTCACATCCTGCGATGCCTCAGTGGGTGAGAGAATGGCAGCCCTGATTGTCATGAGTGCTATGAAAGGAAAATTGATGATGCGTGGACATGAACATTGAGGAGTGAGGAATTGGGATTTATTTGTATTCTATTTTCATTTGCCAATTCACTATGGTTATGAAATAAAAACAAAGGTTTACCAGAGCACGATGTTTTTTATTTCTTTTATTTAAAAAAATCATGATGTTGATGGCTGATTTTTCATTTAACACATTTCATACATGATGAATTCACACACATTGCCATTTGTCAATTTGCAATTTAAAGTTTTTAAAAATGTCTGTTTCAAGTTTTACGTTTTTGATGATATGGATTTCCGTTTTGTTGATGGCACTTTTTAAACAATGTTTGTTTGAAGTTTTTCTGAATTTTCATATTTCACACATGGCTATTTCCAGTTTTCAAAAATGTCCGTTTCAGGTTTTGAGTTTTGGTGATATCGAAACATGGATTTTCCATTTTGCTGTTTTCACATTTTTTCATTTGGTGTATGTCGAAAGTTGAGATTTGTCAATGATGTTGATGCAAGTGCTTGACCATGATGATGCTGAAGTGAGTTTATGGGATTGCGGAAACGTTGAGGTCTACGACTACTGCAGGTAAGACTGTTTTTACAAAAATAATGTCTATTGTCTGCCAAATATCAAAGAAAACAAAACTATTGAAAACAAAATGAGTATATAAGTGACCACATCCCCCCTCCCCACCCACTCTACCTCACTGTGTTTGCTCTGGTCATACTTACACACCAGCTTTCTCTCTCTACTCATACATTCACACCTGTCTTTGGGAACAAACACAACCACTTTATTTATTCCCAAAAGCACATTCTCGTCATGCACACTCATCCCAAATGAACTTTTTTAGTTTACCATTCACAATTTACATTACGAAAAATAATTAAATACTAGTCATTAAAGTTACTAAAAAAATACTATTACTCATTAAATATTTACAAAAACTCCAACTTTGTACAGCTTTAAAAGAATCAAACTATTTACCAGTCAAATTTTTTTTTAAAAAATAAGGTTGCATAGAACTTTTTTAAAGAATAAAAGGTCCAAGTGGGTTGCCACTATTTACAAGATCTACTTTTTACAATGGCAGAAACCAATATTTACAAAATACTAAATCTTCAAGTTATATAAAGCTATGTCCCATAAACGATTAAACAGTGAAATCACACCTCCTCCTCCTCGCGATCATAACCCCAGGGCAGGCTGGTGAGCAGGTCATCAACCCACACACGTTTGTTATCCATGGAGGCGAGGGTGCGTTTTCTCTGTTCCACAAGATACAAATGATGGTTGCTGGATTGTATCCAGCACTGTGTATGAGACATAGCTTTGCCAGTGTGTTAAACCGCTAGATAGTCATCAACACGTAGCGATTTTACCACTGCCCTACCTACACCTTTTTCTCTTTTGGCTTCCTTACAGTCGAGTGTGCGGTAAGCATACATTTTCGAAGCCAAACCTACGAATTCCGTCATAATGGAATCACCGCATTCATCTTTTAAAACACCCATTTCCTTCTTGTTTTTTATGGGCAGCTGAAACACGTTGTCAGCGCTATAGCAAGAGGTGTCGAACCAGTCACTATGTTGCCTCATGACGTCATAGGGGTTGCAGTGGCGAATGTGGTAAATGAATGAGTCCGTGTCCATATACAAAAGAGAGACGTTCTCAAAATGGCGTTTGGCAAACTCATAGTGGAATCGATACATGACCGATTTGGAAGAGTCTAAAATGACTTGACCAAGTAAATGGGTTTATCCATGGTCACGCTGGTCTTACTCATTTCAATAGTTGCCAAACCCTCATCGATAATTTTGATCGATTTGAAATTTGGCTTGGCAGTGTACCGCCGGGCACCCCACTGCCCCTCCCAGACATTCACCAATTTAATGTCACGGTATTTGCGGACATTCTCCATAGACTTGCCATAGATGCAGTTGTTAATAAATTAAGAAAAAAAATTCTAACTGCTGTGTTGCCATTTGTCGGTGCTCTGTGTTGAGTCTCATGTATGGCTCAAGCCATCCTTTTTGAGCAAACGAAATACCCCTGTGGATTTTCTTCAACGCCAAACCTTGGGCGAGGCATTGCACCAACATTTGGATATGTAGCACATACCGATTTTTGTTGTAAAGTGTGCCCATGAGTTTTTCAATTTTCACTTTACTGTCAGGGGGAACCATTTGCTCAAGGCAGAATGGGAAATCGGCATGTTCATCATACAAGGATGAGGGATATTCAATATCCACTTCTAGCACATATCCACGGCCTGTTTCTCGGCTAGCCATGTTCACATCAAATTCTGACACTTGTTTGTCTGTCAGCCAAGCAAACTTCCCATAGGGCAAAGGCTGACTCATGGCGTAACCGAACAAATTATTCACGTCATAGTACATTAAGTACGATTCTGGTTTGTCTGGTGAATAATCAGGCATGTAGACATTGTTCGCTTCGGCATGGCGTTGGTTAAGTGACACAAAGCCGCCACGAATGCCCTTTTCAAAAAACAGAACCATGTCTACATCAGTGAGTAAATCCAATTCCACTTGAGTGTATTTCAAAGCGGCATCGAACGAGAGCCCAGGACTCGTATAATAGTGAGCCGGTTCAAGACAGTAAATGTGTTGACACAACTCACGGAATTTTTCAAACACATCAGTGAGCAGCAATACATCCAGTTTTAGGTAATGCAAAGCATATTCACTTAGCGTATTCATGCCAAACACTCGCCAAACTTGACATGCATGTGCATAGTCTTCATCGAAAACGGTACTGCGTGTTAGTTTCGAGTAAAATTTCTCTTGTGGTGGGAGTTTTCTTTGCTTTAACACGTCCCAGCTGTTGCAGAAATCATACGGGAATATACATTTCCGAATGCACAATTGAAATTGCTCAGGATCATTAAAATGCATTCTAGTATTTTTTAATTCCTCCTCATTCAAGCCATTCACAAGGCTGTCTAGCGAGGATGCCATAAACTTAAAGGAATCCAAAAATCGAATGCTAAAGTCGCTCAACCTCCATGTCAGGGCTGTAAAACGCTCATGGTTTTGGGGAATAATGGTAAACGAGCCCTTGTTGACATGGCCCAATTCACGAATCAAAAACTGAATGTCATAATTCGCCAGATTGTGGAAAAAGACACTGATGAAACGAAGAGCTGGAAAGTTCAAGTTGCATTTGCTGTGCGCTGCTCCACGAACCTCCCCTGTAAAATGCGAGTGGTCTCTTACTTTTTCCTCTCTATTTGAAATAGGTCTTTCACAAATATGGCATGTCGTGGCATGCTCATACTGCTGCTGCTGTTCTGGAGATAGGCTCATGGGTACTGGGTGGTCCAGTAATTCCTGTACATCATGAGCCAACTTGACAAGTTCATCCAAGAACCATTTGGCACAATCTGGCCCCTCGCGGTATTTGTAAACGGATTGTGTGGGGTCATAGGCACACACCACATTAAATCCTATGGCAAAGGGTTCATGTTTTTGAATGGGTGTGGTTGAGCTGATGGTGGGATCTGGTTCACATCCCGCCATGGGTGTGGTGAGTGCTTCGAAATCGGCATATACCAGATAGGGAACAGTGTCACGCTTATGAATGTCCTTAAACTTTAACACAGCCTTGTCCCCTTGTGGCAATATCAGTCTCACCGGTTCCTGAGAAACGCGATCTACCCTATGACGTTCTAAGAGCATGGAGGTTTTAAAATATTGCAAGCAACGGTCACAAATATGTTTCTTATGTTGATCTTTGGATGCTTGACTGCTTAGTAATCTACTTAAGCTTATAATCAGGCAATAGTGATTCACCTCTCCTACAGATAAATATAAAAGATGAATGTGATGTCGCTTCGGTTCTTTTGTGGCATAAAGAGGACCCACAATCACATTACCATTAAGGCCATACACCATGAACGAAAAGTCCTGGTTGTCTTGTTTATACCTATGGATCTCGGTTAAGTCCATAGGGAACGATACTCGAGTTAGATTTAAAGTTTGTTTCAATTCAACAAACTTGACCTTGTACTTTCCTGGTCGACAACCATTATGTTGTGCTGGCTGCAAATACGCAGCCACAGACCACAGAAAGCAATCATTGTCACGATTCTTTATATTGACCACAGCATTTTTCAAAGCTATTGCTGGTGGTGTTTTAATATAGCTAGATACAGCATTCAACGGGTTGAATTGACAAATGTTGATTTGCAAATGATGAATTTTGTCTAAGGCTAGACCACTCGGTCCTTGTTGCAGTTTATCAAATTTTGATAGCAAGGCATTCACCACGTGGGTTTCATACCACTGTTCCAAATTATGGGCTATGAATAGCTCTTGCATTTTACTGCAAATATAAAATGTATCTTTATGCTCTACGTCCTTCTTTTTATATATGAAATCGCACACCAGTTCTGTATTCACCTTTAAAGCCATATGCAACCTTTGCGCTGTACAAATTTCAATTTTAAAAATTTCAAAACAAGATTCTAAAAATTCTTTGGGAATCAAACTTTTCTAACATTGACCACGCGGCCAGAGCACACACGCGATTTGAAACAAGACTCAAGGGGCTCCCAAGTTAACGTATCCGCAGCAGTAAAAGACATTATTTTGAAAGAACACTCTCGCCTGAGTTTAGAAATGTAGACTGTCTGACAATTGTCGCGCACTAGAGCCTCTTGGATTTTAGCTGTATTAGCTATAGCGGTAAACCCTTTTTTTTTCCAAATATCTAAAAATAAATAAAATAAACCACCATAAGTATATCCATTCCATATAGTTTATGCATTTCATAAACAAAACAAAATCAAACAGGTTATATATATAAAAAAACAAATCTCACCTTGACGTGTAATGCTTTGCTATATTTCCGTCTCGTGGACTAGTGTGGAAATGGTTTCCTTCTCTACCTGTCTGTCTTTCTCTCTTTCTTTAATATCGTTCACACACACACACACACACACACACACACGACAGGTAGGCTATACCGGTTATCTGCAAACAAATAAATAAAATCATTAATTACCTAATCAATAAATAATTGCATGTATTTATATATAAATCAATAAATATATAAATGAATAAATATATACCTACCCCACAACAAGGTTAAGTATTTTCCACCAACACCAAAACTGTTAAACAAGACCAGGGGTTTCATGCAACGCAGTGTGTTCAAAGGTAGTCACCTAAGTGAGAGTGGAAATGATAACGACATGTCTTTATATATGTTACCTTGCATGTATAATCTTTTTTTTCCACGCTTTGAACATTCTGTTATCAGGCACGTGGACAGCTAACGTCCCAGGTGAACACCTGTGGCAGATCAAATTTCATGTCAACTTGCATTTTGTCACGTACGAAGCAAACAGGATGTAACTTGTTAACAGTTATCGCGCACGTGGACAGCCAACTTCCAAGGTGAACACCTGGGGTAGATCAAATTTCACATGGACTTGCATTTTGTCACGTACGAAGCAAGACAGAATGTCACTGGTTTAGCCTACATGTGGTTTCACATGTGTGCACGCATTTCGCTCTTCCCTGCCACTACAATGGTCAGATTAATTCACCTTCAAGCGTCATGGTCATTTTTTTTCCATTGCACCTATTGTCAAGTTAGATCAGTGCCTTCCAATAAGCTCAAATGACATTCACCTCTTGCTCCTCGGCAAGTTTGTTTTCTGTACTCGCTTCGACCAACATAGAACCAAGTTCTCATCACCGTTTACACGTTAAAGGTAAAATATCAGAAAACGCATGCTCGCTCTTTCATACACCGACCCATCGAAATAGCGATTGTTCTATTAAGCATGGTCCTTGTGGTTAGCGACAGGTTCGTTGAAACACACACCCAGCCGTATCGTCTCTCTCAACCACCACGCTTCATAAACATTATAAACAGGTAAAGAAAAAGAAAACGTTTTTTCAACATGTATGGCGTTAGGCCCTTTGTGAATTATTTTTCAGAAAAAAAAATATCTACCACATTTGAAAGGGGGCGTTAGCCCGAGTCCTAGGACACCTCGTACACGTCTCTAGCGTTATTGGTTCGTGAAATATCGGCAAAAATCACAAAAAACACACGTTTACCCCAAAATCGATTTCCAAAATGTTTTAAAAAATATAATGAGTGGTCCATAGCAAGGAAGACGTCAGCCCGAGTCCTTGGACCCGTCGTACACGCCTATAGCATGATTGGTTCGCGAGATATAACAAAAAGTCTAAAATCACGGTTTTGCCCCCAAAAAACATGTTCTCAACATTTCACCTTCTCGACACCTACATTTCCGTAAAGAGCGCAACGAGACGAAAAACACGAATCCAAGCACTCCCTCCTAGCATGGCTCCTTCCATTCCAAGGTCGCAGGGGCTCACAACTTCCCAAGTGGAGCAGCTCTGTCCCCATTCCACTACTGACCAATAACGACATTCATTTTGTTGTAATATGACGCATTACTGATTGACAGATGTCGAGAGCACAAGCCTTCCTTCTTGGATGTATGCTGACGATGTTAACAATTCTTACGTCAGCAATACCGTTGATCATCACCTTTCTTGTTATTAGTTAGGTTATAATTTAGTTTCTTTCAATTTTATTCTTGTTGTTTTGTTTAGATTAATATTTCTAATATTGTAGTGAGTTAACCGTACGGTTAGGGGCGCTCAGCTGTGAGCTTGCATTCGGGACATAGTGGGTTCGAACCCAAATGTCGGCAGTCCTGATTCGATCGAACAGAAAATAAAACAGACACACAACAATAACACCAATGACGGACAGTGCTTCAGAACTTATGTTGCCGCCGGAACTGAGCACGTGCTCCACTCCGGGCAAGCATGCAGCACAGGACGAGGCTCTTCTTTCCAGCGTGCTAACCTCGAAAATGTTTAAGTTACTAAGAGGTCATATAAACGATACTTGTATGCAATAACAAATGTAATCAATCGGCAGATAATTGTAGGAAGCTATTATGACGAAATATACATAGGTTGGTTTTTTAGTTTTGGCACCTTAGTTATAACTGGATTGATAACTCACGTAGATGGTTCCCAAGTTTCACAGGCCCTCGATATAGTCCCCACCGTTGCGTACCACGTGTTCCCAGCGATACGGAAGTCGTTGGATCCCGTTGGCACTGCCCAATCTATTGTTGGTACGAAGAGAGCGCTCGGCAGCCTGCTTAACGTCATTGTCATCTTCATCTTCGGGATGAGATCATAGTCGCAGGGACTGATGTCGGGAGAATATGGGGGGGGGGGGGTGATAGAGGAACTCCCAGCCCCAGCGATCCAACAATGCCGACACAACGCCTGCTGTGTGTGCCCTAGCATTGTCATGCAGAACGATGGGCGGTGTAACCATGTGGTGGCGCCGTTTCCTTCTCAGAGCTCCTCGGAGATGGTCTTGCAGAAACGAACAATAGTACGCCGCATTAACGGTTTGCCCTCGGGGAACAGTATGGCAGCGCTTCCGTACCATTGAAGACGTTAAACAGGCTGCCGAGCGCTCTCTTCGTACCATCAATAGATTGGGCAGTGCCAACGGGATCCAACGACTTCCGCATCGCTGGGAACATTTTGTACGCAATGGTGGGGACTACATCGAGGGCCAGTGAAACTTGGAACCATCTAAGTTGAGTTATTAATCCAGTTATAACTAAGGTGCCAAAACTAAGAAACCAACCCATGTATATATGTTCAGAATTCCTTCATGATAAAAGGTGAGGTAACAAAACCAGTGTAGGGGGGTTTCCGTTAAAAGTAAAAGCCCATAAGACCCACAGTCTTTTCTAAACGCTGGATGCTCTATAGGAACAGCCGCATCGTGATTCATCGGACCTGGCCACATATTTCCAATCCTCCAGGGTCCAATTAGCAACCTCGCGAGCCGAAGTAAGGCGTCGTGCGGTGAACAGGGGCATACAGGTTCTTGATTCCATATCCCATGGAAGCTAGGGCTAGATACAAGTCTTGATACATCCTGCGTTGAATGTGGCTGTAATTTGAGCAAGTGTTCCTGTACTGTTATCACGGACAATAATACCCAACCACCATCGTTCGTGATCAAGTAACCTAGGACAGTCTCTGCGTTGCCCACGATGGATTGCAATGCTTCATTTCGATACTCCCTGTACACACGCGACACTATGAATCGAGAAATATGTTAAGTCACCACAACTTCTGAAATTGAATGTCCCATCATTATGGCACTCATTCATGCCCCGGTCGAGCTCTGATAACTCACGTCGCCTTGATATAACCCCGCGAACAACAGTCAATCCAAATGACACGACCGCTAGACCATGCAACGTTGTCTGCTGCGATGACACCGCAACTCATTCAGTGCTATCCCTTGTCCGTTTTACTCAACTAATGATTCTATAATGTGGCCATACACATCTATGAATCCCGTAGCGTAGCACCACCCCACGATGGACAACTGCAGCAAGTCCGGAGACTGGAGGTTCGAATCCCAGTGCGGACAGCGATTATCTGGAGTGTGATTTTTCTCCAGGATTTTTCCACACTCCCTTCAGGTAAATGTCAGGGTAGTACCTGATTTCGAGTCCCTGGACACCGACCCCATCAATTACAGTTACACACACTACTACAGTTACCACACAAACACTCAAGTACACGGGTCTGATGGCCACATAGCCTCTAGGCCCTAAAATGAATTTAACAATATGAACACTCCAACATGAAGGGTTCTACGCGTCTGGCGATGCAACCAGGTATACTCTACCTGTGAGCGGAGTGATGTACATTGTCCATGCAACTAAATTTGTTTGTGGGATTCTGTTGGCAAATAAAAACAAGAAGTTCCGTTAAGAACTATACAGCCTACTTTTCATGCCAATGATTATTCTACAGAATATGAACCTATCTAGAATAATGACGAAATTAAGTTGGTAATATCGAAATATCTAATTAGTTCAAAATATACCTGGTATAATGTAGCCTAATAGAGCACTACAGTTGGCAGCCCTGGTGACTGAATATATTCTTAGTTCCATCTCTTAAGGTACAGAATACAAAATTTGGTTGAAGTCCAATGGACGTTACTTGCAGTTAGACACTGGATCTATCAGCACGCGTAAAAGCATGTTGCCAACAATACCATGCGTGTGCTGGTCAGAAATAATCTGAAATATTATGATATCTTGTTGTGCCAATTTTGGATGAAATCCATTTGTTAGTATAGAAGTTACATGTATTTTAAAATTGGACATATCAGCAGGCATAGAATCATGTTGTCAGCACTGCCTTGTATTAATTACTCCAAATTAATCTAGAATGTCAGGTGCTATACGTGTGCAAAGTATAGAGCTGTTGGCTTGCATACTTTCTGATATATTGATATTAGGGTAAAAAATATAGACAGCATTTATTAACAGTTGGCAGCCCTGATTGCACTGAAGAATACTTATAGTCATATCTGATATGTTACACATAGCACATGCGAAATTTTGATGAAATCTTACTGATAGTATAGAAGTTACATGTATTTAAAAATTGGCCCTATCAGCAGGCTTAGAATCATGTTGGTAGAACTGACGTATATAAGTTACTCCAAAATTAATCAAACATGTCAGGTACTATACGTGTGCATAGTTTAAAGCTGTCGGCTTGCACACTTTCTGATATATTGGTATTTGGATAAAAAAAAAATAGAGAGAGCAATTATTAACAGTTGGCAGCCCTGATGGCTCTTAAGAATACGCTCAGTCATATCTGTTTATGTACAGATATTACATACAAAATTTGGTTGAAATCCAGTTGATAGTGGAGAAGTTATATGCATTTAAACATTGGACTTATCAGAAGGCTTAAAATTATTTTGGCAACACTGTCATGGTTGGCCTCCTGGAAATTAAACTGAAATAGTATTATCTACATGTGTGCCAATTTTGGAATAGCTCCTATGCATACCTTGCAGGATATCCAACATGGAGCACAAATTTATAGTGCGTTTTTTCAGCAGTTGGTAGCACTGACATCATTTTCAAATATGGACGTGAGCTATTCCGGTGCACATCTTTACTCATACTAAATTTGGTTTTGATTGCTGCAGCCGTTTAGGAGTTGATAGGGGGGGACACACACACAGCCAGACGGACAGACAGACAGGACAGAAGGACAGACAGACAGACAGACAGACACACATTTTCCCGATCTCATAAGACTACTTTTTCCTCATTTTTGCAAAATGTGAAAAGTAGGCTAAAAAATGGAGTTTTCATATAAGCTTACAGACAGTTCCCTTGTTTGGTTGGTCGCTGCCAGTGCCGAGTTTCGAACCTTCGACCTCCGAACGAACAGTTATACATTCCAGTCGTGGAGTGTGGGTCGGTGATTTTAAGAAGTGTATGATAGGACGCATCACTTATTATTATAATTCATTCATTTTGCATTGGAATCTGTTTTGTTTCCAGTGTCCAATGCAGTCTGCAACCCTCTAATCTGTGAACGAATTGCCTCTATGATCCCCTATTAGCACATAGCACTGTAGCCTCCTCTGCTCCTACACCTCTCTCACTTTGAAATCATTCAACACTGAATCTAACCATCGCCTCCTAGGTCTACCTCTGCTTCTCTTATCCTCTGTAGCCGAGCTCATTAACCTCTTAGATAATCTCTCCTCTCCATTCTCATCACATAACCCAACCACCTGAATTGGCTCATACGAATAGCCCTAACTAACGTCTTCATTTCTAACAGCCTATACTTCTTCATTACGAATACCTTCCTGCTATTGCTCCCACCTATTTTCCCCAGCAATCATTCGTGCTACCCCCATATCAATTACCTCCGGCTTATGTATCATATCCTGTATCTACCCAGCTCTCACTTCCATACAACAATGTCTGTCTAAATACAGAGCGACGTAGGGAGAATTTCGTCGCTACACAACTTCTTTCTTGTAGAATACAGTGGATGTTTACTGAACATTCACCTCATTGGCTTTTCTGCGTCTTGATTCACTCTCTTTCACTATAGTACTGGACTACCATCTTGAATGAAAACACAGCCCAAGTACTTAATATGGCCCATCTCAGTGGCGTGGCGTGGAATTTTTTCGAGGGTAAGCTGTGAAGAAGACTCAAAGTATAGGCTTACACCATAAAGCAACTCCAGCACCCGGTTCCAGCTACGCCCTTGTCAATGTAGAGGTTGGTGTCTGAAGTAGCAACAATTACTCTACACGCATAATTAGGAGTCTCGCGCATTTAAAAAAAAATTGTAATACAGCTCATCTCATGTTTCCCTTTTCAATTGCAGGCATGCCAATCCATGTACATAAAGTGTACATAAAAGTGCGAAGTAAATAATTCAACCACAGGGTTGGCGAGCTTTTCTTATCGTGTATCATTTAACGATTGAACAATGTGGCAATTTGTGTTTTTGTTGTTCGCATTTCTTGGTCTAAGGAGGTAAACGTTCAGGTTATTACCCGTAAATTTTCTATTATGACTGGCTGCGTGGCTCAACGGTAACGTTCTCGCTTGTTGAACTTAAAATAGCGGGATCGAGACCCGTCGCAGTCAGTTGGCATTTGAGGGTGCGCAAATCCAAGGGAGCCGTGTCAGTAGATTTTCTGGCACGTTAAAGATCCCCTTCGGGTCAAAATTCCAACACCCTGGCGTCTCTAAAAGCCCCAGTAGTTAATAATGTTGTTGGTTTTACGTTCCTGTTATTATTATTATTATTATTATTATTTTCTATTATGAGACCTAATATAAATGAACATTAAAATAATAAATACGCTACCAATAGATAATCGTATGGCATTGTATTGCATGTTCAGTTAATATTTCCTTGCAAATATCACTCAAATTGTACTGATGTAGGCTTTCACGGCTTCATTAGTTTGAATGACTTAATTGGGGCGTATGGGGAAGTCTTAAACCTATGCAAACTAATACTAGCAATTCCGGCGTCTAGTGCATCAGTGGAAAGAACGTTTACTACCATGAAGCGTATAAAATCGTTCACCCAAACTCAATGCATCAAGAAAGACGTTCACATCTCGCGCCTCTTTCCATGAAAAGGAGTTATTGTGCAGCCTGCAGGGGAACATTGATTTCCACGACCACGTAATTGATGAATTCGCTAAGAGGGAGAGAAGAATTGAACTTCGCCACAAGTGAACCGCCAAGGTATAGACCTCGTGCGCATGATGGGTGCTACGCTTTGGCGGCAAGTCACTTAAACAGTCAGGGGGAGTCGCAGTCGAGTGTCTGCGCCTGTGTTGAATGGTCTTGTATATGCTTGATTCAACTACGACATGCAAAAAGGTTCTCGAAACAGTAGAGAAAATTGTTCTGTGGGTGGTTGCAACTTCACGTATATTAACTGTCCCCCTGGAACTTTTTTTGTGTGTTTCCGAATAAAAAGCAGCATGAAATCAGGAGTAATGCCTGGATTGCGACACTGAAACAAGGAACTAGTAATGGTAAACCATGGGAACCCACGAATAACTCGCGTGTTTGTAGTCGGCATTTTGTGAATGGAACGCCTTCGAGAGATCCTGACAGTCCAGGTTATGTACCTAGATTGTTTATAAAACCGCTTGTTTCGATCGAACGTCAGCAAGAAGAGGAGCACCGAGTGACGACTAGATACAAAAGGCGAAAACGGAGACATGAAAATAAAAACGTTGAAACTAGTACCACGGAAGATTTTTCGAAATCATACAGTGATGCAAGCACGCAGACTGAAGTAATGACCACCGATGGTAACAACACCAGTGAGAACGTGTCATTTTCTGCTCTGAAAAATAATTGTGAAGCGGAATTGCAAACAAATTTGCCATTGCCTCGAGTGAATAAACAGACGACGACTGACACTTGTTTTAAGAGAGATTGTGGTGTTCACGTGGACTTCGTGGACACCAAACATACACTTAATGGATACAGGTCAGTGAAAGACGAGGAACAACATCTTCACATCTTCTTGAAATAGCAGGTGTTAAATTTGCAGTGTTTCATATCCTGTTATCCTTGTTACCCTCTGTTCATCATAACTGTACATTTACTAAAGAAAACATGCTGCTTCTACTGCTAATGGAATGTAAACTCGGCATTAGTTTCGCCGCTCTAGGCATAATTTTTAACTGCCATTGCTACTTTTAAATTCGCGCTCCATCATATTTTTTAGAAAACAAAGGGGTGGATTTTCTGGCCACAACGATCCTCTATCAAAAGCACAATGCCTAATGCTTTTAAAAAACACTACGAAAATTGCACGTGCATTATAGATTGCAGTGAAGTGCCCTGTGAAAGACCTAACAATGTTCGTCAAAGAATTTTAATGTTTGCTCATTATAAGAATTAATTTACATTCAAATTTCTTGTTGCCATTACTCCATCAGGTTACATTTCTTTTATATCCAAATGCTATGGCGGAAGAGCGACTGACAGCTACATCACAGTTAATTCCGGTATATTAAACTTTATTCAGCCAGGGGATATAGTTATGTGTGACAGAGGATTCCCACAGATAAGAACTTGTATTGAGAACAGAAATGCTGTTAATGGTAATGCCACCTTTTGCATTCAATCCTCAGTTTTCAGCTGAAGAAATTGAAACAATATACGATATTGCATCAGTAAGAATTCAGAGAATGTAAATTTATAAAATAGTAAGCAACAAACTCACTATGGATTTACTTCCTCATATAGATAAAATTGTTCACATCATAGGAGTCTTTGTAAACTTCAGTCCTCCAATAATTAAATCACAAGACTAACTATTTTTAGTTAAACTTACTGAAGAATTTTGCAAATAATTGTCATAAAATTCGATAGCGTAATGGAATTTGTGACAGCAAAATAATTTGATTTTTAATTATGTTATCAACATAATAAATTAAAAATTTCAAGTTGAATTCTCAGCATTGAGAAATACAATTCATACATCAGCCATTATCCGATTGGTGATAATTCACACTTGAATATAGTTACAGTGCATTGTAGCATCTTTAAATATTACTGGAAGGTAATGTTCAAAATAAAATTTCTCTACTGAAGGAATAGTACTGGGAAGGAAGTCATAATTTCTGGAAATGTTCACTTTAACACTTCCCTTTGGAGAATATTATGAACAAGTCACAGTTGTGAAGGTTCAGGATGTACATTGATACCTATACCTGAGTATAATAAACGTTAGTTTCCTTCAGCTTTACGTTACCATCAGTAGTTATATCTAAATACGGGACATTGCACTTTTTGTCTTCAACTATGGGTTTTTCTCGACATGAATAAGGGCACTTAATCTCGAGAAGATTAACAAAATCCTGACCTACCACTATCCCATCTGGACTGCAACATAACCATGGTTGCTGTTCTTTTATAAACAACCCGAGTTGAACCACACGGCATTCGTTTAATAAGCAGTACTCCTCAAGTGCCTTCCGTTCATTAGTTCTGCCATATCTCACTGCACGAGTGTTAGCATTCTTAGATGAAAGAAACGCTAATGCCAGTCTTTCGTAATTTCAACTCTGTAGGGTTTTGATCTGGTGTACATTCTGGCTGGCCGAAATGCGAAACTTCCTTTGCTGGAACCAGGAAGGACAAAGATTGTTCCCTTGTCTCAACTGAAATTGCACGCTTCTGTGAATTTGTTACTTCAACATTTTTACAATAAAACTTCAATATATCATTTGCCAACATGCACTCATAATTTATGGAAGCTAGTGATATGTTACCACCAGGCAAATTATTCACAACATAGCATCTAAATAGTTTATTAGCTGTTTGTTTGTCCAACTGGTTAAGACACTGAAATAAGAAGTCCTTTTCGCTTATCTCTACAGCGCTTTCAACGATGTATTGAACAATGCAAGTGGAGATAAAGAAAGATTCACCTTCACACTCTGCTTTCAAATTTTTCGAGAAAGCACAGTCTATGGCCTTAATTTGTTCATATATTGTGTTTTACTTAAGGATTCAACACTTTCCGACGCGTAATAAATTGGTCGCTTATTTGATGGCCCATTTAGTATTTTTTCTACATTTCCTCCTTTACAATACTCCGCAATAATGTTCTTTGGGTTCTCCCATTGTTGCAGAAAGGAAGTCTGGGAAGAATCTCTCTCAGTATACACAATGCAGCAATATGCTTGCAGCATTGTGAAAGTCCGGCTTTGCAATCGCACTCAGCTGATTTAACATTTCGACCGCAAGATTAATCTTGTGTAAATTAATTGTAAAACACTTAAAACTGCAATAGATACAAATAGTATGCTACGTTATTATATAGAAAGACAAAACATACGCTTACTTTAATTTTAACAGCATAAGGCGGCTGATGGATGTTTGTTTCTCTCAAACACAAGCAGGTTTTTTCTTCTCCCAACGCTTCTCTTGCTTGTAGTATATGATGACTGTCACAGAGTTTTGCACCCTTCTTTAAAGTAGAAGCTCTGAAATACGATGCATCCCACTGAACTTCTCTAAATCCTACACAAATATCTCGAGACGACATTTCAACATTGAGTTCTTCCCTGTGCTTGTGGTTGCACAAGCTACTGCCTTCCCCCTGAAAGATTACACAAGTCACCGCTACGAGCGCCAGCAACTAAAATAACATTATGCGCACGAGCTCTATAGTAAATAGTGACATTAATTAATTTTGTACAAATGAAAAGAGAATGAACTTGATACCGCAATAACCAACTACTTTTTAATTTAAACAATGTGATACGTCTTTAAAATATTATTCAAATTATACGGATGTACTTACATTTAAAATTATCTATCCCTTACACCTCAAAATAGTGCTGCCTTGGGTTTTTGTGGGTATCTACTCACATAACGTAACGGCGGTACTTTTTGAGGATCCAACCAGCCTTCGGGCTGAGTACCTAACAGACAGACAGACACCTACTCTTTGAATATAATTTGAATGATAATCACAGCAAATTTTCGGGTTGATGGGCCACTCTGAAGATTCCAACGCACTATACTCTCCAACAATATTTACAGTAGTTACGGTATACTAAATTTTGTTAATTGCAGCCAAAAACACACAGTTGTGAGTTAACCGGACGAAGCAGAATTGCAACTACCGCGCCTAGCAAGGGTCGGGTCTGATGGTCGAACTTTCTCTTGGGGTGAACAACCGTGATGGAGGGTCAGCAAGGAGGGGGTGGGGACTGGGGAAGCGCGCCAAATAAATTTAAGCAGTGCTGGCTACTGGTGTTCCATGCTCACTAGGATAAGCCGTCCAAATCGAAGCAGACCCTGCTACCAGCTCTGACTTGCCTCGACGACAGCCATGTAGCTATGGAACGCCACACCCCCTGTCTTAGCCAATCAAGGACGACCTGGCGTTCTTGGTGTACTACTCCTTCGGCCATAGCAGTGTTCTGGGCCAGAAGGCTCCTGGAGGTACACAAGCCGTTGTCATAGCAACCGGCCGCGCTATTTCCTCTTTCTCTACAAAATAGTGGTGGCCGATCGTGAAAACTGGGGGAGAGAACGAGGAACGTCATTCAAAGAGGCGATTTTGCTCTTGCTCGCGCGTCAGAAAGTCACAACATAAATTTTATTTTAATGAGAATATACTAGGTAAGCGGTGCTTACCCCGTGGTATTGGAGAAAACGCCACTGGTCCATCTGCTCCTGTTAAGTTCCTCTCACATGGTATCACACACCTCTCTTTGATGTAAAGACAAGAAATTATTAGCGACGCAGCGATGGCACGTATACTTCCGTGTACCCAAAGTAGTAGGGATGATCCACTCTCTTC
Organism: Meconema thalassinum; assembly: GCA_946902985.2. Lineage (NCBI taxonomy): Eukaryota > Metazoa > Arthropoda > Insecta > Orthoptera > Tettigoniidae > Meconema > Meconema thalassinum. The sequence continues at coordinate 387,326,358 of OX336389.2, forward strand.
AGAACTATTTAATTAACTGTTTAACCACACTGATATTCACCAACAAAGGACGTGCCAAGTAGTCTACTTCATTCACCCCGGAACATGGAGTCTATGTAATATACTCCTTTATTAGGGATTTAGAGAGCAAGGTTCTCCTCCAAACGGCTGTTATACATTTTTCTGTAATAGGGCTTATTTCTTTAAGAGGTGGCCGTAGTGAGATCCTATTTCATCTTTCATTTCAAAACGTTGCCACTAGTTTCGTCGTAGTTGCTCTCGGCTAGTAGTTACATGGCCCGTACATAGGCATCAGCACGGATTATCCCCTACAGTGAGGGTGATTCAAGGTCGCGCGTGCGAGAAGGTCCAAACTGCTCCGGAGTCCGAACACTGGGGAACTATTGCAGTCTCGTGGCCATGTGCCTCAAGAATATCGCGACCAGGAAGTTCGAAGTGATTGTATACTTTCAATTGAATGGCCGAAATATTTTGCTATAGATACGCTAATACTGTAGTTAAACTACGGAATTCACAAGTGACTGAAATATGCTTAGTCTTCCTCGTGATGTAGCGGCTAGTATTCTTGGCTGTCGCCCCGGAGGTTCGGGTTCGATTCCCGGCGCTGACAAGAAATTCGATTCATTCTTGTCTGAGGGCTGGAATGCCCCGAGAGGCAAAACTGAAAAGGTGTGGTTTCGATTCCCATCTCAGCCATATTGGAAATGGTTTTCCGTGGTTTCTCAATTCTACTCGGCTGGCTTCGTGGATCAGGGGTACCGTTCTCGCTTGCTGTGCCCAAGGTTGCAGGATCGAATCTTGGCACAGCCAGCTGACATTTGAGGGTGCGCAAATGCGAGGGAGCCGTGTCAGTGAATTTACTGGCAGGTTCAAGATCCCCTTTGTGGCAAACTACCGGCACCCCGGCGTCTCCTAAAACTGCAGATGAAAAGGGACGTAAAACAATAACATTTATTATTATTATTATCATCACTTCTACTCCAGGCAAATTCAGCTGAATCCGTCACCATCCTCATCTGAATCACAAATACACACACTAATACAGCCATCACAATAAGACGGGTAATTAAACAAATTCCAAACACATGCCAAGTACACGGGGCTAGATGACCACGATGCTGCATCAATAACTACTTTGAAATGCGCTAATGAGTTTCAAAAAATACGGAATTAGTCCTCGCACGGAGAAACGTGTTTTATAGGCGGTTATAAGGATGCGCAGTGACCGACCGCAGTAGCTACACTTGCTAAGGTACAGCACAAGAGCATGGGTCCCAAGCTATCTCCGAACTCGGTAAACAAGTGCATTCGAACCCATGGGCCGTTGTTTCAATGTTTAACTCCATTGTTATGTTCGAGTATATTTAATATTATCTTGGTAAGTCTTATTTTAATTATTTTATTATTTTAATAATAATAATAATAATAATAATAATTGGCCTCGGTGGCCGAGAGCGCTAATGGACTACCTCGTGCCTCGCTGGTATCGAGAGAGCGTGGGTTTGAATCCCACCTCGGCCACCTTATTACTATTATTATTAATAATAATGTTACGGCTGTGAGTTTGTGTCATCGCTCGCCGCATGAGTCACAACTGCCCCAGGGCTGGGCTGTGCCCTGCCTCGTGTATTGCGTGCGCCTTATGGAACAGGACTACTAGGACAAAGGGATGGTCCAGAATATTCGTGACTGAGCCAGCGATTGAAACCTCGAAAAGCCGTGAACCCTGGATGGATCTAGAAGCATTTATTGAGTCACCAGCCTGCTATATAAGAGCGACCTGTCAAGCAGTGGTTGTTGTTGTGTTTTACGAGCGAGTGCGAGCGCTTATCCTGAGCGACAGAAGTGTGGTGACTTGCGAAACCCCTAGTGAAGCCGATTCTCTTGACAGCGAAGGGAGTGAGGAGCTGCAGAGGAACTGTGTTTTGAGCGAGTGTGCTTCCCTAGTGCGAGAGAGGTCATTGTGGTGAGTTGCAAAACAATGGGTGACAGGCTGAGTGCAGATATTTCCAGCCAACGCACGGGGCCACCTCATTACGAGGGATTAACTTCTGCGGCTTACTGACAAGTGAAAGGGGAAGTGTTCTCGCCGTGAGGAAACTGGAGTAAGGTAATAATTGCTTGTATTTGCTGATGAGTAGTGTATCTTTCTGGCCACAATAAAGTTAATCATTTCTTTAAAGGAAGGATCTGTGTTGTGCTTCAACCCACCGTAATCCAGTTAACAAAAATGTCACTAGGGGGTTGGCACGCAACAATAATAATTTCCGGATCTTGCAGTGGGGGAGGGGGTGTGGCGCCTGTTCAACCCTCTACCACCGGCGGCTTCTATTACTAATATTATTATTATTAATACTAATATTTCTGAAATTAGCTCTAAAATTATTATCAGTTTTTACAAATTTAGGAGTATTAAAAATTAAAATTACATAATTTGGCAATAGAGGTGGGGGGGGGGGGGGGGCAGGAATCTCCAGCCCCAGGGCCCATCACCGCTCTCCAAGGCCTTGCCTCCAGGGGTGACAAACAAGAACGCTAGCCGCTACACCACGAGATGGTCTTTAAAACAGTATGTTATGTTTAATGTGATAACGTAGAAAGAAATTAAAATGATAATTCTCCAAGCTCTACCATTTCCTTACAGACCACCCTTACATAAAACCGCCTATGTTGCGTAGATCAAAGCCGTAACACAATAAGGTTTCATCCCGTCGTAGTTGTTGCTCATGCTCCAGTAGATTGTGTATATTCAATCATTTCCTTACATAAACATCTTCATACTAACCTTAATTGTGATGAAGAATCGTTCAGACTGAACTAATTCCTGAAAAAAGATGAAAAGTAAGTTTTCAACAATTTTTGTTTGAATATTTCAAAATATAACTCATCGTGTTTGCGATAAGATCGAAAAGATACGTAAGGATGCCTACTTCCTAGTATACCTGTAACTTAGTAGTATGGTGAAAAACTACTGTTTATTTCCTAGAATTATATTTACGTGTTGTTGTAACCATGACATGTTATTTTTTCTTTTATTCTTAGCAAAGAAGATATTTAAAAAAATGTAGAATACATTTCTCATCATACAGGATTAACTTCAACGATAAGCTATAGCATATTATTATCAGGACTCAGTTGCTTCAGCTCTTCCTTTCGCATTGCCTTTTTCTCAACAACCAAGAAATTTCTGAAACTACAAATTCAGTTGCTCTAGGGAAAGAAAACTAAAATCCGTTTCCCCACGAGTATCACGTCACTGTTAATTAACAAGTATGGTGCAATTAAATGGGGCAATTGTGATAATTAACTAATACATGTATTTTTTTCCAGGAGAGTATTTACCTATTTTTATCTTGTACCCCACCGGCACAATCGTGATGACCGACTGAAAAGCTACAAAATACAAGTATAGACTATATAGAAAAAACAGATTTTAGCCTATTCCTGTAACAACTTAGACCAAGAACTCATCCTGCCATCAACTCTCACCGCAGTTTCATTATCAACACAAATACGGTACTTTTGATTGCCTGTAGCAGCCTTCCCTGGATACCATAATACTTCAGAATCCCCAGTCTTTTTTCCCTTTGTACTATTTCGTACGCCTTCTCCAGATCTACAAAACTTTGGTGCATACTAAAATAAAAATAAAAACCTAACATCCTCCTTGTGGTCTAAAGCCACACTGGTTTTCCTCCATCTTACTCTCGGCCAATGATCATGGCTGAGTATACGTCAACCCGACCACATTGCCTCTAAAAGTGAAGAACCTAAAGTCCATAACATGTGTGAGATTAAGTGTTCATTTGGGTCACACACATTTTATCCCCCAATAAATGGTCTGAATAATGAATAATTATTTACATACCTCAAGATCAATGAGTGACATATCAACAAGGGATATTCAGTACATACCCGATTCGAGTTCCTGGCTGTATCAAGGGACAACTAACAGGGGTCCTGAGCCACAGCGACTGGCTACGTGACTCAGCGGTAAAGTTCTCGCTTGCTGTGCCCAAGATAGCGGCATCGAATCCCGGCACAGTCAGCTGGCATTTGAGGGTGCGCAAATGCGAAGGAGCCGTGTCAGTAGATTTACTGGCACGTTAAAGATCCCCTTCGGGGCAAAAATCGAGCACCCTGGCGTCTCTAAAAGCCACAGTTGTTAAAAGAGGCGTATAGTAGCCTCACTTTCCTGGTTAACGACCGGCGATTCAAACGTTAAGCATTAGCACGAGCCAACAATAGCCATTATTTATGGCTGACAAGTACATGACGGTTCTTGACCAGTAAGATGCTTCCTCCATCTGCCCACGAGGGTGCAGACAAGGTGTTACCGTCAGTCCTGTCTACCTGCTCACCGGCCTTAAGCCGTGAATGCCTCGGCACCCCACAGCTATGGAATGTTAACATCCGTCCAGCTAGATTTCAAAGACGAGCCGTTCGTTAACGAGGAAAGTGAGGCTACTAATAATTGATGTTCATCTTTCTACAGCAGACTGTTCCAGCCGAGCAGCTCGCGAGTGAGTAACTGAGTGCTCGCCGCCTTACTCGAGTAAACCTGCAACATGCAATAGAGCTGTGCTGTGGATGCTGCCGTCACTGCGTGGAGGATACTGGCCGAGACCTGTGACGGAGAATACTGTTGAATGGGGTTGCATGACTGTGGACGTGGGAATGTAGGAGATATTCATAAGACACGTCCAAGATACAGAATGCAATAAGTTTACTGAGTATCAGATGGTACACGGTTCACTGAGGACACAAGTGCTGAGATATCAGGAGTCAATGCATGTGCTGACATGATGCGTAGAGCATTCTTCAATGTCGGATCTCCGAGCATTGACCTGTCTTTGCATTTTATTCGGTTCATGGCCGAGAAAAGTTCTCGCAACAGTATGTGGACCCAAACATACACATGATCTGTGCTGCGTTCTTGTGCAAGCTGGGAAAGGTTTCTTGGTGGAGTGAACGATACCATCGTGACAGATCCAGAGTGTTGTAATATCTGTCTTTTAATAGGGTAGAATTTTGTAAGTCTATCATTTCCAGCTGCATTGACGGCGGGTAGTCATCAGGGGTAACTGAGAAAGGAGTGCTGAATAACCGCATTTCCTTTTCACGAACATTAAGGTCTTGGAACCTCTTTTCAAAAGACTCGAGATGCCTCATTATCTTCATTAGATACTTGTCCAAACAGGTCTCAGGAGGCATTTTTAAAGAGGCAAGACGATTGAAAAACGTTAAATCTCTATTTCGCATCTGCCGCTCAAACAAACTGAGCTTTTCAGTGAATACTCCGAGTTTATCGCACATATCTACGATTAATAGACCTTTTCCTTGCAACGACGTATTTAGGTAGTTTAGGTGCATTGTTATATCTGCAAGAAACGCCAGGTCTGCTACCCATGTTGGATCAGAGAGACACTGTTCTGCCTGTCCTTTCATTTCCAGGAAAAGAGCAATTTCTTCGCGAATGTCAAAAAACACATCAAGAACTTTTCCACGACTTAGCCAGCGAACAGTGCTGTTGTAGGGTATATCTCCATAAGCCGCTTCAAGATCTTTTAAAAACCTTTTGAACTGACGATGATTAACACCATGACGCCGGACAAAATTTACACACGTCACTACAACTTTCATGACAGATTCCAGTTCCACTGTTGCGGCACAAAGTGCTTCTTGGTGAATAAAACAGCGAAGAGCAACCACGTCTTTCTCGAATTCACATTTCACTCTATTTTTAACCGAGAGACGAAGCCCTGCTCTCGCCCAACCATTTGTGGCGCGCCGTCTGAAGCCACCGAATGGAGCTTTTCCCATGGAATGCTCATGTTGTCCACAGATTCACAAACCGCCTCAAATATATCTTGACCACTAGCAGTGTAATCCAGCGGTACCACATCTAAGAGTTCCTCCGTAACTTGCAGTCCCATGTCGACACCACGCACGAATATAGCTAGCTGACCGTAATCAACTACATCCGTACTTTCATCAAGTGCGAGCGAAAAGGCCACCGTGTTTCGAATTCTACACTTGAGCTGCCGCTCCAAATCCCCTCCCATGGCGCGAATGCGACGAGACACTGTCTGTTTTGAGAGACAGACCGATTCAAATTTCTGCATCTCCCCTGGAGTTAAACATTCCGCAACGGCGAGCAAACACGATTTCACGATAGGCCCCACAGAGAACGGTTTCCCATTCATCGCAATGATGTGAGCGACTTTGTAACTTGCTCGAATTGCTGCCTCATTGGTAGTTTCTTGAATATAATTCACCTGGAAAAGAAAGTATGAATAAGTTTTCATTTTAATCTGTGAATGTTGATGTCAAACGAATCTACAGTGATATTTGTTTTTAAAAACGTACGTCTTTCTGTATGTCGTCTTTCAGTCTAGCTATGTGCTCCTGGCGTGATTCACCTTCCATCCGTTCATACAGAGCTGAATGAAGAGTTGTGTAATGACGCTGTACGTTCCATTTCCTCATTGAATGTAGCACTTTTTGACACACCAAACACTGCGGGAGTCCTTCCTTTCCGGTAAAGAGGAACTGTTCTTCCCACGAAATAGGCAACGGGCCTCTCCGGCTTGTCATAGTTATGTAGTGATGGGAAATAACACATCAAGATTGGCAGAAAACGCATGGACTTGTGCTATGACCTTCGCCCAGTGACGTATTGGCTACCACCCCTAGTCCCCCTCCGTGCTCCGAGCAACACTGCTGAGTACTCGCGTGTACGCATACTCAAACTCGTAGATTTGGAACAGCCTGTTCTACAGCATATGAACACATCACTCCCGCAGCGCCTGGAAGATTACCAGTACTCACAAGGGAACTGTCCAGACGGTCATATCGAAACCGACAATGATATTTTGTAGAGATGATGAGGAAACCATAAATTAGCGATGTACAAAAAATTAGCTGCCATTTCGAGCTGGAAGGTCCTGAAATCGGCACGGAAATTCCTAATAGGATTGCACGCGCTAGCATATAGCTCGACGTGGACAGCCCTGGTGACCAGCTGAAGCGTGCGCGTAACCTTGAGCGCTCTGTGCTAGGCAGTTAACACATGTTCCTTTGAGAGAGCAGTCATGAATCCGGCTAATGTTCTAGACATATAGAGTATGCATTACGTTATTTCCGTGATAATGATGCTTGATTAAGTGTAATTCCTTTTACAGAAACAATTAAAATCAAAACGTAAAAAATAAAATTTGATGAAGAAAATTAAATTGAAAATAAATATGCTTGCAGAAATTAAATTAATAATTTTATAAAATTACAATCAAAATTAAATAAGCTTTTACAATTAAAAATAAATAAGCTTACAAAATTAGAATTATAAAAATTAAAAGGATAACACAAATAAAATTAATAACTTAAATTAAAATTAAGATAAAATAATTAAATAAATACAAATAAAATATATTAATAATAGTTCTGCCCTATAAAGGGTTAATACAGTAGGCTACATGTTATTCAGATAGCTCAATGGTAGTGATGTGATAGTGTATGGTGACAATGAGACAGGGGAGGGAGAAACTATGTTGTTGTTGTTGCTTATTTTAGGTGCTGCGACATCGTGGTCATATATATATATGTGGGAATCTGAAAATAATGAACGTTTTGGGGTTTGCCGCCAGCCTCGATACTGCCCGGTGGCGCCGTGTAGAGGAGTCAAGTGGAAGTCGCGAGAAACTAAGACGATCAGTGACAGTTTTGTGTCGAGTCATGTCACGTCAAGTTTTGTTAAATCTCATCTTATGTAATCTTACGTTTAAATGCAGTTTTTATACTTAAAACTACTTCAAGACGTGTTTGGTTTATTCGCTTGCCAAAATCCATTCCCACATTTGGGGGCTCGTCCGGGATATTAAGGATTTTGAGTGCGGAACGGCAATTTTGGCTAGGCCTACTGCGATAAAACCTAAGATGACATGGCGTGAATTGACGACATTTTTCTGGCAAGATTTACGACGAAGACGTGGGTCCGTGGAATATAGAAGACGAGCAGCTGTTCAACCTCCAAAGACGTAGTGGTTCGAGAAGGCTACAAAATACGAGTTCAAGGATCCTGAAGCCTACGACGACGACGACGACGACGAAAAGAAAAATGTTCAGCGCGAGTGCCGAAAGACAAAGAAAAATGGCGGACAAAGTGGCGTGTTTACAAGATATTGAAAAAGTGAATAATAACATTCAGACGGCGCCCACGGCCGTGATTAAGACGTTACATAACCTAATTTTCGAAAAACTGCCACGTGATCGAAAGAACAGACAGCGCTTAAGAGAATTCCCAGGATTCGAGTTTGAACGTGACTCACCAGAACACCTGGTGAAATTGAAGTTCATTGAGACCGAATTCACCGATGCTGACCTGATTGCCACGTGCACAGTATTAAAAATTGAATATACGGGAGAGAAAGCTGTGCTTGTGCAACGCGTCTGTGATAACTTAATGGACCTTTCGTGGCTGGGGATGCGTAAAGACGAAGGTGAAGAAGAAGAAGAAGAGACGGGTAAAAAGGAAGAAGCAATGAGCAAGATGAAAGAGGCAAACGAAGCACTGGCGGAGGAATTATGTGAGTTAAAGGAGAAAATGGCTGGGATGAAATCCTCGAAACATTCAACCTCTAGCACATCAGGATCATCATCGGATTCATCTAGCTCGTACGAAGACCAGAAACTCTCCAAAGCAATAGGAGGTAAACAAAAGAAAATAACGACCAATCACAAAGGGAAGACTGTAGAAAAAAAGCTCAAGTGAAGGGGAAGTTGACCAGGACGTGGTGGACTTGCGGCACACTGAAAACCGTGGAGTCTCACACAAGTTTGCGTTGACTTTCCGAGATGTAGAGGGCTCTCTCAGAACCTATGACGGCAGTGAGAACTATCCGGTGCGACGTTGGATTGAGGACTTTGAGGAAACAGCAACGTTGATGGGCTGGGACGAGATGCAGAAATGCGTATTTGCAAAAAAAAGTCGCTGACAAGCCTGGCTAAGTTGTTCGTGCAGAGTTAACGTGGCATCACATCCTGGCAAAAGTTGAAGAAAGCCCTGAAGAAGAAATTCCGAGATGATACCAGCGCAGCAGATATTCATAGACTGCTAACCAACCGACGAAAAGCAAAAGTTGAAACTCTTCACGAATATTTCCTGGTGATGCGAGAAATAGCCAGCAGGTCGACAATCGATGTTAAATCACTGATACAATACGTCTTCGATGGCATCGAGGATGACACTGGATCCAAGATTATTCTATATGGAGCAAGGGACATCAAGGAATTCAAGGACAAGTTGAAGATCTACAAGAGTGCTTACGCACGAAACTCCCAGAAGGTGACGATAAATGAGAAGACGACAAACAAGCATACGCCAAGAGAAGACAACAGGCAGAAGCAGACCTCGCCTGCAAAGAGATGTTACAATTGTGGTCAGAAGAACAGTCATGAGTCCAGAGAATGTCCACACAAGAGTCAGGGTCCAAAGTGCTTCAATTGCAGCAGTTTCGGACACATAGCTTCCAAGTGCCCAAACCCTGAGCAGAATGCCGAGAAGAAGACAGTGAACGTCGCTTTGGGAACCAAGTCGATTATGAAGATGAAGGATTTGTTGCTCCAGGGCCAGAAGATCAATGCATTGGTTGACACGGGCTGCCCAATCAATCTGATCCGTGAAGACATTTACACGGAGATGGGCGATCCGGAGCTGAAGACTACCGCCATAGTACTCAAGGGGTTTCGGAGATAGTGAGGTGCGTCCCCTAGGATATTTTCCAACCGACGTCCAGGTTGACGACGACACTTACTTGACCGATTTCTATGTGGTGTCTGGAGATGTACTCAAGTTGCCAGCTAGCATGGGCAACGACTTGCTGGACCAAGCCGTAACTACCATCAGCAAAACCGGTGTCAAGATGTTCAAGGACATATCAGAAGCGTACTTGTACCGAATCGACGTGGTAGCAGCCGATGAGATGGACATAGGAAAGGCATCGGAAGAGGCGAAGAGTACCAGCGTTGAGATGAGCATCACGATGAAACAATGACTATTGCATCCCTTATTTAAAGAAAGCACACCATTTCACACTTACCATGCTGACCATCTTGAACCCTTGGATTCAATGAAAAAAGGATACAAGCATATTCTCGCAGTAACGGATAGCTTCACAAAGTTTGTGTGGCTGTATCCCACTAAAACAACGATCACGAAAGAAACTATGGAGAAACTGGACGTGCAAAAAGGAGTATTTGCTAATCCTGCGCAGATCGTCACCGACCGTGGAACCTCGTACATTTCACATGAATTCGAAGGGTACTGCACTGCCACAACATCACCCTCTCGCTGATCACGACCAGACTCCCTCGTGCCAATGGCCAGATAGAAAGGATGAACTCCACGATCATCTCCGTGCTGGCCAAGTTGTCCATCGAAAACCCTGGAGATTGGTACAAACACGTCGAATCTGATCGAAGAGCCATGAATTCCACTTTCAACCGCAGTATCAAGCAGACGCCGTTCGAGCTTTTGACAGGAGCCAAAATGCGCTGTGAAAATGACCTGAGAATAGTTGAGTTGATCAATGAAGAGATGGTAGACGAGTTTGAGACCAGGAGAGATGAACACCGTGAAGAAGCAAGAGCGCAAATCCAGAAAGTGCATCAAGGAAACAGGGTGTCGTTTGATCGAAGTCGACGGCCTGCTCGCCAGTACCAAGATGGCGATATCGTCACCATCAAGAGGACCCAATTTGAACCAGGCCTTAAATTGAAGAAAAAGTACCATGGGCCTTAAAGAATCTCCAGAGTCAAGCTGAATGACACTTACGACCTCTGTCGTGAAGGGAATCGCTTAGGTCCCAACCAAACTACTTGTGCTGAATTCCTCAAACCCTGGGCTGAAGACTTTTCATCATCCGAGGCGTATGATCTGCAGGATGGCCGATTGTGGGAATCTGAAAATAATTAACGTTTTTGGGTTTCCCGCCAGCCTCGACACTGCCCGGTGGCGCCGTGTAGAGGAGTCAAGTGGAAGTCGCGAGAAACTAAGACGATCAGTGACAGTTTTGTGTCGAGTCATGTCACGTCAAGTTCTGTTAAATCTCATATTATGTAATCTTACGTTTAAATGCAGTTTTTATACTTAAAACTACTTCAAGATGTGTTCGGTTTATTCGCTTGCCAAAATCCATTCCCCTGCAAGAAGAAGACGAAAAAGATCAAGTCGTAAATATATTTGTAGAAGCAGCTACAGAGCGATTTTTAGACTACACCCCTTCTTCTATATACAACACAGATCAGAGTGGTTTCGTCCGCGAAATGAAAGCGAAAAGGACTCTTATCGTTTGTTGTTGGTGAGAAACATACAGAAACAGTTGCTCAATCAGGTCCTTCACTCACCCATTCGTACACAATTATGCCTACAATTAGTATGCCTGGTACACTTATCCCAAAATTATTCACTGTACTACAGGAGGCAACTGGAACATTTGGTCAGAGAGTTTCCAAAGAAATGTTTCATGCCAGAAATATAATTGTAACAGCGACAAATTCAGGAAAATTGGGGGGAAAAGAATTAAAATATTGGTCTAAAGAATCTTTTTTCCCATTTGCAGAAGAGAAGTGTTTGCTACTGTTCGATTCCTGGACTACTTATAGTGATAAAAGATGTCTTGAAGACATACCTTCAGGCAACGGTATAGACATTCTCCAGATTCCTCCCGGCACTATAGGGAAATAACAGCCCTTGGATAAGTTTTTCTCCCGGCAATGGAAAGCTTTGTTTCGCCGTTTAACAGGCATTGTGTCGGCTTGTGAAGACGTTCAGTTTGATGTATATCAGAGAAACAGCGTACTGAAAATGCAATCCTTCATTCATTTTCAATTTTCTTCCCCACGGTTCAAGGACATGGTTAAATATTTGTGGTTAAACAACGGGAGAGACCTCCCGAGTTCGAAGTGCCTGCGAAATTTTGCCTTCAAATAAGTAAGGAAAACTGTGAAGAACAATGTGGCTTCAAAGTGCATATTCGTTGTGCATGGTGCCAACAATATTTCTGTTTTTATCATGCGATTAACGAACCTCATTTATGTTTCACATTCGTTCCCTAACAATGAAGTGTCCTTGGCGCGTGGTAGCCTGCCAGTTCGTACTCTCTCTCTCTCTCTCTCTCTCTCTCTCTCTCTCCAGCACAACTGCAACTCCACTCCGCTGTGCGCCGCACGAGCCAGCAAGATGCAAAGGTTGTCCAGTAATTGCGTTGTCACACGGATTTTGTATCAAGATTTCGATACCTTCTAGTTCGAAATGGAAGCTAATTTTTTGTACATCGCCAATGTATGGTTTCCTCATCGTCTCTACGAACTTTCAATGTCTGTTTCGATATGACCGTATGGACAGTTCCCTTGTCAGTAAAATAGAGGGTGTCTAATAATGTAAACAGAGTTTCATATTGGCATACATCTACTCTGTCTTGAGTCTATAATCTCGGGAAGGACGAAATGCTTGTAAAACCGGTCAATACAAGTAACGGGGAAAAATACTCTCCCAAAAGTCGTCATATCTCTGTATGAGTTCCGTTAATTCGTTTTGGGTTCCATACTGTAAACAGACAATTTTGTCCTCTTGTAGTATGAATCTGCCCTTGAGTCCAGTTAGTTACTTATTGTTGCTTTAAAGGACGGAACTACGAGGTCATCTGCCCCTAGCCCATGAGTCTGGTAGTGAAAATAGTGTTTGATGAAGTTTCCTAGTTCTTTTCTCCCACGCTAATTGGTTTTACGTCCCTTTTAACTACTGTGGCTTTCAGAGACGCCGGGGTGCAGGAATTTTGCCCCGAAGGCGATCTTTAACGTGCCAGTAAATCTACTGACATGGCTCCCTCGCATTTGTGCACCCTCAAATGTAAATGTCAGTTGACCGCGCCAGACTTCAGTTGTATAGCCTCTTCCGGGATAAAATTGTTCGTGTAGGATGGGCATTTGATTTAAAAACACCGTATTCACGAGTAAGTCAATCCGGGCTCATTACAGAGCCTTACTATTTTTTTAAAGTCATAGTACGGTACTAATAAAAATTGTTGCACGGTAAAAGGTACAACGTATAAGGTGGACATAAAAGTTCTATTGCAGCTTCTAAGACAAAAGCAATACCGTAGTGCAAGCCGTAGTGGAATGAGCTTGTCCGCTGCTCATTGTAAAAGGGAGGCATGTGCTGATCTCCCCACTCCCCTGGCCAAACTGTCAAACTAATCTCTGTCTCTGCCTTCGCCCTGTTTCAAGGACAGGACTTGGCGACACGACATCTGACGGAATCCGGCTGAATTACAAGCATTCGACATGGCTAGCATTAACAAGTCAACATGCTTACCTTTTTTTAAACCACGATTAAACTTAGACAGAGTTCTTAATTTTAAAATATGTTTGAGTAGCGATCAAGAGAAAACTACAAGCTGTCTTGCAGTGGAGTTTGTTTTTGTTTTCAACATCATCTGAAGGCATTGAAGAGTTTAGGATAGACGCAGTTCAGAACTCTTTTATATGGAGAATTTGAAATTTTAACTACACTTTTTATTACTATCTTTGTATTCCTTTTCGATATGCTTTTGCACTGATGAAAAGTGTATCAATTAGTACGGTGCGCTATAGAAACAAAATAATCTCACATTGTCCCGTTTCTTTATAAACAGTTTTACAAACTTTTGACCCATGTTACAAGTGCTGGGCTGGCGGCCAGCCGTTACAAGTCCGGCCGCCTCTATGGACCCCTTCAATAATTTTTCGGTCGGTTTAATTTAGGATCGGTACAGAGCACTCATTATCGGGGATTTAACTATGCAATTTTACATCTAATATTTATGATGGAATGAACCCCTTACTGAGAATATCTGATGCGCGAAGTACGACAATTATTATAGGCTACTCTCTGCAATTACTTCCTTTCCTTACAGATAAACTGGCGTTGATTGCATGACTCGCACTGTCCGCCAGCACATCATGACATAACCATTATCTTTGTATCTTCGCGGCCACTGTTTATAGGGAAGAAAGTTTCTAAATAACATTTCAACTCGACCTAATAGCCCCAAGGCTACATTAAGAACCCATGCAAAGTTCGAATTTTAGTACATAAGGTTGTGGAAGGCGTTGAACTTGTTCTTGTGGTGAGAGAGAGTGAAATTTTCGGTCAGATACAACGGAAACTACATTGGAAATTTACATTGAACAAAATTTATACATTCGAAAAAAATAATTTACTCACCGTGGTGACATGAACTCCTATTAAGCTTAACTGTTCTGTTGCGAAACAGGAACACACCAATCTTAATTCGCCCATGATTATTAACCATTTCGTTCACAATTCACAAACTGGCCAACATGCTTACCTTTTTTTAAACCACGATTAAACTTAGACAGAGTTCTTAATTTTAAAATATGTTTCAGTAGCGATCAAGAGACTGCCCTGTGTCAGGGTGATACCGAGCTCAGCTTATGAGTTCTCTCCACGGGGAGTCAATTAGGAAAATCCTAACAGGGGAAGTTGCCTGAGGCGAATTTCACTCCAATGTGGACGTGGTAGTAAATATTGTCGGAATGCGTCAACCTGCGCTGATCGTCACTATCTTACTCTTGTTATCTCAAACACGTATTTCATACTACTCATTACAAATTTTAGGTGTTATTCCAGATTTGAATTTAAAGCTCAAGTGCAACAATTGTCTTTGTGTTTCAGAGTTACTATACAGATCAATATGCACATTTTAATTTGTAAGTTGTAGCTTCGCAAAAATGTCATCATATGAAAGTTACAACCTGCACTATGAGCATTAAAACGATATCGTGGAAACCACATGCTTATAAGTATTCTGCTACAAAATAAGGTGCAAATATGCAGAAAAAAGCTTTACTACCACTGACAGTTCGTGGAGTTAACGTTAAAACTATGACGGTATGAAAAAAAAATCATCTTGGTATTTTCATTCATTCAAGATGAAGTACTGGTATAAGAACAAAATTGAGGTAGAAATTTTGACACACATCGAAAAGAATAAAAATAACATTCATACCTTTACCACAGCACGATTTATTTAAGTCTGCAAATGTGTAAATTGGGGGATCAAAGTGTAACGATCATGGTGGAAGGGAGAATTGTGTTTAAATATGCCTCTTGTATTAATTAGTCCAATAAGTAACCAAAATACTCAATCTACTAACATTTCATATAACAACCGCTATTTGTGGCGGGTGAAATTTGTCACCGGGCTGGTAGCCCCCACTGAACTACATTTTGTGGCAATATAATGAAATCTTATTACATTATATTACATTTGCATATTCCTTGTTGGTGCACACTGTTTCTTGAAGATACTTAGGTGAGATATCATACACAAGATATATATTGAGACCTTATGGCATATTGCATATCCATCTAGTCTCAAGTTTGTGTTTCCAACATTAATTCTATACGCAGACCGGCACAGCGGATGCACAGTACAGAGGCGGCAAATACTTTTATTGGAGATGTGCAGAAACGTGTACGAAGAATAGCAGGAGAGATGAGTGGTCGTAAATGCACTTAGCAGGTTTCCAGGGAGTGCCGAGGGTGTACATGTACCGTGAGAAGACGAGCGAGGGTAGGACAGGCAGGTCGTTGAACGCAGGAATTTGTGTGGGAAAATTGCAGTTTGGCAAGGTCACAGCTTCAAGTTTTGGTACCGCCCAAATGTGACCTACTTAAGAATTAATGACCGGAGAGCAATGAGAGTTGCATGTAAGGAAGCGGGAGACTCTCAACCTCCCAGAAATGTAATTTGGTGCAATTTGGATGTAAGGCTGACTTAATTCAGTATAAAATGCCTGATGTGGGGGGCGTTTCAGCGTCAGCCAATGAGAGGATAAGCGTCACCAAGCCATGTTTGGCGCGTAAATTGGCAGACAATGAGGGATGATTACCGAGTTCATTTGATAAGGAGCCCACGATCGATTCTTGGAAAGGACATCACCAATGAGACATTGAGATTACGACGAGTTCAGTGATATAAGTCAATTCGGGACAGAGCTATTATTTTGGGAATAAATCTCATATTTCCCCCCCCCCCCCTCCTACGACCAGTTATGCCTCAAAAACTTAAATAGCTCCATCTGGGAGAGTGAAGTCAGTCGATTTTGTGATTCTGTCACGGACGCTCCACGTCAGTCGAGTTCGTGATTTGGACTCTTAATTTTCATGTCCAATGGTAAAAATTGAGACAGTGTGGCGCTCCTTTTGAGATCATGTCTAGATACTATAGCATACGAGTGCGAGTTCCTGTCAGTGGCGAGATAGGACATTGATATGCGCGCTAGTTCGCGAGTGTAAGTTCGGCTGAGAAATAGGCTAGCCATTGCGCTAGGTAAACATATAAGTTGTGTCGATAGGAGCTACGGCGGACAATCTGGATGAATTGAGTAGTTCAGATGGTAGCTATTTAGGAGAATGATAGGATTATCGGCTCGGAACAGTGAGTGCGAGTTACTTTCTTGTATGCCGCGTTAAAAAAATTGTGTATTTCTGTGTTCTTCGTTACCACGAGGTACCCGAAGCAAGAGGAAGCTGATGCTGAGATTGGAACAATGGGAGGATCTTCAAATGTGGAATTCGTCATGTGTGGAATGATGGCGTAAACCCAAAACCGTGGGGCACGCTGCAATGAGGGAGAAGATCTGGGACCCAGGAATAGTGATAAGTACAGCAAATTATCTTGCATAATTTAGTTAGGGGTGTACGGGTCGACATGAGTGCAATGGCTGTGTACATATTCAATTTCTTAATGTTAGTTGTGTTTTTGTTGTTGTGTTTGTTGATACAACGTGCGTGTAAATATGTATCGTGTGGTCATGGTTTTCAATGTAGTTTGGGGAGATTATCATTCAGGGGAAATCTGGCCATCAGCTACTGTCACTGTAGATACATTTTCAGTTGAGAAGGTGGGGGAGAGTTTGTACAGTGGTCGTAAGCAAACCAGAGCATATTGAATATTTTGTGGTAAATCAGGTTCGTGGATCGCCTGTGGTAAGTTCTACCAGGTAATGGTTTTGGTTGCAATCTTCGATTGGTGACGGACAAGGCAGGCAAACCCGGCGATTTGAGGTATTTAAATTGGAGTATGGCTGAATGTACTGATGCATATTGGTAAGTCGTGGATGTTGCGCCCACGTGTATGTGGTTGAGTTGGTGGAGGTTGGTACCCACCCATATTGGTAAGTTGTGGATGTTCAGAACCACGTTAGTATTTTGGTAATTCCGTGGACGAGGTAATTCCCACGAGGTAAAAATCACAGCCATGATGCTGGGGTCGGCCTGACGCCCGTATGCAGCGTGCTAAGTGATGATTCTGCGAGGCTTGTTGAATTGAGCTGTATTGAGCTCGTGCTTCAGTCAGTACACGTCAGCTGTGGTGGGAGTGAAAGCAGGTAGCCACTCCTCGCCGCGGGGTGCTTTGCTTGGCCTTGAGTCTGTTCAAGGTTAATTGGTCAAAGTTAAAATGGCTGGTTTGTTTACATATTTTATTGTTGATTCTGGGATTTCGGTCTGTTGTGTTTTGATTTTATTGTGAACCCACGTTACTAGTGTATCAGATTTTGTACCCTCTGGGTGGCCGCTAGACGGTTATAATTGATGTCTTGATAAATGTTTCACACGGGAACTGTTGTATGTGAATGAGGTAGGCACGTTGTATCTTAATGTAGTGTTTGTGTGGCCGCACTGCATGCTGACCGTACGCGACTCTAACGGAGGTCGTGAAGGGAGGTCTGTTTGCCAAACGGAACGATCTCGTCTGTACGATTCACTTTTCCAAATAGAGAGCGTTAAAATGAGATTCCAGCTTGTAAAATTCAGTTGATTTGATGCTCCGTTGGAGTGTATAGTGTTCTGATGTGATTAACGTAATGATTCATTTCTTGTGGCATTAATTTAGTCTTTTGTTTGTTCCATTTTGAACTCACCTGGGGTGAGAGTGCGCCACTTTGATTTTGATTTTATTTTATTTTATTTTATTTGGAGTTCCATGATCCTGCAGTGTTTGATCAGGGGAAGCTGAGGCTTTGCCCGAACTAATTAGATTAAGGTACCCTGGTTGTACCATCTCTGTGGACTTTATGGCAGAGAAGGATAGTGATGACGCAGTTTATTTTGTTGTGGTTCCACGTTGTTTATTAAGGGATTGTTTTTGTTTTGTAGTTCCTCTAAGAATAAATTTTGTTTCCTTGTTCCCCTGGCATATGATTTATAGTTTTAAGTTCCCATGATCCAAATTTCGAAATTCCTAGGATGAAAAGTGTTAATTAGCCACCGAACGAGCCGCGCCCGAGATAAGATTCAACATCCTAGAAGGCCTTTGGAAGGGTATAATATGGTAACGTCTTTTATTCAGAGTTCGGTTACAATTGTAATTTCTGTGTGCTACAGTACGATATTGTGTTGTCCCAACTCTTTACTGGAGGTTTACATAGTGTTTACTTCGAGCGAGGCACCATGGGCTACCATAATAGTGCAAAAGTCATTCTCGTTGCTCTCTAATATGGTGTGCGATTACCTCGGACGGCCAGGACAGTTGCACACCTGCGTGGCATGGACAGTATGAGGTTATTAATCAGCTCTTGAGGGATATTTGGCCATTCTTCCATGAGTGCAATATCCAGCTCGGCAACCGTTGTGGGAGGTCCTGGTCTGGCTGCAATGCGTCTGCCAAGTGCATCCCAGACATGCTCAATCGGGTTTAAGTCCGGTGGACAAGCAGGCCACTCGATTCGTTCAATGCCCTCGTCATCAAGCATGTTGTCCACCAGTGCAGCTCTGTGGCGACGTGCGTTACCGTCCACCAGAATGAACCCATCGCCTACGGCACCAGCGTAGGGCACAACAAACGGTCGAAGGAGCTCGTCTCGATACCTCTGAGCAGTCAAAACGCAATTCTGAACGGCATAGAGGTCCGTATGTCCGCCAATACTGACTCTTGCCCACACCATTCGCCCACCACCATGATATGGTGCTGTTTCCTGCACATAAGCGGGATTGTTCCGAGTTCCACGTTCACTCCAGTTAAGGGAACGACGAATGTCCGGCTGAACACAAAATCTTGACTCATCTGTGAACAAAACCCGGTGCAATTCGTTATGACGCCAATCCTGATGTTCCTCCGCCCAGTTTCTGCGGGCTAAACGGTGGCGTGGTTTTAATGAGACACACACCATAGGCCTCCATGCGTAAAGGCCACTTTCCCGAAGGCAATTTCGGACTGTTTGTGTTGATATTGCGCGTCCTGTTGCCGCCTGGAGGGTGCGTTGCAGCTGAGTTGCATTCAGCCTCCTGTCTCGACGGGCTGTTAACCGGAGATAACGGTCATCTCTTGCTGATGATACCCGTGGACGACCTTGGCCTGGCCTTCTTTTAACGGTTCCTGTTGTCTGAAATCGCGTCCAGGTCCTGGAAATCACACTTTGGGATACTCCAATAGCTGCAGCCACCTCCCTCTTTATCTGTCCCAGTTCCAACCTTCCTATGGCTCTCCATGCCATACCTTCGGGTAAGTCACGTTGTTGTTGCATTGCACTACCTGCTCACTACACCATCTGAACCCAACTGCTTGTGTCATTCGTTCGGTAGAGTAAACACACGTCCACACCAACCCCCTCTGCAGCAACTTTCTGTTATTACCACTATCTCGGTTGCCGTAATGTTGTTGTCTCCACTCCGTAGAACCGACAAGAAAGACGACGAACCTTTTTAGGTCATTCTGCCGATGACAATACGTCAGAACCTAGGTATCTCAACTGATCCCCTAATTGTTTTGACCAGTGTATTTTGGCCCATCAACGTCCAAGTATTTCATACAACCTATAAATAAACTTTGCAAATTGAATTATGATATGAAATAAATCACCCGTTTGGACAGCTAGTTCTACAGAGCTAACCTAGAAGTATGATTCTCTGGTTTTATTCGAGGTTAGTTGGTTTTACCATTTATGAAACATTTTTACTGTGTTCGACCATCCTGAAACAACATATTGTAACCACAAATATATTTCAACAGGACTCTTTACAAGGTTAGACGACTTCAAAATGTTTATGCATTGTTCCATATCAGTATACCTGGCTGGAAACATCCCATAGCACTCAGCAGTGACATACGTTTCAATATATTATTGAGCCGTATTGAAGAAATATAATATAGAATGTCCCGTAACAAACAAAAAATGGGACCAACTAGAACGTTTATCAAGGTTAGAGGACTTTATCAGTCAAAAATTGTTACGCATTTCACAAATTCTTTATACGTGGAAACAATATCTTTATGCAATCAACAGGAGATCCGATTCATTATATTGAGTCATAATGAAGAAGTATTAGACAATTTATTAAGGTAGATTTATATTAACTTTAGTCTTGTTTCGTTTATGTATTTTTCTTGTTTTTTGTGACCTTTCATTTTATTTAAATTTTAATGTGTTCTTTGTAAGGATGTCCATTTTCACTTTGGTATGTGTTAACATAGTTTTTAAGATTCTTTTATTATTTCAATCTACGCTGACGAGGGTATCATTTTAGGCTATACCGAAACATGTATGTATTAATTTAAATATTAAACGTTTATTAAGTGTTTGACAAGGCGGCTATTATAAATTGAGATTAATGTAATGAAAACCAAAATGTTTATGTCTATATCATTTTAAATCTTATAAAACAAATTACTACGTTAATACTGAGAGCACTCCGTTTTTTTTGACGGAGAGCCGTGTTTGATTCCCGGCTCTGCCAAGAAATTTAATTCTGGTCTATGGGTTGGAACGGGGTACACTCAGCCTTGTGTAGAAACACTGAGAAAAGATGGGTTCAATTCCCACCTCAGCCATCCAGAAAGTGGGTTTCTGTGGTTTCACCCCCCACTTCTACTCCAGGCAAATGCTGGAAGTTTCCTAAATTAGGCCACGGCCACCTCCTTCCCAATACTCCAGTCTAGTCTTCAAGCCTCTGTTTGCGAACAAGTCACCTCCATGATCCCCTATTAGCAGTTTACATTGCGGCCTCCTCTGCTTCTACACCTCTACATTGAAATTGTTCAATACTGAATCTAACCATCGGCTTCTAGGTTTGCCTCTGCTTTGCTTACCCTCTACAGCCGAAATCATTAACCACTTAGGTAATCTCTCCTCTCCCTTTCTCTTCGCATGACCCCACCATCTGAGTCGGCTCATAAGAACAGCTTCATCTGGCGTGCTTATTTCTAACTTAGCCTGTATCTCTTCATCTACATCCAACAATACTTAAATGTTCCGTCCATAAAAAAAAGTTTCTATTTTACACAAGTATTTCAAATTTGATGCAGTAGAAAACATAATAATGTTATTCTCTCTGTCTTTTACCAGAAGCATATTTTCTTCTAGTCGGCCCCGTGGTGTTGGGGTAGCGCGCCTACCTCTCACCCGTAGGCCCCGGGTTCGATTCCCGGCTCCATCAGGAATTTTAGAAACTGACTTGAGGGCTGGAACGGGGTGTACTCAGCCTCGTGAGGACAACTGATTAGCTGTCCGACAGTGAGGCAGCGCCCCAATCACGAAAACCAAGATTACGGCTGAGGGGACCTGATGCGCTGATCACGCATAATCCCAATATCTGCAGGCCAAATGGCTGGGCAGCGGTCGCTTGGTAGGCCTAGGCCCTTCGTGGGCCCTAGTGCCAGGATTTATTATATTTTCTTCTAAAATCGATCGAATGTTCATAGTGGCTAGAGCATCATTAACTTCTTGCTTATTTTGAGGTAGAGGTGGTAAGTTACTCCGTTTCTCGGCCGCAATACTTTTTTTAAAATCCTCTCTATGTCATTTGATAGTAAATTATCAGATAAGTGCTTAGGGGCAGCAAGTATGTCTTTTTTTCATCAACTTCGATGGCCGTTCACATATCTCGTCACGTACCTTTCTTTTTACACGGTTCGAAATATATTCTCGATTAATCGTGGTACATGGTTCGTTATTGTGAGACCCACATAACAGAAAGTTACCACCATTTGTAAATAAACGGGCAGAACATTCCATGATTGAACACCTCCACTTTTGGCCCTGTTTTGACAACTCAAACTTACGACATTTATAGTTTCCTATAATTCTTAATTCTACCGGCCGCGGCGGCCGAGAGCGCTAGCGCACTACCTCGTGCCTTGCTGGCATCGGGAGAGCGTGGGTTCGAATCCCACCTCGGCCGTCCTGAAAATGGTTTCCGTGGTTTCCCATTTTCACCACCAGGCAAATGCCGGGACGGTTCTTTCAATAGATCCACGGCCGATTTCCTTCCAATATCCCTTTCCTGAACCGTCCTGAAAAGAAAAGTACATGGCTATTGGCTGCATTAATAAAATTATTATAATTCTCAATTCTCCACCTCTTTGATTGTACATGGATAACATGTTAGCTGCACTGATTATATCTACGGAAACTCCAGGGGGTCCAGGTGTATGTAGTAGTCAGTCATTCATGGCTTAACCAACATTTCAGGGGAGGTTGCCTACCCCCACTCTCTCCTCCCAAACCCATTAGCGCGAGCTGACAGGACTGTTTGGGTTTGATCTCATTAGCGGAGTTCGACCATCCCGCTCTGTCATCGTTGTGTCCCCCTGCTCGCCTAGCAAGGCTCTAGCTGCTTTTATCAACAAACGCTGGCGAGGCCAAGTTCAGCGGCACTTGTATCTATTTGCTTGTATGTACTGTACTTTGAAAGGCGAATACCATAGTGCAAGGCATGTATGACAAGCTGGTTGCACCAATTCAGGGGCAGGAACTCAACAGTTGAAATAGCTGCGTATTTACAACACTATACGAATTCGTGGGGATTCCTCAATAGAATCTTTGCTAACCGCCCAGTCCTCCAAAGACACAGCAAGCGCTATCCGATGCTTGTGCCACAGTAGAAGTTCTACGTGAAGGGTGAGCAGATTTTACAGGCACATACGGACTTAAGCGAAACTTTCAGAAAAGTAACTTTGGTTAAAGAAACAAACTGCTCAAAAACTGCGACAAATGAATAACGTTAGTGAAAATACTGGAGGTTCTAGTGATCAGTGCAGATCATGTTACACTGACCTGCACGTTCCGCCATTTGCTCCCTCCAACACTCACCTAGAAACAGAGAGATACGCCACCATTAGGAACAAGAAACATGAATTTACTGCATCTTTATAAAAACAAATCATAGGAGAGGGAACTTCAACAACTGAACACTTCCTTCCACATCATGTTGGCGCTATCACTTCCATCCCTCTTGGTTGACTCTTGTTCCCTACCGATCCTGACGCAGCAGTGGCGAGTCGGCCTTTATGCAGAGGATAGTGCCAACATTATAAAAGTAACTTAAATTAAAAATATATTTGAGCCTATGGTATGTTGGTCGCTGATGTACCCGTGTGTACGATATTTTTCTGATAACTGCGTTATTGTGGTGGTGGTGGTGGTGGTGGTGGTGGTGGTGGTGGTGGTGGTACACGCAGATCTAACTGCGCCTCTAGGATTCGGAGAACTTCTCCGGGACTTGCAATGAGGTATTACCCATTTAAGATTTGATTGCCGCTGAGCATGGCTGTGCCACCGTTTGTTGATTATTGTAGCAGGAGCCCCGCGGGGTAAAGAGGAGGACACAGTGATGACAGAGTGCAGTCTGCACATACAGTAAGTCAAGCAGCATTGCGCGCGCTACCTGTCTTAGAAGCGCAGGTAAGTGTCACAGGAGCTCATGTCACCACGGACAGATACTGGAGCTGAGTCATATCCTACTCACGGAACTGTACCTGTCAACGAAGCAGAGTGACGTGTGACTCAAGTAAACAGAGAATAGTTCCCATCTCGACCGCCGCAATCAATTCGTGAAAGGGTAATACCATCCTGACATTTGACTGAAGTGAATGTGGAATAAATCGGAGAAACCATATTGAGATAACCGCTATCAACGCTGGGTTCAAACCTTGTATCTCCAAACTTGCAGTGCTGATAGGAGTAAACTATTTTGTGGCATTTGGAAATTATAGGACTAATGTACGCTACAGTATATGATACTATTCGCGTTATGTGACAACTAAAGCAAATAGTAAGTTATAGTACTTTGTTATTCAGCCTTAAAGTTCTGCCCCTCAAAGCAACAATCGCCGCCACCATCAAGACTCACTACACTAATACCATAGCCACCTATAAGGTAGGCCCTGCCCATAGCAGAGCGGCAACGCCGCACTCTAGTCCATGTGTGGCGAGTAGTAAGCATGGTGATTAATGGTGCTGAAAGTGGGACTCCGCTCCAAATTGCATAATATCGTATTCTTTTAACACTCGCATGTTTTACAATAGTGTTTAAAGTAGGCACAAGAGGGGAAAGCTAATCATCTGGTAAACGTTAGTGCAGCTCCTAACTCAACGTCGTTATTCCATAATATTCAATGGCAGTAAGCTCTCGAATCTTTTCACACTTTGTTGCTCTTCTGCATAATTCCAAAGCTTCTTGCATTATACTTTGTAAACTTCAGACACTTGCTAAAATTTGAATGTGTTTAATGTAACTTAACCCTGTAACAACAATCGTATGTTGATACTAGTGGGGTCTGACCATCAGTGGCATAACTATGGGGGGGGGGGGTGATGTGATTATCAGGTGGATCAATCCCTCCCCCAGAGCCAAATAATAAAAATATTTTATTTGTTGAAATGTTTAATTTTGAATAAAACCAATCATCGGATTGATGACATGATTGGAAGGTGTAAGTTAATACTGTTACGGCTGTGAGTTTGTGTCATCACTCGCCGCATGAGTCACAACTGCCCCAGGGCTGGGCTGTGCCCTGCCTCGTGTATTGCGTGCGCCTTATGCAACAGGGCTACTAGGACAAAGGGATGGTCCAGAATATTCGTGACTCAGCCAGTGGAGGAAGCCTCGAGAAGCCGTGAACCCTGGATGGGTCTAGAAGCATTTTTGAGTCACCGGCCTGCTATATAAGAGCGACCTGTCAAGCAGTGGTCGTTGTGTTTTATGAGCGAGTGCGAGCGCTTATCCTGGGCGACAGAAGTGTGGTGCCTTGCGAAACCCCTAGTGAAGCCGATTCTCTTGACAGCGAAGGGAGTGAGGAGCTTACAGGGGACTGCCTGTGTTTTGAGCGAGTGTGCTTACCTAGTGCGACAAAGGTCATTGTGGTGAGTTGCAAAACAGTGAGTGACAGACCTAGTGCAGCTATTTCCAGCCAGCGTACGGGGC
Organism: Meconema thalassinum; assembly: GCA_946902985.2. NCBI lineage: Eukaryota > Metazoa > Arthropoda > Insecta > Orthoptera > Tettigoniidae > Meconema > Meconema thalassinum. The sequence continues at coordinate 387,351,625 of OX336389.2, forward strand.
CGGACTCATTAGCGAGAGGATTAACTGTGGTCTGTTGACAAGTGTAAGGGGAAGTATTCTCGACGTGAGGAAACTGGAGTAAGGTAATAATTGCTTGTATTTGCTGTTGAGTAGTGTATCTTTCTGGCCACAATAAAGTTAATTATTTCTTTCAATACTTAATGACATGAAAACATTTCTTTTCACTCGTTTGAAATATTTAGCGCTACCCTAACATAACACTTACTGAATGAGCAAAATAGTCAGCTGTTCAGTTAGCCAGAGAGGAAGAAGTGAGTTGGGTGAGCAGTAATTTTCCTCATCCCTTGCAAAAAATACACTACCTGTCAGTGGCATTCCTGTTAGTATCCGAGTGAGAGAGTCATTTTGGAAAGTTAATACCGGTAGTATTGTGTTAAACTTTAGTTGGAAATATAAGTTTATCAACTGACTATTTATACAATGTCCGGTAATACAAAGGCCCAGATGATTTCGCAAAGGAAACCAGATATTATAATGTAATACCAACACAATTGTTAATTTTCGATCATTTGTACATTGATAAGTGCAAATACAACGTATCAAATAAAACATTTAAAAAATGTAGGTAGGTTCTTTTCTCATGTCTACGTTGGCATCTAAGCAGTGTAAGCAAAACAGATACACATAAATCATTGATATGCGCGTACTAATTAGTAAAAAAATAGATAGCGATTTATTGCTAGAGCCCTGCGTGGATAAAAAAACGTTATTCGTATCCACACGACTTTTATCTGCATCCACACGTTTGTTATCCGAATCTACTGGCATTACAATAATATTTTTAATTAGATAAAGCAACACATTTAGACATTTTAGGAGAAAGTCGTTCCCTTAGACAGTATGCCAAGTGCTATGTTTAAAATGTCATTACAGCCAGAATTGCAACCCTTTCCAGCTCGCAGTGTTAAATATGCTTAATGGCAAGATTTGAATGGTATAAGCTTAAATAATCACCTCACATTTGTCATGCAAAAAACATAATGAAAATATATGTGTCTTAAAACCCGGGTCCTCGTAATGATATTCAACAAGTTTGGATTGTAATCCAAAAACTATCCGAAAATTTACTCCAAACATTATCCGCAGTGTATCCGCTATCCGCACAGCCATGCAAACTATATACTATCTGCATGGCGAGAAAAAAAAGCAGGGCTTTATTTCTTGCATGAGGAAGTTACAAGCGCAACCAGAAAGAACTACCTTATTAAATGTCACACTGGTGCTACTGTGACAAACAAAAGGATGCTTTGTGTTTACTTAGTGAGAAAGTAGTATTTTCCGACACAGTTATGCGTCACGTCGTTGAAGATACGTGTGGCAATAATTGCAATTACATCAAACATCCTTCTCAGCAATTACCCTAGAATGATGACAGACCCATTGAATACTTCAAATGAAATTAAGAAATGACAATTGTAACACTTGTACGAGGTATTTATACGATTTCTTGCCATGTTCTTATATTTTATTATTAACTTTATGTTGGATACTTTTGTCAGCTCAATCGTTTTATTTCATTAATTGTTAAATAACTTACATCAAAATCTCCCTTTGTATTCAATACGCACCTACTCCCCCCCCCCCCCTCTACCCCCTCCATACATATTGGCGACTTCTTTCCAATAATCCGATATCAAATTAGAATATTATGAGGCAGGCTAGACGCTCAGTCGGACGTATGAAGCTGGCGAGGCGGTGTTGCAATTCGGTCTGGCCGAGGCCTGATTATAGGTAGCTATGCTAATATTTAATCAACCAGCACAATTCTAATTTAACTCCCTTTTGATCTTACTGCACCTTGTAACTCCTGATGCTTCTCTGTAGATAATTGATATTTAGATCTGGCATATGCCAACATAGTTCGTAGTTAAAATATTGTTACGGCTGTGAGTTTGTGTCATCGCTCGCCGCATGAGTCACAACTGCCCCAGGGCTGGGCTGTGCCCTGCCTCCTGTATTGCGTGCGCCTTATGCAACAGGGCTACTAGGACAAAGGGATAGTCCAGAATATTCGTGACTGGACCAGCGATGGAAACCTCGAGAAGCCGTGGACCCTGGATGGATCTAGAAGCATTTATTGAGTCACCGGCCTGCTATATAAGTGCGACCTGTCAAGCAGTGGTCGTTGTTGTGTTTTACGAGCTAGTGTGAGCGATTATCCTGAGCGACAGATGTGTGGTGACTTGCGAAACCCCTAGTGGAGCGGGGAAGTGAGACTCCTACAGAGGAACTGTGTCTTGAGCGAGTGTGTATTTCCAGTGCGACAGAAGTGATTGTGCTACATTGTGAAACAGTGTGTAGTACGGTGACAGGCTGGGTGCAGCTATTTCCAGCTAGCGTACGGGACCGGACTCATTAGCGAAGAGGATTAACTGTGGTCTGTTGACAAGTGAAAGGGGAAGTGTTCTCGCCGTAAGGAAACTGGAGTAAGGTAATAATTGCTTGTATTTACTGAAGAGTGCTGTATCCTTCTGGCCGCAATAAAGTTAATTATTTCTTTAAGCAGTAATTGGTGTTGTGCTTCCTACCCACCGTAATCCAGTTAACAAAGGTGCCACTAGGGGGTGGCACGTAACAATATATCATTACACGACAGGGTTAGAAAGGCACTGACACAATGATTACTGTGCGATAAGACTGACATGCAAGGTGGTTGTTTATTTGAACTATTTATTTCTATTTACAGTTATATTTCTAGAAATAGAAGTTGGAGAAATTAATGGACACTAGCGTGCCATCTATAAACAAACCCTTGTAATTAGTGGAACTAGTTGGCCATTAGATAACCCCACCTTGCTTGATATTATGTTGCTGAGAGCAGTCTGGCTAAGTATATTCTTTGCCTGTGCCAGCTTGATTCTGGCACCGATGGCTAATATCTCTAGTACACTCGTCCATCAGCAATGTTGCCACTACGGCTTTTACGCATGCTTCAACCACATAGCCTAATTGTCCTTTAATCTGCGCCAGCTATTGACACTTGCATGAGTCTCAGATACTACAGCATGATGATGAGCACAAGTCATCATTATCATCAATAATAATAATAACAATAACGGTTTTACGTCCCTTTGAACTACTCTGGCTTTTAAAGACGCTGGGGTGCCGGAATTTTGCCCCGAAGGGTATTATTATAATAATAATAATTGGCATTCTGATCCGTACGGCACTAGTGGATGATTACGCCTTCACACTGGGCCTGAATCGAACCCACAATATTTGTGTTTGAGGGCCAGCACTCATCCTGATAAGAGTAAACAATTAGTATACTGAGGGTTGAGAGTTCGTCCTTGAACGAACTGAGTGCAATAGCCAGGGGCTTCTGGCTGGTAGTTGCAAGAACTGACGATCGAGGGAGATTCATTACCTGCATCCGTTTCTCTAATTCTATTGACTTCAAGGCAGACCTACTAATCCTGTGGGGTGCAAATCAAACTGACAGAGCCTGGAAGCTGAGCACTCGGTGAGCGTTGCGCGAGTGGCTGCAGGACCTTCTATACTACCGGACCTGACACTGCAATCCAAGATGGCTGCTGTAGTTGGTGGTCGGACATCAAACGCATGACGTGTGTCAGAATCCAACACAACACAAAATAACATTATGACGTGATTTTGTCTGCTGTTAATTCATTTTATGGGCTTGGGACATCTTGGTCATCAGCCCCGTTAATTTGGGTGTGTGTTGAATTCCTCCGATTTCGAGATGACTATAGTAGTGTGTATAGCTGTGTAAGGACAGGCATGGGGAGGTGCCCCGGGAGGTAAAATAAGGTACTTCCGGAGTTCCATCAGGAAAGGAATAAAATAAAATACTGTTGTGGCCCACAGGAGAGATCTGCAGAATATCTTGGCCGAGTGAACAGGGAAAGTTGTAAATGTTCCTGTAGGAATTTCAATCTCCTTTCAGTAAGTTACATATTATTCGGGGCCTGTTTGTCATCTCTTGATGAATGCAGTACATTTGCATTTTTCTGTTGGCACAGGCTAGAGTAAAATGAGGCTTTTTACCGATGTCTCAGTCTCACTCATGGCTGTGATTATATGGAAGCTACTGAGGTATGGGTGGTGCTTAGTAATGACATTCAGGGCACAGTCAGTGTCTGTTGGCACAGGCTAGAGTATCACCCATGTCTCAGTCTCACTCATGGCTGTGATTATATGGAAGCTACTGTGGTATGGGTGGTGCTTAGTAATGACATTCAGGGCACAGTCAGTGCCTGTGGATGCTGTGCAAGGTTCTACTCATAGGGTTAGTACTGCTGTACTGACTCAGTGAGGAAAGCAATTGCAAACTACCTCACTCCTCTTCTTGCCTAGTACGCCTCAATATAGCGCTGTCATGGGTTTTTGTGGGTATCTACCCACATAACCTAACGGCAGTGCCTTTTGGGGATCCAACCAGCCTTCGGGCTGACTACCTAACAGACATACATATTATTCTTAAATATAAATGTGACCAACCAGGTGGTGTAGTTCTTGGTTGTCACTTCTGGGGTCCAAGTTTGATTCCTGACTGTCAAGAAATCTTAATTCTAGTCTGAGGGTATGAACGGGGTACACACAGCCTAGTTAGGTAAACCGGGAAATGTTGGGTTCGATTCTCCACTTAGCCACCCAGCAAGTGGTTTACCATGGGTTCCCACACATACTGAAGATAAATGCCTAGGTGATTCCTATCGTAAGGTCACGACTGCCTCCTGTAAATCCGTCAACAAGTAGGCTAGTCGTATTCATTCATTCCTATTCATGAGATTAAATGGCACTCTGTCAAACGCATGACGTATGTCAGAATCCAACCCAGCACAAAACAACATAATGACGGGATTTTGTCTGCTGTTAATTCATTTTATGGACTTGCGACTTCTTGGTCATCAACCCCGTGAAGTTGGGTGTGGGTTGAATTCCCCTGATGGGAAATTAGAAAATAGGCACCAATGGCTTATCTTTATAATAATTGGATTTGCATCCAGTCACACAACAGTTTCAAGACATATCGCCACAATTTTAGCATAGCCTATGCAAGAGTAAGCCTACTGGTAGTTTATTAAAACGGGATCCACACCAAGTACGTGATAAGATTGATATCCTTGAACTAGCAAGCGTATAATTGGATGAGAGAACACTTCAGACAATTTAAAAAGTAGGTTATGTTCCTACGTACCGTACGGTATTCAATTTTCAGATCATCTTAGACCTTAATTGGAATACGTTAATTATTACTATGCTTGCTCATAATGAATTACCATTATTAATAATTTATAAACCATAAACAGAATAATAAATAGACCAAACTTACCCACTGATTGGCAATAGTATTGATGGTATCACAAGCGTAACAGAAGTCACCGGTATCACGTATTTATGAACCACTAATGCAGACATTTACTTACACGAACGTGTAATATCATTAAGCAATAATCAATATGCACAGATAATCAAGGGAGACGATTGCTAACCGAAATTCACACCACTATCACATCGTAAACAAAACGACTCAACTTATAAACAAAGCATGTAATCACCAACAGCGACAGCCATCTTTCCTCTGTCCCACCGCTAGTGTCAGGTCCGGTATTATAGAAGGTCCTGGTGGCTGGCAGCCAATTCGTGTTACAGTCACTAGATGGAGATACTATAGGAGTTCCTATAGGAAACTAGGGATGCGATGGCCAAATGTGAAATACATAAGACATCATCGGTAATATCTTTTCATAGTCAAAATATTTTCGCTACACCGTCCATCCCATGGGAAGGCACAAATAAGCAGTAAATCAAGGTCACGCTCAACAATAAATAAACAATTTCATCAGGCGAACTTGGTAGCAACGCTCCTTCCGAGTGAACACTTGGCTCCCTGTGGGAGCGAGAGCAGCTCCATTTTAACGTTTACATTCTGTCTCCAAACCTAATGCTCGTGATCAACAGCTGGTGAACAAGTGGTTTGAGACCTGAAATTACGGTTATTGTCCGTATTACTGACGATTCTTTGCCGTTATGATGTGAATGCGCTGTCAACTGTTTACATCCGTTGATCGGCACGTCAGGGCGAGCGTGGGGAAAGAGAAGGCAAGTACACTCCACATCAAACACTATTGCCACAAGGATATAGTGTGCTTCTCTGCAGCTGGATCTAATATACAGCGTGATTATTTTTCCTGGAGCGGGGCCAGTGGCCAGCTACCAGAGGCGCGCATGCTTTCCGCCAGGCAACCGAACTTTGGCAGCAGATTGCGCAGAGGTAGAAACCGTAACCTCACAGCCATACTTGTGAGTGGCGAGGTAACAACTAACCATTCACAGCTGTTCGCAGTTGTTTCAGCAAGCACACCTACTGGTCTCGATCTGCCGCCGCTTGCCACTCCGGGCGTCCGGACTAATTGGCTGGGCTCTAACGAAATGCACAAAATTAAAGTATGGGGTAGATTCTCAGCTGATGAATGACAATAGGCCAACATTCCTCAACTCTTGAATTTTAAATCTTTGGAAGTTACAGCGTTACATTATGTAGCTACTCCTGTACCACCCGGCGTGTTTACTGTAATTAATGGAAGCACGGACGCTAGCCCATTTAATGTTTAATTGTGGAGTAATTTAAAAAACAAAAAGTGTCAAGATCAATTGCCGATAGTCTAGGGGAGTTTGAGAACAATATACAGCAGATACCCCTCACAACAGAAGGGAATCACAACGTGTAAACGCTAATTTATTTACCCGGCACAACGCCTGTCAGTCAGCTGAAGTAGAACATTTTCAGCATCTTCTGTGAAAAGGTACGTTCTTTAAGCATGACTTGCTGGTGAATTTACCAATAATGTACTCTGTTATGGTTTCTACCTCCGCGCAATCTGCGGTCCGAGGTCGGTTGGCTGGCGGATGGCGTGCGCGCGCCTTTTAGCTGGCCACTGGCCCCACTCCAGCAAAAGAATCAGCCTTTATAATATCCCTAATAATTCAATTCTAATGTAACAATACTCTACTTTCGGTAAGTGTATGAATCTCTTCAAACTTCAGTATTTTCATAACACACATTTGAAATACTCAACTGACCAATCGTAATGCTAGTGCAGCTGCAGTTCCGACAGTGCCAATATCTCCGGGAAAACAGATTGCATCACACCGCTGACAGCTTGTATTACCCTTTCACGAATTTATGGCCGGCGGTCGAGATGGGAACTATTCTCTATTTACTTGTGTCACACGTCGACCAGCTTCGTTGACAGGTACAGTTGCGCGAGTAGGATATGACTCAGCCCCAGTAGCTGTCTGTGATGACATGAGCTCCTGTGACGCTTATCTGCGCTTCTAAGACAGGTAGCGCACGCAATGCTGCTTGACTTATGTGCAGACTGCACTACGTCATCACTGTGTCCTCTATACCCCACGGGGCTCCTGCTACAATAATCAACAAATGGTGGCTCAGCCATGCTCAGCGGCAATCAAATCTTAAATGGGTAATCGTTCTTACATCTACCGTCGGCAATGATTCGTCAGACGGATGATATGCGAAATTTCAACGTACGCTACTCGCTGAATTGGGTGAGGATGCCAGCAGCAGCTGATAGGGGATAGTACACGAACTTCTTGATTTAGAGAGAATTGACGACTGAACGTCTAAAGGCATAATGGCCTGCCAAACATTTACATTCCCAGCCAACCCCAGAGTTTTCTAATTTACTCTCGATTAGAATATTTTCACTAGTTACGAAGTATTTCAGAATTGAGACCGCTGTTGTTGTTCCCCATTATCAGCAGTGTGTATGATAAAACAGAGGGAGAGACTCATGGGGCTGACTAATGCTTTCTCGATCACGGGATGAATTCAAAGTCCCTCCCACTCCTCCTTTCCCTGCAAATCCCTGAATTTGTCAATAATTATTAAAGTTTAAGATGGAAAGTTGGAACACAATAATTCTGACCATCCCAACTCGAAATCTAAGCTTACCAGTTATATTTTGTTGTAAATTTATAATACGCTATGTATTATTTCATGGTGGCGACAGACTTAGCCTTGACAAATTCCCCTGATTTTTCCCTGATATTAATTTAGCGGATAATGCATTATTTAGTATATAATCTTGCTTATATGATACCTCCCCCTCTTGCCTAAAGATTCATTTAGAGATGATTTAGTCAGCGAGGGGAATCGCGCTACGTTTTTCGCCGCGCCAGGTTACGGCTGCAAAATAATTCTCACTCGCTCGACGCAAAATTTGTTGCATTTTAGTTTTTTTTTTTTTAAGTTTCTTCAAATTTCCCTGATTTTGTCTACACCTTTGCGAAATCCCCTGATATTTCCAGAGAGACAAATTTCCCTGATATTTCCCTGATTTCCCTAATTTCCAGGTTCTGTCACCACCATGGTTATTATTGACCAATTACATTAAAGAATAGTACAGTATATATTAAATAGCGTCGTGACATGCACACCTGAACATTATTTTAACAAGGCAAGAATGGAGTATCAGGTAAGACAGGTCGAAACCTATCTTGAAACTTTGTGGGCGCAATCTTTGTACTGTAAGAGGACAACATGCGGAAAATCAGCCGCCAGATTAAACTGCAAGACTCCGAAACCATGTGGCGAATCTCTCATATAAATCAATGAGCAGTAGCGAGTACCGTAGGCTACATGTTTGAACGGACAAACCTGACGGCGCAGGCACTCAAGGGCGTCATGCCTGCGTACCAGGATGTCAGGTACGATTTCGGAGCCTTGCAATTCAATCTGGCGGCTGATTTACCACACGTTGCCCTCTTACAGTACAACGATTGCGTTGTACTAAACCTAGCAAAACTAGAAATAGGCTACTTTGTATGAAATACAACTACAGTTAAACCCCATTAAGATGCACCTGTTTATAAACCTATTCCATACAATACGTTGTTGTTTCATTTGAGGAGTCTCTGCATCGTGGTCATTTTGCCCCGTATACTTAGGTGTGTGTAGAATTTGTGCGTTAACATGTGTTAATGTGGTACCTGTAGTAGTGTGTGTATTTGTAAGTCAGGTGAGGATTGTGAAGGAGGCGGCTGTGGCCTAAAGTTAGGAACCATCCCGGCATTTTTATGGCGGAGTATTGGAAAACCACTTCTAGGATGACTGACGTGGGAAACGAAACCACCTCTTCTCAGTTTTGCCACACGAGGCTCTAGTGTACCCCTTTCCAGCCCTCAGATCAGAAATAAATTTCTTGGCAATGTGGGAATCAAACCCGGACATCCGGGGCGATAGCCAAAAATGCCTGCCGCTACACAACAAGGTGGCCCACATACTTGTTCAATACGCGCTTTATAGGCTATCTGTTCCCTGGACATGTGCTATATAGAACCTTCATAAAGTATCCCGTCTGTTGCTCGCAAATTCTCACGATCCACTGCCTTCCCGTGAGGAATGTTCGATAGGTTTAGTTGTGTCTCTCCTGCAAATTCATTTAAATAACAGGAAGTATGTGTGAAAATTGAGAACGTCACTACATATCGTGTACCTCTGACATCCACATAGAGAGGGCCAAGTGAAATATATAAATTATGTACTGTATAAGTAGGAATATACCATGTGAATCAGCTGCTCCTAATAATATTGTTTTATGCAGCCCAACTAACGCGTGTTGTCAGGAAGGTCGGCATTTCTGTGTTTGCATCCCGTATGCGTATGGTACTAATGCGCTGCAAGCATATCCTGAAAACGATAATGAACACTAATATTTTCCCCTCGTATTAATCTGTAGCCATCGAGGGAAAAATAATAGGGTTCAGATCCTTTGAAGGATATGCTTGCAGTACATTAGTCCATAGAGTAATATCGACCTTCCTCACAACACGCGTTAGTTGGGCTGCATAAAACAATATTATTAGGGGCAGCTGATTTACCCGGTATGCTATTGGTATGCTCTGGAATTCACACGAAACGTGAACGGATTCTGGTTCGCTGGTCGCTACACCGAAGAAGGAAAGTTGGCGATGATATAAGAGTAGACTCCTTCAAACCATTGAACTGATAAAGTTTCCTCCCGTAGAAGCGATTAATATACTACTATAGGCTTCCACGGCTGGGTGAAGACCCCCCTTTAAACCATTCAGAACAAATCATTAAAAATGCTGGCCGTATAGTTAGCGGCGTCTAGCTGTGCACTTGACCTTTAGAGCTTAGCGGTAGGAACGGGGTGTAGAGCGGTGCGGGGAGCTAGATGTACTTCCTTACCGAGAACATTGACGGGCGTGACAGTAGGTTCTCACCATCAGACACGGACACGCTCAGCGTGGCCAATGTTTTACGCTGCAGTAGTATACCGGGGGAGTGGGATGGGGAAGTGCAGAGCTACGTGCCTGTTATCGTACCTGCTGGAGAAACGTCAGATCTGAAGAGTTTAACAAGGCCTAGAAACCCGAAGGGCTGTTCTAAAAAATCAATAGTTTAATTTATATAGGCCTACATTAATGAAAATCAAATGATCCTATACGTGATGAATTCATAAAGCGAAAAGCGATCAACCAGAGGAAACATTTGGGAGAAACTGCAAGTCTCTGTGAACATTGTGCAACGTATGACTAATTTCGTCTGGATACCGGTGATAATTGTTTTTTAAGGGGCCTAACATCTAGGTTATCGGTCCCTAATGGTCTGGGTGATAGCGAAAATGACAATGAAATGGAAACCAGAACGAAAATTAAGTGAGACGGAAAATACTTACAAAAAGGAACTCAGATTGAAACTACTCACAATTACTTACAAAAGGGAATTTAGAACGAAAATACTCAAGGAATAGATTGAAAAATACGCACAAAATATAGGTTAGGTTCAAAATAAGTACAAAATGCAATGTAGAGTCGAAATACTTACAAAATGCAATTGGAATTCAAAATACTTACAAAATGCAAATGAGATTGAAAATACGGACAAAATGAATTTGAGGTTCAAAATACTTACAAAATGTAATTGAAATTGAAAATACACAATGCAATTCAGATTAAAAAACGCCCATTTCAGATCCAAAATACTCAAAGTGCAATTGAAATTCAAAATACTCACAAGTCCCATCCCCTATATTGAAAGACTAACTAAAAAGCAATTTGGATTGTCAATCTTTACAAAATGCAATCGAGGTTGAAAACACTCGCAAAATGAAATTTAGAAAACAAAATGCAACGTAGATTGTAAATACCTACAAAAGAGAGTATTGGTGCAAAAAAAATCGCTAAAGGGAATTTAGATAAACGGGGAGCCAATTAACAAAAATAGTGCGGGAATCTTAAAAAGAGAAAAGGAAATATAATGAAAAGAAAGTCTGACCCCTCGATCGACTCTCAACGGTGTTAAGGCTTAATGATGTTTATGTTCGACCATGCCGAAATATAATTATTATTTGCCAGAAAACTGCATCGCATCTTAAGGAGGCACACCTTAGTTCAAGTTTCATTATGATACAAGTTCTCCACCAATCAGAGCTCAAGATTTCCATTACGATACAGCTGTTTGGCCAATTAGGTAAGGATAGCATCGCACATGCGCTGACTTCCACGGCCTTGTATCTTAAATGTCACTGCGTGACTAGTGTCTTAGTGGGGGTATTCGAGGAGGCCGTGGTCGAATACAAGGCATTCCATGCGTCCCATGCGCTCTGTTGGTAAACTAAACTGACGGAATCTCGACAGATATTTATGAATAAGTATGTTCGAATATAAAATGAAGTTATAATTAATTATTGTCGAAAATAAACAGTCGTATGCAACTCGCCTATAGTGTTAATTAAGACACTCGTATGGAAATTATAAAACTCTCTTCGCTCGTTTTATAAACATACTCTTATAATTATTGCCATTACATGCTTGTTGCATCAAGTACTATTGTCAGCCTACTACTCAATTATGTCACACTGTCAGCGCGAAACACTTGCTCGGGATTGTGATCTACTGTGGTGCATCTCTACCTTCTGACACTGATGCCAGATCTGCTACACATACACTACTCATTTACATGCGTGTTTTAGTGATATACACTGCTCAAAGCAATTAGAGGGACAGGAATTTGATCGCGTGTACCATGTACGTAGTCCGTGTACGATATATACTGTTGCCCGTATTCTTCCGACATGTTTTAAGAATGCGAGGACACCTCCACATGGCATTGGAAAACCATGGCTTTGTGGCAGTAGACACATTCATTCATTCATTCATTCATTCATTCGTTTATTTGCAATTGGGGGTGTGTCCCGTGTATCGTGCTATGCCGCAGAGTGAAATGGACGAACAATGTCGCACTCTGTCCTCGAGTGCGTGTAAGTAAAGAATACGTTACTATCCACTTGGTGTACGTTGCATTAGTCGAAATGAGGCATCTGAATGAGACAGAATGTGTTCGGGCAGTGACAATACTGCAATAAGGTTGGACTATTCGTGGAGTGTCTACAGAGCTTAATGTGGCGTCATCTGTTGTTGGGAGGGTTTGGAAACGATTTGCTTCATACACACGAAGGCCAGGGCAAGGGAGAAAACAAAAAACATCGGCTAGAGACGACCGATATGTGGTGAATTGTTCTCTCCGCTGGAGTTCGGCGACCGCCCGGGACCTGCAAAATGATCTAAGAGCAGCAACTGGTAGCAGTGTTAGTGACCAAACAATGCGCAACAGACTCCGAGGCAGGTTTAAGACCAAAACGACCTCATCAGGTCCCTCGATTAACTGCTCGCCACAAGATAGAGCGACTTCGATTTGCTGAGGACCATAGGGACTGGCAACTGCGTTACTGGCGCAATGTATTGTTTACGGACGAGTCCCGCTTTCGTAAAACACGGTGGGACGGGCGTATACCTGCCTATCGTCGTCGTGGTGAACGTTATTATGGAGCAGCAGTCCAAGAAAGGGACAGCTTTGGCAGCGGCTCCGTCATGGTCTGGGGTGGCATCACAATTGACGGCCCATCGGACCTTCAGATAACCAGAAGCTGACTTAATGCTCAGCGGTACATCAACGAGATTGTACTAAGTCATGTTATGCCCATTGCAGTTGTAATGGGTCCCCAGTTTATCCTGCAACTCGACAATGCGAGAAATCATTCAGTAGCAGCCACCATGGAAACTCCAGATGACATCGCGATTCAAACATTCGACTGGCCTGCGTTGAGTTCTGACCTCAATCCCATTGAGAATTTATGGGATATGCTGGACAGACAACTTCGGGCCCGTCCTGTAGAGCCTAAGACTCTGGAACAACTCGCAGAGGCCCTTGTGGAGGAGTGGAACAAAATTCCACAAGAAACTGTTCGCAGACTTGTCAGGAACATGTCACCAAGATGTGAGGAGGGTTATACGGGCACATAGAGGGTCTAGCAGATATTGAACTTTCTTTTTGTGTACTCTGTGCATTTGTGCATTTATGGAAGGACTCTGTACTTTGGTTGACGACATTGTGTTCCGTTTCTGGTCATAGCACCAACATGTGTGCTACGACAAGCAAAGGATATGTACATTTCCGTTAAATAAAGGTTTCATTTCCCAGATAACATGGCTGTTTCACTCCAATTCCTGGCAAAATAATGCAAGTGTTTCAAATGTTGTCCCTCTAATTTTTTTGAGCAGTGTATTTGTTTATTGCATATAACTGTACCTCATGCCTACAGTTCGATAACTGTACCTCATGCCCTACAGATTGAACGACAGTAGGCCTACGGTATTTAGGTATGATACGTCGAAGTTCAAAGCGTGATTTAAAGGTACAAATTATAATTTTAAATGATATATAGGCTAGTTTTCAAGAATATAACGTCAAAAAATTTACGATGGCTTATATATTTTTCAGGAATAATAATAATATTAGGAAAGCCTAGTTAAAATACACCACATACCTTTTGGCGGAAGCGGTGCGCGAAGTGCGATGCTATCAGATACGGAGCTCCGTTTTGTTAAAACCTATTTCGGACATTTATAAACATTTCTTCTCGATTTGTCACTAACGTACTGTCAATAAATTAAAAGAATAGGTTTCTCTCTAAGTTTTCTGTGTATACATCCGAGAATTGTCAACTAGTATTTCATAAATATATAGCTTTATTTCTATGAAAAATGTATCGCCCTGGAAAGGGAAGTTTCTTTTATGAACAGCAGACAATCCAAAAATAAAAATTCTTAACCGTATTAATCTTGTTAATACATTTTAGGAGCTTGGGGCATATTGGTCATTAGTCCCATGTAGTAGGGTGTGTGTTGAACTTGTTTGATGACCAGTATTTATGTGATGACAGTAGTAGTGTAGCTGTATTAGGTGCCCCGGGACTTGAAATACGGTACTATCCCGGCAATTACCTGCAGGGAATGTGGAAAAACCTCGAGAAAAAAAACGCACTCAGGATAACCGCTGTCAGAGCTGGGATTCGAACCTATCGATCTCCGGATTAGCTGCAGCAGCCAGCGTGGTCCTAGTGCATGATTTGAAGAGCACGGGTACGCCACGTGTCAATTCTTAATCAGTTCTGATAATTGGCTTCTTTCCTACCTCGTGATAAGCTTTAACTGCAAAAATAAGATTCACGCCAAATAACGTATTTATGAAAGTTAGGCAATGGATTACTTTGACTTAATTTTACACAGAAAGAGAGGAAAATTATGTCTAGTCCACGCTATTGACTTAATTTTACACAGAAAGAGAGGAAAATTATGTCTTTTAAGTCCACGCTATCATTTCATTAGATTTATCACTTTGCATTAATAGGAAATGGCAACATCACGGGGGATGAGCTAATTGTGGGACATAAGGTGCGATTTGGAGCCTCACCTCCGTGGCCGCATGCTACCGCCAGCAAGGCGCGGTACTGGCGCCGCCGTCTAGGTAGTTGTAGTGTTTCGTTCCCCGCTGCCTCGGCAGCTCAGTCGAGGTTCAGGTTACAGGAATCATGTATATTACCAGTACCAACGTGGAAAGACGACTGACTACCGGAAAAGAAGAAGATGAAGATGATTATAAGAATTGTTTTAAGTGGCATAACTTCTAGGTTATCGGTCTGGGTGATAGCGACGATGACAATGAAATGGAAACCAGAACGAAAATTAATTGAGACGGAAAATTCTTACAAAAAGGAACTCAGATTGAAACTACTCACAAAATGAAGAGCGGTAATACTTACAAAAGCTAATTTAGAACGAAAATACTGACAAAAGGAATAGATTGAAAAATACGCACAAAATGGAGGTTAGGTTCAAAACACGTACATAATGCAACTGAAATTCAAAATACTTACAAAATGCAAATGAGGTTCAAAATACTTACAAAATGCAAATGAGGTTCAAAATACACAATGCAATTCAGATTGAAAATCTCCCATTTCGGATCCAAAATACTCACAAAGTGCAATTGAAATTCAAAATATTTACAAAATGCAATTGTAATTCAAAATGCTTACAAAATGTACGGTAGATTCAAACTACTCATTTGGATTGACAATACTTACAAATTGCAATTTAGATTGACAATACTTACAAAATGCAATTTAGATTGAAAATTCTTACAAAATGTAATTTAGAACACCCACAAAATGCAATTGGGAATCAAAATACAGTACTTGCAAAATGCCCAACATACAAAATGAAATTTAGATTGAAAATACTTGCACAAAGCGGTTTAGGTTGAAAATACAAAATGCAATTGAAATTCAAAATACACACTAAAATGTCCTGCTTCTACATTGAGAGACTTACTAAAAAGCAATTTAGATTGTTAATACAAAATGCAACTGAGGTTGAAAACACTCGTAATATGCAATTTAGAACGAAAAAACTTACAAAATGCAACGTAGATTGAAAATACCTACAAAATGGAGTAGAGATGAAAAAAATCGCTTAGAGAATTTAGATACACGGGGAGTCAATTAACAAATACAGTGCGGGAATCTTAAAGAGAAAAGGAAATATAATGAAAAGAAAACAAGAGGTCTGACCCCTCGAAGAAAGAGGGATCAGGAAAGATGAGACTAGGGCCAATTAAGGCGGGAAAGTAAAAGACTCCCTAGGCCTCGGATACCTTAATACCGTCGGGGTCGGAAAAGAACAAGAGTTGACCAAGGGAGGTCGACAGGAAAGAAGACGGAGAGGAGCTCAGCACAAGTAAGTGGAAGCAATGCCGGACTCAACTGGGGTCCCGTGGTCGCCAACTCACGTCCCACTAGATGTGAGCCCCTGGGGAGGAAAAGAAGAGGATGACAACCCGATCCTAGCTTTGTTGGTGCGAGAAAGATAATTCACGAAATTATCTACAAAAAACTAGAGAAAGATTGCTACTCAATTAGGCTATTTATTGAAGGACATCGTTTTGTACAGGGCTGTGAAAGTCACATGAATTTCTAGCAGTGCCCTTTATCACCGTACAATATTTCAGGGTGATATCAGTAATAGTTTCGGAGATATAGAATGCCAGTGAAATATTTCGCACAGCCGCCATGGTGGATTGGTGAGACGTAATAGAATTTGATGGACACGGTTAGGGTCGGAGGAAATAGTGCCACGTCTTTACCGAGGTTAATTGAAATCACCCCAGCCGTTTAGATTTAAAAACAAACAAAAAAAAAACACACTCACACACACGCACGCGCACACGCACACGCACACACACACACACACACGGTCAAAAGTTGATCTTACAGGCATATTTCTTCATAAATGATGATTGTGATGATGATGATAATTGTTGTTTTAAGGGACCTAACATCTAGGTTATCGATCGGCCCCTAATGATTTGGGTGATAGCGAAAATGATAATGAAATGGAAACCAGAACGAAAATTAAGTGAGACGGAAAATACTTACAAAAAGGAACTCTGATTGAAACAACTCAAAATGTTTTAACAAAAGGGAATTTTGAACGAAAAGATTTACAAAAAGAATAGATTGAAAAACACCCACAAAATGTAGGCTAGGCTCAAAATACGTACAAAATGCAATGTAACGTCGAAATACTTACAAAATGCAACTGAAATTCAAAATACTTACAAAATGCAAATGAGATCGAAAAAACGTACAAAATGCAATTGAGGTTCAAAATACGTCTTACAAAATGCAATTGAAATTGAAAATACACAATGCAATTCAGATTGAAAGATACCAGTTCCAATCCAAATTATTCACCAAGTGCAATTGAAATTCAAATACTTACAAAATGCAATTGAAGTTGAAAATGCGTACAAAATGTACGGTAGATTCGGACGACTCATGTGGATTGACAATACTTCCAAATTCAATTTAGATTGAAAATACTTGACAAAATGTAATTTAGATTCAAAATACCCACAAAATGCAATTGAGAATCAAAATATTTGCAAAATGCCCACCAAACAAAATGCAATTTAGATTGAAAATTCTTGCGAAATGCGGTTTTGGTTGAAAATACTTACAAAATGCAATTGAAATTCAAAAGACTCACTAAAATGCCCTGAAACCTACATTGAAAGACTTACTAAGAAGCAATTTAGATTGTCAATCTTTACAAAATGCAATTGAGGTTGAAAACAATCGCGAGATGTAATTTAGATCGAAAAAACTTACAAAATGCAACGTTGATTAAAAATACCTACAAAAAAATTGCTAAAAGGGAATTTAGATACACGGGGAACCAAGTAACAAAAACAGTGCGGGAATCTTTAAGAGAAAAGGAAATATGAAAAGAGGAGAGGAGAGGAGAGGAGAGGGGTGAGAGGAGAGGGTCCGCCCAAAGGTAAGGGACAAAAGGGGCAAACGGACCCAGCTCAGGAATCCCTCGGGGTCGCCAACTCCCGAACTCACCAGCCGTGAGCCCCTGAGGGTGTAGCAATATCTAGGGTGCACCAGAAGTGGTGGGGCTACATACACCCTGCCTCCTTAAGGGCCTTGAGCACAAGGCAGGAGGTAAAAGGAAAAGAAAAAGAAGGCTGACCCCTCGCAGAAGGAGGGTATCAGAAAAGATGAGACAAGGGCCAATTTGGGCGAGAAATGAAGAGACTCCCTAGGTCTCGGATACCCTAATACCGTCGGGGTCGGAAGAGAACAAGAGTTGACCAAGTGAGGTCGACAGGAAAGAAGACGGAGAGGAGCCAGGCACAAGTAGGCCTAAGTGGAAGCAATGCCGGACTCAGCTGGGGCCCCGTAGTCGCCAACCCACGCCCACTAGAAGTGAGCCTCTGGGGGGAGGTAGGAAAGAAGACAGAGGAGCCAGGCACAAGTAAGTGGAAGCAATGCCGGACTCAGCTGGGGCCCCGTGGTCGCCAACCCACGTCCCACTAGATGTGAGCCCCTGGGGGGCTGTATAAATGAAAATAAGCTAATAATCATATCGGGTGAGTTAGCCGTGGTCGTTACGGCAGGACTGCTGGCAGTCGCTCACATTCGGGAGGCGAGGAGGTTCGAATCCCCCCCCCGCCGGCAACCTTGAAGATGGTCTTCTGTGGTTTCCCATCTTCCTTCCAAGCAAATGCCGGGGTTGGTCCCTAACTATAGGCCACAGCCGCTACCTTCCACCTTTCCTACCAACGGTACTTGTAGCTCACCCATTGGGTGTCCGTCTCGAAGCAGCTACAAAACTGGCGAGCCGAACATGTCCACGGACACTCCCGGCACTAAAAGCCATACGCTAAAAAAAACTAATAATCATATCACGTGACTGGACGGGCGGCTACAGAGGTGGGTCCTGTTATTGAAACGACCCGCCGTTGACCTTTCAGCAGTGTACTAAGGCCATGGTTAGTGGGCCTGCGAAAACATCTAACAAGATACCAACCTGGTCCACAGCTTCAGTATATAAGTATATTTTCCAATTTTGCTATGAATATATGTTGAGTAAGCCTTGCCCACGTTTTACACGTAACCGTACTTAATGTTTCCTATAATGGTTTAACAATTCCATGGAAATATTTTCATATGTTCAAGTATTTTTGAAAATTATTTCCAGGAAGAGTTTACTTAACGGTTTTCGTCGGTGCACAACCAAATCGTATCCATACTTTCAGCGGAACCTTATTGCAAGTTCAGGAGCTCCTAGCCCAATCCTAGACCCATACAAATACATTTGCACACACTGCTATAAACACCACAATAATCAGCTTTAAATACCACAATAATCAGGTTAACTTACAAATTCAACACAAACACACCCAAGTACACAGGGCTGATGGCTGAATGTCTCAAGCCCATAAAATCAAAGTCAACAACAACAAAATCACATGATTGTATACGCATATACGTGGATGTAAATTTCGTGCTCATCAGCCACAAGACTGTGGAATCCGAATCATTGGATATAATACTTCGTTTCTAAAATCACTACGCCATCAAGCCTTCCGATTATTTCAACGAAGAAAACGCCTGTAGGAGCACTACATGGTAATCATTCCCTATTTGAGTTCAGTACAAGGGTCATTTCCACACTATTTACTATACACAAGGCGTTCGCAACCTTTTTAAGACTGTGAGCACCACCTTTCTGCCATACCAAGTATCCGAGCACTATTAAATCGAATTATTATTATTATTATCATTATTATAGTAATAATAATAATAATAATAATAATGCACCTCTTCTTTCCTTTCCCTATCTATCTCTCCTTCTGAAGTGGTGAAATAGCTAGGGATTCATCACTCACCCGGCATGCTGCAACGTTTGCATGACTCATGCATATGAGATAATTTTACGTGTGGACAGTCTAGTAGAATCAGCATCTCAACTGTTGCACATAAAACAGGATGTCAAATTACTTTTACTGTAGATTAAAAAATACGACTTCGCAAAATTATAACATTTCTGACTGTCGAGACTTATAAAGGAAACACTATTATCTCGGTTCGCGCAACAAAATTTGAATTGAAGAATGGATCTGAAGGGTGCTTGTGCTCACGAGCACTTTTTGGCTCGTGAGACCGGAGCACCAAATGTAATTTAATGAGCACCAGGTTGAGGACGCCTACTATATAGACAACTATGAAGGTTAACACCATTAAAATCAATACTAAGAAGTTGTAACAAACAATTTAAGAACCAAATAAATAATAGTTCAAAGCAATTCAGAATTAACTGATTTATTACTATGCGTTTCGAAAAATCATCATCATCATCGGCTACGAATGATTCTGCTCCTGAATTTATCAACACATAACATAGGTGAAAATGTATTATTTCCATTATATTCCAAATAACTAGTCCCCCCCCCCCCTTTTTTTTTTTTTTTTTGCACGCGCTAGTGGACATACAAAAGGCGTCTGGTGAAAGAAGGATCGGGAAGTTAACTTAGTATTGTATATACCTACTCACATGCAGAGAAAAACATTCCCACAATACCTGAGAAACTCCCGAAGTACATTTACAAGATCTTACACTGGAATTTGGACCATGACTACAACCGATGTGGACAGATCAAAGATCATATTCCGAGTGTTCCAACGTATCGAAATAGGTGGATGTTGATTGTGTTTACAAAGGAGTCAGAAGAGAGGGGAGAGGACAGAGGGGGGCTACATGGTCATAGGCTTGGGAAATAGAAGACTATCCATGACTCTTGATAAATGAGAGCAATGGCTACCGAGAAATTTAAGCCCGAGGACGGGGAAGTACCAATTTTCAACAGCTGACCACAATCCACTGGAGAAAGAGCAAATGGACCTTCGTATTATTTGAATATTTTTTATAGGCATATATTGGCCTACTTTTAACTCATAAGCATTATGAAATAAAACATTTGTCGAAGTGCAATGTAGCATTTGGAATCTTGTGTGTTCCTAGAACGGAACTTGAAACATCACGTCAGAAATGAGCAATGAGCGAGTGTGGTCACTTAATTTTTATCATTCCTTGGTTTGGACACGAGTGAGCAGAATTTCTGAGCGAGTTCGAGCACTCAGAAATGGTGAAGTAAAAACTAGATCGTAAAATGCGCTATGGACGCTCAAAGCACTCGAATACTCTCAAGTTCAGTCCGCCCGGAACACCGTGAGTTACCGAACGCGCTGGATGTCCAGTCCCTGTTCTCCCGCTAACGTCTCAACTACAATAGTGTTGTCACATTATAAGTGATTCCGACAGTATAAATTATTCAGTGTTTATATATATATATATATATATATCACGTAACAACCATCTCATCATTAGATTGTTTCCGATGAATGAACTAATTTCCACGTAAATAGACAAATGGATCCCGGGAAATGTGACGAGATTTCCAGGATAACATTTCCCATTTGAACTATCCTCAGCGAAGAACACCAGCAAGTTTGACTCCCCGATTAGATTTAGACTACTGCACCCTTGTCAAATATCTCTACTCAGTATAAAAAGAAGTCCCCGTTTCTTGGATGTCACGGGTTATCTCGAGAACCACAGGATGGATTTTGATGCGCCTTTCACCATTCTGTAAAGGATATCTCGAGGAAGGTTTCGGCAGAAAATAATTTATTTATGATGTAAGGAAGCCAAGCAGTAATGATTTCAGTGAAAAAGTCGAAGAAAAAAATACATGGCGTCCATGCGCTTTTTAAGCTTATGCTGGGCAAACCGTTAAAATATCAATATACTGTGTGTGTAAGAATTGTTCAGCATGAGAAGTTCTACAAAATATGTCCCAGAGAGCATATCTCTATCTTGAATACATCGCCCACTATAAGTGCTTTTAGGTTTTCATTTCTTCCAGCAATCTCCATTCAATTACTGAGGCGACAGTTCACGAGCTAGCTAGGGGCGAGCCTATCACCCCAGTTACAGCCTAGCTAATGGGCGAGCCTATTACATCAGACACAGACAGCAGCAAACTGTCGAGTCGTGTTGAGATAAGACTTCAGAGAAGAGTGGTTGTGTATGGAGTTTCCCTGGAAGTGCAACTCTGCTTTTCTTCATTTCACCTGTGAACTTTTCGTTCCGCAAAATACACAGTCAAGTTAAGTTTGGACGGAAGGAGGATTTGTGTTGTATGCACCTCACCATTCCTAAATTACGTCTGACAAGAATTCGTTGCACATGCATCTCCATGATAATATAATTAATAGTCCAGTCAGTGATTTTAACCCATCATACAGAGACGTGAAACGGATATAGGTAGTAGTTCATTGTCATCGAAAAAAAAAGCGCTTATCACGTAATGCATTCGTAACTGATCCCGGGCGAAGCCGGGGCGGGTTGCTAGTATATAATTATTATTCGGCAAAAGCAAGTACAGTCTCTTCGCCAGCTCTGAGGACGTAGCGTCTGAGGT
Organism: Meconema thalassinum; assembly: GCA_946902985.2. Taxonomy (NCBI): domain Eukaryota; kingdom Metazoa; phylum Arthropoda; class Insecta; order Orthoptera; family Tettigoniidae; genus Meconema; species Meconema thalassinum. The sequence continues at coordinate 387,373,835 of OX336389.2, forward strand.
AACTGGGAGCTTGTAGAGGTAACTGGGAGCTTGTAGGTTAACGTGACCGTTAATCTCGCGATCATGAGCCACAAATCCTCCACTTTTGCGTGGAATCCGAACCATATGACGTGATATTTCACTTCAATAATCTCACAGGCGTTTACCGGGAATCGAACCAGATCCACCAAAGTGACGTCATCGTCACCCTCAGCCTCGTCCATATGTAAGTGTGTGTGTAATCTATTCGATAACCTGGGTCACTGTGGTGTCTGCACTAACGTGTGTGTCATTAGCTGGAAGTAGGATTGGGAAGGAGGCGACCATGGCCTTAGCAGGCCTTAACAGAAGTTGGAAACCACAAAAACGAACTTCTAGGATAGCTTAGGTGAGAAATTCTGACGAGGCTCACGATCCTAAATGAAAGCAATAATAAATTTATTATACTGCATATTAACTAGGCCAGGGCTGAGCAGGCGAGCTGCTCACAACTGTTGCTCTTGCCCACAGAGGCAGTGCGAACAAGTGTGTAACTACGGGAAAGATTTTGATCATGTTAGGCTTATTGGATTTACGTCCCTTTTAACTACCAAGGCTTTTAGAGACGCCGGGGTGCCGGAATTTTGCCCCGAAGGGGATCTTTAACGTGCCAGTAAATCTACTGACACGGCTCCCTCGCATTTGCGCACCCTCAAATGCCACCTGACTGCGCCAGGATACGAACCTGCAACCTTGGGCCCAGCAAGCGAGAACGTTACCCCTGAGCCACGCAGCCAGGCTGTCCGAATTGTACCCCGAAGGGGATCTTTAACGTGCTGGTATCTCTACTGACACTGTTCCCTCGTATTTGCGCACCCACAAATGCTAACTGACTGCACCAGGATTCGATCCTGCAATCTTGGGAACAGCAAGCGAGAACGTTGCCGCTGCGCCACGCAGCCAGTCTACACGCAAGAGGTCCATGGAGGCTTTAACATGTGATTTTGCGAACGGTAATCTCTTCTTGTTGATTTCACTGACGTAATACTTTCTACGGGCAACTCATCCATTGCAGTCTATTTTCCTAATAAAACTGCGAACCGTGCTGCGACATACATTGATGTTGGAATCTTGTTTCAGCTCCCATGTGATGATGGGTGTACTGATCTCTGGATTACGTTTGATTCTCTCTTAAGACAGCACGGTAATCTGCGTCACATAATTTACTTGACCGTCTAGTTCAGCACCGTCCAAGGTCAAGCCGCACGGTGCAGTCAGTGTGCATTCCCTCCCTTACCGTACGTCCTTACTTCCTCTCCACTCCGTGCGGTGGGGGAGTGTCATCGTTCAAGAAACGTGTAGTGGTCAATATTAGCAGGCGACGAATGTATTTTGCAGGCAACGTAGCAAGAACACCGAGCATATTGTTTATGACATACTATTTTGCGTTAATCAAATTGCTTGTCGTATGAAGGGAGGTGCTAGGAAAGAGCAGCAAAATGTTTCCTTTAAAATTACGTTCACGTTAACTCGGGACTATTTCACGCACAAAATGTATAGTCATTCGTGTACATATCTCCCTTCCTATGCAAAAGGGAAAAAGATGACATATTTCCGCTGTGCCAAATATCACACAATAACAGCTTTACTGAAAGACAAAATACATAATGTTTCTACAATGGCAAACGTACAACTAATTTCACACACCAATTAAAAACTAGTACCGTACATGTTGGCTGATACACACAATGTTTATTGATGTTCTCATTTACAGTACGCCTTGTTTGTGCGCGTTTACAATCTTGTTACAATAAGACGCAAATGAGCGTGTTACAGAAAAGCGTAAACAACATCTTAAATTCTCATCTGAAAAGCCTGTTCGGAACTCTGTTAAGTTTTAACACCGAAAACAAAAAACAAAAAAACACATACATAGGTAAAACCGAACATTCTCAAATTTGGCGGCCTCGTGATGAAGGCGAGGAAATTCATTATGGGGAAACATATACTTCTCTCCCATAATGCGCGCGCACTGTTGTCTGCCGTGACCGAACATACACCACGCCCACCACAACTCGGCACTATGCATTCACAGGTATGGCAGATGTGCGACTTTGCACAGTGTGAAGTAGTCTGGACGCTGCTGGTCTAGTCAGTGACAAATGTAACTATTTTAGTTTGCCAAATCCGTCTATGGCATTATGGACTGTTGCAGGTTTAAGCACAATGTCTCGCAGTAACTTGCATTGGATGTGAAATCTAATAATTGTATTCCTCTCTTCATTCCTTACAAATTAGTTTATTTCGCCCTCCGACCCCTTTAAAAGCAATGCTCTCTATGTGGCCATTCCTCGCTAACAGCGCAGCGATTTAAAGATCAGATGGTTCACCAACACGTGTGTAACGCTGCCGGAGTTGACAAAGCCTCTACCGCAGGGGGTAAAGAGTTTTAAGACTCATTTCCCTTACAATATGGTGCAGATATGAATTTCTATTTCTTATCACCAAGACAGGATGATATTCCTGCTTAGTTATCCGTGAAAATAATATGCACACTTAGGGAATAGGCTACTGTGTTATACTAGCTGTTGTACCAGTCGTTGGCAGGCCAGTTGTATATTTGCCGAGAACATGTAGGCTAAACAACCCTCTGAGCGAAGTGCCTCCTTGTAGAAAACATTGGTGGCATTTCTCTATGGATCATGTATAAAAATGCTACGGGCCGATCTAACTAGTGCAGGCTACATAAAGCTGTTTCTGGCTACCCCACTCTATAGTACTGTACTATAGAGAACAGCTGTTGTCGATTTGATAGAATTGTATTTTCGTATTGTTGTAAACATGATCGAAGAGGAAGAAATCGTTACTTATTCTCTTCAAAGTAAAGATATGTTTTTAAATGGAAAGTAGGTTCTGTTTTCATAAAGGATTGATATCAACGAACATATATTATGTTAAGTACTTAGTACTTCCACACCTCCTTTCAATATTTCCCCTCCCAAATCAATACTAAGAAATGTCTAGAAATCACAAATTAAGTTTCTCTAGGGAAACAAAACCATTCTCCGTTATGGTCACATCGCGACGAACAACCAAGTATGCTGGTAAAATTCAGTGAGCCGTATTCTCTTCAAAATATACCACTGAACATTATATTTTAACTGAAATCTTCGTCTCAACACTATCCATTGAGCGAGCTGTTATGTCTTGCGTATAATTTTAAATGTAGCAAAATTTCAACATGACTGAAAAGCCGACAGAGATACACAAGTTCCTCACTCAGATATTACCACCTTGAAAACAAATAATGACAAAAATCAGGCCACACTGCCAATATGTATCACTTCGTCGTCGAAGATTAAAAAGAACAAGACATAAAAGGATACAAGAGAAAGAAAGGAATTTAAACATTATACTTATATACGGGACATCTATATATATAAAAATCAATGTCACGTGATAGTATGTATGTGGGTGTGTATGTCTCCTATGCGTTCATACACCACCCATCCGATTGCGCTGAAACTTGGGTGAGATGTTGCTTACTCTTCAAGGAAGGTTTCTGGTTTAGTAAATCCATTTTACAATAGGCAGCGAACGAGTAGATTCAAAAAATGAGCTACGACGCACGAAGCGTTTCAACAAAGTCCCGTATGCGTTCATATACCATTCGTCCGATAGCGATGAAACTTGGGTTAGATGTTGTGTACACTTCAGGGAAGGTTTCTGGCTTAGTAAATCCATTAAACAATAGGCAGCGCACGAGTAGATTCAACAAATTAGCGACGACGCACGAAGCGTTTCAATAAAGTCCCGTATGCGTTCATATACCATTCGTCCGATAGCGATGAAACTTGGCCGAGATATTGAGCACACTCTAAGGAAGGATTCTGGCTTAGCAAATATACTTTACAATACTGTAGGTAGCGCACGAGTAGATTCAACAAATGAGCGACGACGCGCGAAGCGTTTCAACCAAGTACCGAACGCGTTCATATAGGCCTACCATTCGTCCGATAGCGACGAAACTTGGCTGAGATGTGATGTACAGTCCAGGGAAGGTTTTTGACTTAGAAAATCCATTGCACAATAGGTAGCGCACGAGTAGATTCAACTAATGAGCGAAGGCACGCGAATCGCTTCAACAAAGTCCCGTATGCGTTCATATAGGCCTACTATTCATCCAATTGCGATGAAACTTGGGTGAGTTGTTGTAAACACAGCAGGGAACGTTTCTAACTTAATAAGTCCATTGTATAATGGGTTGCGCAAGAGTAGTTTCAACAAATGAGTGGCGGCGCACAAACCGTTTCAACAAAGTTCCATCTGCGTTCATACACCATTTATCCGATTGTGATGAAACTAGGGTGAGTTTTTGTGCACACTGCAGGGAAGGTTTCGGACTTAGTAAATATATTGTACAATAGGTAGCGGGCGAGTTGATTCAACAAATAAGTGACGGCACGCGAATCATCTAAACAAATTCCCGTAAGCGTCCATATGCCATTCATCCGATTGCGATGAAACATTGGCGAGTTATTGCGCACGCTCCCACAAATGTTTCAAAATTAGTAAATCCATTTTACGATAGCTTAGAGGCAGTTAACGGAAATTGAAGAAAAAATTGTGTATCCAAAAGCACTTCAAGAAACCAAATTACAATGCCAACACTTTCTTTGATTGGCATTGCAACGCATGCCAGGTACAGCTTGTAGCCTATAAATCGAAACTCTCACATACAAAATGTCGCACAGAGAGTATAAAATCTGACTCAAAATAACTTCACGAATTTCGTCCACAGCCGTCAATATAAAATTACAACAATTTTTTTTTATCACAAATACGAAGCTTAAAATCCGTTTATCTCACTTCGTATGAAGAAATAGAACTTAGAAACAAATGACAAAAATCTAATATATATATCTCCCTTATTATGCGTCGTATGATAAAATAGTACGAGACATAAGAGATCAAACACATTGTTTTCTACAACTTTTGTTACGTCAATATTACCATAAGAGATTTTAATTTAAAAAATCTCCCCTCTCTATGAGGCACTTACGCCAAATAATGTGTAGCCTAGTTTGACTTTGGGGGTGTCCTCTACTTACGAATGTTCATGCCATTTACTCCAGTATGTTTGGCACCAACCATAACAAACAGATAAAAATCTAACTGATGGTATATTTGGTCATTACACACCTATCTGGGATAAATACAAAGTTTTAGCCAAACATTCAAAATGTGGCTGAAGGTATGGATATATTTCACGTTAGATACACCACCCATTTAAAACAAATCATTAATGACATTTTGCAGCGACTGTAACTGTAATACGAACTCGCTTCGGCAGCCACGACTGATTCATTCCAAAACTGCCTTCATCACATTCCTTCATCACCCTGTATCCTACAAACCGTCACACGATTACCCCATCTTAAAAAACGTAACCCTTAACTTCGTAGTCTGCAATCGCCACTGATTCATTCCAAAACGTATTTCATCACGTAACTCCCATCTGCCTGTTAATTGAAAACAGGTAATACTATAATTTTAATTTTTAAAATAAAGAATAATAATAATGTTATCGATGTTACGTCCCTTTCAACTGCTGCGGCTTATAGAGACGCCGGGGTGCCAGTTTTTTGCCCCAAAGGGGATGTTTAATGTGCCAGTAAATCTACTGATACGGCTCCCTCGCATTTGCGCACCCTCAAATGCTTGCAAGCTTGGGCATAGCAAGCGAGAACATTGCCATGCAGCCAGCCAGAAGAATAAGAGGAAGAGGAAGAGGAAGAAAAAGAAAAATGCAATAAAAAACGACGAAATACAGAGGCAGTGCAATCTAGTGGTCAGGATATACAAGAAACTAAGCTTGCTTATAAGGTGTCGTGTTAGTGAGGTACGCGTGCACGCCATATCGACTCGCACAAGAACGCCTACGTCTGTAAAATATAACGCATTTGTATCTATGGGATGGGGAAATCTTCGGTCAACTTGCTTATCCTACGGGAATACGACGTCCTCAGGTTTGCAACCCTGTTACTGATTAATTTGCCTTATGGCGAGCAATTGGAATTTGTCTTGTGTCGACTTAAAAGTGAATTAAACCCGCATATAATTGCTAGACTCTTTAATATCCTAGCACTGGCAACTACATCGAAGGGCTGCAAATATTTACAGAGCATATCTTTTGCATCTGTTGTAAACATATGTAGACCCGAAGTTAGATCCAATCTATTCTATATGAGCCATTATAAAGACCTGTCTTATGTACTGTACATTCTTTCTCGAGTTCTCTACAAGATATACAGTGTGGTCCACCCGCCCCTTATTATTTAGTTTTATGAAACCCAACTAACACTGCATTTCCCCCGATGGTCGATATTGCTCTGCCCTCTGACTGTGTGACAGCAATGTAATTGGGTCATGGGTCTAGCAAAGAAAAACCGACCTTAAACTTTTCCCCGCCAAATAGTATGGCCCATTCTACTAACATATGACTTATTGCTCCTTGAAATAACACACATACACGTAATACGATCGAATTAATAGCTTACGCCACGTGATCTGTAATAGTAGAAAGTTAAATCAACACCATAAACCGTGATTGAAGACTTTGAGATGGATTTAAACGTTTGAGGTGGACGGCTACAGTAACAACTGCCAGTGCAGCGCGCGCTTTCTACCATGCACTGGTGGCCGATGCGGTTAAAGCACGGCCGTAGACGGCGGGCGAAAATGGGTAGAATAGTGCATCGAATCCAGTGGTAGGCATACTTTTTTTTAATGAAAGCCCACGCTCCATTTTAGTTGGGATGTAACTACATTGCCACATTCATTCCCTTACATGTATTTTTGTGAAGGGTGGGTTGAATTGTTCTGATTTATAAAGAGAATACGACCGAATTGATAGCTTTTGCCACGTGACCTGTAATGGCAGAAAATTAAAAACAACTGTCATGGATATTAACATAACATATCGACGTGTCGCTCTGGAGGTCCAGGTTCGATTCCCAGTTCTGCCAAGAAATCCAATACTGGTCTGAGGGCTGAAATTGGATACACTCAGCTTCGTGAAGCAAATCTGAGAAGAGGTGGGTTCGATTCCCACCTCAGAACCCTGGAAGTGGTTCTCTGTGGTTTCCCACTTCTGCTCCAGGCTATTGCCAGGACGGTTTCTAACTTAAGGCCCCGGCCGCCTCCTTCCCCATCCTCACCTTAATTGCTAATACATACATTATACAGACACCGCTACAGACAGGTTATCATAGGAATTCTACACACATACCCAAGTACACGGGGCTAAATGATCGCGATGTTCTAGCCCCTCTAATGAAAGAAGATTCTGATCGCCGGTATACGTATTCTTTAAAAATTTCCGTGGTATTATTTTGTCTGTCGCCTCCGTAGCATAGCGGTCAGCATGGTTAGCTGCCGCCCCGGAGGTCCTGGGTTCGATTCCCGGCTCTGCCACGAAATTTGAAAAAGTGGTATGAGGACTGAAACGGGGTCTACTTAGCCTCGGGTGGTCCAAATGAGTAGAGGGGGTTCGATTCCCCCTCAGCCATCCTCGAAGTGGTTTTCCGTGGTTTCCCACTTCGTCTTCGGGCAAATGCCGGGATGGCACCTTCTTAAAGGCCACGGCCGCCTCCTTCCCTCTTCCTTGCCTATCCATCCTCACCATCCCTTACCTTCCCTCATGAGGCCCCTGTTCGCTTTGTGGGAGAGGCCACCTGGGCGAGGTGCCAATCCCACCTCACCAGTTGTATCCCTTCCGATTCAATGTTCCCAGCTCTAGGACACTGCCCGTAGAGGCGGTAGTGGTGAGTTCCCTCGCTGAGTCCATGGGTTCCACCAACCTGGAGGGTAAACGACTAAAAAGAAAAGAAAACAAAAATATTTTGTTCGGGGTCTACTCAGCCACGGGTGATCCAATTGAGCAATCCAATTCGATTTCCCCTTCAGTCATCCTCGAAGTGGTTTTCCGTGGTTTCCCACTTCGTCTCCAGGCAAATGCTGGGATACTAACTAACGTAAGGCCACGGCCGCCTCCTTCCCTCCTCCTTGTCTATCCCTCCCAATCTCCCCATCCCTCGTAAGGCCCCTGTTCGCTTTGCAGGTGAGGCGGCCTGGTCGAGGTGTTCGTCCCACCTCCCCAGTAGTATTCCCGTCCTATGTTTCAAGCTCCAGGACTCTGCCCTGGAGGCGGTAAAGGTGCGATCCCTCAGTGAGTCCGAGGGAAAAGCTAACCCTGGAGGGTACACCGACTAAAAATATATATTTTGTCATTAAATTCTAGCAAGAAGAAGAAAACTCTATTTGACGTGTACATATTAAGATGTTTCGTGTAATACCGAATTCGGAAACAACGTACCGTTCATGGAATCCAACCTGAAAATGCATCTGCTCGCTATATTACTAGTGCCCCATCCTCAATTATTAACTGTGACCTCTTGTATCATTTCTGTCGTAAGACATTGGTAAAGTTGTCGACACAGACGATAAAACGTACCGAAAACAAATTATAAATCTTCCCCCTCTACTAAGTATCGTATCCCGAATCCTTCAATCCGCAGTCCAACGCGTTACCCTTTCAGCCACGGTTGCTTACACTACATGTGGAGCAGAATACACCAGAAGGATAGAAAGTGAGAAGTGGGATGCCACGGGAAACCACTTCCTAGATGATTTAGGTTGGCCTCGAATAGATGATAAAGATTTGATAATCAATTCCACAAGCATGCCAACACACGTTATTTTGTTTGCACAAAAATAATCCTACCCGAGTTAATTCAGCAGGAAATTAAATATTCATAAATAACTGTCGAGTTTCGTTTACTGAATATTGCGCATTGGACGCTTGTATTCTTTCATGGCCTCCTCGAATACGCCACTATGACACTTCCCAGGCAGTGAAATTTAAAATAGGAGGCCTTGGAAGTCAGTGCATGTGCGATGCGAGCCTTACCTAATTGGTCAAACAGCTGTGTCGTAATGAAAATCTTGAGCTCTGATTTTTGGAGAACCTCTATCATAATGAAACTTGAACTATAATGAGCCGCTTTAAGATGCAGTTTTCTAGCATATCATATTTATATTTCGGCATGGTCGAACATAATAGTGCATTATGCAACGAGCCTATAATGGCAATAATTAAGACACGAGTATGTTTATAAAACGAGCGTATGCGAGTTTTATAATTTCCATACGAGTGTCTTAATTACCATTATAGACGAGTTGCATACGACGGTTTATGTTCGACGATAATTATTATAAGTATTTTATGTTCGAGGTCGCCTCCGTAGCGTAGCGGTCAGCCTGGTTAGCTGCCGCCCCGGAGGTCCTGGGTTCGATTCCCGGCTCTGCCACGAAATTTGAAAAGTGGTACGAGGACTGGAACGGGGTCTACTCAGCCTCGGGTGGCCCAAATGAGTAGAGGGGTTCGATTCCCCCTCAGCCATCCTCGAAGTGGTTTTCCGTGGTTTCCCACTTCGTCTTCGGGCAAATGCCGGGATGGTACCTTCTTCAAGGCCACGGCCGCTTCCTTCCCTCTTCCCTGCCTATCCATCCTCACCATCCCTTACCTTCCCTCATGAGGCCCCTGTTCGCTTTGCAGGTGAGGCCGCCTGGGCGAGGTGCCAATCCCACCTCACCAGTTGTATCCCTTCCGATTCGATGTTCCCAGCTCTAGGACACTGCCCGTAGAGGCGGTAGTGGTGAGTTCCCTCGCTGAGTCCGTGGGTTCCACCAACCTGGAGGGTAAACGACTAAAAAAAAATTATGTTCGAACATAAATATTCATACATATCTGCGCGAGCGATTGCGAATGTGGTGGCAACAGGATGGGGCCCCACCTCACGGATCATTAGTCGTCAGGAACCATCTTCATGATACATATCCAAATAAATGGATAGGAAGAGGAGGACCCTTTCACTGGCCTGCCAGATCACCCGATCTTACGCCACTTGACTTCTTCCTGTGGGGTCACTTAAAGCAGGTAGTATATGCACATGAGCCTGAAGATCCTGACCACCTTCGGCAACTAATCACCGAGGCATGCCAAGCTGTTACACCTCAGATGTTACAGCGTGCAAGACTGTCTGTAATACGTCGTGCTGAAATCTGCATCAACCAAGGTGGTCAACATTTCGAACACTTGCTACACTGAATATGCAGAGTACCTTGCCTTATTCCTACAGGGGGCGTGGTGGCGCAGCGGTCAAGCTCTTCGCCTCTCACCAACGCCATGTCCTGTGGTTCGAATTCACGTAAAATGGAGATCCCGTGGCTTATGATCGCGAGATTAACGGTCACGCTAAACTACAAGCTTTCTTCCTACATACCATTATGTCATCGTCTAACCTGCCTACGTTGCATCGAATAAAAACGGTCCTTTTCAGGACCAAATAAAAATTCATTTATGGAACAGGTAGATATGTGTCCGTAGTGCAGCTACAGTAAACGGCATTAAGCAAAAAAAAAAAAAAAGAACATATTTGCCTTGGGACCGAACCTGCTACATTGCAGCATGACTGACGTTACGGCAGAGAAGCACGATTTAACCATCTTAGCTACCGTGAGCCGTGGTAGGGTGCTGTCACGTATTGAGTCTATTTGTAGTCCTCATAGACACTTCATGTCTTTTGTAAGGCAGTGTTGTTTGGATGTGTCGATTTACACATTCGTTATAGTTGATGGCATTGAAATAACACTGCTGCCAATAATTTCGACTTTAATCGCGAGCATGAACTCAACCGTAAAGCTGTACTTGGCCAAGTACTAATGTTTTAGGACGACTATGATATACGCGTTAGTTGGGTTGCCTTCCTACAAAAAAAATAAGGGGCTGGTGGACCACACTGTATATGTATGTATGGTGATACGGTTTACAAACAAAAACCTCTGTATCAAAAATTAATACATACTTCGCCTTTCAGCTCGTTTTTCATCGCCGTAGAAGCTTCGGGGCGAGTTATTAGTATATCCACAACCCGGTTTTGATTAATTGACAATGATCTTAGGCTCCCTCCGAAATTATTGATATTCACCCCCCTACCTATTTTTAGCCTACTTTCGATTTTTGCAAAAAAAAAAAAGTAGACACAGGGCCAAAATTGTGTGTGTGTGCGCGCACTGTGTATGTCTGCACCCCCCCCCCCCCCTCCGCCTATCAATTCAAACAAGGTGAAACCGAATTGAAAGATATTTGGTACAGAGGTAGCACTAGCAGAGGGCACCTCAGTGTCATGTTTTATTTCGCCGCCATCTTTACTAAACTTAATGGCGGCACTCAAACGTTCAAAACGTAAGATCAAATTACGACTACATTAATCTCCAATCTCTACCAAATTAGGTAACAACATATCTTCATATAGGAAGCGTCTTGCTCCCGAACTACACGGTCATCAGCCATGCCATTTCAGGATGGCAGCCGTGTGAATTATGCAAGCATTATAATTAATAACTTTGAACCCATTAGTTCAGATTATCGAACAGAGAATGGTTTCAACTGTCCTAAAAAACGTGGCCCGTTCGAGATTTTAAGTTCATATTATATTACATGGTAGCATTGGCTTTAAAAAGCCGAGCCGTCTCGGTTGCAGACAAGATGGCAGCTGATATCTTGTGCCTGACCAATGTTTCACTAGTTTGAGTATTGCATGCAATATAGCTTACTGATAGAAATAATATAAACTTTGTATGAAATGCTTTACATATAAAAATATATTCCACAAAGAAATCATTTAGTCCAAATCATTATTTGCTAAGACGTTGTATGTAAGTCAATTGATAACGGCGAATTTCGGTTGTCATGTTTGGCTGTGTGGTTAAACAGTCAGTCTTTTACCCGTTTGATTTGGGTTTAAAACCTATCAGAGTTTGTTTTTTTGCTTGAATCTTTTCACATTTATTGTTTTGTAATTACTCAGACTTAATAAAGTTAAGCGTTACATTGTGCATATTACAATGGAAAAATACATATTTAATTAAAACAACATTCGCCATCGGATCTGCACGAGACATCTAACAGAAACCAGATGAACTCTCATGGCCAACTGGTAGCGAGCTGCGCACTGGCCTGCACGTTGGAACAACTTTTATTGAAAAGTTTCCTTTCATGGTCACTAGAATGCACTCGCCCTATTAGGTATTAACTTATGCGAAACATTTCCGCCAGATGTCATGATTTGTCTATGTGGGACTCCATTGGTTAGCCTACCGTTGGTATTCTATACGAATCAAATTTGAAGAATGACAAGTTGATAATACGATAATGTTTTATTTTAAAGCGTTTGTAACAGCCTATTGTGTTTTATTTGAAAATGTTTATTTGAACTAAAGAACAAAACTATCTCACATAGTACCTGTACTCTATCTGTGGTGCTAGTTCTGGATATTAATTAATACTTTTATTGCAGCCAAATAGCAATCGAAAATAAAGAATGAACATGTACACTAAAATTGCCTTCTGGGGATTTGAATTGCTTAGTCTTTTATTGATAGTTTTCTTTTACTACAGAGCTCTAAGTGGTAGCGTTCACATGCTTGACTACATAGTTGGCATACACACATCACTGTAGGGTCATGGAAAGATTTGTTAATTCAATTAAGGTGGTGAAAACCACGGACAGCCAGACGTGTCAACACATGCCTCAACTCGAAGTTGGATGTTGCCCACGTCCGGTCGATCATGTCTCCAGTTCCATAAAATTCTTGAGATAGATGTTCTGTTCCTTTTTTCCAATGATGGTAATAGTTTTTCCGAGGTCCTGATGTTAGGTAGAGGTAAATAGTTTGCAAAGTCTTCAACCAAGAAATGATTCTATTATACTCCTTGATAAGCACAAAGAGTTACAACTACACTCATACATTTAGGAGAAAGTAGGTTATATGTTCTTTACTGAACATCTTGTTTAATAGAACATTACATCGCTTCTTATTTGACACATTTTAAACCCTTTTTCATCATATGAAATACATTATGAGATGAATTTGTGTTCATCCTCTCACGGTCGATCGGTTTGACCGACGTTAATGGAATTTGGTACAAAGTTATCTTCATTCCCACACACCTCAATCGTGAGTTCCATATTTCCATAATAAATAACTATTCAAAAATTTCACTAGTATTTAAATCTCGAAAACTACAATATCATAGCTATCAGTCTGAATGTACGCATCTTGGTGACATTCAGCACACACCGCATGAAACAAGTCTCCAAATTCAGTCGAGATATATCTAAAGTACACGTATTAGAACTAGCTTCAATACACGCACGTGACATGTAGCGTGCCAGCTCCCTTGCAATCTCCGGCCAATAACGGCTCTACTATACTCTCCGTCCTACGTCAGACTGCATTTCATTTCTCCAGCTACAACAAAAGGATTGCAGTCGGAAGCCACTTATATCAATATGGATGTGCGCTATATCACCGCTTGCTTGTTGTGTATGTATCCAATGTGCACGGTAGTTCAACGCAGTGTTACGTATGACGATATGCTGTCTGGTCGATAACACTAGTTCAATTTTTGTAGGAGACCATGCACCGTCAGGAGAACACAATTTGAACAGCCTCCGTCGGCCTCCTATCTGGAAACACGCTGCCAAGAAAAGTTCAGGTAGTAGACTAGAGATTGGTTGATTCGCAACAGCGGAACGAAGGACGAGTATCTTACTGGGCCAATACCTCGCGCGCGTATTTAAACACATGCCATTTTACCCCCTCTAGAGATGGCCCGAATGAATTTGAGGATGAAATATCACCACAAATTTTTTATTGTGACATGGCCAACATGTATGCAGGGTATCAGCGAGACCGAGGCGTCTAAGTTCACAACGTTCCCTTATCAATATTTTAGGAATGTCCTCAACACAGTCCTTCAAATTAAACAAGCCATTATGTTTCAAGTATATACCGTCATACGTACGTGTCTAAGGGATTTTAAGTGTATTCTAGTGATAAAAACCATTTTTCAGTGTTGCCTAACTCTAATAAAGAAAGCTTTTCAGTATGTCAACACGAATTATGCCCAATTACTTCAGGCGGGAAACAAATATTTACATACCCTACAAGGTAACACGCCTTTTATGTACACTGGGCACAATTCGTGTTGACCGACTGAAAAACTTTCATTACTATTTTTATTATTATTTTAAGTGCAGTCGATGACGTCATCATGGATGATGTGCGGACGTTGATGTTTGTTTGTTTGTTTAATGTTGTGGTTTGAATTGCCACCGTATTGCTCAACTGTGTAAGGTTTCAAACAGTACGTCGTTACATGCCGATGTAGTCACATGTTTGCAAATGATAGGTTTGGTCATGAGTTACGTATGTTCATAAATTATGTTTATAGTTGTTCAACTTAATTGAAAAGTTGATATTTGTCGCTGCTTGGTTAGACGACGGTCTGGGCGAAACCTTTGATCACTACTAGGTTAGACTGCTTGTAGTACAAGCAAGGGGCCCTGGGGCGTATGCCCTAGGTTAGGTTTGTGTTTGTATGTAAAGCCTTATTAACACACATAATTTAACATGCATGCATCGTTTAAACCATGAGTATCGTCCATGACGTCCTAGATACCGCCATAATGTATCTAAGGGAATTTTGCAGTGTAAGGTATCGTGATTCATACCACTCCCTCAATTACAATGTCAGCGTCTCGATCTTCACGTACATTTGGCATTTCTCAGCCATACTGTGAACACTTGCTGCCCTAAAATCTATGTTCGCGCACATGAAATCTATTAAAACTGCCAATTGTCATCCTTGGTACAAGGTATACATAAAAACTAGGAATAGTGCTAATTAAACCAGTAAACTCGAAACAAAACATAACATGATCTTTGTCGAAAACTTTTTTTTAACAGAAGGGCTGCTCTTCCTTTGAAGCTCACGTGGCCAGTAAGGCTCCAACTTATCACCCTACTTTTTAATCTATAAATTGAGCATGCAACGCAAGGAATTAGAGAGAAGAAAATTGAAGTAGGAGAAACGATTTAAGCTGAAATAATTTAAAATCTGCGATTTGCAGATGATATTGTCATCTTAGCTGCTTCACCAGAGGATTTGAATGAGTTTTAAGTACTATAGACTCCGTCTTGAGGAAAGAATGATAAGAATCAAATGTTAAACAAAAATAATAGAATGCAGCCGAAATAAACTAGAAACCACTATTGAAATCAAATTGGCAGGTGAAAAGGAAAAGGAGACTTCTGCTATTTAGGAAGCAAAATAACCAGTGATGGATGAAGCAAAGAGTGTGTAAAAACTAAGTTGGCACAGGCATGAATGCATTTCTACAGAAAAAAAATCTGTTGACATCAAATATTGATTTATGTTCGACGATGTCGAAATGTAAACATTATATGTCAGAAAACTGTACTGTACTCGCTACGCTCATTTTATAAACAGACTCTTGTCTTAATTATTGCCATTATAGGCTCGTTGCATAATGTACTATTAGGTATTAGGAAGTCATTTTAAAAGTCTTTGTCTGGAGCTTGGCACTCCACGGAAGTGGAACTTGACTGTTGGCGCAGCAGAAAAGAGAATAGAAGTAGCCTATTTGAAATGTGGTGTTATAGGAGAATGATGATCAGATGGGTAGACGAAAGTAATAAATGAAGAGGTATTAAGAAGAGTAGGAGAGGAGAGATGTTTGTGGCGACTGCTAATGAAGAGAAGAGATATGTTGGAAGGACACGTCATACTAACACACTTAGGGATAGCAAACTTAGTTATGGAAGGAAGGGTCAAGGACAATGACTGTACTGGTAGACCAACGTTAGAATATGTTAAACTGGTTGCCTCGGATGTAGGGTGTGGTAGCTATGTAGAGGTGAAACGATTAGCTCAGAACAGGGAGCCATTGAGATCTGCATCAACCAGTCAAAAAACTTAAGACTCAAATAACAATTCTTCATGTCGAAAGGGTTTCTTGACCCTCTGGATTGGGAAATTGTCAAACTGTATGGCTGCGGCAATTTACAGAATAAATTTGCTCTCTTGCACTGTAATGACGTAAAGTACACAATTACTTTGCAGTGTAGTCTCTCTTAAGCTGTTTTCAAGAAGCCAAGTGCTGGAAATGAAACCACCCTCGTGACTCGAAAGAGAGTCCCCTGTATTCCGGGAAGGTGACAGTGAAAATGAACTATCTACGCATTGTCATCCAAACGTTCAATAACGTAGTTATTTATTCTTAAATTGCCTGTCCCATTACAAATGGTTGGAAATTATACTGTATAGTTCTTTATCATTCATTTAATAAACTAACTTCCGTAAACCTTTTTAAGTACATCCGGTCTTTGAATGTATATTTAAAAACTCTTCAGAATACAGTATTAACAAAGAAGTTTAAGGGCATCACCACCCGGTCCCAGGTTGTGTTCTGGCAGTGCAGTATCCCAGACAGAGAAGGAGCTAATACTGAAAGTACTGCAACGTAGATAACATTGTGACCTCAGTGAGGCACATCGGACCAAGCAGAGATAACGTTTATCTACCAACATGAGATAAGTTAAGCGTGAGAATGGCTGAGTAAGCGCTCTACAGCTTTCAACTCATCAACCATTCTCTCCATCACTCCTCAGAAAGTTAAGGGAAACATACAACCACCTTGTAACATAGGAAATGTTCACAGCATATTTTTGCCTTGTGTAGAGAGATTTTATACATTTTAACACGTCTTATTTTACCAAGCGGAAAAATCATAATACTATCCATTTACAGATAAACATTAAAATCGAAATACTTCTGAAGAGTATTAATTCTCATTAGTTTCATTTTCTTCCACAGCAATAATAATACATGATCTGCAATATTACGAATGAAAGACACGACCATACCAAAACAAGTACAATAACGTGTAACTACCCTATAAACTGCTCATGTTCTTGCCACCCAATAGCGCTGCCATCCTTAAGGGAGCTTTCAAGAGTAAGTTTCCTAATTTAACAAGCGAGATCATTAGGCTAGCCGTATTACCTTTGTAATGAATATAAATTTACGAAATATTTGCCGATATCACTCATCTCCATTGTCACACACAATCTTAGTCCCGGTTAGCCACCCACCTGCACTAGCACTATAGCCTTATTACTAAACAAAACCCCCAGCCATCTATTCTGCCCTAATACTGTATCCTTTGCCACACTCTCTCCTATCAACACTATCTGTTCCAGCTCTAGATTTTAAAAAACACACGCACACTCACTCCCACCCTATCTGCTCCTGCGTTGCGATGGGGAAGGGGGAGTGAACATGCTAAAAGAGTCAGGACGTCCGACTTCCTTATTCTTTTCCCTGTGACCATACGTTAGTTCACGAAGGGCGAATGTAAAAAGAACAGGGTTTCATGAGTAGGGAAAAAATATGATGTGAGGACATCCCACTATTTAAATAGGAAATTAGATAGGTTGGAGTTCAACTCCTGTTGGAGATCGTCCAGTTAATGCTTTAGTCATGTTGCAGAAGAAGGCAGACAAATGATATGCCTATAGATACCCAATTATAATTTGGATGACTGTCGTAGGAAATTCGTATGAAAGAAGCAGATTTTTGTCTTTAGAGAAGTTAGTAAACATAAGACAGTGGCAAGGTATAGAGGTAGCAGAAGGGACAGTTGCCCTTAGTTTAAAAAAAATGGATGTACCGGTATTGTAAAAATAATCTGGATCACCTGAAATTGAGTAAACATTTAATTTCACGGATGTTTCATCCAATTTTCTACTGATTAAAATTCCAGTATTTCCAGGACTGGTAGATAGTGTGCCCTATTATATTATTTGGACTACAATACTGTAATTTGCATTGGGCGAGTGCGGAGTGCTATTATGATGACTATAGCAGTGTGAGAAACTATGATTATTAGTCATGGGTTACCCAAGTGCCCCAGGACATGAAATAAGCGACCATCCCGACATTTGCCGGGAAAAACCACAACCAGGTTGGCCAATTTTAGTGCCGCCATTTGAACCTCAAATCTTCGAGCATATATTTTGAATTTCAATTGCATTTTGTAAGTATTTCGACGCTACATTGCATTTTGTACGTATTTTGAATCTAGCCTACGTTTTGTGGGTCTTTTTCAATCTATTCTTTTTGTGAATCTTTTCGTTCTAAATTCCCTTTTGTACGACCATATTGTGAGTTGTTTCTAACTGAGTTTCTCTTTGTACGTATTTTCCGTCTCACATAATTTTCGTTCTGGTTTCCATTTCATTCTCATTTTCGCTATCACCCAGATCATTAGGGGCCGATAACCTAAATGTTAGGCCCTTTAAAACAACAATTATCATCATCATCATCATCATCATCATCATCTTCGAGCATACAACAGCAGCAGCTCCCAGATCTCTACGTGGTGCAACCTCAGTTAAGGCAATGGGTCTCGTTCTAACCTAATGAACAATCACGTTACCCTAATTATGCGATGTAATTAACCATAAGAGGCAATAGCGAATACAACCCTGATTCAACCCTCAACCCAACAGCGAGAAATATGTAGAGATGGCGGACTGCGTCAAGGTCTCCTTGGTAACTTATTTAAGATGACGCGGACTAGATACTGCGAATAAGCGGATGTCTCTCTACCATACATAGCAAAT
Source organism: Meconema thalassinum (assembly GCA_946902985.2). Lineage (NCBI taxonomy): Eukaryota > Metazoa > Arthropoda > Insecta > Orthoptera > Tettigoniidae > Meconema > Meconema thalassinum. The sequence goes on from OX336389.2 coordinate 387,392,411, forward strand.
CTGATCAGTGAAATGCCACTGAAGACTGGCTGTGACTTCCCTGCTGTACGCCCACACACGTCTTATATAGATGATGGGGGTTATCTTAGTATGATCACTGATGTTCGGGATTGGATAATACGCTACATTATCGTTCTCTTGTATGGTGGTGATGATGATGATAATTGTTGTTTTAAGGGGCCTAACATCGAGGTTATCGGCCCCTGACGAAATGAAATGACGTAAAATGGAAGGATGAAGATAAAAAACAGCTCACTGCTACGGATAAAACGAAAATGGTTTAGATAAAATATAGACAGTGAGCCCCAACAATTATGCCTTATGTAGCAGGAAAAATACTTACAAAAAGTAACTCAGATTGAAACTACTCACCAAATGGAGAGCGGTAATACGTACATAAGGGAATTTCGAACGAAAATAATCACAAAAGGAATAGATTGAAAAATACGCACGAAATGTAGGTTAAGTCCAAAATACGTACAAAATGCAGCGTACAGTCGAAATACTTACAAAATGCAAGTGAAATCAAAATACTTACAAAATGCAAATGAGATTGAAAATACGCACAAAATGTAATGTAGATTCAAAATACCCACAAAATGCAATTGAGAATTAACTACTTGAACAAAGCGGGGTAGATTGAAAATACAAAATGCAATTGAAATTCAAAATACTCACAAGAAGACCCCCCTATATTGAAAGACTTACTAAAAAGCAATTTTGATTGGCAATCCTTACAAAATGCAAGTGAGGTTGAAAAACCACTCACAAAATGCAATTTAGATCGAAAAACTTACAAAATGCAACGTAGATTAAGAATACCTACAAAAAGGTGCGGGAATCTTAAAGACAAAAGGAAATATAAAGAAAGGAGGAGAGGAGAGGGGAGAGAGGAGAAGGGTCCGCCCCCTAAGGTAAGGGACAAAAGGGGAAAACGAGCCCAGCTCAGGAATCCCTCGGGGTCACCAACTCCCGAACTCGCCAGCCGTGAGCCCCTGAGGGTGTAGCATTATCTAGGGTGCACCAGAAGTGGTGGGGCTACATACACCCTGCCTCCGTAAGGGCCTAGAGCACAAGGAAGGAGGTAAAAGGAAAAGAAAAAGAAGGCTGACCCCACACAGAAGGAGGAAATCAGAAAAGACGAGACAAGGGCCAATTAAGGCGGGAAAGGAAGAGACTCCCTAGGCCTCGGATACCCTAATACCGTCGGGGTCGGAAGAGAACAAGAGTTGACCAAGTGAGGTCGACAGGAAAGAAGACAGAGGAGCCCGGCACAAGTAAGTGGAAGCAATGCCGGACTCAGCTGGGGTCCCGTGGTTGCCAACCCACGTCCCACTAGATAAGAGCCCCTGGGGGGTCTCTTGTATGGACCAACGTGACACGATTGCTCATAAAAAATAAGAACCTGACATTACAAATTGTAAACCCTTCTATCCTTCACGCTGAGCAGAGCGACACTTTAGGACACATAGCAAAGGAAGACAACACACTGTCTGATTGTGTTCTTCATAAGAGTGGGATCAGGCTGGCCTGTCAGTTCCGACTGAACAGGCGGCCGGTGATCGAACGAAAACTCAATCGACCATCCGGTTGACCTGAAGAGAGTACAGGCAAGCCGGTACGTGAGTGGGGTGAGGCGACAGGCCGTCTGAAGCCTGTCCACGTGGTGAGCAGTGTTTATTTGTATACCATATCAATACAATGTGTGAAGCTAAATCTGTAGGTTAGATTTGATTAACGCTCTATTAAGACCCAACGTTCGTCGCCAGGTTCTGGTTGCGGTGACATCTAGTAGCCAAGTTTGAAGTTATGTGTCGTTGACGGTAGCATTTGGTAGCAAAAGTAGGAACTACTAGAAATTGATCGTCTGCAGTCCTTACCTGAATTACAGATAACACACACTAATACAGCCATCGCAATTAACACCGGTTATTATTATGGTGTTTGAAGCCATTTTCAGTGTTGCCTTAGTAAACGAAAGTTTGATGCTTTTCAGTTGGTCAACACGATTGTTATCAGACAAGCTCTACACACACCCAACTACACGGGGCTGATAACTAACATATTTCAAGCCCCTTAGATGAATTAACAACAACAAATACACAGTATATACACAGATTAATCTCATGTAATTTATTTCAGGATTAGGGCATAACCCATCTCTTTTGGGTACATTCGTGTTGACCGACTGAAAAGCACTAACTCTTCAAACGCCACAAATACACAGTTTCTTGCAATAATTAAGAAGAAAATACGATCAAAGGGAATTTTTTGATACTCAACTATGCTGATTATGAATGTAGTTACTTGAAAGGTAGATAACAGTTCAGTTCAATGATCTTGCGGGATTTCCTGCAATGACGAAATAAAATGACTGGTCAGACGCCGTGCGACTACTGCAGGGTTGAAGTGAGCTCTTCCTGTACGCGAAAAGGAAAATCAGTGTATAGAGGTTGATGATGATAATTGTTGTTTTAAGGGGCCTAACATCGAGGTTATCGGCCCCTAATGATCTGGGTGATCGCGAAAATGACAATGAAATGGAAACCATGGTAGACTGAAAACATGTAGCCTACCAAAGGTAGCTTAGACTGAAAGCACTCACAAAAGGCAAGTTAAAGGAAAAAGACTGACAAAGTGGAATATAGATTCAAAATACTTACAAAAGGAAAGGTTAGATTTGCAAAATGCAATGTAGATTCAAAAGACTTACAAAATGACATGTAGATTGACCATATTTACAAAATGCGATTGAGGTTGAAAATACTTGCAAAATGCAATTTAGATTCAAAATGCCACCCAAGATTGAAAACACTTGCAAAAAGCGATTGAGGTTGAAAAAAACTTACAAAATGCGATTGAAATTCAAAACAATCACAAAATGTTGGCGCCCGCGATGCAAAATACTTACAAAATACAATGTAGATTGAAAATGCTAACAAAATGCAATTTAGATTGAAAATGCTCAGAAAAGGTAAATTTAGATGAAAAAAAAAAAGACTTACAAAATGGAATGTCGAGTGAAAAAATCCACAGCCTGCTTCCAGTCTCCGACCGGGTCAGGAATGGAATGAATGAAGCCCCCATCTAGCGGCGAGGATATGGACTGTGCCGGCTGCCGAGGCCTGACGCACTCCTCTGGGGCAATGATTAAATGAAAGACAGATGAAATGAAATGATGGAGAGTGTTGCTGGAATGAAATTTTGACAGGGAAAACCGGAGTACCCGGAGAAAAACCTGTCTGCCTCCGTTTTGTCCAGCACAGATCTCACATGGAGTGACCGGGATTTGAACCACGGACCCAGCGGTGAGAGGCCGGCGTGCTGCCGCCTAAGCCACGGAGGCTGGAATGTCGAGTGAAAATACGCAAAAAATGGATTTGAGATTCAAAATACTGATTGGTTCCTCAGTTTAGGGGCTGCGACAACGCGATCATGTAACCCCGTGTACTTTGGGTGTGTGTAGAATCTGTCTGATAACCGATGTTAATTGTGATGGCTGTATTAGTGTGTATTCTCAAGTAGTTCCAACTTTTGCTACCAAACGCCACCGTCAACGACCAACTAGTTCTGCACTTTGTTACTAGATGCCACCGCAGTCTGCTCCTGGCGACGAACGTTGGAACCAAAGAGTGTTAGTCAAAGATGACCTATAATTTAGCTTCACACAGGTATAATTAGTGGAATGTTCTTGATCATGCCATAAATCTGGCTTTACCGCCGGTTTTACTTCCCCTCCGAAGGAAGGCATACTGAGGGATTTTTAACGCTCTTAAAAAATCCGACGGTTTCGGCCGGATTTGAACCCGCGACCTTGGGCATAGAAGCTCAGCATGCTACCTACTACGCTACCGAAGCCGCTTATTCAAAATACTCAAAAAGAGGCAAGTTAGATTCAAAATACGAGTACTTACAAAATGCCATTTAGATTCAAAATGCAATTTATATTGAGAACACTTAAAAAATGCAATTTAGGTTGAGAACACTTACAAAATGGACGTCGAGTTCTAATACCGGTCTATTTTCAACTGATGGTGTGTGGGGTCTTCAGTTCAACCGGCGGACAGCGTCCGGTGAACTGTTCAGTCGTAACTGACAGTCTTACCGGAACGTGTATGGCCAGCTTAACATTCACCCAACTGGCTTTAGAAATGTAGACTATATTGTTATGTATGACTAAAGTTCAGAACAGCACCGATGCGTTACTTCGGTCATTGTAAGTGGAACGCAGTTACTTTTTAACAAAGCGACTATAATGGTAACTGTAACGCAGTTACTTTTTAACCATGCAACCATAACGGTAATTTCATTACTAATTTGGTAAGTAACGATAATTGTAACTTACCCAACCCTGGTTCCAGAGCATTCCGAGAGCTATCTGATTGCCGCAAGCAGTATTACGGAGCTGGAGCTGCCTCGAACAGTCTAGAGCAGTTTTTTTCCTGTGCCAACCCTAAACGACCCTTTTAGGAATCCATGAATTAGGGAAGTGGGTCAGACTGTGTGTGTCAACATATTTTCAATAGCAAGGTTAGGTGGTAAGTATATCAGCAATTGGAGCTGGAGTTAGGAAGAGACCGGATGAGACCAGTTGGGATCTTTAGAAAAACGCAATTCATCCATTTGCACTAAATTAAAATGGGGAACAAGGAAATCGCATTTTTTAAGGACGGCTGACAATGTCATTTAAACCCACCTGCCTCCTGAGTCCAGGAAACGTGGTCGCACTGGCAGGCTTATCAACACTGAGCTCTCGCGATTGTCTACTACTCGGCGGGTTGCCTCAAGAACGCCGGAGCACAACTACAAGCGCTCTGCTTTCTTGCGGCGAACAGTGTGAACCTCCTTTTTTGCGTATGGCTTTTATGCCGGGAGTGTCCGAGGACATGTTCGGCTCGCCCGACTTTGTAGCTGCTTCTATGCAGACACCCATTGGATGAGCTACTAGTACTGTCGAGTGTGGAGTATTGTCTGGGGAGGAAAGTGTGAATGTAAGGACGAGGAATTGGAATGTAGCGGCTGTGGCCTTTAGTTAGGGACCAACCCCGGCATTTGCCTGGAAGGAAGATGGGAAACCCCAGAAGACCATCGGCAAGGTTGCCGGCGGGGGGATTCGAACCTCCTCGCCTCCCGGATGTGAGTGACTGCCTACAGCCACTCCGTAACGACCATGGCTAACTCACCCGGTAGGCTGAGTAGTGACAAACCATGAACATTTCTCTACGTCAAAGAAGAAATTAAAACAGAGATGAATAGAAAATTTAGTAGTGGGTACGTTCATGAAACCACATAGAAGGTGGCTGCTGTTGATGAATCACTTAGAGCGGGCGTTCTCAACCTGGTGCTCGCGAGCAACACTGTGCTCTTTTAAATGAAATTTAGTGCTCCCGTCATATGAGCCAAAATGTGGTCGCGATCACAAGCTCCGCTGAGATCCATTCTTCCATTCAAATTCTGTTGCACGAACCGGAATAATTACAAGTTTTTGAGTCATTTTTCTTTTTTTGTGAAATAGTATTTTTAATTTATAGTGAAGATAATTGGACATCTCTGTTTTATGAGTAACACGAAAGATGCTGATTCGACTTGACTGCCCACACGTAAATGTATCTCATCTTCATCAGTCATGCAAGCAGTTGCAACATGCCTGGTGAGCGGTGAATCCCTAGCTATTTCAGCACTTCTGAGGGACAGCGAGAGATAGGAAAAGGAAAGAGAGGCGCATGCTTTTTGCATAATAATTATTATTACATTCGATTAAATGGTGCCCGGATACTTGGTATGACATGAGGTTGGTGCTCTCAGTCTCAAGGTTGAGAACGCCTGATTTAGGGGCTTTGCGACATAATAGTCATGACGACTGTCTGATAACCTGTGTCATTGTGATGGCTGTTCTAGTGTGGAAGTGTTAAGCAATTTAGTCCTTTGAAAAATCTTACCTTTCAACTTCGAAACCAAATCAACATTGTCATTTTGTACTACTCTTATAGTTTAAGCGCTTCTGGCAGATCAATACAGGACAGACTGTATAGGGCTTCCATGTGGCGAGCAGAGGTCACCGTACCAGCCCACTTCCTATTTCCACCAAAGGTTCACAAACATATTTTAAAGATTCTTCTGCTACAAGCCATTAAAGCTCCTTTCATTCCTTCAGCAATGCTCGGAAAAAAACAGTATATATACGAAGACGTACATGGTATTAACTCACAAAGTATCTCTGAATGGATTTTCAGTTCGTTCCTTCCTGGGTTGGTGCGCCAGGTTGCTTGCCGTCAGAACTAATTTGTTAGGACTTCTTCCGCGAGTTCAGGGGGTCACCATACCATTGCACAAGACTTCAAAAATTGTACGTTACTTCTGAACGTGATTTCATTTTCACTCTGATGATGATTTTCACCAAAGCAGAATTTCTAATCGTCCAAGCAGGACGTTACTCATAACGTTGTTACTAGCAACAGTTACTTTTAAGAGTAACAGTCACAGAATGTTCATTACGTTTTCAAGATGGAGCATTCGGTAATCAATAGCACGTGGGAATACAACCAACAACTTTCCATTATGAACCAGCCCATCAACACCAACAATAACCATAAAAGAACCGTGAATTTATAAAAGGTTCGAGTAACTGCGCCTATCTTGTTTCCTTTACGAAAGCCCGCACTGGTGGCATAAGCATTCCAAATGTTCTTTGAGCCGCAATAATTCTGGCATGTATTTCTGTAGATCATTTACTTAATATCCCGGGAGTACAAAACTACCCACGATCTTTTGTGATGCATTTCCGGTCTTTTCAAAAGGTCTGAAAGAGATAAGGTCCGACCCTCAATCAGGGTTTATGAACTATTCACGGTATAAAACGTGCCAAATATTTCCTGTAGCAGCTATATTTTGGACAAGTTTCTGCAGTCAATTCTAAGAACCATTTTCTACTAGAAAGCCTGAGAACACAAAGCACTTATTACTTTCGACCTTTCCAAAAGGTTTGGGGAGGGAGAGGAATTGGAACCGAACCTCTCACATCTTTTATGATGTACGCCAAATGCCTTATTAAAATCATCTATGAGGTATTACTTCCAACGAGAACAGAGACGGGTAGAGAGGGCAAAGGCGACACGCGACTGAAGCAGGCTACTCCCACTCCATCGTTACCGCCAAGCCAAGTCTGGCCATTTCCCGCAGTGGTAACTCACTGGGAAATCTGCAATTCGCAGTAGTGATTGACAAATTCCTGTGTGGCCTGTGTTGAGTGGCGTATGTTAACGTGCCAGTTCTGCCTAGACGAACAGCTATTCATGCTGGGGAAGCTCTCATGTTAATAACTAAACTGAATTGAAAGCCAATGCTGGTGATCCAAGTGATCAATTAATGTGTAGACCAGAGAAATCTCTTCAACCAGGATCATTTTCTTGAACTTGACGACAATCATTTAATTGGTTAATCAGAGCTGTGGCTGAGAAATCTCGCACATTATATCGTGGTGGGGGAAGCAGCCTCTCGCGGCTTCACGCGCTGCACAGGCACTTGCTACACCATGCCCTCTATTCTTCTCTGTTCACGTTGATTACAGCATTTCACTGGTGAGATTGAAATTAAAACGTGTTTGTGCCTAGAGCTGTGTCATTCTTATGGAGCATAAAGAGGAGGAAGTGTTGCATTGGCTGTCATACGCCGGTATATTAACTTTCAAAAAAATGGATGTCAAGTGTTTATAGGTGGAAAACAAATACAGAACAGTCGCAATAAGCTTTAAAGAAGCATGTGCAGGTAACACATTGGTAATTCGATAACATAATACTACATTCAGGGGCAAAAATAACACGCAATCTGAACTTTTTTAAAATTATTTCCAATTAAATGCTATAAAATAGAATTACTTGATTGTTATTGTTTCTTATTAAAGTGCTTGGATTTTAACATACATTTGAACCTATAGACTTTGGTTTAGGGATACTTTTATGGCACCTTTACACGGCGTTCGTAAGTTAACAGGCGGGAGCGGTACCCCCACTCTGCCACCGGTGAGTGACGTCAGGGGATCTCAGCTGGACGGCCGACAGCGCGCTAGTCATAGGGCAGAGAGGTGCATTCATGTAATTAAATCTGTTTTGTTTACAGAAGAAATTGGGATGGACTTCCAAATTTCACCACCGTCCTACCTTAGTGATCGATGATTTGTTTGAGACGTTTTCCGCTGTCACTACGGGCGATTAAAGTAAATGACTGCGATACAAGTCAACCCAGAGCGGTATACAAAAGGAGCATGCTGGAAACTGTTTAATTGCATTACAAGTAGGCGGTTTTTGTATCTTCTACAGAACACAATAATTAGTTGAATATATTTAAGTGAGCATATCATATCTGTTTATGTACTTTAACAAACAAGCAACCGGGTGAGTTAGCCGTGGTGATTACGGCATGACAGATGGCAGTCGCTCACATCCGGGAGGCGAGGAGGTTCGAATCCCCCCACCGGCAACCTTGAAGATGGTCTTCTGTGGTTTCCCATCTTCCTTCCAGGCAAATGCCGGGGTTGGTCCCTAACTATAGGCCACAGCCGCTACCTTCCAACTCCTCGTCCTTACTTTCCAACTTCCCTCCTTCCCTCCCCAACGGTACTTGTAGCTCACCCATTGGGTGTCCGTCTCGAAGCAGCTACAAAACTGGCGAGCCGAACATGTCCTCGGACACTCCCGGCACTAAAAGCCATACGTAAAAAAAAAAAAAAAAAAAAACAGATATTTTATTACTCATCGGGTTTGTCCAAGCACTAATGAATGTCACTTGACAGCATACAGATAACAGTATGAGGAAAGGAATTTGCATCCCTTCCTGAAGCTTTCAAGCAGAACAATGACATCCTCAAACAGCTTGGCGTCACCGATAACAAAGTACAAGGAATCTGCTTACGTGTACTAAAGGATTCTCTTCACATACGGTACTTCCTAACTATATTCTGGCAGGAAGAAACCCGGGAAACTGGAGCTGGAGATGATTATAGTAATGATGAGAGCGAATTATTAAAGACTAGCTGTTATTTTCATAGAATACAAAATGTTTGACATTTTCGTTATTAAAAATGCCTGCTTAAAGAAAACTCGACTCATCACTCTCCTTTTTAGTGTTCTTGATTACATTGGAGGAAACGTACTAATCGAAATAAAGTAAATTTCAGAAAGGAAAAGAAAACCACACACGCACACGCACACACAAAGAATATTCATTGTATGTCTACTTTGTGTTTTAATCACTTTAAAGTGTTCAATTTTCTTTTTCTTTTCGGGGCCTTTTCTAAAGGAACTTTATCACATCTTGCTTTCTTGTAATTAGACAGGATAATGTTACAAAGTATACAAATAATACGATCAGTAATTTTCATAATCGGAGTACCACACACACATGTACGCTCCAACATTTGTCTCAGGTCCACGTCTTGGTTGACAACAAGTTTGATTAAAGAACGTAAAATTGAATAATGCCTTTTACATCGCTTTAAAAACTTCGTTTCGTATTTGCTCGATACCATAACTTGCATCGAACGAAATGCATATTTTCCTATGCTGATTACTGTACTTGATGGTACAGTCAAACCACCCCTGTTTATCTCCTCAAAGTAAGTATCCTCCCTATTTTCACCAATTATGAGAACTTTGCAGATTTTGCATTCTATTTTGGCCGCTGTCTTAAAACTTGCGTAGCCACACACAAATAGCAGAGCAGAAGCGTCAACATCACTGTTTACCATACATTCCTGAATTATCGATGGTATGTCGTCACGAAGAATACAATCCAGTTCGTCTTCGGTTTTAATTTCTTCATCACACACTTTTAAATTGTCCACATTGAGAGCAATTTGGCCGTAACGAGCAGATCTGATTCCTAAAACACTTTTTGCTCTGATCTTTCTTTCCGAGTCCATAATTTCCCTGACACTAAAGGAGTAGTTTCCATCGCTCATTTGACGGTATACACTGAAGCGTTTTTCAAGTCTATCGGTTTGAAGTTTCCCTGGTAGGACATATTCCACTGAGAGGTGCAGCAACGCGAATATTATGATTGAGATTAGTGTCTTTGTTGTATGGATCAATGCTTTTCCTGTGTCATTGCTTAGACTGCCACCATGATATTGTTGTCCTATTTTCAGCCAGGTATTGACCCATAAAACAAATCTCTCTACGAACACGAATCTTTGGTCATTTAGTGACGTAAAAGGCACCCCCATCATATTATTTCTACAAACGCCACTTATTTTACTCTTTGTATTTACGATTTCCCACCATTTCCAAATTATTGTAATGAAAGCTGCAGTCTCATTAAACCCTTTAGCAGCAAGTGCTGCGCGTGTACTTTCATGGAAAACGTTTACGACCAACATAACATTCTGCCTTTCCAAGTTGGTAGGATATAAAGTTCTGTAATTTAGTTTAAAGGCCTTCTTCAGAATGTAGTTTGATTCTTCTCTGTACACGGAGCGCAGGTCACTAAATTGTGCTCTCAGAGGTGATTTCTCTTCATTGCTATCCCGTACGTCAAATGGTGGAAATATGAAGGTGTTGGAGCTGTCTTTCTGATTAAGCCAGTTATTTCTAATATTTTTAAACAGATGTACGGTATCATACATATAGTACACGGGGTGATCAATATCTGGCATTGAAAGAAGAGAACTATCTTCTGAGTCCCTACTTAGAATTGAAAACATATTCTGGTTCAGTCTATTGTTGTCTGAAATTACACAAAGGACTCTGAAACCACACTTCTCTAGCAAAGCAATATACTCTTTTGCCATACCCGCGAGTTCCTGTCCAGAGAGATGTTTCACCGGATTCAAGGAAATTACATGTTCTCAAGACGAAAAAGCTCCAGTTATCATGAACACTTGCACAGTTTTTGCTTCACTTAACTGTTCTTGGTTTTCAGCAAATCCAGTTATGTTTCCCGTCCTGTAGGAAATTTCTTCTTTAACATATATTTCATCAAGTTGCAAAATTACCCACTTACCATCACACTTTTCAGTGGCTTTTTTTTTTTTTTAAGAAATGAACGTTTTCGTTAAAATTACCCGGAGCTACATTTAGGGAAGAAGTCAATCTTTGTAAATGTTTAGAATGAGGAAGGGATAGAAATTTGTTCTGCCTGATAGTATCATAACACTTCGCGGATTGCATGTACAATATGTAAGAACAAAGTATCATGTTGGGAGAATACCTTTTTTTGTTCTTAAATATGAGAGAGAATTGCTCGGATAAAAAATTAACTTGCTGAGAAATTCCCTCTTCTCCACTATCCAATAAAGTTTCTTGAATGACATCCAGCAATTTTTAGACATTGGCCACGTAATTTTCCAAGTTGGTTTGGAATCTCTTCTCAGTAAGATATTGTAACAAACTGAACAGTGTTCTCCAACTCTTCACAGCTGTTTCACTTCCCAACACTGAAGAAAGTTCTGTAGAAGACAATTGCAAATTGTTATAGAAAGCCGAAACAAGTAAATGATTGTCTACATTAATATAAAAATCAAAAGTCATAGACTCAAAATTGATTCTATATATAACCACTCTATCGTCAAAAATGTTGAAATTAATAGCTGAGTGCCCTTTCACTTTAGTGCTATTATCTGCTAATCGTTTCTCCAGAGAATTGCATAAACTCTCGAAACTGATTATAACATCGTCACATTCTGCAGCAGCAACAGCACTTTCTTGAGCATGTTTCTTCCTCACTTCGATTTCTCTTCTCCTCTCTTCTGGATGTTTCCGCTTAATTTCACTTTCTTTTGACAAGTATTTCGGCAAACCTTCAAAAATAGTAGGACAAGAACCTTTAACTAGCTTAGGATGATCGTATGTATACACTTGTTTCTGTCCATTAGAATCACAGTATTCATTCTGTAAAATAATGCAGTCCAGTTGAAAATGTTTAATGCACACAACACTGTTTACCGAAGGTGTCCAGTCTTTCCTCGGGATGCTTCTCAGCCATTTATTTCTCAAGTTTACTTCCTTGGGAAAAGAGAAACAGTTCACGTAGGCGGTTTCAACTCCACGAACCTGAAAATTACTCCTACATCCTGGTACACAGCACCTTCGTGGCATTGTATATGCATTAAAAATATATCACGTGTGGCACGGGTATATTTATCGCTTGTTACTGGACAACAGGAAAAGCAATATATTGTGAATTGTCACCCTCGAAACATGAAACAATGACCACATCACAGCGCGCCAACAAGACTGAGCATCTGTTTGCTGTGGGGAGTAAGACCCATGACGTCACAGCCCCGCCGGCAGTGTTCCCGCCTGTAACTTAAGAACGCCTTGCACCTTTAGGTTCTTAATCCCACTTCCAGACACCCCGTCTCCATTCCACTCAATTTTATGGCGGTGAAATAAAAATGTCAACCCTTGTCATACACTTAATTCCGGTCAAACAGGATGTTGTGAGTGAACTAGCAATTTCTTGAAATTTTTTCATCAGTTTTAACCTTTTGACGAGTGCGATGCCGTGCAATAATGACGGCCGAAAGCGAATACATATTTGACCGGCAAACAACATCAGGGGAGTAAGATTTTTTTTTCTTAAAATACAATAAACTCATTTATTGCAACTTTTAGAGACATGAAAACACATTTTGGATCGAGAAGACACTGTCATTTCAAAACTTTGGAGGTGGAACACAAGATCAGTTACGCCTCGATGGTCGCAATTTTATGAGTTCACTCCCTCAAAGTGACTCAAAGAAGCTTAAACTTCTCACCTAATGCAACGTGTGCAAACACACTACCTGATGAGGACAGACGAGGAAAGAAACGAGCTACGAGTGTTATACTTGTGAGGTCGCTCTCTCCATACATCCTTGCTTTGAACAGTATCATACATTCATCGGAACCTAAGATATCACCTTCACTAATATCTCTAATTAGTTCATCTATAATATCATCACTTGTGTCCAGAAACTCCATAGCATCACTTGTAATTTACAGTTATATTTACAAATACCAAAAATATTCACAGCTACGAAGAGCACAAACAACTATCCACATCGACGGCAATCATAACATAACACAAGGTTGTAACCTGTAGGCTAACGGCGCGCCAAACTCTTATGATATAGTGAATATACGCATTCCCGTCAGAGACTACCACCATACAGAACAAGGATTTGTACAGCCACACTATTCGAATAACAGAGATTACAAAAAACGCCGCCAGATGTCGTAAGTCAGTAAGCACTAAAGTTCTCACTAGTACCCTAAAACGGCAAATGCCGTGCTCCCTCATGCTGGACCAAACGGCAAATGCCGTGCGCACTCTTTTGCCTGTCATTTGGTGCACTCGTCAACAGGAGAGAGATTCACCAAGCAAGGATGCCTTTAAGTTGAGAGGAAGCCACACGAGCAGTTGCTTTGGTGGAAGATGGGAGAAGTATGCGGTATGTTGCTAGGGTGTTCGGGGTTAATGCTTCAACAATCCAGCGAACGGTACCAGAGGTACAGAGACCTTGGTACGTACACCAGAAGACCTGGATACGGGCGTAACAGGGCAACGTCAGCTAGGGATGACCGGTTCCTCAGAGTACAAGTGCTCAGAAATCGGCATACAACCGCTGTGGAGGCAAGAGGCCGACTGAAACAAGCAACTGGAGTTCGGATAAGTGTCTGGACACCTAGGAGAAGACTCCAGGAAAGTACGCTTTCAGCAAAAAGGCCAGACACAGGTCCCGCGCTTACACGCCAGCACCGTAGAGCACGTTTAGAATTCGCCAGGCAACACCAAAACTGGAGGACAGTTCTCTTCTCAGATGAGTTGCGGTTCAGCCCGAGATACCTGATGGAAGAGAGAGAGAGTATGGAGGAGAACTGGAGAGAGGTATTCCCCTGTTACCTTCTCTTCCACACCAACATTTCATGGAGGATCAGTCACGGTTTGTGGAAGTATCTGCTTCGAGGCTAGGACGGAGCTTGTCTTCATAGAGAATGGTGCTCTCACGTCCCACAGGTATATTGAAGAAATTTTGTGGAAGCATGTAGTGCCATTTGCTCCTTTTATTGGGGGTGGATTTGGCCTGATGCAAGATAATGCACGCCCCCATGTTGCTCGTTGTGTGCAGCAGTACCTGGAAGAAGTGGGTGCAGACTTTGGCGTGGCACACCCGGAGTCCAGATATGAACCCCATCGAGCACGTGTGGGTTATTATTAAGAGATATGCAAGAAGACTGTGTCCCTGAGATCTTGGCAGAACTTACGAGTGATGCTACGGGAAGAATGGGTGAGAATACCACAGGAGGACATTGCAACGCTCATTAGACGCATGCCTTAGCGACTCCAAGAATTACGGAGGACCAGAGGAGGCAATACTCGTTTCTGAGTAATCAATGTGTGCAGTTTATTGACAGGAATTGAAGAAAGAACAACTCAGCCATTGGGGGAGCAATCCAGCTCAACTCAATGCCGGTCCCAAGCCCGGAAAAAATTGGGTCAATGGCTGGTTACTGAGTCTTGGTGGGGGTACTGATGTCGAGAAGGTGCCACCCGTAACTACCGAGAAATGCTCAAGTTGGTAGGCTTGCCTACTTACACAACCAGCAAATCCTACCTCTAAGGGATGGGTGAGGGCGAATTTCCAGCGCCTTATAACTGGATCATCTCGGCTAAGGTATGGTAACCCTGACAGAAGAGTCCCTGGTCCTCCAGGTTGGGGGTTGGACGTGAGGCTAACAACCTACTCTAGAAAAAAGCACCTGTTACGAAACCACGCGATGACAAAAGCCGGACAGATTTATTGGATAGAGCCAGGCAAAGAAAAAGGACAAATGATTTACGGATCGCCACATGGAATGTGCAGAGCCTCAATAGAGTCGGAGCTATGAGGAACCTCCAGCAAGAGATGGCAAAATACAAAGTTGAGATAGCTGCTCTCCAAGAGGTGAGATGGAAGGGTACAGGGATAACGGATTTCAGGGATTATACCATCTATAATAGTGGCAATATAATAAGACATTTGGAACTGCATTTATGGTTAAGAAGTCAATGAAGCATGCCGTGATGAATTTTGAGCCAGTCAATGAGAGAATGTGTGTGATAAGGATCCGGGGAAGATTCTTCAACACCACCTTAATATGTGTGCATGCACCTACTGAAGAAAGTGACGAGGAAGAGAAAGACCAGTTCTACGAAAAACTTGAAGAGGTATTTGATAGACAACCAAGACATGATATAAAGATGATACTGGGTGACATGAATGCCAAAGTGGGAAGAGAGGAAATTTACAGAACTAGGACAGGACAACATAGCCTACACGAAAGATCAAATGGCAACGGAGTTAGGCTGATAGATTTTGCAGTAAGTAGAAACATGACGGTAAGCAGCACCTTTTTTCCCCATAAATGGATACACTTGGAAACTTGGACATCCCCAAATGGTAATACATCGAATCAGATTGACCATGTCTTGGTGGAGAGACGTTATGGATCTGAAGTAATGGATGTTAGAAGTTACAGAGGGGCAGACTGTGATAGTGACCACCGAATGGCACTCCTAATGTTCAGACAGAGGATAGCGAACAACAAAAAAGAAATTGGACAGAGGCAGAAGAGGTTTGCTGTTGAGAAGTTGAAGAATGAGCAGATAGCTAGAGCATATAGTGAAAGACTGGAGGAACGATTGCAGTCGGCAAAGGAGGAGGTAAATACATGCATGACTACAGAAGAACGGTGGAAACAGATCAAAAGCACAATTATTAGCACAGCCGAAGAAGTACTGTGGAGGCAACCACCAACAGCTAGAGCTGAATGGTTTGATGAAGAATGTCAGCAAGCACTTGATGTAACGAAACCAGGCCAGATTGAAAATGCTACAACGGATGACCCGAGCCGCAAAATGTGAGTGCGAGGACAAAAGGAGAGATGCAAAGAGAGTATGTCAAAGGAAGAAAAGGGAACTAGAGAAGAAAAGGTTGCTGGACATGGAGGAGATGTATGACAAAGAAGAGGTACGAAATTTTTACAACAGAGCAAGAGAATTGAAAAGAGGATTCCAACCACGAACATCCTTCTGTAGAGACAGATATGGTAATCTAGTTGGAGATGCTGATGGAGTTATGAAGAGATGGGTAGAGTATTTTGAGACGCTATTAAATCTGGAGGACGAGGAGGAAGATGAGCTAATCCCTGCAGTTGAGAAGAACCAGGAGACCCTATATGATGAACCACAGTTGCTGATTGAGAAACCATCACTTGAGGAAGTCAATGACGCTATTAAAGAGCCTAAAAAAATAATAAAGCACCAGGAGAGGATGGAATCTGTTCTGAATTGTTGAAACATAGTGGAAAAGATTTGAGACAGTGCATCTACACACATCAAAAAAAGTTTTGCATCACCTCGGTTCCAAGAGTTCCGGAACCGTTAAATACAAAGGGAATAGAGATCAACACAAACAACATTTCAGCTCGTTTTATTGCTCATGAGACCCACACATTGCATGTTGTACCATCATACAGCTAGACTTTCAGCATTTGTGGTCCAGATTGCAGTACACACCACTACCTCTAATACCCAGTAGCACGTCCTCTTGCATTGATGCATGCCTGTATTCGCCGTGGCATACTATCCACAAGTTCATCAAGACACTGTTGGTCCAAATTGTCCCACTCCTCAACGACAAGTCGGCGTAAATCTCTCAGAGTGGTTGGTGGGTCAAGACGTCCATAAACAGCCCTTTTCAACATATCCCAGGCATGTTCGATGGGGTTCATGTCTGGCGAACATGCTGGCCACTGTAGTCGAGCGATGTCGTTATCTTGAAGGAACGCATTCACAAGATGTGCACGATGAGGTCGAGAATTGTCGTCCATGAAGACAAATGCCTCTCCAATATTCTGCCGATATGGTTGCACTATGGGTCGGAGGATGTCATTCAGGTATCGTAAAGCCGTTTCGGAGCCTTCCATGACCACCAGTGGCGTACGTCGGCCCCACATAATGCCACCCCAAAACATCAGGGAACCACCACCTTGCTGCACTCGCTGGACAGTGTGTCTAAGACGTTCAGCCTGACCAGGGTGCCTCCAAACACGTCTCCGACGATTGTCTGGTTGAAGGCATATGCGACACTCATCGGTGAAGAGAACGTGATGCCAATTCCGTGGGGTCCATTCAGCATGTTGTTGGGCCCATCTGTACCGCGCTGCATGGTGTCGGGGTTGCAAAGCTGGACCTCGCCATGGACGTCGGGAGTGAAGTTGCGCATCATGCAGCCTATTGCGCACAGTTTGAGTTGAAACACGACGTCCTGTGGCTGAACGAAACGCATTATTCAACATGGTGGCATTGCTGTCAGGGTTCCTCCGAGCGGCAATCCGTAAGTAGCGGTCATCCACTACAGTAGTAGCCCTTGGGCGGCCTGAGCGAGGCCTGTCATCGACAGTTCCTGTATGTCTGTACCTCCTCCATGTCCGAACAACATCGCTTTGTTTCACTCTGAGACGCCTGGAAACTTCCCTTGTTGAGAGCCCTTCTTGACACAAAGTAACAATGCGGACGCGATCGAACTGCGGTATTGACCTTCTAGGCATGGTAGAACTACAGACAACATGAGCAGCGTACCTTCGTCCTGGTGGAATGACTGGAACTGATCGGCTGTCGTACCCCCTCCGTCTAATAGGCCCTGCTCATGCATGGTTGTTTACATCTTTGAGCAGTTTTAGTGACATCTATGAACAGTCAAAGGGACTGTATCTTGGATACAATATACACAGTCAACGTCTATATGCCGGAGATCTGGGAACCGAGGTGATGCAAAACTTTTTTTGATGTGTGTATGAATTGCTGGTTAGAATCTGGGAGATGGAGGAAATGCCCCAGGAATGGAATGAGGCCATAATTTGCCCACTTCATAAGGAGATAAGACCAACTGTGGAAACTTCAGGGGAATTTCATTGCTAAATGTGACATACAAAGTGCTTACCAAAATATTGGCCTTGCGATCAAAACAGTTTGTTGCGAGTGCACTAGGAGAATACCAGTGTGAATTTAGGAGTGGTAGATCCACCTCCGATCAGATTTTCTTGCTGAGATCAATCATGGAGAAATGTTACGAGTACAATATCACTCTACATCAACTGTTCATTGATTTTAAACAGGCGTATGACAGTGTTAGGAGACCTCAGTTGTATGCAGCAATGTTAGAGCTTGGAATATCTAAGAAACTTGTGGTCTTGTAAAAATGACTGAGGAATACCAAGTCAAAAGTTTAAGTACAAGGAATGCTCTCAGAATCCTTCAAAGTGAAACGAGGACTTAGAAAAGGAGATGTACTGTCAACATTGCTCTTCAATGTGGCCTTAGAGAAAGTTATGAGGAGTATAGAATGCAATCGAGGAGGATCCATTTTCAATAGTACACTTCAGTATCTTGCTTATGAAGATGATGTAGCTTTGATAAGCAGAAGCCAAAGATTTGTCTCTGAGGGTTTCAGCCATATGGAAAGGGAGAGCAGAAAGCTGGGCCTAGGGGTAAATGAAGGAAAAACGAAATATTTGGCAGCCAGTCGAGATCACAAAAACCAAACATGCATAGTCATTGACAATTACAACTTTGAGAGGGTCCCACAGTTTAAATACCTTGGATCTGTGATCACTGATAGTAATGAGGTACAGACAGAGATAAAAGAAGAATGTTGTCTGCGAACAGATGCTACTACGCATTCTTACCTCTCCTGCGATCGCGTTTGTTATCCAGAAGGTTGAAGTTGCGTGTCTATCGAGTAATAATTCGACCAGTAATCATGTACGGTGCGGAAACGTGGACTTTAACCCAAGTAGATGAGAACAGAATAGGAGTAAGCCTATGGGAGAGGAAAATTTTCCGGAAGATTTTTGGCGCTGTGAAGGAGAATGAAGAATGGAGAATTAGAACAAATGCAGAGCTGAAAGTACTGTATGGGGAGCCAGATCTTGTGACGCAAATAAAGAGGAGTAGGCTGAGGTGGTTGGGACATGTTATGCGTATGGAGGACAGCAATCCCGTAAAGAAGATTTTCCAAGGAAAACCACAAGGACGGAGGAGTAGAGGCAGACCAAGGAAGCTGTGGCTGGATGATGTCGAGGAGGACCTCCATTGCATGGGAATCCGAGGATGGAGAAGGAAGGCAGTGGACCGAGCAGAATGGGCAAACGTCATCAAGGAGGCCAAGGCTCTTCAAGAGCTGTAGTGCCATGGAGTAAAGTAAAGTAAGTGAAGAAAAGAACAGATATTCAATATGACAAATTTAAAGTTGGACACAATTTTCCAAAATCTGCATAATGTTGTTCATTATCGTAAAAAGACAGTGAGGAAAAAACTAGTTTCAGAAACGTGTTTAAGTGTAACAAAAGATATCTCTAGGTTCAAATGTGTGTAGAAGTATTCTGAGTGCTTTAATAAAAAATATTAATGATCAAGTACGTATATTGTATAGCATTTAAATAGAAATAATTTACAAAAGTTAAGTGTTGGTTTTTTTTTTGCACCTCAGTGTATATTTATGATTATTATTATTATTATTATTATGGTTATTAAATATTTCATAGTTTAACTACATACTGTTCACTTTTCATTAATTGAATTATTTTAATGCATGAGGTGTGCAACTACGCGATGAGTGCCAGGTTGTTGTAGTGACAGTTTGGTTTTTGTGATAGTTCATATTGATTTTCCAAGTTACTGGAATCAACGACTCCGTTCAAATCAAGTAAATTACAGTAGCGAGGAAAATTTTATAAATCAACTATTTTTATCCAAAAGTAACGAATCGTTGCAATGAAAATTGTAACTGCATCATCGTTACTATTTTGACAAGTACAACGGTAAATTCGTTGCTATGTTTTGACAAGTAACTGTAACTGGACTTTTGAAAAGTAACTTCTCAACCCTGCGTCCAAATTATCGACTGTCGCGAGGTAATGCGTTTCAACGTGTCTATTGATTTTTGTAACTACTGTACTTTAACTCCAAATCGTTTGAAAACACACACGTCAATGATTTGCTTCCTGATCGAGTTGCTTCCCTATCCCCTGTTATTGCATGCTTACGCCGCACCGCGAACTTATTTTAACACAATTACTGTCGTGTTACCTCATTTCACGGACAGTCAATTTGGTGTTGATTTCGCCCTTATCTTTGGCAAACCATGTCCCTATTCTGGTCAAAGGTGACCAAACTGTCTCACTTCCTGCCACTAAGTGATAACGTATACTTTTCGCTGTGTATACATTTACCCCTTCCATATCACCGCTCTAGTTCAGTGTTTCTCTCAGGGTGTTGACGCTACGTTCCGTGGACTTCATAACAAGAGTTTTGAATAAATATAACACTCACGCAAACCTAACAGGATGATACAGTACGGACAAGTTACTATAGCTGCATTTTGAACTAACATTCTTCATGGCATTAAAGAGATTCCGACAGTTCATTACAGGAGTTCACACCTAGTATATAATTTGGTCATGAATTCAACGTTATGTTTATTACTGCAACATTAAGATGTGTTTGGATTCGCCCACGTGTTACTTCAACTAGTGTCCTACAGAAACACCTATTGGTGTCTAGTCTACTTCACGGTCACTTGAATGAGAAAAAGACTAGTAGTTCCGTGAAGAACTAAATAGTCTATTTTCATATATCCTACTTAAGTTAATTGCTTCTACCAACATTCAAAATTTCAGTTTGATTCGTAGATAATGAGAACCGTCTAAATATTTGGATGATCGCCATGTTTGATTTTTATATATGTAGGCCACAGAGTTGTGTACTATTAGGAAGGTTCATGTACAGTAGGTTCATTATTCAAACGTTGACTTTGATCACAGGATTAGGACACTGGAAATAAAAACTTAATTTTAAAATTTCACACAGGCACCATCTTGAGGTTATGCAAACAATTTAACTAAATTAGATCAGTGCATTACAGTGTGTAAAACACATTTGCTGTGAAGGTCGCATAGGTGAACTTCTCGTAGTACCCTTTAACAACGTACAAAATTTCAGGGTGATATCAGTAATAGTTTCGGAGATATAGAATGCCGGTGAAATAGTTCGCACAGCCGCCGTGTTCAATTGGTGAGACGTTATAAAATTTGAAGGTCGGGGTTGGACAAAATAGTACTATGTCCTTACCGAGTTTCATTGAAATCGCTCCCGCCGTTTAGATTGTATTAGGGACACACCCAACACGGACAAAAGGTTATCTCATAAGTCTCATAACCCTATTTTTTTTTTCATAAATGAAAATAGGCTAAAACCATGAAAATAGCCCATCTGAGTCTTAACAGGTGACAAAACAGCAATGATTTTCTCCTCATGCAATGCGAACGATTGTTTAGTTTCACAAACTATCTTCAAACTTAAGTGCTCAGACTGTTCACAGACCGAAGAAACCCTAACGATTACATAACCACGAAACGGCTAAATACGGAGTGCACATCACAACCTCCATAACGCTTCTTAAACTGCTTAAAGGCTTTTTGCTAAGTGCGTCGTTCCCGTTGATCACAGGCATGGTCTGAATGGCCACTCCATTGCTGGGAATTGGCATTTCCGCATGAATAATTGAACGATACTGCCCATTAACGGTGCGTATTCTTCATACAGCATACACCACAAATGTATAGCGTATATATTATAGTGTTGGGAGCCATTTTTTGTGTTGCCTTAGTAACCGATATTTAATGCTTTTCAGTCGGTCACACGACTGTACCCTATTGTAATGGGTGTTTCCCTAAACCTGAACAAAATTTACACGAGATTACTTCACTTGGATAACCAGTTTTGATCGCCAAGCTATCATCATCAGATCATTTACACTTAGACCGTTAAATCTAGATCTGCCCGCATGTGGGTGAAAAGTATTTAAAGTATATAAACTTAATTAGTTACATCAATTATAAACTTGTGCAACTTGTCAATGTCTGTTAGTTTTTGATGTTTTGTTAAGATATTTTTACTGGTTATTGATCTTCAAGTCTGCTTGTTTAGTGTGATATCTGTGATATTAGATGGTCAGGTTGGTGTTTGTATTAGAATCGATTAAGAACTTAGCTAGTAGTTTGGGCGATGTGGGATCAGTTCTCGTGCAGCTGCTACCACTAACTCTGTCTATACTGAACTGGAAGGTAACTCCTTGACCAGGCTGGTCCCTCGTAATCCCTTTCCGGTCCTTGGTCTTTCCCCGCATTCCTGCCCGTCTACGTTCGTCTCGCAATGTAACATATATTGTGCTGGCCAAGTCTAGAACTTCCTGATATGTATATGTTACTATATCCTGGACACCTACTATCAAAGACCAAACTTACGCCATACGTAGGCTAAACAGCCTCTTAAAGCCATTCTCAATAGACCGGTTGCGCTTAAACACTTTAATACTGCAGTTGATGCAGGCTTTGGTTTATTGGTGATATGGTACAAAGTACATCCTAAGCCAGTAACAAGTTTCCCTTGTTCCTAACCCCCTCTATCTAGCCGGGCTACACAGTTATGTTGTTTCTAGTTTCCTACGGGGGGGGATGATCTAGTAGTGGAAGCGAGGTGTATTCTCCATGAATGTGTTCGTTTATATTATTTTAGCCTAAGTTTATAATAACTTTTGTAACTAAGTGTATATATTGCAAATACCATCACCAGCATACTGGTCAACATACATTTGCCTAAGTGAACAGGATCTGAAGATGAACGCTTGACGTTCGAAACATGTCATCCAATTTAAGTACCTCCATTTTTGTACATAAAAGCGTGTTATTTTGTGATAAATATCTTATGTAATATTTGTCATGTTCGGGCATATAGTCTACATACAGTAGAACTCCAATTATCCGAATAAATTGGGACCGGACTCCATTCAGATAATTAAAAATTCGGATAATTGGATTTTTTCGAAAAGAGAAGGGTATACCGTACATACATACCATATATTTTAAAGAAAAAGAGCGTATTTTCAGTACTGTATGCATTTTTTAATTACGTAATTAAATGAAAAGGCAACTCTTTAACATGTTATACTGTATAGCGTACATACAAGTGCTGTACAATGGTAGTAAATGAAAGGAAGATTGTAGTTTTAAGTGACCGTTAATATCGAGATCATCAGCCACAGGACCTCCTTTTTACGTGGATATTGCAATTCACTTTGAAAATCTCACATGCATTGACCCGGAATCGAATCCGGACCGCCGTGGTGAGAGGCCAACAGCTTGACCGCTGCGCCACCACGCCCCCTAGTTGTAGATGAAAGTCATTATTTGCTGAACATCTTGGTCAAAGTAAGCTGTTTGTCTTGATCCGTTTTGGGGCAGCCAAGTCACGCATCCGCTTAACAGTGAGAAGTTTTATGTGGTCACACGCGGGCTGACGCTCCATCCACTTCAATACTGTTTCAAGGCCAGCAAACGCTTCACTAGCTGATGGTCCCGTGTCTGCTTCAACTTCGACATTAAGGTAATCTTCTTCCTCGACACTGTCTTCTATCATACTTGCAATAAGTTAAACACCATTTAGAATTTGAAACCCAGGGTCTGATGAATCACACACCATCCACTCTCCTACATCTTCACCACGAACTTCTCAACAGCCAGGCATTTTTATTTTTATTTTTGAATCGCAGTACGTTTCCGTCTTAACTTTTTTTCTGAAAGCGATTCGGATAATCAGCGATTCAGATAGTCGGAGTTCGGATAATTGGGGTTCTACTGTACTTGTTTCCCCGCCTAATGTAATTGGGCACAGCATTAGTGTTGACCGACTGGAAAGCTTTTTTAAATAGATTTAACGGCCGAAGCGTTAAGGATCTGATGATAGCTTGACGATCGAAACTGGTTACCCAAGTGAATTTATTAGTCTCACGCAAAGTTTGTTCAGGGTTAGGAACACCCACTACATTTGGGTACAATCGTGCTGACCGGCTGAAAAGCATTAAATATCGATTTATATAAGCCTCCGTGGCTTAGGCGGCAGCACGCTGGCCTCTCACCGCTGGGTCCGTGGTTCAAATCCCGGTCACTCCATGTGAGATCTGTGCTGGACAAAACGGAGGCAGACAGGTTTTTCTCCGGGTACTCCGGTTTTCCCTGTCACAATTTCATTCCAGCAACACTCTCCCTTATCATTTCATTTCATCTGTCATTCATTTAATCATTGCCCCAGAGGAGTGCGTCAGGCCTCGGCAGCCGGCACAGTTCATATCCTCGCCGCTAGATAGGGGCTTCATTCATTCCATTCCTGACCCGGTCGGAGACTGGAAGCAGGCAGTGGATTTTCATTTTTCATCGATTTATATAACCATACAACAGTAAGCCTCCGTGGCTTAGGCGGCAGCACGCCGGCCTCTCACCGCTGGGTCCGTGGTTCAAATCCCGGTCACTCCATGTGAGATCTGTGCTGGACAAAGCGGAGGCAGACAGGTTTTTCTCCGGGTACTCCGGTTTTCCCTGTCAAAATTTCATTCCAGCAACACTCTCCACTATCATTTCATTTCATCTGTCATTCATTTAATCATTGCCCCAGAGGAGTGCGTCAGGCCTCGGCAGCCGGCACAGTTTATATCCTCGCCGCTAGATGGGGGCTTCATTCATTCCATTCCTGACCCGGTCGGAGACTGGAAGCAGGCTGTGGATTTTCATTTTCATAACCATACAACAGTAAGGTCCTCTTAAGACAGAGTGCGGGATGAATTTGTGTCTCCAAGTTCATCACTATCAAGACCATAACAGGTCCACCTCAGTAAGCAATCGTGCATTGAACTCGTCCGAGATGGACACGTTCTAGTCTTCTCCAGACATGCTGCCCATTTATATGACAGGCTACGCAGAAGAACAATTCCATGAAATAGTTAACTACACCAGTAAAATGAAAGTGCACTAATCTACACAATATAGTTAGTACCTGAAGATTTATATTTGTGCCTTTATCTGGCAACATAATAAACTGAAATGGCTGCTAGGATTGAATGACATAGCAGAACCCAACTGGCAGGCACATTTTACTGCTGAAATACTCACGGAGAAAGTGTTAATACCATACCTATAAGGAAGTCAGTAAATGCATAAAGATAATGTACATGAATACGTGATTCCCTAACAATATTGGAGAATAGTATCGTTCTACAAGCCAATATTAACACAGGCAAACGAAAACTTGCGTACGAGATATGACGGGATGGTTCCTATCAAGGCCACATACGGCCACCTTCTTCTCAATCCTAACCTCTGTTATAAATACTAACTATTACCGACATCCCAATAACTCAAGTTATCAGACAATTCTACATACAGTACACCCACGTACACGGGGCGGATGACCACGTTATCCAAGCCCCTAAATGAAACAACAGTTTGTTAGTGAAATTAGTTTCTTCTCAAAACTAGAAGCCTGAATTTTTTTACCATGATAGTGGACTGTCAAACAAGATTGTCGATTTGATTTTCAAAGCAGTAATGAGAAGAAAAAAACATAGGGGCCCCATGTCAAATTTCAAATTTCCTTATTTTTCTCTTAAAGTTATGACTTTCAACATCGGCCTGAAACGTTGAACCAAGATGGAAGACTAAATGACAGATTCAGAGATGTGGCATTCAAACACGAGAGAAACACTAAATCTAATTGGTGGTGTCGTGAATTTACGAAAGTGAATTGTATTTTCTCAGAATGTATTACAGCTGAACCTGAACATGTTGCACTAGGATACAGGAAGTTTGCTAGTAAAACTTTGTGTAACAAATACGAATTCGGAGTCTTGAGTTAAACAATATGGCGCATATCGTTTCAAAAACAATGTTTAAACATAATCCCAGATGGTGGCCAACCGAATTTCTAGAAGTATATTTTGATTTCCCGCGTTCTACCACAAATATCGTATTGACGTCAGGAGACAATCACATAGATATTTGATTTAACTGATATATGCCTAAAAATGTACCGATAAATTAATAGGCGATTTAGTCCGTCACGTAACTGACTGGCTCAGTTCTCGTCTGCTGTCCCCACGGTTCCAGGATCAGTTTACATTTAAGGATGCTTAAATGCATTGTTGTTGTCTTCATTCAGGGGTCATTTCAGCCCTGTGTACTTGGGTGGGTGTGGGTGCGTGCATGTAGAATGTCTGACAACCTGTGTTATTTGTAATTGAGGTATGGATTGGAACCGAAAACCACTTCTAGGATGGATGATGTGGGAATCGAACGCACATCTACACACCTTTGCATCACAAGGCTGAGTGCACCGCGCTTCAACCCTCAGACGAGAATTAAATTTCTTGGCAGAGCCTGGAATCTAACCCGAGCCCCAGAGGAGAATGCTAACCGCTACACCACGAGGTGGTCAATGCTTAAATGCAATGGAGCGGTGTCAGATTTACTGCCTCGTTTAGAATCCCCTTCGTGGCAAAATTCCGGCACCCCGGCGTCTCTGAAAGCTGCAGTAGTTAAATGGGACGTAAAACCAATAACATTATCTTCACGGAATTACCGTACTTGTTATATTACGGTATTCTAACAAGGACTGCATACAGGACCCTATATTAAATTACTGTATCTGCAGGAAAACAGAGATTGAAATTTCGGTGTAACTTATAATTATAACCTGTTACTGTACGACCCATACAGCGACAGCAACTGTGCACGGATGGTCAATACTCGCCTTGACCTGTATGGAATTTAAAGTTCGATTCTCCATTTCTGAACGTTATTTTTATTATCATCAGCATCGGTGTCCGGCTCTGTGGCTAAATGGTTAGCGCGCTAGGCTTTGGCCCCAAGTGCCCCGGGTTCGATTCCCGGCCGAGCCATCAGGGATTTTAATCTCCTGGGGTTAATTCCCGTGGCTCGGGGACTGGGTGTATGTCACTTCTTCACCATCACTTCATTACGACACGCAGGTCACCCACGGGCTTCAACTCGAAAGACCTGCACTCGGCCTCTCCGGAGGCCACACGATCATTATTTCAGCATCGGTACTTCTTTACCGAAGGAAGGATGGAAGCTTGTAGTTTTATATAACCGTTGGTCTCACGATCATATGCCATGGGACTTTCTTTACTCGGAATCCAAACCACAGGACGTGACACTTCACCTCGAAAATTTCACATGCATTAACCGGGAATAGATCCAGTCCACCTTGGGGAGAAGCAAGCAGCTTGACAGCTGTGCCATCACTCCCCCTCCCAAAAATGGACCTTAATACTTCATTTGTACAAATGTGCCCCTTATATCACAATAAAATGTTCAGATCAAAATAAAATTGTAATAACTTTGATATGTAGAGACATATTTCATTACCGGTATATGAACATTTGGAAAAACAAAACTAATGTTTTACAGTGAAATTTCCAGACGAACGTCCACAAATCCTACGCAATGAAGAAGTTCTAGAATTCAATCATTTTACATTCGGCTTTAGAAGATTAACTTCTAATTACGATGGTTCTGGAACACGCAAATAAAGTGGATATAATTATATCGTGAAGTGTATTCTTGTGTGTCCTTTTCAAAATACTTATTTTATTGAAATACACACATCAAAAAATGTATGCATCACCTATGATTATGAATTGTACAGGGTGTAACTAAATATGTGGGAAAGCACCGGGTATTCGATAGAGGACCTGACAATAAGCAAAACATGTCCTGTAAACATACGGGGTATGTGCGTTCGTTGCCGTGTTACGAACATTGTTTGTGGTGTGCATAACACAGACGGCGGCACGATGCTAGTTGGTCATTTGTGGAGGGCACACAGGCCAATTGTACGTTTCGTCGCTATTAAAGTCCAAACAAATGGATAGGGCGTCAGGGACCGACACCGTAGCTTGCTCGTTCTACTTATGGGGTAATTTAAAGGCCATTGTGTATGCCACACCTATTCATAACGTGGACATGCTGCGTCAGCGAATACAGCAAGGATGTCAGCAGATACGACAGGCTCCGGGAACATGGAAGCGTGTGAGACAGTCAATGATGCGGCGCATAGACGCCAGCATTACAGCTCGTGGTAGCCATTTTGAGCACCTACTGTAGAGAACTGTGAGTAGTATCGTACTCTTTATCAACACAAATGACCAACCTGCATAGTGAAGTAGCTGGCTGCGTGGCTCAGGGGTAACGTTCTCGCTTGCTGGGCCCGAGGTTGCAGGTTCGTATTCTGGCGCAGTCAGCTGGCATTTGAGGGTGCGCAAATGCGAGGGAGCCGTGTTCGTAGATTTACTGGCACGTTGAAGATCCCCTTCGGGGCAAAATTCCGGCACCCCGGCGTCTCTAAAAGCCGCAGTTGTTAAAAGGGACGTAAAACCAATAACATTATTATTGCATAGTGAAGCGGTCTGTGTTATGTACATCACAAACAATGCTTGCAACACGGAAACGAAAGCACATACACCATATGTTTACTGGACACGTTTTGCTTGTTAGGTCCTCTATCGAATCCCCGGAGCTTCCCCACATATTTAGTTACACCCTGTATATTGCATCACAGCTTCGTAAATGTTTTTGAGGCGTGAAGGTATAGTATAGTTGGTCAGTTGGGCTACATTAACTTGTCAGTATGTTTACAAACATACTCTACTAACTGCTTTTCGGTCGGTATGGAATTGGCCCAAATAGCAACCAGTGACATGACGTACAGTGGTGATGAATAAAGTTTTACTAATGTGTATAGTAACTATCCATCGTATATAAAGGTGTTCAAATTGACTTACAAAGAATCTAAGTATTTCCTTCTGAAAATACTACATTAAAATACTGTAGACTACATCGTGTCATTCACCGAGAATTAGTCTCCAATTATTTTTCCAGAAATGTTAACGCTATGACCCATATCATGACTGATTAATTTACGGACATGATAGCGTGGTCTTCATCCCCGTGCACCTAGAGGAATGTTGAATGGTCTGACAACCTGTGCTATCGTGGTGTCTGCACTGGTGTGCGTAGTTGGCCGTGACCTTAAATTACGTACTATCCCCTCATTTGCCTTGAGCGAAGTGGGAAACCACAAAACCACTTCTAAGGATGGCTAAGGTGAAAATCGAACCTACTAATTCCAAGTGATCCTCACGAAACTATCTCTCAGACCAGACTACTCTCCTCGCAGGGCTAGGACAGGAGTCTCATACGTACCCCTAGATTACAGAAGGCGGCTGCCCGGTATGCATCACAACTCTGCAATGAAAGAGAAGTATTTTAGAATGTCAATACTCGTAGTATGCAATATTTGAAGATACCTCTGATGCTCTGCGAATATTATTAACAGTCCGCACCCGGCATTTCCTAAATACAAGAAAACCAATAAAGATATTCGAGCTCACTCTTTTTTGTAAGAATGTGTCATGAATATAACATGTGCTGGAAGTAGTCACCATCATTATTGTTGTAATGATTGAGGCAATGCCGAGTTCGGTAGTGAGTAGGACATTATTTTAGAACACAACTACAATAAACTGTACTTATTTTGAAAAAAATCTTCCAAATCAAGAGGACCACGTAAATTCAAAAAAAGTATTTCAAGACAACTGGTACAAAATAAACTGTTTTAACACTCTTATACCGCAATTCGAATCTAAAAACTGAAACAGCAAGTCGCTATGCTAACCAGTCAGCTACGACGACTAATGCTGCACGGCTCTCAGAACGCAAGGCATACGCCCATGATAATGATAGCCTACTTCATTTTAGGGGCTGGAGACATCTTAGTCATCAGTCACGTGTCCTGGATTGTGTGTGTGTTTTGTTAGGCAACCCGTGTTTCTGTGATCACTATTTTAGTGTGTAACTGTAATTATTGGAGTAAGGGATTATAGTTGTGCCGGGACTAGAAATAATGGACCATCCCTTTATGTGCTTGGAGAAAGTAGCCTACGGAGAAACCCGCGGGAAACTACGCTCATGATGGACACTGCCAGCGCTGGGTTTCTAACCATGGCTCTTCAAACATTCTGCAGCTCGACTATTTCTATCCGCAACAGTGGCGGCTGGTGGATAATTGTTCTGGGGGTTGCACTATTTTCATTAAGGGGGGATGGGGATTAGGGTAAAAGACTGTTTGATATCAGAGAAAACTGTACTCAATTGCACGGTAAAACGGATGTACCTCATTCATCATGAATGCCGCATTTCAGAGAACTCCCATTGCCATCGTATTAAATGGATTATAAGTTAGTCTACATGAAAACCTTTACGAGAACAAAACAACGTAAGTTGTATATACGTGGGCGAGAGAGAATGCGCATTGCAAGAAATAGTATCGGCAGTTGACGGAGCATCACGGTTGTCTCCGTCCACGCCTCGGCTCCCTTGTTGCAATCAGTGGGCAACGACCAGCCGAGTTAACTGTTGGGATAGGAATTACCCGGTCTAGCATCTCTGCCATACCCTTCACTGTTGAGATCTGGTCGGTGCTAGGGCTTGGCAACGACCAAACGAACGAACGCTCCTAGACGGCGCGCTTCGCTTTCTCAGACAGTTCACAGTAACTTAATCGGTACTATAAGATTTCCTGAATTATTAAAGAACAGAATTCTGCATTCCTATGCATATAAAAGGAAACGTACAGCTCGTCTTATTAAAAATATTATTGCGATATTGTTTTTCTTGAATTAATGTGGTCGTTGTGCAACACTGCAACCTTATTACCGGCCGCCACTGATCCGCATACAACCACCCTGAGAGAATACACAGCCCAAGTACGTAAAATGGTCCACCTGCTCCAATTTAGTCCTCCTAACTGGCATCTTATTTCTTTGTGTTCCTTCCCTACCAACATTACCTTCGTTTTTGAAATGATTTTCACACCATATTCCCTGCATTTCTGTTCAAGTTGTAACATATCAGCTTGTAAGCTTTCGACGGAGTCCGCCATTACAACGAGGTCATCAGCATAAGCCAGACTGCTTACCTGGTTTCTACCTAATTGAATCGCACCCACTCAGCGTATGTCCTTCAGCAAATGGTCCGTATATAAAATTAGCATTAGTGGTGAAAGATAACAGCCTTGCCTTAACCCTGTAGCAATTTTAAACCAAGAACTTCTATCTCACTGCAGCCTGATTATCAACAAATACTTTTGCCTGTAATAGCCTTCCTTTGATACCATAAACCCTCAGGATGCTTAGCATCTATTCCCTTGGTACTCTATCTTACGCCTTCCAAACACAACTGCCTATCCCTCTCGCAGCATATCTCAATATCTGGCGCATACTAAAAACTTGATCTGACGTCCTCGTTGTGGTTTAAAGCCACACAGGTTTTCATCCATCTTACTCTCGGCCAATGATCGAACTTTCCTCTCTACAATGCCTGAGTATACTTGACCTGGAGCACTTATCAATGAAATGCCTCTATGTTACGAAATTTTCTGTTTCCTCGCTTATAAATTGGGGCGATTACTGCTTTTGTCAAGTCAGGGGGTACCTTTCCTAAACCCCATGTCTATTATTTCATCCTACGCAACCATTTCATTCCTGCTTTCCCTCTTTACCATTTCTGGCTGAATTCCATCTACCCCTGCCACGTTGTGACGTTTTAGTTTATTTACCACCCTCTTCTCCCTCAACTCTGACTGTTACCGTCCTCATTCTCCCCCTGCATAATCTCAATCCCCCCCACAAGGCCAGGTAAGTTTCCATGTACATTTAGCAAATGTTAAATGTACTCTTGCAATCTTCCTAGTGTTACCTTGGCATCTACAATGAGTTTCCCTGAATCATCCAACCCCCCAACCGCTATCAAACTTGGTGGTCACGGAGAATTTCTTTACATATTTCCATAGAGAGAAGAGAGATTGACTGACGACACTAATAAATACTGCATGTAAAATATACGGGATTGACGTTCCATTTATCTAGACTCCAAAATTTAGCAAAAACTTTACTTTATGATTTTAAAGTATAACATTTTTATGATGAAAAATAACCTGTCGTACAATATCTAAAACATCCCCTACTTGTTCTTGGCTAACTGCACTGCGTCCAGCCCGATCTGACCCGACAACTTCCCTGTCGACCTTAGCGAATCGAGTCGGGGGATCAGGCGAGCATGAACGTACTGGTTGCAGCGCTCTTATCTACTGGTTACAATCCAACCTTGGCCATGGACGAGATATATTGAATTGCATGCTCCTGTCATCATAGTTCTCACATCCAATACCTAATCAACAGCATGACACGTGAAAAGAAAAATGATTAAATTAAAAATGAGTACATTTAGGTACATTTAGAACTGGAGTAAATTGTTTGTTCGGAGAGGTCAAAAGTAATACATATATTTTTAAGAAAATATACGCGCCAGATTTGAAATTGTATATTTTGTGATACTAATTTGCTTCCAATGGATTAGTTGGCCACTCAATTTGCACGTGTGCCGAGCCCTTGCATGGACCTTTACCCTCATAGAAAAGGTGTCTACACTTCATCTCAGCTGAAGAAACTAGCCAGCCAGAAACGAGCAAAGCTACCGAAAATTACATGAGAAGCATGTCACTTCTACCTCGCACATGAGCAACACACTTAGTCAGCATGGAATTTTGCACAACGTGCCCATCTATATAAGAGTTGGTGCGTCGGATGAAGTCGACCACCGCATTTAGTTGGTAGCTGTGAAGGCAGATAAAATATGTAGTTTCATTTAAAAAAGAAAACTTCAATACCTCTATCTTGGTGGTTAAAACGTCCCTGTATCATGGTGTTCGTCATCTAGAGGAGTGCAACAAGGCAGTGCCCTTTCACCATTACTATTCATCACCATCATGGATGACATAAAAGAAGTGAAGCAGAACACCAATATGGATCTTAAAACATTTGCTTTTGCAGATGATATAGTTATCTGGGGAAATAGTGAGATGGAAGTCCAGGAAAGGCTGAACGTCTGGAATGATCATTTGAAAAAATATGGACTGAAAGTAAGTGCTACAAAAACTGCCGCAATGTCTGTTAACAGACAGACGTAAAGGTAATATAATGCTAGAGGGCGTACTATTGGAAACAGTAAACCAGTATCAGTACTTTGGATGCATAATATCAAGTGACAACAGAATACAGCTTGAATTAAATAACCGTAATCAGAAATCAAGTCAATTCTATCAGCAAGTTCGATATCTACTCTGGAATAAGCAACTGCCACTAAGATCAGAACAAATTCTATTTCGAACATACTTTGTCCCTATATTGACGTATGGGTTGGAAACGTGCACAACTACCAAAAAAGATGACAACAGACTTCAGGCTTCAGAAATGAAGTTTCTAAGAAGCATGCTTCAAAAAATTAGGAAGACAAAGTAAAAAAAATGAGAAGATTAGAGAACAAGCTGGAATAAATCAGTCCCTGAAGGAGACCACAACTAGGACACGTTTGCAATGGTTTGGTCACGTCAAACGTATGACAGAAATAAGAATTGCAAAACAATGGTTGCATACTGAGATTACTGGAAAGAGACGCTGTTGGGAAGACCTAGGAGGAGATGGCTGGACCAAGTGAAGGAAGATATCACATCCAAGGGAATCAACTGGGATGAAGTCTTAAAGGACCACAATCCTGCGAAATTTCATTTCAAGTCCCCGCGTACCGACCAAGGTAGCTACGCGTGGCAAGGCACAAAACCATATAGCCAGGCTATCTGCGGACTTTGAAGAAGACTAGGTTTGAACACCGCCGTCAGTCGTCCATGAAATGGTTTTCCGTTGTCTCCCCTTCATATCTCCACGCAAATGCTAGGACAGCACCTTATTATAGGCCACGGCCACTTCCTACCAACTCATTGCCTAATGTCTTTCTTCTTCACCCATTTCACTTCCCATTACCTTCCATTAACACGAAGCATCAGATCATAAATCGCCAAATAGTAACTCCTCTCGCTTCACTCCAGACCCCGCAGAAACTGAATTAATAAGGGGTAGACATACATACATGTCCCCACGTCATCGCATGTACATCACCGTTTTTCACCGCAAACATAACTCATCAGGAAATCTCCTAGCTCATCTGAAAACTAAAACACATAAGTAGTTAATTCCCAACAGATTGTATCCCAATTGTAAAATGTGCCTTACATATTGCAATACACATAATACTGTATGATGTAAAGCAGCCTAACACAGCCCGGCAATCACTTGATTATCAGTTTTGTAAATATTTGGTAAATACCCGACGCGACACTCTCTTCATCCCCCCCTCTTCCATACCATTCTCACGTGAAGACTTGGGGTCCACTATTTGAACTGACAACTAAGCGGCAAATCACCTAATTAACATACTCTAGTGTATATACAAGCACCCAACATTGTAATTTTTTATTCGAAATTATGATAACGTAAGTTTGCAGAACATTAATATTATGTAGGCTGATGTACACTCACACAAGGAAAGGATGAGCAGATCCTTGCAACTGTTTCGGCCAAGTCCCAACAGTGGGTTTACGAGAGAACCTTTACAGCGAATATATGTATTATTAAGTTGACTCATTCCTTTGAGTTTTGACTTTGGGCTCGAACGGGAGGATAAACATGAACACACGTGGATAATGCAAATCAAGTCACTGCGACTTCGATATTTCCCCTCCACTCTTTGAACCACTTCTCATACACCATACGTAGAGCCCTGCGCGGATACACAAAACGTTATCCGCATCCGCCCCGCATCCGCATGACTTATCCGCATCCGTCCCGCATCCGCGTGACTTATCCACATCCTCATGACTTTTATCCCAATCCGCTGATATTTCAATATTATTTTTAATTTATTAGATAAAGCATAACCTGTTAAACCAACACATTTAGACATTTAGAAAGTCGTTCGCCTATGCTATGTTTAAAATGAATGTTATACAGCCAGAATTGCAACCCTTCAGGTCGGACTGTTAATTATGCATAATGACAATTTCAATGAGATTACGGTAGCTTAAACCATCACCTTACATTTGGAAGGAACATAACGGTAAAAATATGATGAATTATGTCATAAATATCCGGGTCCTAGTAATGATTGTCAAGAAATTCGGATGCTAGAACTACTTTTTATTTACACATAATATAAAAATATGCATATCGCACATTAATAACTAAAACTTTTTGTTTTGTAGGCAATATACGATTTGGTGCTGCATTACCTCGTTTATTATTTTCCAGGAATGCAGTTGTACCGCAGTAAGTTTGATGTGCCTGATTTGTGTCCCGAGTATGAATACACTATTTTACAGGTAAAACATCCTACTATATCGTTCACCAATTCGTTTCCATTGAAAACGTAACTAAATGCCTGCCATATCGTTGACCTGAGCTTTGATTCACGCACTATAGAATATTCTCCTCGATTTATTTTAACAGATATTCATGTTGGTGAAATGATGTTCATACTCCCGGTCGCGGTAACATTCACTAAGTGAACTTCTCTTTACGCTTGGAGAAAAGGATTGACATTTCGCCGGAAATTCCAAGACAGTCATCAAACATCATCCTTCTGCCTTTAAATCGCGAGGGACTTTGTTGTCGAGAGGAAGTAGGCCGATACCGAACCCTCATAACTAGTTGGCCGGGACTGAGTGGCAGGATTATACAGGGTGGACAAAATAAAACCGGTCCGTAGTACATTTATTTTTTATTATTTATCAATTTAATTTCTATATGTATTCATTTCGCTTGAACGTTGGAGTGAGTGCGAGGTGGTAGGCGTGTTTAGTGACCAGTTGAATGCAACAATGGTGCTCACGATAAAACAGCGCGTATTTATTGTCGAATGTAATGTGAAACAATTCGTAGAACACGTGTGCGGAACTGTTTTCGCAAGAGATTAAGACTGGCCGTGCTTTGGCAAAACCTCCAGCAGAGAGTTCAATGCAGGACTTAGTGGGGAAATGGTGCGCGATGTCCGGTGTCCGCATTGTGACACGATTCTTTCACCGAACTGTTAATGTGGTCCGGTATGTCCAGAATCTGTTTAATCCATATGTGGTTCAACTCACAGAAGACTATGGATATTTACATCAAGACGGAGCAACAGCACACACAGCTCTCACAACCTTGGCACAGGTGCATGGAATGTTCGGTGAGGAGAGGACAATCAGCCGAGGCAGTGCAATCTCCTGGCCACCTCGATCGACCGATCTCTTTCCCTGTGATTTTTACCTATGGGGCAAATTGAAGGGTCAGGTGTACGCAAATAATCGTCAAACACTGGAAGAGCTACATCAGAACATTGAAAACGCTATTGCTGCTATCCCAGAGGCAGAGCGTGTCTAACAGTTTGATAAATTGAGCACAGCGCTGCATCGGGGTCACCGGTAACCATTTCCAGCATTTACTGTGATGTTCAGTAACAAGGGGAAATTGTAAATAAGGTATGAATAAATAATCATAAAAGAAATTCCGAGCCGGTTTTATTTTGCCCACAAAGTCGTATGTTATCACTAACATCGCTCCAAATCTCGTTTGTGTTACAGCATTGGGGAAAGTAGTAAGAGTATTCGAGGAGGAGAAGAAGAAGAAGAAGAAGAAACTGCTACGGGCGAAGCAAGTGATAAGAAGGAATTCTAAATATGAAAGGCCATTTGTTACGAGGAAAAGTATACAATCCTCAACTCCGTAAGACGTCAATGATAGCAGAAAGAACACGAAAGTTGCTAGATCGTATGTTACGGTAAATTGAGCAGCATAGATGTGTGAGGAAATTCGAAATATATTTCAACGTCTAACATTGTGAGAACAGTAGAACTAGATAGGCCAGGAATGCTTTACATAAGAATGTGTGAGTCACACATAGTAAGTTACTGGCAAGAATGGCACGCGGAGCGTCAAGAGGAATACAAAAGGGACCATGTGGCATGACAAGCCACTCCACAATCAAACAGCGAATAATGGATGATACCATGGATAAAATAATTAATTGCTATGTTTTCCATCTACCTATTTATTTATTTATTTATTTAATTTATATATTTATTTATTTATTTACTTATTTACTGCAGTCAGGTTGATACCTACTCTTCAAGTGAACTATTAAAGTTAAGATGTTTATTTAACTTTTTAGAATAGACAGTTATTTTAAGGAAATTATGATATAATTAACTATTAAGGTCATTATTTTTAAGCACAACACTAACACCCAATTCTGGAATTGAACAGACCCACCACTCCGCTCTTGAACCTGAGGTACGCGTTTGAGTTGAAACATACACCTAGTTACTGTAGGTTGTAACTATGGGGAAAGTAGACTACTACGGTTACTCTACGGCAATTTATTTCAAAAGGCTTGAGATTCATATACAAGTGAGGACGTACAAATAATATCGAGAAGAAACAATGCCCGCATTGTTTTGTCATCAATTGAATTTGACTCAATTGATTCAGCGGATTCCTACCGAGTATCACGAGAGAGATAACACCAGGGCTTCCATCCACTCACTCCTCCAAAAATAGTGAAATAGTGAGTGAATTTTCTTCAAAAAAAGTGAAAAAAGTTTTTGTATGAAAAAGTGAGTAAATTCATAGCAATATTCGCATTTATGGCCGTGTATCTGGTTCATAATTTTAACGTTTTTTTTCATATCTGTAGGCGATATTAGGGGGGAGGGCTCGGGTGGCTTAACTCTCCAAAACCAACCATAGCCCCCCCCCCCAAAAAAAATGTGACAAAACTGTATTGAAATAGACAAATTTTTAAAGAATTTTTTAAGAATGTGTATCTGAAAAACAAATTAGCCCCCCAAAAATGTCAACCAAATTGCACCTATGTTAATACACTGACCGGCACGAAAAACGCAACACCCAATAAATGATGTGAAATTATTGTGTAATTTATCTATTTAATCAAAGTGAAGCACTTTAACCTATTTTTTTAGACGGGGTATGTTATTGGCGTTGCTTTGCAAGCAAACAATGAAGTGTTGATTGTTGATTGTACTAGCCTCAATTGATTTTTCCCGAGCAACCTGGAAAACATCACTGGATGTAACCCAATAATGTGTTCCCGCTCTTATAGCGCTTAGTGTTGTACTTTGAATTGTTCCCTTTTCAATCACATGTGTTTGTGGGATCTTTCTTACTGTGATTGTCGTAATTAGCTTTCTGGAGCAAACATGCCCTTAAGCCCTGAACAAGCTGCAAAAGTTGTTGCTTTGGTGGAAGATGGTCGCAACATGCATTACATCGCAGAAGTGTTGAGGATTACAGCTTCCACGATTTCCAGAACCGTACGAAGGTACAGGGAAACTGGAGGCTTTGCAAGGAGACCAGGATCAGACCCGAGAAGAACAACATCGAAGAGAGATGTCCGCTTCTTACAACTTCAAGTTCTTCACGTCCGTCACTCCACCGCCATTGAAGCACGAAACCGACTCCACCAAGTTCGAGGGGTCGATGCTCGTGAGAGAACCGTCCGAAGAAGATTGGAAGAAGCCAATCTTCAATCCAGAAGACCAGTTACAGACCCAGAACCTACCAGAGAACATCGCACAGCTGGACTACGTTTTGCAAGGGAACATCATGGCTGGACAGTACAACAATGGGAACAAGTGTTGTTCGCCGATGAGTCGCGGTTTGGCCTCCGATCACCTGACGGAAGAGAGAGGGTCTGTAGAAGGCCAGAGGAAAGGTATTCCCCTTGCACATTCTCATCCAGGACGCCATTTCAGGGTTGTTGTGTGATGATGTGAGCACCAATCAGTATGGCTGCAAGGACGGATTTGGTCTTCGTGGAGAATGGGAGCCTCACTGCACATCGGTATGTGGAGGAAATCCTTCTGGAGCATGCTGTGCCTTTCGCTCCATTTATTGGTGATGATTTCACACTAATGCAAGACAATGCACGCCCACATGTTTTCAAAGTTCTTGGGTGAAGCAGGGATTCATGCTATGGCTTGGCCTGTTCGAAGCCCTGATTTGAATCCTCTTGAGCACGTTCGGGACCGGCTGGGGAGAAGAGCCCGCCAGTGCTATCCAGAGACCCTACAGGGCCTACGGAATGTCCTCCTGGAAGAAGGGTGATTATTCCTCAACAGGACATTACAGCATTAATCAGGAGCATCCCTGAAAGGTTGAATGCCGTCATTGGTACAAGAGGTGGCAAAACACGCTTTTAAAGATGCGAACAGAGGTCTCCGAAATTATCTCCGAGGTCTGTGAAGTAATGTGTGAAGTGTATGAAATCAAAACAGAAGTGAGGACCTTTAGGACCTTACTCAAAATTTCCCGCTCTTTTAGCGCTCTTTCCTTGAAGTGTGTATCACTGGCTTAATTTTTAAATTTGTGTATAGTCATCTTTTATTTTCCTTTGTTAGACACCTACATGGGACCGTACTACAATATTTCATCATCATATAGTAGATTAGTGTTATAAAAGTGTCATAAATTTGAAATAAATTTCAGTTTTTGTAAGAAATTGAAGTGTTGCGCTTTTCGTGCCGGTCGTGTATCTGGAGTACTGTTTGTGATTTTTCATGTAAAAGGACACTTGGAAATATGGATAATCAATGCAACACTCAAGAAATTTAAATCTAAAACAAACATAAATGTGGACTTTTGTTAAAAAACGCTTTGTTAAAATTTTCGGCGATGACTGCATGGCTCTGGCTCTGGTATTGCACTATGGAAGCTTTTCATGCTTTCTGGCCGCCTGGCTCACTGCCGGCAACGCGCTCAGGCACCGGTGGCAGAAAAATGAACTACCCATTCATGGGTATATTATGGGTCGTTTCTAGCAATTAGATTGTGCACGAGACCGTTTTTAACACAAAATGTGACAATTTTTGTAATAAAAAGTGAGAATAGTGAGTAATTTTATCAAATAGTGAGAAAAGTGAGGCTGCTTTGAAAATCGTGAATAATAGTGAGAAAAGTGAGTCGCTGGAAGCCCTGGATAACACCAATCACGCAACAATTTTTACTCAGATATACAGGTATTTGCAGATCTAAACTCTTTCCCTTGTCACACCATTACTGACACTAGCAATATCTGGCCTCTAATGGATTATGTAAAACGTAGAAACTTCGTCAAATTGAAGGAAAAAAAAACTAGCAGTGAGTCAAATTGAAATTCTTACAGAAGGAAAGACTAATTTGATTAGCATTTAACAAAAAATCCAAATGTTACTTCACTGTAATTTGGTTTTGGGTTAACCAATGCATCACGCTTTACTAACAATACAAAACAAAATATTGTTACGGCTGTGAGTTTGTGTCATCGCT
This sequence comes from Meconema thalassinum, assembly GCA_946902985.2. NCBI lineage: Eukaryota > Metazoa > Arthropoda > Insecta > Orthoptera > Tettigoniidae > Meconema > Meconema thalassinum. Next base: position 387,432,588 of record OX336389.2, read on the forward strand.
CGCCGCATGAGTCACAACTGCCCCAGGGCTGGGCTGTGCCCTGCCTCGTGTATTGCGTGCGCCTTATGCAACAGGGCTACTAGGACAAAGGGATGGTCCAGAATATTCGTGACTCAGACAGTGGAGGAAGCCTCGAGAAGCCGTGAACCCTGGATGGGTCTAGAAGCATTTATTGAGTCACCGGCCTGCTATATAAGAGCGGCCTGTCAAGCAGTGGTGGTTGTTGTGTTTTACCAAGCATCATGTAAGTATAAGAGATTCGTCACTTTTGGTTATAGAATTTCCGAGAGAGAACACCGCCTGAGGCTATGAATTGTACTGGCAAGTCTGGCAACATAAGTAAAAAGCCATATGAATGTAGCCTTTATTACACGTAATTGAACAGTATGTTCTGCGATGAGTTATTGATTATTGATGAAAATAACACAAACATAACTGCGCCTTTCGCTAGGCGCTGAAATATACGCCCAGCTAGGAAAATAATACATTTGGATATACGGTACCGTATATCAATGTTGGCAATAGATGTGTCACGAAGGACACAGTTATGCCGTTCTAGAGTTTAATTCACCTTTAGGCTAATTAAAAATGCTTTCCTACTCTACAGAATTGTTGGGATATTCGATGAATATAAAGAAAACTGTCCAAATGCACACATATATTGCCATAACATCACTTTTTGCCTAGCATGCCGGCTGCCACCCACCCCTCCCCATAGTCCTAAACCACTAATGTTAGTGCAATGCAAAGGAGAATGGGTAGGAAAACAAACAAGAGACGAAATGTACACATTTATTCTCTATATATTTTTATTCGAGAGTAGGCCTAGTCCATATTGCCCACTAGTTTTACACATGGTCAACACCAGGCAGATGAAAATTGCCGTATTGTTTTTACTATCATTATAATTCTTACATCCCAGTGCTTGGCAATTTTTCCTCCCTTGCAGTGGCATGATTGACTCTGAATTAAATTCAAATAAATAATCAAAATATTTAACAAATCAAAACAGCCAACAACACCACGAGGAAAATCAATCAAAACACGAGTATTCCCGCTTCCGCCAGTCGATTTGATGTGAACGTTCATGAGTGCCAACTACGGAACCATAGTGCTAAAATTAATTCTTCATTGGTTGGTAGAACATCCAGTACAGGGCCTTACTCCGACCCACGCGCTCCCTATTAACTGTCATCCCCCTGTGTTTTACGAGCGAGTGCGAGCGTTTATCCTGAGCGACAGAAGTGTGGTGAGTTACGAAACCCAGTGACATTGTTTCCCAGCTCGTGAACAGCGAAGCAGCGTGTAGCAGGTTTTCGTAAGTAACTGTAGTTTGTGTACATAGGGGAGAGTTGCATGTAGTTCTGTCAAGGCCACCAGACACATTAGCGAGAAGATTAACTGTTGACAAGTGAAAGAGGTCAAGAGCTCTCCATAAGGAAGAGACTTGAGGAAACTGGAGTAAGGTAATAATTGCTTGTATTTGCTGATGAGTGGTGTTTGTTCTGGCCGCAATAAAGTTAATTATTTCATTTAAAGGAACAATCTGTGTTGTGCTTCAACCCACCGTAATCCAGTTAACAAAAGTGCCACTAGGGGGGGGGGGGGTGGCACGTAACAATATAATAGCCATTTTGAATGTGCGTTAACAGATCTAAGTGAAACTTTTACACCCTCCGGTAGTTTCCTAAAAAATACCAATAGGGCTATTATTTCACAGTCAGTGCTAGTAGGATGATTTTAGCACTTTTAACATCTCTTGTACGGTTTGGCATAGGCCCTACTAACATCTCCCAGTAAACTGAAGCTGTTTTCTTCCATTCTTCCTGAAAAGCGGTCTGAACATATTTGTTCCAAAGGTTTAGACAATAGTGGTGGTTTAATATGCAAGTTTCACAGATATTGGATCATTCCTTTACGAGTTAGAGAAATTAACAATCTCAGGAATTGGCATCGCCGCCTTCCATGGTCTAGGCAAAGTGTTGAGACACTTGTCCCAATTTCTCTCCGTTCGATTACAGGCTTAGCCAAGAAATGTAATTATGGTCTGAAAAGTGTAATAGGGATCATTCAGTATCAGGAGGACAACTGATAGGGGATGGGCTCGATTCCCATTTCAGCCATCCTGTAAGTGGTTTTCCCAAGCGCCTTCTTCCAAGGACACATACCACATTAATACAGGCTATCCACACCCAAGAACAAGGAGCTGATGGTCAACTATGCCTTTTAAGTCCATTAATGAAATATTGTCTTGTTCAACAGAAGTTAGGACTAGCAGCCTCTAGCTAGAGTTCAACTGATTTGGACAGTTTAGCTTGATGTTGCCTATCCGCACTCCGGCATCTATTCGAAGACCAGTGTTGCTAATTTAGTCATGTTTATTTAAATCTGGTCATATTACGCGATTGCCTACTTGGAAACATTGTATTTCTGTTGCTAGTGCGAAATCTACTCTTTTCAAAATGTTGTCTAGTCAAAAAGTCTTTCTTAAACTTTCAAATGCTTTTCTGCTTCTTGTTGACTAGATTAAGATCAGGTAATGCTGGTAAGATGCGTGTTGCAATCTCTTGATGAATGCGCTATTTAAAAATAAAAATCTGTTGGAACCGGCTGAAGTAAAATGTGACTTTTCACCTTAGTTTTAGTCTGATTCATGGCTGTGATTATATGGACGCTACTGAGATATGAGTGGTACTGAGTAATGACATTCGGGGTACATCCGTTGCCTGAAGATGCTGTGAAAAGTACTACTCATGGGGACCGTACTGCAGCACTGACCCAGAAAAGGAAGCAGTGGCAATTTACCTAACTCTTCAACTTGCCTAGTACGCCTTATTATAGACTGCCTTGGGTTTGATGACGATGGCGATCATTGTCCTAAAGGGCAGAACATCGAGATGATATCTGCCTCTAAACCACGGGGTCTACCACAAAATCTACTTCCAATGATTAATGATGACCTTGATATTCTCCATTTCTCATAATGTAACTGCATAAGCTATATTATAAAAACAAAATCTAGTTATTATAAGCCTATTTTACTCTATTTATTAGAAACAATTATCGGCAAAACTGTCACTGACGTACGATTATTACTGCTTCATAGAAAAGCTTTGGGTATCGTGGTCACAAGCACTGGTGAACTTTCAGCTGATTGTCGGTTCTCTCTTCAGTTCCTCTGTTGTCTGGCTATGCTTCCTTAACAAAAAATCTCACTCGCCAGTGTAAAATAACACATTTAAGCCGTTCACGGGATTAAGTCGCCGGCCCCGTACTGTTGGGGGTAGCGCACCTGCATATCTCACCCAGAGGCCTCGGGTTCGATTTCCGGCTCTATCAGGGATCTTAAAAACTGGCGTGAGTGCTGTAACGGGGTGCACTCAGCCTCAAGAGGACAATGGAATAGCCGTCTGACAGTGAGGCACGGAAACCAGATTAACGGCCGAGGGGATCCGACGCGCTGACCATGCGTCATCCCGCAGTATGAAGGCCGAACGGCTGGGTTGTGTTCGCTTGGCAGGCCAGGCCCTTCATGGGCCGTGGTGCGACTGATGCCAAGGGGTTTTTAAAGGGGCGGGTAGAGGATTATGAAAATTAAAAAAAAGGAAGATTGTAGTTTTACGTGACCGTTAATCGCGAGATAATAAGCCACGGGACCTTCTTTTTACGTGGAATTCGAACCCCAGGACATGGTATTTCACTTTGAAAATCTCTCATGCATTGACCGGGAATCGAACCCGGTCTGCCGTGGTGATAGGCCAACAGCTTGACCGCTGCGCCACCCTGCCCCCGATTATGAAAATGATAGAAGCCTTCGTCAAACTGGTATTTTCAATAGATTTTAAATATGCCACAGCGCAGCGATGCAATTCGTCGAGAAAAAAGTATTAACAATGTTATTGATTTTACGCCCATTACTACTGAGGCCTTTAAGAGACGCCGAGGTACCGGAATTTTGCACTGAAGGGGATCTTTAGCGTGTCAGTAAATCTACTGACATGGCTCCCTCGCATTTGCACACCCTCAAATGCCAACTGACTGCGCCAGGATTCGATCCTACAACCTTGGACATAGCAATCAAGAACGTTACCGCTGCAGCCATTCTCAATAAAAAGGACGAGGGCTCCAGCCCTAGAGCAGTTTTAATGGGGTGGTTGTTGTTGTTGTTAATTGATTTAGGGGCTTTGGGACACCGTGGCCATGCACCCATATGTACTTTGGTGTGCAATTTTATATGATTATTGTGATGGCACTATTAGTGTGTGTATTTTCAATTCAGGCGAGGATTGGGAAGGAGGCGGTCGTGGCTGTAGGTTAGTATCCATCCCGCCATATTCCTAGAGTAGAAGTTGAGAAACCACGGAAAACCTCTTCCAGGATGGCTGAGATGGGAATCGAACCCTCCTCTCCTCAGTTTTGCCTCACGAAGCTGCGTGTACCCCATTCTAGCCTTCAAACTAGAATTGAAGTCTCCTAGCAGAGCCGGAAATCGAACCCGTACCTCCGGGGCGACAGCCAAGAATGCTAGTCGCTACACCACGAGGTGATGGTAGTTTTTAAGGGGAAGCATCAAAGAATGGGGTTTAATTCACAATTGAAGAAAGGTAGCAGACACATTCCGCAATTAAGTCCTCTGGGGTAAGATATAACCGCTACCGGTACTAGTTTTAGGAATGCCTAGTTAGCACCTTACGATGTTAACTATCAAATAATCAATTCACGTGAACTGAAGTCAGTTGTCATTTAAGTTGAAAACTGTTCCGTTGACTGAATTATAATACTGCACATTAATCAGGAAGCATTCCTTATCTTACATTTTGATAGCTTGCACAGCCTCGAGCGAGGACAGTCTGACTTGTGTCACAGTTACGATATTAGAAGAAGTAAGCAGTCTGACGGTGAGATAATGAAACACTAATCGTCCTGAGTCACGCGTGACATTATCTCAGGAAACAAAACTTTGGGACATTTATACAATTTGAAGGTTCATTCTAAGCTGTGAAGGTTGTGTGCCGCAGGCTGAAGGGACAGAAGAAGACAACGACCGACCATGACCTGGCCATCGACTGAACGCACCCAGACCCAGCCGGCATTCCAGAGCAATGCCCGACCGGGCTCATTCCAAACACCCGTTTGCCACGCATTTCACTTAGAATTTCCTTACACGCAGGAATATTCCAAAAACTATTAGTGAGTTGATACCTTCTATAGTGAACTGTTGCTATCGCCAACAGTCTGAACGCATTTTGTTTCATTCTTAGGGGTTTGGACGTGGTTATTTCAGCTCCGCGTACTTGGGTACGCGTAGGATTTGTCTAATAACCTGTGTTATTGTGGTCTCGGTATTAGTGTGTGTTTATTTGTAATTTAGACAAAGATTGGGGTGGAGGCGGTCGTGGTGTTAAGTTAGGAACAGTCCCAGCAATTGCCTGGAGTAGAAATGGGAAACCACGGAAGACCACTTGTTAGATGGCTGAGGTGTGAATCGAACCCCTCTCTTCTTAGTTTGGGGGCAGGCGGCGCAGCAGTCAAGCTATTCACCTCTCACCAAGGTGGACCGGGTTCGATTCCCAGTCAAGGCATGTGAGATTTTCGAAGTGAAATCCTATGTCCTGTGGTAAGGATTCCACGTAAAAAAGAGGTCCCGTGGCTCATCATCACACAAGATTAACGGTCACATAAAACTACAAGCTTGCTTCCTGCCTTCTTAGTTTTGCCTCACGAGACTGAGTGTACCCCGTGCCAGCCCTCAGACAAGAAGTAAATTTCTTGGCAGAGCCAGGAATCGAACCAGGATCTCTCGGGCGACAGCCAAGAATGGTAGCCGCAACACCAAGAGTGGCCAGTTTGAACGTCGTGACGTACCTGCCTGCATATTACGGCAATGAGCTACGGCTACCACCTTTAGAAAACTAAATATTGGGTTACCTACCGCACAATGGGTGAATATCTCAAGGATGTTTGCCATTACACAGTAGATGATATTGAAAATGTAGACTATGTAATTTACCTGAAGTTTTTGAGCTGCGGAAGTGTTTTCAATAAGCTCTTTATTTGGGGAAAAATAGCCTATTTTCCTCAGTTGCAATTGATACCATGGTTTAAGTATATATAGGCCTACTTACACCATGACATACTTCCCAAACTGGAAATGAAACTTTGCCCAATTGCAGTCAAATATTTTGCAATTTGTGAGAGAAGTAATTTTAAAAGAAGGCTAATATTTTGATGAAACTGCCGATGCTATACGCGCTATGTGAAACTCTGTGCCCAGGTATTACCCTTAACACCTTGTTCATTTAGTTTTGTGGTATGAAGGGGGACGTATCTTCTCAATCCACAGAGAAACTCTGGAAATGATAACACAATAGAGAAAAGTCGATATACTCGAATTAATGTCATGTTGGGGCAAAGGGAAATTTATTATAAGACATGTTGTTGTGGATTCATTTTAAGGGTCTACAGACATAGAGCCCCGTGTATTTGCGTGTGTGTTGGATTTATCTGATAAACTGTGTTTCTGTGGTGGCGGCAGTTAATGTTATAAGGGTACGGCAAGGGAGTGGGTGCCATGGGACTTGAAATTTATCTAGAGTGAGAATGGGAAAACCCGGTTCTAGCGCCGGAATACGAACCACCGACCTCTGGATTATTGCAGCGTCCCATCACAGTGCAGGGGCGTATATAAGGGGGGTGCTGAGGGGGCTCCAGCGCCCCCCCCCCCCGAAAAAGCCAATAACAATTAAGAAAGTGTTGGTTTGGTAAGAGCATAAAATAATTGTAAATTTAGTTGTACCCTAATCTTAACTTATTCGCTATGTTATAAACAATATTAAGATTGAAATTAGACTAACTCATGGTGTAGTGGCTAGCATTCTTGGCTGCCGCCCTGGAGGTCCGAATTCGGCTCGGCCAAGAAATCTTAATTCTGGCATGAGGGCCGGAACGGGGTACACTCAGCCTTGTGAGGCAAAACTGCGAATTCCATAAGTTATATGTGCTAAGATATTTCTGGGTATTTTACGGTGACAATCCCCTGAGAATACATACAATTTTCCAGGAGAGTCAGCCCCCCCCCCGAAAAAATTGTCTATACACCCCTGTTACAGTGTTGTGGTGCGTGATTTAAAGCCACGCATGAAGTACAGTAGACGAGTCGCGACTGTAATGCAGGGCACTGCAGGGCCTTTGAGTGTGCATGTGTCGGTGCATTGCGCGGCGCATAGGTTGGCGACAGTGCAAACCCCACTCCTTGATTTTGAGAAGCAGAGCTGTCTCTCTCTTACCTTCGCTCCACCTGTCTCCCTCTCCTGACCTTCACCGCTGTTTCTTCCTCCAAGTATTGGTATTCGTACATAACACAGCAATCGCACATTCGTATGGATGGCACATGCGTATGGAAAGAGTTCCGTATGCTGGAAAGTCCATGTGCTGCAGCGTGATTGAGAGGGGAGAAACGTTCACTTTGCTCGTTGCTACAGCAACACCTTGTGGGCACGCCTCATGCTGAGGTTTACTGTCAGGGAATTTGATGTTTCCTTTGAGGAGCTTGGACATCGAGGCCATTTAGCATACAGATATAGTATTTGTGAAATAACCGGTGTTATTTTGGTGTCTCTGATAGAGTGTGTATTTTTAATTCAGGTGAGGATTGGGTAGGAGGCGGCCGTGGCCTTCAGTTAGGAACCATCCCGGCATTTGACTGGAGTAGACGTGGGAAACACGGAAAACCACTTCCAGGATGGCTGAGGTGTACATCTTCTCAGTTTTGCCTCACGAGGCTGAGTGTTCCCCCGTACGAGCCCTCAGACAAGAATTACGTGACTAAGTGCGTAAGTCTAGCATAAATTGCCCTTTTCATGCTAGGGACATCTGGCAAATTGTTCTGGATTGCATGTCTATAGTAATAGCCAGGCTTTATTATAGTGGTCTCTTTCAGGCTCCCCCCACCCAGTGTCACGCTCTTTGTCCGCCATTCCTTCACAGTGTTTGGAAGGGTTGTCCAAAGCCTCTTCATTTACTATTTGCACATCTGGGCCATACATCTCAATTTAATTCAAATGAGTCCAAGTACTGGCATCTCCATCTAACACCATACTGGCAGTACCTCATCTTTCTTTCTGAAATAGACCGGTACTATTATAGATCGCGATACATTTGCGTATGAAATTCCCCTAAAACAAAATGGTGACGATGACGTCATACTCCTCTGGCAAGCTTACGTGAAAGGCCTGGGGGAATAGGGGGTTTTCGGTGGGGGAGACGAACAGAAATTAGCATTTGAATCGCGATACACTTCGAAATTTTCGAATTTCAGCTTATATTTATCGCCATCTTTATTTGAACTATATAGGTCAAGATGGGGATACATATTTCATAAATATAAGGTGCGTTCAAAAAGTAACGATCCGGAGGGTGGAATGCGCAAGCCGGTGAAGACATCGGCTAATCGTGGCGTGTGTAACGAGGTGTGGTTCCGACCAGATCGTGGAAGGTCACAACCCGTCGCTAGAGGGCACGCGTGCACGTCACGTGACGATACAAAGCGAGCAGCAGCATGCATCGATCGTCCAACACTGCCAGTTGCATTGCAAACAGCGACATGGAGGCGTCAAACGAAGAGCAAAGAGGTGGTGTTCGGTTTCTGACAGCGGAAGAAGTAGGGGGAACGGACATCCATCGCCGAATGTCAAGTGTACGGCGAACACTGCATGTCCCTTGCAAGGGTCAAGGCGTGGCACAAGCGCTTCAGGGAAGGACGGGTGTCGTTAGCCGATGATGCCCGGTCTGGGGCACCGCCCTGCATTACCGATGACAACGTCCAGCTGGTTGATGCACTCATTACCCAGGACCGCCGAGTGACAGTGAACGCCATAGCCGCCGTGGTTGGATTGAGCGTCGGAAGTGTACACACCATCATGAAGGAACGACTGCACTTGCGCAAAGTGTGTGCCCAATGGGTGCCCCACAGTCTTCAACCACACCAGGAAGCATGTCGAATGGCCCACTGTCTTGGTCATCTGCAGCGCTATGCGAGGGAAGGGAATGGGTTCCTGGCACGAGTGGTGGCTGGAGATGAGTCATGCTGTCATCACTTCGAACCAGAATCCAAACGACAAAGCCTCCAGTGGAAGCATCCAGGGTCACCATCACCCAAAAAAGGCAAGGCCATCCACACGAGTGCAGGCAAGGTAATGCTGACGTTCTTCTTTGAGCAAGATGGCCCCCTTCTGAAACACTTCATGCCGCACGGGACAACAGTGAATGCCCAGCGTTACTCGCAAACCATGACCACCCTTGGCCAAGCGATTAAAACAAAACGACCAGGCAATCTCACCCATGGGGTCATTCTGCGCCACGACAATGCACGACCTCACACGGCCCTCACAGTCGCGGCAACCCTGCAGAATTTCAAATGGGAGGTTCTCGACCATCCTCCATACAGTCCCGACCTCTCTCCCTGTGATTACGCGATGTTTGGTCCCCTGAAGAGGGCTCTGCGGGGCCAACGCATCACATCGGACGTCGACGTCCAGCTGTACGTGCGGAACTGGTTCACATCGCTGCCCAGGGAATTTTATGAGATAGCCATTCACCGCCTCGTGTCACAGTGGGACAAGTGCCTCAACAGCCAGGGCCAATACTTCTAACATACAGGTACTGGTTTCTGTAATTATGCCTCCGGCTCGTTACTTTTTAAACGCACCTTATATAAGCTGAAATGCCTATCACTTTCTTTACTTCACGTATATAGACAAAGTAAAGATGGGAGTACATATTTCATAAATATAAGCCAAAACGCCAAAATTGCATTGTTTATCGCTATCTTTACTTCACCGATGTAGGTCAAGTAAAGAAGGGGATACATATTTTATAAATATGAGCGACAATACGAAACTTTGGAAAACGATACACATCTCATTTCGAACCAACTCAAAACCCTTTATTCCCAGGCATTTTCCCATAGGCTTGTCAGGGAAACATTTACTGTCCTTTGTGATGTTGTCGATACTTCATCAATGCAGCCATTTTGTTAATAAGGCATTCCAGGCATACTTGAACCTAGCCTAGGACTTACGCCCAAGACCCCCTTGCTTGTAGCACACGCATAATTCCCTTCTTAATAAGACTTTCCAGGAATACACAAACCTAAGCTCGGGCGTCCCCTTGGTTGTAGTAGGCCTATAGCAGGAATTTTCCTTTAAGCTAGTAGCGACCAATCATTTCGCCCAGAACGTTGTCTAACCAAGAATCAACCAATGGCTTTAGAAGAGTACTATGCAACTTTTCAATTAAATTCAACGACTAAAAGTAATGTATCAACATTTGTAACTCATCAGTCATCACCAAACCTCGCTTTTACGAATGTAATGACTGTGGTATGTAACTACACACTATTTTAAACCACAAACGGGGGACTAAATGGAGACAATGCAAGGCACAACATCAAACATCTACATCCGTATGCAATCAACTTCACTAAAAATCTCCCTAGATACGTACACACCATGGTATATAATCCCCCGGATCTTTGTCACACACAATGGGAATAATCATAAATACAACAGACCTTATGCCTTAGCCTATTATATATATATATATATATATATATATATTCGCAACATCCATAAGTTGTCAATAAATGCACCTAGATAGTTGAAAGTATTTATCCCCTTCATTACTTCACCTATATAGGTCTGGTAACGATCCTGATACACATCCAATTTTTTGAATTCTACCTAATACTTACAAAACATGTCTCCCCATCTTTACTAGACCTATATAGGTCTAATACAGAACACCATATCTCTTTTCCAAGTGTTACTGTAAATGCCAATTTCTGTCTGTTTTACCCACCCAAAAACCACTATTGCTCAAACGTATTCCCGTAAACGTACAGAATAAACATTTACTGTATTTCGTAATATCGTAGACGACATCAATGCCGCCATTTAGTTAATAAGGCTTTACATAGAAAAACAAACCTTCCTTGTAGTAGAAGCAGTGAAGAATAACCTTATGTGCCCTTTTAAAACCCACCAGCCAGTATCCTGATGGACGGATCGCAGCTTCTTCGTGGCGCCAGCTAGATAAACCACTAAAAATGCCTGACACATGGGATAAAGCGGGATATATAGATTTCTTTTCGGCAATGACATACTACGGAATGTAAATTAAACAATGGTAGAGTGAGAGACTTGGTGCTTCTCGGGGCAAATGGGATAGAAAAAAAATCAAATGGGCGACTATCTTTCCATAGCATAATCTCACCTTAATTATTATCAATCAATAACGCTTGATTTCTATCAAAATGGCGGACAAACGAAAATCCTCGTGTCCCAAGTGCTTAACATAATATTTTCGGCCAGACCAATGGCTTTGTCTAAGGCTTTAGAAGAGTACAATGCAACTTTTCAATTGAATTCGACAACTAAATGAAATGTATTAACAATTGAAACTCACCACCTCCTAGTCACACACCGCATGTCCTCGCACGCCGAAATTTAACGAAACACTGTCAGCGAACACGGCAACTCCACGCAACAACAGAGCATCAACATCAACACGTGATGCGTGACGTCACCGAGGACCCTAAAAATTCAACTAAACGAAACTGAACGCAATATGTAATTGACCCAATTTTTGAAGTGCAGAACTATGCACAATAATAAAATCATTCCCCCTGTCCCCTACAATGTTTTAGGCCTGAAATTAGAGAATGTTGCCTGTTTTTCCTCAGTGGCTGCAGCCCTATATTCACTCTCACCTACTCGTTGACAAACAATTAAATCACATTCAATAATAGCACACTACTTTCCTCCAATTATGTTTCATTTCAGGGCAAGAGATAGGCCTGTCATCAGGTATGTCGCTTTCTGAAACATCAGAAGCAACATCCTTTTCTGAAACATCAGAAGAAACATCCTCTATCACCTTACAGTATAATAAACAGCCAAACCTGCTGACCTTTTCTTAGCGGGTCATTCTTAGGACATCTACTCCTAGGCGTTCTTGAAATTTTCACGACATAAAATAAGTACTCCGAGGTTCACATAAGAAAGATCCTGATGTTACGTGCCACCCCCCTAGTGGCACTTTTGTTAACTGGATTACGGTGGGTAGGAAGCACAACACCAATTACTGCTTAAAGAAATAATTAACTTTATTGCGGCCAGAAAATTACACTACTCATCAGCAATTACAGACAATAGGAACCTTACTCCAGTTTCCTCAAGTCTCTTGCTTGCGGAGAGCTCTTGCCCTTTCACTTGTCAACAAACCCCAGAAGTTAATCCTGCCGCTAATGAGCCTAGTGGCCTTGACAGAACTACATGCAACTTCTTCCTAATGTGCGCCTACTACAGTACTTACGAGCATTTGCTGCACGCTGTTCACAAGCTGGGAGAAACAACGTCACTGGATTTCGTAACCAGAATATCTCCGACACTCAGTGAAAGCACACTCACTCAAAACACAGGCAGTCCCGTGTATGTTTCTCACTTCCCCGCTCCACTAGGGGTTTCGCAAGTCACCACACTTCTGTCGCTCAGGATAATCGCTCACACTAGCTCGTAAAACACAACAACAACAACTGCTTCACGGGTCACTCTTATATAGCAGGCCGGTGACTCAATAAATGGTTCTAGATCCATCCAGGGTCCACGGCTTCTCGAGGTTTCCATCGCTGGTCCAGTCACGAATCTTCTGGACTATCCCTTTGTCTTAGTAGCCCTGTTGCATAAGGCACACGCAATACAGGAGGCATGCCACAGCCCAGCCCCTGGGGCAGTTGTGACTCAAGCGGCGAGCGATGACACAAACTCACAGCCGTAACACCACCCCCTTCCTAAAAAGGCTGATCGTCCCGATCAATCATTGGTCCGTCTGTGTCCCTCCGTAGGCTGCCAGGCGATCTCGATGCACGATCTTCATCTTCGCCCTCGGGCTCCGCTGGATCCTGTAGACGACATCGTTGATCCGTTTCACGACTCGGTACGGGCCCTCCCAGGACTTCTGAAGTTTGGGTGACAGGCCTTTCTTCCGTAATGGGTTGAAGAGCCAGACCAGGTCGTCCTCGTGGAATCCGCCGGCATCCGTCTGCTGGTCGTATCGGGTCTTCATTCGGTCGGTCTCGATCCGCAGTTTCCTCCTCGCGAACGCGTGCACGTCCTCCAGTTGGTCGACCAGTTCTTGACAATACTGGCTTACCGGGATCGGATCATTCCCAGGTCGTCCGAAGGCAAGATCGACAGGTAGACGGAGCTCCCTCCCAAACATGGCCCGGGCTGGTGTGCACCCGGTGGCTTCATGCACGGCGGCGCGGTAGGCCAGGAGAAATAGTGGAAGATGTTTGTCCCAATCCCTCTGGTGCTCGCTGACGACTATTCGGAGATGATTCTCGATGGTGCGATTGAATCGCTCTACCATCCCGTCGGACTGAGGGTGTAGCGGCGTCGTCCTTGTCTTCCGGATTCCCAGCAGCTGGCATAGGTTCTGGAACACCTGCGACTCGAAGTTCCTCCCTTGGTCGGAGTGCAGCTCCAGGGGTACTCCGTACCGGCTGACGAATTCTTTCACCAGGGTCTCTGCAATCGTCGCGGCTTCTTGGTTAGGGAGCGCATACGCCTCCGGCCATTTGGTAAAGTAGTCGCTGACGACTAATATGTAGCGGTTCCCTGCCTCGCTTAACGGGAATGGCCCAGCAACATCGATGGCCACTCTCTCCATGGGGCCGCCCACGTTGTAGGTCTTCAGTGGACCCCGTCGTTTTCGTCCTGGGCCCTTGCTGGCTGCGCAATCGTGGCACCTCGCGCAGTAGTTCTCCACGTCTGTTCGGCATCCGATCCAGAAGAACCGCTCTCTCAGCTTCTCCAGGGTCTTCTTTATCCCTAGGTGTCCACCAGATGATCCTCCATGAACTTCCTTCAGGACTTCCTCCGTCATAGCCTTTGGAACGACGACTTGTTCCCGAGATGTCTTCCCGTCGGTGCTCTCCCAGGTACGGCAGATGAGGCCATCCCTTACAATCGGCGAGTCCCACTGTGCCCAGTAGGACTTAAACTTTGGGCTGCAGTCACTCACAATGTTCCACCCGGGTCTGGGGACACGGGCCCTCTTCCATTCGGCTATCAGTCCCAGGTCATCATCTTCTGCTTGTGCCCGCGTAAAAGATTCGCGGCACCAGTTCCCTTGAAGTTCCACAGTAGTCCGTCGGCACAGTATCCCGGTGTTCTCCTCCCTTCGGGCACAGAAGGTGCAGTCTTCGGGGCACGGTCTTCGTGACAGGGCGTCGGCGTTAGAATGCAGTTGGCCTTTCCTGTGCTGAATCTCAAAGTTGTACTGTTGAAGCCTCTCTAACCACCGCGCGAGTTGACCCTCGGGCTGCTTGAAGTTCAGGAGCCACCGTAGGGATGCATGGTCGGTCCTGATGAGAAATTCTTGCCCGTACAGATACTTGTGGAAGTGTTCAATGGTCTTCACGATGGCGAGCAGCTCCTTCCTGGTGACGCAGTAGTTCCTTTCTGGCTTTGACAAGGCCTTGCTGAAGTAGGCCACTACTCTCTCCTCGCCGTCCACTACTTGCGACAGGATTCCCCCTATGCCAAAGTCGCTGGCATCGGTATCGACGATGAACCTTGTTCCAGGTCTGGGGTAGGCCAGAATAGGCGCGGTGCACAGAGCCTGCTTGAGTTGTTCGAAGGCACTGTGGCATTCTGCTGTCCACGTGAAGAGTTGGTCCTTCTCAGTCAGGCGATGTAAAGGTTTGGCGATGTCGGCGAATCCCCTCACGAAGCGACGGTAATAAGTGCAGAGTCCCAGGAAGCGTCGTAGTTGGGACTTGTCCTTCGGGACTGGCCACTCCCTCACAGCTGCGGTCTTCTCTGGGTCAGTGCGCACCCCTTCCTCGGAGACGATATGCCCAAGGTACTGGACCCGCTTCTGGAAGAGCTGACACTTCTTGGGGCTCAACTTCAGCTGGGCAGCCCGTAGCTTCAACAAGATCTCCTTCAGGTTGCTGTAGTGCTCCTCGAAGCTTCTCCCCAGAACGATGACGTCGTCTAGGTAGACCAGGCAGGTCTTCCAGTGTAGTCCCCTCAGAATGGACTCCATTAGCCTTTCGAAGGTCGCAGGGGCGTTGCACAGACCGAATGGCATGACGGTGAACTGCCAGAGCCCGCTGCCCACAGAGAACGCCGTTTTCTCGCGGTCCTTAGGGTGGACCTCCACCTGCCAGTAGCCACTCTTCAAATCCAAGGTGGAGAACCATCTCGACCCTGATATGGTGTCCAGGGTATCGTCGATCCGGGGTAGAGGGTAGCTGTCCTTCTTCGTGACGTCATTCACCCGCCTGTAATCCACGCAGAACCTGGTGGAACCGTCCTTCTTCTTCACTAGCACGACCGGAGAACTCCAAGGACTATGTGATGGCTCGATCACCCCTTGCTCCTTCATCTCTTCTACCATCCGGTCGACTTCGGCTTGCTTGGCGAGCGGGACTCGTCGGAATGGGGCCCTAATCGGTGCGCTGTCCCCAACGTCGATTCTGTGCTGGACCAAGCTTGTCCTGCCGAAGTCTTTGCTCCCCACGGAGAAGACGTCCTGGAATTCGCGTAACAGGTCCTGAAGTTGGCGTGATTGTTCCTCGTCTAAATGGTCCTGGGATCCTTGGTACAGCTTCTGTAGTTCTTCTGGCAGTGTGCGTCTTCTTCGGTTGTCCGTCTGCAGGTGTCCGTCCGTCGTTTCGGTGATGCGGGCAATCCAGGTAGCGGGCTCGCAGACTCCTAGGTTGGTGTCCCGGTGAACCGTAATGTCGTAGTCGTTCAGGTTGGACAGGCGGACGTACGGTCGAGACGTCGTGTTGATGAGGGTCTTGGCTACTAGCAATCCTTTTGTCTGGATGTCCTCATATTTTGGCTCGATGACAGCCGCCACTCCCTCAGCAGTTCCGTCGACAATCACGGCGGCGCTGACCTCCGTCCTGGCAGGAACGATGACGTCCTCTCTCAGCCTTACTCGTCGTGCGGTGACGGCCTCGTGTGCTGGTTGCAAAGCAAGTTCCTCACCTCCGAAGTGCAGAGTGTTGGTACTCAGGTCCAAGATGATGTTGTTCTGGTCCAGGAAGTCCAGTCCGATGATCACTTCGTTTGATACGTCAGCCGCAAGCACTGGATGCTTTATCACCCGTCGACCAATGACGAACTCCAGTGATGCTTCGCCATGTACCGGTGCGGTCTCTCCGGTCGCGGTTATTAGCTGGAGGTTCCTTTGTGTGGGTTGCACTCTCCACTTCGGGATCACAGTGGGATTGACGATGGTCCTCGATGCTCCCGTGTCGATCAGCATGGGCCAGCTTACTCAGTTGATGACTCCGTCGACCATCAGGCTGCTATTGTCCCTCCGTAACTTCGTCACACGCACTTGGACTGCCGGGGCTTGACGACTGTCACAAGCCAACCTTTGCCCCCCAAGGCTGGCTAATACTCGTTTCCCTGGGCCGCGTGGTTTTCAGACGACTGATTTCCCGTCGGATACCCTCGGCGGCGGCGATCACCGCAGTCCTTGCTCAGGTGGCCTTTCTTACCGCAGGTCCAGCAGGTCGGTAGTCCTCTTCCGGGCCGCCTCTCCGGTTGTCTTCCGGCTGTGTCGTTGCTGGTGCTGCCGCGACTATCGAAGAAACGGCTTAGCGCCTCCATCAATTCGTCGGCCAGGGGCTTGGTCTCGTTGGTTTTTACTGGTTCGTCGACGTCCACTTGACGCACCCGCGCGTGCATTCTGGATGCTTGTTTTGCCGTCTCGAACTCAAGTGCGTGGCTCAGCGCATCTGCCAGGGTCTTATTGCGCGCGAGACGCAGCGCCTGTTGAGTGTCCGAGTCCCGTAGCCCGTCGGTGAAAGTCTGCGTCGCTATCTGCTCCAGAAAGTCGGCCGGCGCTGTTGGGTAGGCGAGCCCTACGAGGCGTGTGATGTCCATCTCGAACTCCTGCAGGGTTTCCGCGTTCTTCTGTACCCGGGTCCGGAGCTGCATCTGATAGGCCTGCTGAAGATGGCTATCTCCATATCGGGACTCCATATGGGCGATCAGGGAAGCGTAGTCCTGGGATCCAGTCGGGATGGCCTGAAGGACGTTAAGGGCGTCACCTCTCAGCGCTACAATGAGAGCTGTAGCCTTTTCTGTGTTGTTCCAGTTATTTATGGAACAGGCCGCCTCGAACTGACGTAAGTAGGTGCTCCACGGGACCTTTCCGTCGAAGGTTGGGGGCGTCACTCTGCTATGTCCCGTTCCTGATATTCCCGGTGTAACGGTGGGCGGGCGTTGGCGCAGCTCGGCAACTTCCTCTCGTAGAGCGTTGAATTTCTCCTCCACCTCCGTCAGTGGGCGTTGGCGCAGCTCGGCAACTTCCTTTTGTAAGGCGTTGAATTTCTCCTCCACCCCCATCAGCGGGCGTTGGCACAGCTCGGCAACTTCCACTTGTAAGGCGTTGAATTTCTCCTCCACCCCCATCAGCGGTCGTTGGCACAGTTCGGCAACTTCCACTTGCAAGGCGTTGAATTTCTCCTCCACCCCCGTCAGTGGGCGTTGGCGCAGCTCGGCAACTTCCTTTTGTAAGACGTTGAATTTCTCCTTCACCCCCATCAGCGGGCGTTGGCGCAGCTCGGCAACTTCCACTTGTAAGGCGTCGAACTTCTTTTCCACTGCCGTGACTTCCTCACGCAGACCCAGTTCTAATTTCTTCAGGTCCTGTGTCAACTTATTCTGACCGTCTTCCATCTTCTTCTGGCCGTCCTCTATCCACTTCAGGTCCTCCGCTAGCTTATTTTGACCGTCTTCCATCTTCTTCTGGCCGCCTTCTAGTTTGGCAGTTAGGTCCTCGGTTAAATTCTTCTGGCCGTCTTCTATGCCATTTAACTTTTTTAGCAATGCTGCCAATTGCGCCTCCATTTTAGTTGTTTGCCTTGTAAAGGGCATGCACTCACAGGAAAATTAGAGAAAATGACCTGCTCGGGTTTTGAAACCAGGACCGTCAGGTGTTGTGCTTGAGTTCGTAATCCCGCTTCTGACACCAGTTGTTACGTGCCACCCCCCTAGTGGCACTTTTGTTAACTGGATTACGGTGGGTAGGAAGCACAACACCAATTACTGCTTAAAGAAATAATTAACTTTATTGCGTCCAGAAAATTACACTACTCATCAGCAATTACAGACAATAGGAACCTTACTCCAGTTTCCTCAAGTCTCTTGCTTGCGGAGAGCTCTTGCCCTTTCACTTGTCAACAAACCCCAGAAGTTAATCCTGCCGCTAATGAGCCTAGTGGCCTTGACAGAACTACATGCAACTTCTTCCTAATGTGCGCCTACTACAGTACTTACGAGCATTTGCTGCACGCTGTTCACAAGCTGGGAGATACAACGTCACTGGATTTCGTAACCAGAATATCTCCGACACTCAGTGAAAGCACACTCACTCAAAACACAGGCAGTCCCGTGTATGTTTCTCACTTCCCCGCTCCACTAGGGGTTTCGCAAGTCACCACACTTCTGTCGCTCAGGATAATCGCTCACACTAGCTCGTAAAACACAACAACAACAACAACTGCTTCACGGGTCACTCTTATATAGCAGGCCGGTGACTCAATATATGGTTCTAGATCCATCCAGGGTCCACGGCTTCTCGAGGTTTCCATCGCTGGTCCAGTCACGAATCTTCTGGACTATCCCTTTGTCTTCGTAGCCCTGTTGCATAAGGCACACGCAATACAGGAGGCATGCCACAGCCCAGCCCCTGGGGCAGTTGTGACTCAAGCGGCGAGCGATGACACAAACTCACAGCCGTAACACTGAATATAACAAAATCTAAACACTACCGCCACTTTGACTGTTTACAAACAAGCTGAGGTACTATCTTTACTACGCATGCAATATAAATAAGAGTTACACGCTCTACTTATAACCATCACCATACGTTTAACCTATTACTGCCGGTTACACTATAATAATAATTGAAATAATATAATTGAAAGAAATTTTAGCGCAAGGAGTGACACTCTGGTTATTAGTATCCTTTCACTAATAATGGATCACGTAGCAGAACAAATGAACATTGTGACACGAAACACTGCCTCTGCTATCCAATTCTTCGATTACATTTGAAATCCAACTGAGAAAGACGTCAAAGAGAGAGGATTTCTTAACAGCAACTGGAGGGGCGTGTCGAGTAGAGCACGGAACAATTAAATGGCACCGCAGCGCCATTTACAGGAAGTGCTGCTAACTTCAAAAATGGTGGCTTTGGTTTTTTTTTTTTGCTAGATGACAGCAAAACCAATTTCTATATTTTGCCCTAAATTCATAAAATTTCACTCATAAGTGTCCCCGCAGCGCGCTACACCATCCGAGCCGAGTTGAGTGGAGCTTAGCCGAGTCGCCCCGAGCCAAATCGCTGGTACCATGCACGATGCAGAGCGTCTGGGCCTGTTTGCACACTGAGAGACCATGCTGTAACGTAACATGTAATGCAACGTGCTCAATTGGGCACCGAACGAGCACGTTCTGATCCACCAAGGGTTAGTGACATTCCTCGCTCTAATTGGGACGGCGCTCGTTGCGTTGAAACAATTGACGAGCATTTTGCTCCTTTATAAGTTGACAGCACGTAAGTAGCAACACATCACTGCATAAAAGTAACGTTGTGGTTTTCTAGTTACCAGAGATTTTCTACTTTTAATGCACTGCTGGAAATGCTGATCTCAACCGCGATGTTGATTGTGTGCTGGTATCGTGCTCGGAGGTGCTCGTAGGCTGCTCGTTTACCACTCGCCTGTTGTATACCCGCCTTAACGCGAACTGCTACACTGAGTTGTTCTTATAGAACCAACGAAGTCTGAACGAGAGTCAATTACTTCAAGCTGAGAGTTCCAAGTGGCTAGGTCTCGAGTCGCGTCGCGTCGCGTCGCGTCGCGTCGCGTCTGAGTTCAGCACGAAAAAGCATGGGTATGTTCATCTCCCAACTTCCGAAAGGCTCCAGTCTTTGTATGTTTATTGAAGTGTTTCACTAAAGAACAATCGAGTGGATGTTTCATTTAGGGTAGAGGTTTTCAGCCTGGTGCTCGCAAGCAGTTTCAGCATGTCTGGTGAGCGGGGAATCTATTCAGCACTTCTGAGAGAGAGAAAAAGACAGGAAAAGGAAAGAGCCGCATGCTTGTTGCTTTATTAATATTATTATTTCGATTTAATGGGCTCGGGTGCCCGATATGGAATGAAGGTGGTGCTCCCAGTCTCTAAACAGGTTGAGAACGTTTGATGCAGGGGCATCGTAATCATCAATGCTGTGTATGTTATGTGTGTGTTTGTAATTGGTATGTCTAGGCACGGCCGACTGAATACGAGCTGCGCTCTATACCGGCCTTGACATTCCCAGTCAGAACCCATGTATAACATGTAATTGGAAAGTTTCTACTCGTTGCCGGTAGAGCGCACCCCCCTCCCATTATAGGCGCGATAAGGAATCAGCTGTACAGTACGTATATTAAATGTGTAATCTCAAGAACCACTGGATGGATTTTGATGCTGCTTTCACCATTCTGTAAAGGTGATCTCGAGGAAGATTTGTGTATAAAATAATTTATTTTTGACCAAAGGGAGCCAAGCAGTAACGATTTCAGTGAAAAGGTCGAAAAAATAGCCTGGCGTCCGTGCGCTTTTTAAGCTTACGCTGGGCAAACCGTTAAAAATATCATTATATTATGAGTGTAAGAATTGTTCAGCGTTAGAAATTCTACAAAAAAGTCCGGCAGAGCATATCTCTATCTTCGATACATCGCCCACTATAATTGTTTTTAATTTGGACGGAAGGGGGATTTGTGTATCATGCACCTCGCCATTCTTAAATTACGTCTGACAGGAATTCCTTGCACATTCATAACTGTTCCCGAGCGAAGCCGGGGCGGGTTGCTAGTGACACTATATAATTATTATCATTATAATTTCCGCTTTATCAAAATGAAAATTATATCATAAAATAAAATAGCGTGCTAATAAATCTAAGAGAAATTAGACATACCTTGCACCTTCTTCGGGTACAAGGACACAACTCCAGCACCGTCTCATCAAAAGGAAAGAGAGGATGAAAATTACAGCCGGAAACAAGTAGCAGCCAATCGTGTGTTGTGTTTTGTGCTAAGAGATCTTTCGACAAATTATCAGATACCATGTGCCTTCTTTTTCACGAAGCAGCTGTCAGGACGGGACTTACATAAACTCCTGCTGGACGTTATTCTCGAGGTTGAACAATGCTGTTTCATAATTATAATAACTGTCTCTGATCAGGGGCGGATCTAGGGGAGGGCGAGGAGGGCGACCGCCCAGGGCCCCGCGGTCCAGGGGGCCCCGCGCCATGGATTGTTTTAAATTTAATTGATTAATAATTATACTTTTCGAACTAATTTATAAATCATATTCTTTTTTCACTGCAGCTATGACCTCCCGTGACCGTTAAGCAAGTTTAGATTTCAGTGAAATGATGGAAGAATTCGGCCGGGAAAAATGTCGCAAAGTAATATTTTAATATTTCATAGTTTATATAATCTTCTTCAAGGGGACTTACACGTTTCTTTCATATTATTAAAAAATGTACGGTAATGTATTCAAAATATTGTTACTATTCTTCATTTTATTATTACAAAACTATTTTCCATTTGATTTGATTTTTAAAAATTTCCTATTGTTGTGGGCCCCTTCTTATCATATCGCCCAGGGCCCCGCAAGGCCTGGATCCACCACTGTCTCTGATAATCACAAAACTAACACTACAATGATGAGGCATTTAGGGGGAGGGAATTTGTAACCAATGGTCAATCACCCATACGACGAGTCTAGGAATGTATTCCCTAGTTTTGATCAGTCACATTCTAAAAAAAAAAAAACATTAGAACGCAGTTTCTGTAACGAGAGATGACTGAAGGTACTGGAATAATTTCAGGGAAATACTTGTCATTACTATACACAATGCAAAAGGATGAGATCGTCAAACCGGTCCGACACCTCACTAAAAACACATCGAAACCACTAAATTTGAAAAAAAAAAAAAAAAAAAAGAATGTTCGGCGTGCCAAGGAAGTGTTCTCGTCAGAAGTTATTGGTGCCATTAGTACACTGAAAGAAAATATAGGCATGCACCCGGAAGCGTACACATTCATGGACGCAGAAGCAACCATTTTTTTTTTTGAAAAACGTTAATAAATGGTTCGCTATGCATGACGTAAGCATCACATATCATATTCAGTCTAGAAATCCAGATAAAGGGCATTTTTTCTCATTAAATGTCAGTCGCCTGAACTGGCTAGAGGGATATTTTCTTTCTTACCTTGAAACTTTGAAAGCTGCTAGTAACGCTGCTAGAAAGGACTTCCTGAGTTCTGAGACTTACGAAGCTACCTATACAATTAATTACGGATTCAACTGTCCAGTGCATAAGGTATCTTCTAAAAATGGGTAGAGGAAAGTCGCCAAATATGGGGAGTTTTTTTTATAGGGCTCACATTCGACATAAGAAGGAACGGAATCATTTTGGTTTTCTCACCAATGTAAACCTCAGGTGATATACTATGTATATTACAAATATGGGCACGTTTGATGTTGTAATACCCTCTGATATTATTGTTAACTTTAAAAGTGCACTTTCCCCGTATTAGGCAACCGGGTTTCGTAATATGGGGAGGTGAGAAACCTCACGGTTTTTATTTATAATAGGTACACTGAATAGTATACCCTACTAATTAAAGCATTAATTCTGACAAAAAAAACGTGTGGCCTCCTGAGAGGCCGAGTGCAGGTCTTTCTAGTCGACGCCCGTGGGCGACCTGCGCGTCAGGATGAGAGATGGAATGGATGAAGATGAATGAAACTGGGCAAGGATGTGGAAGGAAGCGGCCGTGGCCTGTTAGAAGGTACCGTCCCAGCATTTGCCTGGTGTTGAAATATGGGAAACCACGGAAAATCATTTCAAGGACGGCCGACGGTGGGGCTCGAACCCACGCGTCTACCGAGTCAGCAGAGAGCTTGGCCCCATGGCCTAACGCTGCGCTTTAGCCAGCGTAGCCACTACTGTCGGTAATTCTGACAATGTAATGAAATCCTGAACACAAATAGTACAAAAATACAAAAATGAATATTTTAAGTAAATAACAGTCCTAGTTTCCTGTTGCCGAACTTCCAAACCGTTCAGCAGAAAAATGCATAAACTTTAATGAAAACCGAGTGATTCTGATCGAATTCAACTGCAACGAGGTGCAAGGTATGTCTAATTTCTCTTAGATTTATTAGCACGCTATTTTATTTTGTGATATAATTTGCATTTTGACATTGTGGGAATTATAATGATAATATAATAGTGTCACTAGCAACCCGCCCCAAGAATGGCGAGGTGCAAGCCAAATCCCCCTCCCGTCCAAACTAAAGACACTTATAGTGGGCGATGTATCGAAGATAGAGATATGCTCACGCGAACTTTTTTGTACAATTTTTCATGCTGAACAATTCTTACACTCATTGTATATTGATATTTTTAACGGTTTGTCCAGCGTAAGCTTGAAAAGCGCACGGACGTCAAGTTCTTTCTTCGACCTATTCACTGAAATCTAAAATCGTTACTGCTTGGCTCCCTTTGATCATGAATAAATAATTTTCTACAGAAACCTTCCTCGATATTACCTGTACAGAATGGTGAAAGCCGCATCAAAATACATCCAGTGGTTCTCGAGATTACCCGTGATATCCAAGAATCGGGGACTTAGTTTTACACTAAGTAGAGATAAATCTTAGTCGTGCATTGCTTGGTGAACAGCGCTGTGTGAGCAGTTGAGTAACAAGATTTCATGAAAAAAGGTCTCATTGTCTAGGCCGGTATGAGCGCATTCAGTCGGCCGTGGTCTAGGATTAGAAAGGAAGCAATCCTGGCCCTTCAGTATGGTACCATTCCAAACATTTGTCTGGAGCCGAACTGGGAAACCACAGATAATCATTCCAACGATGGACGAAGGTGGAATTCGAACTATTCCATGGATAGCAGCCATCATGATCAGCCCTTTAACACTTGGGCCGTTCTGGCCGGTTCGAGTCGAGAGAAATCAAATCCCATAATGTTTTGGATCATTAATGTGCGTTAGCATGGCACTTAGACTGCATGGAATGGCATTTCCAACCAAAAATATATTCTTGCGATCGATGTAAATTTTTACCAATAGTTTAGAGTTTTTTTTTTTTTTTTTTGCAAAACGCGGCCCTCATAGGATGAATTAACCCAGCGGTTATTGAAACTAGAGATTTAGTAAAACAGTAAGTAGAATTCAAACTATTTTAAAATACGCCAAATTGAAAAACAAGCCAGACAGAAATTAAATTAATAACGCTGTTATTGAATCATTTGCATCTATCTATATATACAAAATTCAATGTTACGTGATTGTCTGCATGTACTGTATGTCCCCTGTGCGTTCATATAACATTCATCCGATTGCGATGACATTTGAGCGAGTAGTTGTGAGCACTCCAGAGAAGGTTCCTGGCTACACATTATTTATGCAACACAAAAGGGCGAGGGACTTAACAGGAATCCTCAAATTTTACAGTAACCCAATTGCACAATCTGTTTACTTATGACACCGCAATGCAAGATGTGAGATTGGCTTGCTGATTCATCGCGAGGTGACATGCTGTCTCACCACAGCTCTAATATTAATGCAGCCTGTAAGATTGTCTATCACTCCACAACGATTATCTTTTATTTTTACCAGCTGGCGTGGGTCAGTGGTACTGCTCGAGTCCAAGCTCTATGAACTTGCGGGATGAGGAGAAAGAGCAGGGAAGGGTCGGGCGTGAAGAGAAGGATCTGTCAACAGCCCACCGTGATATATGGTATCCCTTTCTATTCCAATACTGCTAACATTCGGCCGTTGCTCAAACCACTGTGGTGTTAGGAATGACTGAGTGAGTCACCGACCAATGTACTTGGTTTTGTACTATGCACGGACCGAGAAACCTCATCACTCGTCAACACCACTACTCACTAGTCCGCGATGCACATTCCTCTCAGGTTCACGCAGCTTAGACTCTAGCAGTACACAAAGTGCAGATCTTAAAACTGAACTCAAGCTTGGCTGCCGGTATGAATGTTTGTTTGTATGCGTACATTTATACCGTTCATCCGATTGCAATCAAATTTAGGTGAGTTGTTGTGTACACTCCTGCAATTGTTTCTGACATAGTAA
This sequence comes from Meconema thalassinum, assembly GCA_946902985.2. Taxonomy (NCBI): domain Eukaryota; kingdom Metazoa; phylum Arthropoda; class Insecta; order Orthoptera; family Tettigoniidae; genus Meconema; species Meconema thalassinum. Next base: position 387,457,849 of record OX336389.2, read on the forward strand.
ATCCATTTGACAATAGGTAGCGCATGGGTAGATTCAACAAATGAGTGACTATGCGCGTTTCATTTCAACCAAATTTTTCAACAAAGTTCCGTATGCATTCATGAACCATTCATACGATTGCGATGAAACTTTGGTGAGTTATTGAGCACGCTCCCACAAATGTTTGAGATAGTGAATCCATGTTACAATAGTTTGGAGGCAGTTAACGGATAAAGAATAAAATATTTTGTATCAAGCACTTCAACAAACTAAGTTTCAACGCCAACACTTTCTTTGATTGGCATTGCAACGCATGCCGGGTACAGCTAGTAATTTTAATACATGTTATTCACCCTTGGACATTAAAAGAACTACTAAATATATTTAAAGAGACTGACACAAATTAACTAAGTTTTGTGAAGTCCCACATACACGCTCTGCTTGAAATGCTAAATGACATTTTCTTGTAACCTTAGCACCAAACACCAGATGTTAAGCGACAACTTGCAATGCATGAATAAATGAATGAATGAATGAATGAATGAATGAATGAATGAATGAATGAATGAATGAATGAATGAATGTGAGGCGACCTCTTCAAAATCTAAATATTGAGTACAGCAGTTTACTCTCCTCTTCAAAATTCAAATATTGAGTACAGCAGTTACTCTAAAATGTAATTGATCTATCAGATTCCCCCATGTACCGATAATGCGCCAGGAGATGGCAGTCTGGTTTGAACTGCAGGTCTTCCCGCTCACGGCGTATGGCGCATTCCAAAAACATTCGGTTGGTCACTACTTGCTTCACTCAGTGCATTCCTTCTTTCACTGGCTGATGTCGCCTGCTGCAATGACAACCATTGGCATGCGGGAAACCGATATATTTTAAGTTTGAAATATGCGGACCGCGCATGCGTACTACAAGACTCCCCCGCACCCCGTCACAGCGTGTTCAACTGCCATCTCCTGCCGCGATGACAGTACTGAGGCTGTCCTATAAAATATCGGTATATAATAATAAAATATTTTTCTGTTTCTTTTCCTCGCATTAAGTGGTTAGGTTATTGACTTCTTCATTCTATCCGTCAGCATTATATGTCTACCCCTTATTATTCACGTTTTCAACGGGGTCGGGGATGAGAATCGATGGAAGTCTATGTGGCGGATGGTTTATACGGCCTTCCTGACGCCAAACTCATGAGAGGAGTTAATAAGGGATGAAATGAATGGAGATGAATGAAACTGGGCAAGGATGCGGAAGGAAGCGGCCGTAGCCAGTCAGAAGGTACCGTCCCAGTATTCTCCTGGAGTTGAAAATGGGAAACCACGGAAAGCCATTTCAAGGACGGCCGTTGGTGGGACTCGTACTCACGTCTACCGAGTCCACAGACAGCTTGGCCCCATGGTCTAACGTGTGTTAGCGAGCGTAGCTACCGCTGTTGGTCTATCCATTCAGCATTATCAGTGGTAAATACGAGCGTTCATATCTTGCCCAGTTGTCCCATGGGTAACAACAAATTTGAGAACAATTTCCAATAATGATATCGACAGGATAAGGTGGTTGTTTCATTTAGGGGTTTTGACATCGTGGTTATTTCAGTCCCGTGTACTTTGGGTGTGAATAGACGTTTTCTGATTGTGGAATCTGTAGTAGTAGTAGTAGTAGTAGTAGTAGTTTTACAGTTTACAGTTTGTTTATTTATGCCCAATATTATATTTTTTGGTCCTACCAAGCTAACGCTTGTCGGTAGGTGCCAATTATAGTTACAATTTATATGTTAACAAACACAAATTTACACAATATACAGTCCAATCTCTCACCTTCCAATTATTTTATATAGTGCCCCTAATAATATTTCACAAAGATATTCAATCGGCTCATAACAATGAATGAAAAATCCACAGCCTGCTTCCAGTCTCCGACCGGGTCAGGAATGGAATGAATGAAGCCCCCATCTAGCGGCGAGGATATGAACTGTGCCGGCTGCCGAGGCCTGACGCACTCCTCTGGGGCAATGATTAAATGAATGACAGATGAAATGAAATGATAGTGGAGAGTGTTGCTGGAATGAAATGTTGACAGGGAAAACCGGAGTAGCCGGAGAAAAACCTGTCTGCCTCCGTTTTGTCCAGCATAGATCTCACATGGAGTGACCGGGATTTGAACCACGGACCCAGCGGTGAGAGGCCGGCGTGCTGCCGCCTTAGCCACGGAGGCTTTATAACAATATTGGTTAAAATTATTATAATATGTTAATATTAATATAATAAAGAATTTGTAGTAAATTATAATATTTTTTACCCACCTTAAAACAACACTTATGTCGTTACTATTGTAAAAACTTAACTTAAAACTTAAAATACAAATGTTACTATCATGTTCATAGTCTAATACATATAAAAGCAGTTGTCCATTTAGTCTAAGAAATTATTTAGTATCCAATTTTTTATATCTTTGTTTTGTTTTTGACATATTCTCAAAGGCCAACAGTGAATGTGGTAGCTTGTTAAATAGAAAAGGTACCATGTAAGCTAATGTTCGTTTGCCAAATTCATAATTTGTTTTTGGAATTACAAAATGTGAATTCTTAAATCTTGTATCCTTTTGATGTTTTAAATGATCTTTGAAAGTGCTATTAAAAATTATCCATAATTATCATTAAATATATTAGGCCCCTACAAGGCATTATCTGACAATTGGAGAACAATATCACTGGTGAGTTTAATCCATGCCTATGACCATGTCTTACAAAGAATTTAAGGAAACGTGTCTGAATGCTGGTGATTCTATTAATATAAGTATTTGAAGCAAGTCCCCAAACCTTTATTCCATATCGAATTATACTTTCCACTAATCCATAGTATGTCATTCTTAGCACTGAGGTAGGCATATTTTGCCTCAGATGGAAAAATGTACTTAAAATTATTCTTAGTTTGGAAGTAACTTGATTAATATGCTTGTCCCACCTGAAATTACAATCAATATACACACCTAAGTATTTTTGAACAGTTACATTTTTTACTGTTGTACAGTTTCTACAGTATTGTTGTCACTTGCCATGCAATCGCATTCATGTATTTTTAAATGCACCTTTTGTAATAGTAGTAGTATTAGTAGTGTGTGTATTTGTAATTGAGGTGAGGAATGGGAAGGAGGTGGTCTCGGTTAGGAACCATCCCGGCATGTGCCTGGAATAGATGATTCGATTATACATTCTGTAATATCAAAGCACATTCCTTTCATTTCTCAGTGATCTTCCACTCATCAGGAGTTTGTTTTTTAGCGTATGGCTTTTAGTGCCGGGAGTGTCCGAGGACATGTTCGTCTCGCCAGTGTTGTAGCTGCTTCGAGACGGACACCCAATGGGTGAGCTACAAGTACCGTTGGGGAGGAAAGTTGGAAGGAGGGTCGAGGAGTTGGAAGGTAGCGGCTGTGGCCTATAGTTAGGGACTAACCCCGGCATTTGCCTGGAAGGAAGATGGGAAACCACAGAAGACCATCTTCAAGGTTGCCGGCGGGGGGATTCGAACCTCCTCGCCTCCCGGATGTGAGCGACTGCCAACAGTCATGCCGCAACGACCACGGCTAACTCACCCGGTATCAGGAGATTGAAAGATTGAAATCCATGGTCGGGAAATATAGCCACATTCATACGACACGTGTCGCGGAGTTGTTCCATATGGCCCTGGGTTAAGAGGAATCAAAAGAAGGAAAATTATGAGATAATTATATATTTGTTTCTTTCTCAAGATATTTCATTGTGTAATGCGTATGAAATTCTAATAGGTTTGATGTATACATTTTCGTCGCGCATTGGCATAAAGTACACTTTCAGGATCAATGATTCGCATTCTAAATTTGTCATATCAGTGATTTATTATAACTAGGGCTCGGATGTTTAAGACCTAAAAATAGCCCGAATATGCAAGCTAATATGACCTTAAAAATGACATCACTCAAAAATGGCAAAAGAAATGACCTGAAAATGACTGATATAAATATGGCGTTTTTTTTTTACATTTTAAATCCAAGCGACAATCCCATTCAGATTAAATTGTTAACTAAATTCTTTATTCCCAATTTCATATTAATTTTCTGAATATATAGTACATGTTTAAGTGGTTATGACGTCCAGATTCAATTTCTGTAAACACTAGTTCCCGTTCGGAACAGCTGCCGTCAAACTACCGAAATATTACGTTCTTACGAAAATAATGCTCAAAATATGACCTAATTGTAAAATATGTTCGAAATATGCATTTATATGACAAATAAAAACCACTGTAATGTGACGATAATCACTTGATTTGCATCAGAAACCAATCGGGCATGAAAATAGAGGCAAAGAAAAAATATGAATGTTCCTAAACATCCGAGCCCTAGGACCCTTCTGTATCCGTGTGCTTGTAACAATAAATGCAATTCTCTATTTACATAGTATATTCAACCGATAAGAATCCACCAATGTCTCCAAGCACAGGTACATTAGGTGCATGGTGGCTGCTTGCCTCCCACCTGGGTAATACAAGAGAAGTGTGTTTCAATGGCATGTCCAGTAGTTCGGATTCTAAGTTAATTGTAGGTCTCGTGGCTTATGGCCGCGAGGTTAAGAGTCTCGTAGAGCTATGAACTTCATGTTATTGTTACTAAAGCCATCACAGGGAAACTATTTTACAAGGGAGTATCGTCTCGTATGTAGCTTCTTCGTAATGCCGGTGTAGATTAACTACTATTGTGAATGGAAGCGTGAGGAATACGATCATAAAAGAATAGAAGTGGAATCTTAACTTATGCGAAGTACACGAGCCCCGTGCACTACCGCTTGAGCAACGTAGGTCGTCTCGCCGATTCACTCTGCAACTGGCATCAATTAACGTGAAGTCGCTTGGCTCGTAATTTCCCATCTGTTTATTTTCTCTTGAGCACAGAATTATATGAAACTAACTCCGCGACATGTGTTTTATGAATTTGGCCATACTGTTATCCACAGATTTCCCGACCCGAATCTTCGTTTACAGGTGAGGCGGTCTCTTGGCTCTTAACACCCAAATATGAAATAATTGCGCCAATTCCTATCACAGAAACGGGAGTGCGATTCATCATTATTATAATTGTTATTTACTGTCATTATGTTATCGATTGCAGTTTTGCCGTAATTTTAATACTATTTTAATATTGGCACTCTCATAAACTCGTCAATAATATTGAGTAACTTTCCCTGTAAGCACTTCACTGGCAGCTAAGCTTTCCGCGATTCAACACAGTGTTCCAGACTAAGCTACATGCAGTTCTGCCTTACTTTAGTTCACGTCTAGCCTGTGTGGGGTGTGATCCTGCTTCGGAGACAGCATGCCATTCCTTAGCCATTTTCTCAAGAGGACTTACATAGAAACCTTCTTAAGATTCTTAAGATTTATCAGTAATGGTTGATTAGGTATCTCTCCAAGTAAGTTCAGCTAAGCATTAACATTTTTCGTTGTTCTTCACTAAATCTGAATGTCTACTAACATATTTTGTCATTAAAGTTCTTTTTTTTACATTCCTTGGCTACGATATATTTTCATAATACCTTGTATTTCAGCCTTACCAACTATGCGGTCTCTACACGTCTCTTCACTAAATCCGAAACACTTTCCTACACCTCTCTTCACTAAATTTGAAGCATTTACCTGAGTGATGTCTAACAAATCGTCCGATTCACAGTAAAATACTCTTTCTCCCTTTTCATACACACTATCTAACTTTTCTATAATGCTCATTCTTTCCGTCTCTGGCATATGACCATTACACTCCCAACAATTCATCGAACGACCTCACCAAGAATTCCAGCCATTTTAGTTTCTTTCCGACAAAATTAAAAGGTTTAGAAGATACTCACAAACTGCTAGGAAGTTTTGATGCTGGAAGAGGCGCCTTAGTAAATCATCATCTCAAACGCTTGGCTGCAGTTTAAGAACTCGCACCTCAGCACAAACTGTTGCCTGTGCATCACTGACACCAACAACGCACAAAACTATGGCCGCAAAATGCTCTATGAGACTGAGTCGTCTTGAATGTGACTGAAATTAAATCGTTCGGTACACATTTTCTTACAATAATGCACTTGTTGATGGTTTACTTAGAAACTTGCCACATCCTGATCATTTGGATTCTTGTATTAGGGGCAGGGAGTGTAATTATGTTTAGTAACCTATGTTGTTGTGATGGCTGTATTAGTGTGTGCATTTGTAATTCAGGCGAGGATTGGAAAGGTGGTGGCCGTGGCCATGAATTAGGAGCCATCCCGGCATTCCCCTGGAGTTGAAGTGGGGAAACCACGGAAAACCACTTCCAGGATGGCTGAGAAAGGAATCTAACCCACCTCTTCTCAGGTTTTCCTCACGAGGCCTAGTGTACCCCGTTCTAGCCCTCAGACTAGAATAAATTTCTTGGCAGAACCGGGAACCAAACCCAGGCCTTCGGAATGACAGCCAATAATGCTACCCGCCACTCCACGAGGTTTTACCGCTGTTCTACGAGAAGCAGATGTGGAATGAATCAATCAACAGCGTCGTTCAGAAACTTCCCAGATTTGCAAGCGCATGTATCGTGTAATAGCGCTATGGTCCGATATGGAACTTACTATACGGAATATAGGCTACTAGCAGTAGTACCCGGCTTCGCCCGGTGGAATGATGATAATATTTCAGTCTCCTTAACACTCAACGTCATTAATTATATTTATTTATGTATTCATTTCTTACATTATCAAATCCAGTGACAATGTTTATACTTAAGTCACTATGGGAGGCTCTGTAAAATAATGATCATTCTCGTGATATTTGTCTTCAGTCCGAGTCGAGATATGTCGTTAGCGGTCCCAGAATTCGTGACATCTCAGTCGTAGAAGACTTTATGTGGCGGTTAGAAATATAATGGACTTAAAATCTAGGTCATTTGCCCCCAATGACGTTGAGGGCGTAACATCTAGGTAATTTGCCCTACTGATCAGGATGATATTGAAAATTACTACATAACTGACATATGAAACTTAGAAAATAATAGAATAAGTTATTTTTAGGACTCATATTTCGGGAAAGACTTGATTATTTTTTGCCACAGAGCTCTCACTTAGATCGCTATCTGGTTAAAAGTTTCGTCTTGTTAAGGTTTAAACTGTACGATAAATGTCTCAAGCAATTCCTCCAAGAAGCTTCCAGATTTCGCAGTCGATATATCGTTAACGTTCCTGAGCATCCAGTTGTCTTTTCTTCTGGCGCAAAACATCTTCTACATAGTGATGATGAACGTAGAAGCGACTACTGGCACATGTAACTTATCAACGAATGGGAAAAATTGATACTTTAAAGGAATGAGAGGTCATTTGCCCTTTTGATGAGGATGACAATGAAGACTACTACTACTGAACGGGTATATCAAACTTACAAACTAATGGAAATACATATTTTAAAAATCACAGGCGATGAAGACTGTGGTGTTGCTTAGTAGTACTGTATAATGGACGTAACATCTAGGTCATTTGCCCTTTTGATGAGGGTGATAATGAAGAAGACTGCTACTGAACGGGTATATCAAACTTACAAACTAATGGAAATACATATTTTTTAAATCACAGGCTAGGTAGACTCTTGTGTTGCTTAATAGTATAATGGACGTAACATCTAGGTCATTTGCCCCTTGATGAGGATGATAATGAAGACTACTACTACTGAACGGGTATATCAAACTTACAAAATAATGGAAATACGCATTTTAAAAATCGCAGGCGATGAAGACTGTGGTGTTACTTAGTAGTATAATGGACGTAACATCTAGGTCATTTGCCCTTTTGATGAGGATGGTAATGAAAACTACAGTTGAATTGACACGACAAACTTACAAACTACCGTGATAGAAATAAATATTTCAAAAATCACAGGCGATGAAGACTTATTGTGTGTGGTGATTAGTGGTATAATGGGCGTAACATCTAGGTCATTTGCCCTTATGATGATAATAATAAGGTAATGAAAAATGACTACTAAACGAACATGGTGTAATTTTAAATCTGATATAGGTAATTCAGATCTCTACCTTCGATGTCTTCCAAAGTCTGAACGTTATTTTCTGGCTTAGGCCTATACTCGATGCGTGTAGTGAAAGAGCTTATCGAGTACAGCTCGGGTCCAAGCTGCACAAACCTGAGAATATCGCAGATGATGTCGAAATATGATGACAGACGTTTGGAGGGGGGGGGGGGGGTCCCGGTCCAATTCACATTGACCGGTGAATCACTCATTCTTTCGTAACTCTACAGTGGTTTGAGCAAAGACCCTGTATGAACATCAGCATAGTCAGCAATACCAGGTAACACGGCGGGGACTCGACATTTCTCTCATGTCACCTCGCGATGAATCAGTAAGCTATTCTCACATCTGCCCCCTCCTCCCCCCTCCACCCACCAGGGTCTCACAACTTGTGGGACGTGGGTTTGCGACCACGGGACCCCAGCTGAGTCCGGCATTGCTTCTACTTACTGGTGCCGGGCTCCTTTCAGTTCTCTTTCCTGTCGGCCTCCCTTGGTCAAACTCTTGTTCTCTTCCGACCCCGATGGTATCAGTGTATCCGAGGCCTAGCGACTCTTTCACTTTCCCGCCTTAATTGGCCCTTGTTTAATCATTCCTGATAGCCTCATTCTTCGAGGCGTCAGCCTTCTTTTTCTTTTCTTAATATCTCATGTCTTCTGCTCAAGACCCTCAAGGAGGCAGGGTGTATGTAGCCCCACCACTTCTGGTGCACCCTAGATAGTGCTACATCCTCAAGGGCTCATGGCTGGTGAATTCGGGAGCTGGCAACCCTGAGGGTTTCCTGAGCTGGGTCCGGTTTTACCCCTTCTTTCCATTGCCTTTGGGACGGACCCTGTCCTCTTTCCGGGAATGGAGTGGTCTGTCCACAATTTCAAGCAGACAGTGTTACTCGCAGGGTACCAAAGGGTAAGTATTTAAATTTTGGTTCTGATCGGTGAAACGGTGTAGATTTGTGCCAAAGGGCCTACATGCAGGGAATGGGGTGGTCTGTCCGAAATTTTAGGTGGACAGTGATATTCACAGGGTTACAAAGGGTAAGTATACACATTTTGGTTCTGATCGGTGAAACGGTGTAGATTTGTGCCAAATGGCCTAAATGCAGGGAATTGAGTGGTCTGTCCGAAATTTCAAGCAGGCAGTGTTACTCGCAGAGTTCCAGACGGTAAATAACAAATTTTGGTTGAGATCTGTGAAACGGTGTAGATTTGGGCCAAAGGGCCTAAATGCAGGGAATGGAGTGGTCTGTTCGCAATTTTAAGTGGACAGTGTTATTCACAGGATACCAAAGGGTAAGTATACAAATTTTGGTTCTGATCGGTGAAACGGTGTAGATTTGAGCCAAAGGGCCTAAATGCAGAGAATGGGGTGGTCTGTCCGAAATTTCAAGTGGACAGGGTTACCCGCAGGGTTGCAAAGGGTAAGTATACAAATTTTGGTTCGGATCGGTGAAACGGTGTAGAAGTTTGCCAAAGGGCCTAAATGCAGGAAATGGGGTGGTCTGTCCGAAATTTTAAGTGGACAGTGTTATTCACAGGGTTACATAGGGTAAGTATACAAATTTTGGTTGAGATCGGTGAAACGGTGCAGATTTGAGCCAAAGGGCCTAAATGCAGAGAATGGGGTGGTCTGTCGGAAATTTCAAGTGGACAGGGTTACCCGCAGGGTTCCGAAGGGTAAGTATACAAATTTTGGTTCAGATCGGTGAAACTGTGTGGATTTGTATACATAACAGACAGACAGACAGACAGACAGACAGACAGACAGACAGACAGACAGACAGACAGACAAACATTGAGCTTTATATATATATAGAATAGATAGATAGACTAGCAATCATACCCGGCTTCACCCAAATACGCCGTTAGGAAGAAACTTAATCGACATTGATTTTTGCGTCGGACAGCTTAATTTTTTTTTTGTCATTTCTTGGTCTGCCAAAAAAAAGTTGTTTTTAAAGTGGTTCCCATCATAGCCACATTTTTAACGATTATTACCATGCGTTTGTTGGAAGAGATGCCAGATTTTGCGTTCATCCACCCAGACATCCTCAAGTTGTAAGCATGAAAAAAAAAACTGACATAAGATTTTGCGTGCATTAGTCATGAAACTGACTGAAACACACAAAACTTCGGAGAAATTAATCCCAAAAGTTACAAATTTTGATTCCTATATATAGACTACATATCAAGAGCTGGGAGGAGAAAGGGCAAATCTGCATTAAGAATATTGTATGTAATCTTATTGCAGATTCGCCCTTTCAAGACCGACTACAATAAATCAGACCGCAATGCCACTATCGATACCGTAGAACATGGCGGAAATCGTAGGGGATTGTTTACATTTGTTGAAGGTCTTGGTTGAACCAACATTTTAGTTTGTCTGCTGCCAGAATTTCGTTCAAATGTCGCATATCTCAAGTGATTTCGTGCTGTTATTTATTGTAATAGTGTACCTTAAGTAGTGTAGTGCACTGTGAATAATTATAAATTCCGGTGATACCTAATGTGAGCATTATTGTCTGTTCATTGTTATTGTCTGTGAACCCGGCTGTAAATTTAATACTGCTGCAGATACTTCAATTTTTAAATTTCCTAAAGAAAGAGAAGTGGATAAGAAATATTCTCCGGGATAATTTTCGAAGTTAAAACAGTTGTATGTTGTGGTTAGGAATCTTCTCTAACCCCCTGATGCCATTCCAGTAGGTGGTGTTGGCCATTCCGCCAATTTTCACAAATCAACCGTCCTACCACACAACTCCTGTTTGTTAAAGTAGATGATTGTAGTTTTAATGACATACCATGAGTGTCAGTGCGTTCTAAAGTGCCAAGTTCTTTAAGTGTAATGTATTGTTACGTGCCACCCCCTAGTGGCACTTTTGTTAACTGGATTACGGTGGGGGTACAAAGCACAACACCAATTACTGCTTAAATAAATAATTAACTTTATTGTGGCCAGAAAATTACACTAATCAGCAAATACAAGCAATTAGGAGCCTTACTCCAGTTTCCTCAAGTCTCTTCCTTGAGCGCTCTTGGCCCTTCCACTTGTCAACAGATCACAGAAGTTAATCCGTCCTAATGAGTACGGTAGCCTTGACAGAAACTACCTGCTCCTCTCCTTTATGTTCACCGACCACAATTACTTACGATCACTTGCTGCAGGCTATTTCGCTGTCCACAAGCTGGAGAAACAATGTCACTGGATTTCGTAACTCGCATAGCACTTCGTCACCACACTTCTGTCGCACAAGATAATCGCTCGCACTAGCTCGTAAAACACAACAACAACAACTGCTAGACAGGTCGCACTTATATAGCAGGCCGGTGACTCAAATGCTTCTAGATCCATCCAGGGTTCACGGCTTCTCGAGGTTTCCATCGCTGGTCCAGTCACGAATATTCTGGACTATCCCTTTGTCCTAGTAGCCCTGTTGCATAAGGCACATGCAATACAGGAGGCAGGCCACAGCCCAGCCCTGGGGCAGTTGTGACTCATGCGGCGAGTGATGACACAAACTCACAGCCGTAACACCACCCCCTTCCTAAAAAGGCTGATCGTCCCGATCAATCATTGGTCCGTTTGTGTCCCTCCGTAGGCTGCCAGGCGATCTCGATGCACGATCTTCATCTTCGCCCTCGGGCTCCGCTGGATCTAGTAGACGACATCGTTGATCCGTTTCACGACTCGGTACGGGCCCTCCCAGGACTTCTGCAGTTTGGGTGACAGGCCTTTCTTCCGTAATGGGTTGAAGAGCCAGACCCGGTCGTCCTCGTGGAATCCGCCGGCATCCGTCTGCTGGTCGTATCGGGTCTTCATTCGGTCGGTCTCGATCAGTAGTTTCCTCCTCGTGAGCGCGTGTACGTCTTCCAGTTGGTCGACCAGATCTTGACAATACTGGCTTACCGGGATCGGATCATTCCCAGGTCGGCCGAAGGCAAGATCGACAGGTAGACGGAGCTCCCTCCCAAACATGGCCCGGGCTGGTGTGCACCCGATGGCTTCATGCACGGCGGCGCGGTAGGCCAGGAGAAATAGTGGAAGATGCTTGTCCAAATCCCTCTGGTGCTCGCTGACTATTCGGAGATGGTTCTCGATGGTGCGATTGAATCGCTCTACCATCCCGTCGGACTGAGGGTGTAGCGGCGTTGTCCTTGTCTTCCGGATTCCCAGCAGCTGGCATAGGTTCTGGAACACCTGCGACTCGAAGTTCCTCCCTTGGTCGGAGTGCAGCTCCAGGGGTACTCCGTACCGGCTGACGAATTCCTTCACCAGGGTCTCTGCAATCGTCGCGGCTTCTTGGTTAGGGAGCGCATACGCCTCCGGCCATTTGGTAAAGTAGTCGCTGACGACTAATATGTAGCGGTTCCCTGCCTCGCTTAACGGGAATGGCCCAGCAACATCGATGGTCACTCTCTCCATGGGGCCGCCCACGTTGTAGGTCTTCAGTGGACCCCGTCGTCTTCGTCCAGGGCCCTTGCTGGCTGCGCAATCGTGGCAACTCGCGCAGTAGTTCTCCACGTCTGTTCGGCATCCGATCCAGTAGAACCGCTCTCTCAGCTTCTCCAGGGTCTTCTTTATCCCTAGGTGTCCACCAGATGATCCTCCATGAACTTCCATCAGGACTTCCTCCGTCATAGCCTTTGGAACGACGACTTGTTCCCGAGATGTCTTCCCGTCGGTGCTCTCCCAGGTACGGCAGATGAGGCCATCCCTTACAATCAGCGAGTCCCACTGTGCCCAGTAGGACTTAAACTTTGGGCTGCAGTCACTCACAATGTTCCACCCGGGTCTGGGGACACAGGCCCTCTTCCATTCGGCTATCAGTCCCAGGTCATCGTCTTCTGCTTGTGCCCGCGTGAAAGATTTGCGGCTCCAGCTCCCTTGAAGTTCCACGGTAGTCCTTCGGCACTGTATCCCGGTGTTCTCCTCCCTCCTAGTACAGAAGGTGCAGTCTTCGGGGCACGGTCATCGTGACAGGGCGTCGGCGTTAGAATGCAGTTGGCCTTTCCTGTGCTGAATCTCAAAGTTGTACTGTTGAAGCCTCTCTAACCACCGCGCGAGTTGACCCTCGGGCTGCTTGAAGTTCAGGAGCCACCGCAGGGATGCATGGTCGGTCCTGATGAGAAATTCTTGCCCGTACAGGTACTTGTGGAAGTGTTCAATGGTCTTCACGATGGCAAGCAGCTCCTTCCTGGTGACGCAGTAGTTCCTTTCTGGCTTTGACAGGGCCTTACTGAAGTAGGCCACTACTCTCTCCTCGCCGTTCACTACTTGTGACAGGATCCCCCCTATGCCAAAGTCGCTGGCATCGGTATCGACGATGAACCTTGTTCCAGGTCTGGGGTAGGCCAGAATAGGCGCGGTGCACAGAGCCTGCTTGAGTTGTTCGAAGGCACTGTGGCATTCTGCTGTCCACGTGAAGAGTTGGTCCTTCTCAGTCAGTCGATGTAAAGGTTTGGCGATGTCGGCGAATCCTCTCACGAAGCGACGGTAATAAGTGCAGAGTCCCAGGAAGCTTCGTAGTTGGGACTTGTCCTTCGGAACTGGCCACTCCCTCACAGCTGCGGTCTTCTCTGGGTCGGTGCGCACCCCTTCCTCGGAGACGATATGCCCAAGGTACTGGACCCGCTTCTGGAAGATCTGACACTTCTTGGGGCTCAACTTCAGCTGGGCAGTCCGTAGCTTCAACAAGATCTACATCAGGTTGCTGTAGTGCTCCTCGAAGCTTCTCTCCAGAACGATGACGTCGTCTAGGTAGACCAGGCAGGTCTTCCAGTGTAGTCCCCTCAGAATGGACTCCATTAGCCTTTCGAAGGTCGCAGGGGCGTTGCACAGACCGAATGGCATGACTGTGAACTGCCAGAGCCCGCTGCCCACAGAGAACGCCGTTTTCTCGCGGTCCTTAGGGTGGACCTCCACCTGCCAGTAGCCACTCTTCAAATCCAAGGTAGAGAACCATCTCGACCCTGATATGGTGTCCAGGGTATCGTCGATCCGGGGTAGAGGGTAGCTGTCGTCCTTCGTGACATTCACCCGCCTGTAATCCATGCAGAACCTGGTGGAACCGTCCTTCTTCACTAGCACGACCGGAGAACTCCAAGGACTATGTGATGGCTCGATCACCCCTTGCTCCTTCATCTCTTCTACCATCCGGTCGACTTCGGCTTGCTTGGCGAGCGGGACTCGTCGGAATGGGGCCCTAATCGGTGCGCTGTCCCCAACGTCGATTCTGTGCTGGACCAAGCTTGGCCTGCCGAAGTCTTTGCTCCCCACGGAGAAGACGTCCTGGAATTCGCGTAGCAGGTCCTGAAGTTGGCGTGATTGTTCCTCGTCTAAATGGTCCTGGGATCCTTGGTACAGCTTCTGTAGTTCTTCTGGCAGTGTGCGTCTTCTTCGGTTGTCCGTCTGCAGGTGTCCGTCCGTCGTGTCAGTGATGCGGGCCATCCAGGTAACGGGCTCGCAGACTCCTAGGTTGGTGTCCCGGTGAACCGTAATGTCGTAGTCGTTCAGGTTGGACAGGCGGACGTACGGCCGAGACGTCGTGTTGATGAGAGTCTCGGCAACTAGCAATCCTTTTGTCTGGATGTCCTCATATTTTGGCTCGATGACAGCCGCCACTCCCTCAGCAGTTCCGTCGACAATTACGGCAGCACTGACCTCCGTCCTGGCGGGAACGATGACGTCTTCTCTCAGCCTTACTCGTCGTGCGGTGATGGACTCGTGCGCAGGTTGCAAAGCAAGTTCCTCACTTCCGAAGTGCAGAGTGTTGGTACTCAGATCCAAGATGATGATGTTCTGGTCCAGGAAGTCCAGTCCGATGATCACTTCATTTGATACGTCAGCCACAAGCACTGGATGCTTTATCGCCCGTCGACCAATGACGAACTCCAGTGATGCTTCGCCATGTACCGGTGCGGTCTCTCCGGTCGCGGTTATTAGCTGGAGGTTCCTTTGTGTGGGTTGCACTCTCCACTTCGGGATCACGGTGGGACTGACGATGGTCCTCGGTGCTCCCGTGTCGATAAGCATGGGCCAGCTCTCTCCGTTGACTCCGTCGACCGTCAGGCTGCTATTGTCCCTCCGTAACTTCGTCACACGGACCTGGACTGCCGGGGCTTGACGACTGTCACAAGCCAACCTTTGCCCCCCAAGGCTGGCTAATACTCGTTTCCCTGGGTCGCGCGGTTTTCAGACGACTGATTTCCCGTCGGATACCCTCGGCGGCGGCGATCACCGCAGTCCTTGCTCAGGTGGCCTTTCTTACCGCAGGTCCAGCAGGTCGGTAGTCCTCTTCCGGGCCGCCTCTCCGGTTGCCTTCCGGCTGTGTCGGTGCTGGTGGTGCCGCGACTATCGAAGAAACGGCTTAGCGCCTCCATGAATTCGTCGGCCAGGGGCTTGGTCTCGTTGGTTTTTACTGGTTCGTCGACGTCCACTTGACGCACCCGCGCGTGCATTCTGGATGCCTGTTTTGCCGTCTCGAACTCAAGTGCGTGGCTCAGCGCATCTGTCAGGGTCTTATTGCGCGCGAGTCGCAGCGCCTGTTGAGTGTCCGAGTCCCGTAGCCCGTCGGTGAAAGTCTGCGTCGCTATCTGCTCCAGAAAGTCGGCCGGCGCTGTTGGGTAGGCGAGCCTTACGAGGCGTGCGATGTCCATCTCGAACTCCTGCAGGGTTTCCGCGTTCTTTTGTACCCGGGTCCGGAGCTGCATCTGGTAGGCCTGCTGAAGCTGGCTATCTCCATATCGGGACTCCATATGGGCGATCAGTGAAGCGTAGTCCTGGGATCCAGTCGGGATGGCCTGAAGGACGTTAAGGGCGTCACCTCTCAGCGCTACAATGAGAGCTGTAGCCTTTTCAGTTTTGTTCCAGTTATTTATGGAACAGGCCACCTCGAACTGACGTAAGTAGGTGCTCCACGGGACCTTTCCGTCGAAGGTTGGGGGCGTCACTCTGCTATGTCCCGTTCCTGATATTCCCGGTGTAACGGTGGACGGGCGTTGGCGCAGCTCGGCAACTTCCTCTCGTAGAGCGTTGAATTTCTCTTCCACCCCCGTCAGTGGGCGTTGGCGCAGCTCGGCAACTTCCTCTCGTAGAGCGTTGAATTTCTCTTCCACCCCCGTCAGTGGGCGTTGGCGCAGCTTGGCAACTTCCACTTGTAAGGCGTTGAATTTCTCCTCCACCCCCATCAGCGGTCGTTGGCACAGCTCGGCAACTTCCACTTGCAAGGCGTTGAACTTCTCCTCCACCCCCATCAGCGGGCGTTGGCGCAGCTCGGCAACTTCCACTTGTAAGGCGTCGAACTTCTTTTCCACTGCTGCGACTTCCTCACGTAGGCCCTGTTCTAATTTCCTTTGGCTCTCCTCTAATTTCGTCAGCAGACACTCTTCCAGATTTTTCTGGCCATCCAGAAATTTGGCGGTTAGGTCCTCTGCTAACTTATTCTGGCCGTCCTTCAGGTCCTCTGCTAGCTTATTCTGACCTCCTTCTAATTTGGAAGTTAGGTCCTCGGGTAAACTTTTCTGGCTGTCTTCCATCTTCTTCAGGTCCTCCGCTAACTTATTTTGACCGTCTTCCATCTTCTTCTGGCCGTCTTCTAGCTTCTTCTGGCCGTCTTCTAATTTGGCAGTTAGGTCCTTGGTTAAATTCTTCTGGCCGTCTTCTATGCCATTTAACTTTTCTAGCAATGCTGCCAATTGTGCCTCCATTTTAGTTGTTTGCCTTGTAAAGGGAATGCACTCACAGGAAAATTAGAGAAAATGACCTGCTCGGGTTTTGAAACCAGGACCGTCAGGTGTTGTGCTTGAGTTCGTAATCCGGCTTCTGACACCAGTTGTTACGTGCCACCCCCTAGTGGCACTTTTGTTAACTGGATTACGGTGGGGGTACAAAGCACAATACCAATTACTGCTTAAAGAAATAATTAACTTTATTGTGGCCAGAAAATTACACTAATCAGCAAATACAAGCAATTAGGAGCCTTACTCCAGTTTCCTCAAGTCTCTTCCTTGAGCGCGCTTGGCCATTCCACTTGTCAACAGATCACAGAAGTTAATCCGTCCTAATGAGTACGGTGGCCTTGACAGAAACTACCTGCTCCTCTCCTTTATGTTCACCGACCACAATTACTTACGATTACTTGCTGCAGGCTATTTCGCTGTCCACAAGCTGGAGAAACAATGTCACTGGATTTCGTAACTCGCACAGCACTTCGTCACCACACTTCTGTCGCACAAGATAATCGCTCGCACTAGCTCGTAAAACACAACAACAACAACAACTGCTAGACAGGTCGCACTTATATAGCAGGCCGGTGACTCAAATGCTTCCAGATCCATCCAGGGTTCATGGCTTCTCGAGGTTTCAATCGCTGGTCCAGTCACGAATATTCTGGACTACCCCTTTGTCCTAGTAGCCCTGTTGCATAAGGCACACGCAATACAGGAGGCAGGCCACAGCCCAGCCCTGGGGCAGTTGTGACTCATGCGGTAAGTGATGACAAACTCACAGCCGTAACAGTATTCTATAGGAATCGTGAATCAAGAATCTGTGTGTGCTTGTGGGCAAATTGAATTGGATACTGCAATCTGATGGAAGCAGTGATTTTAAAATGCGGCAGGTATGTAAATAGAATTACTGTTAGTATCACAAGCAAGAGGATCTGGGGCGTTAACCACAGATTAGGTTCGTTTCTGTATATAACACATTAATAAGATAGAATTTATGTCCGTTACTAGGTTAGGTAGGCCTACTGCCTGGCCGAAAATTACTGTTAGTACTACAGGCAAGGGGGTCTCGGGCGTTAGCCGCTGGTTAGGTTTGTTTTTGTATGTAAAACATTACCTAATAAGATAGGATTTATGTCAGCCACTAGGTTAGGTTTTTATATATAAAGCCTTCAAGAACCAACTGATTTGCCTTCCGTTGGAATTCTATACACATCGAATTTGAAGAATGACAAGTTGATAATACAGTAAATTTTCATTTTAAAGAGTTTGTAACAGTCAATTGAGTGTTATTGGCAAATGCTATTTGAAATAAAGAACAAAATGATAGTACCTTTGTGCCATCTGTTGGAGCTAGTTCAGGTTGCCCCTATCCTATACAAACAGATAGAAGCGAGTGCGCTCTAATAGCTCTCTCCACCCAAAACAATCAACACACGACCGTGTTTACGGTATACGTAGGGTTGGCAATATCTTATTTGTCAAATAAGCCACGCCTACAATGGCCGACACAACTGGAATTTCACTATATAGGCCTAAGTCGTGTTATAAAGGGGATGGTGGGTGGGTTATAGACAGCGGAGGAGACAACATCTATTAGCAGATCACTGTTGTTAAAAAAAAAAGGCAGTAATCGGAACGCGTTAGGCTGTAACCATTGTCAAAAACCATTGGATTGGACAAATCGAAGGTTAGAATGGTCAGGTGCAGTTGCCGCTTTGACCGCTCGCAGCTATTGGGGCAGGTTGACACAAAACCAATGATCTGGACGTGTTAGGCTGTAACCATTGGATTGGACAAAACGGAGGTTAGAATGGTCGGGTGTTGGTGCGGCATAGTACCAAAACGGTGAGGTTGGTTGATGTGAATAATGGCATCCACAGCTGGAAATTCGTCTATAGCCTATAATAATAAGGGATTATTGCAGTCATTGGCTATGCATATAATGAATAAAATCTAAAATCATACAGTAAACTAATTGTTATTCCCTAGGAATATCAAAGATTCATGTCTTAATGTGCAGAATATAGCGTGGGATCTTCCACATTGTTCTCCACAGCGCTCACACAAACATTCGTCACACGGATGATGGAACTTTTTGGTGCGACACAGTTTATAACGGAAACCATGTATGGCAACGCGCGTGAGAATATGTCTCAGCCATTGAACTGGAATGCCGACTGTATGGGAGGAAAGTGTGGTTTGTTGGTGCGACTAGTTATTCCTGGTAGTGCATGTCAAGGAGGAGAATTTGACGTATACGAACGAAAGGATGATGTACGTACGACGAGATACAAGTAAAAGAGGTACTTTTGAACATTTAGGCTAACGGTAAACTAAACGGGACTTAACGCCGAAATACATATTTCAAAACATCATGTAGTAATTTGATACTTAAAATGGCTAGGAATATACGCCAACATAAAATATTATATTGCAGCCTGATTGTTCATCATTTTATCCTTAGATCAAAGGCAGCATACACAATAACTATAGGCCTACTGGCAAAAAATACAAGCCGCACGTACATTAAAATAAAATAAAAATAAGGTTAGGCTGGGAATGACTAAGAATAAAGAAAAAAATATTTTAATTGGTATTCAACATTTTTATTAACTCAAAGGCAGCATTCATATGTGTGTGAATATGCATAAGCCTACAACCATGACGAATAGAAGGAGCAAGTGAGAAGACTCCTCAAGTTCAAGCGCGCCCCGGCAGGCAGCGCTAGAGTGGGTAAGTTCCACACTGGCGGGGTCAGCTGGTCTTAGGGATGGTGCTAAGGGAAACGAATTACTTTGTAACTAGTACTCTTTTAAAAAGTAATTAGCGGTTACAATTAAAATAGCACGGCAGGGCACAATGAAAAAATATAATTCATGGAAATAAGAACTACGGTCTTCATTGCATGTTACGGAACGCACAGATTCCTGGAGTATACAGAAACAGATAAAAAACACGGCTAATCCCCAGCATATTAAAACAAGCACACATAAACTATTTAAAGTAACTCTCTACTTACCAATTCATTTTGTCGGCTACGGTACTGAACTTCCGAAAGCTTGCGTGAAGACTTGGCGGATGTTGGAGATTGCAAATCTCGGCGGATTTCCTTCGTTCTGAAGATGAATCGGCACCCAAAATAAACAAGTCTAGGGATAATATCCATGACACGCTGAAGACAGCAGCCAGCTCCTGAATGATCAACTGAAATTGTTCCTTTGGAATCGATACAATCATAAATATTTCGCTCCACATCGATTTTGAGTTTAATTTTCCGGTAATTACTTTCAGGGCCTGGAAAAGAATGCCACATACACTTCTCGAAGGACGTGTTAGACACACTTCATTGTTCATCTTAGGGCACCTTTTTTAGTTTCTTTGTTGCTTTCTCTTAGCAACAATTTAGTCGTATTTCCGTTTATTCCTGATGAAGAAAGACATGGTTTCTTTCGAAACGCGTCGAGTTTGAATAAATAAAACACGGCATAAGCCCAAGATTCTACATTATGGATAAAATGGTATTAGTTGCGTTTGACATTAACCATACCGTACATAAAACATCACAATAAATTGGTTGAAAAACTGAATCCAGATAGCTTTAAAACCCATCATTTTGCACCAAATTATACAAAAGTTATTGTGAAGTTATGAATGCATTTGTGGTAGCACTGCCGGAGACGTAATCGAGGTAGGCTATTGCGTTTTTAAATTAGCTCCCTTTTCAGGGTTTTTAGGTTTTAAGTGCGAATAGTTCGTTTAATAGTTGTAAAAGAGTAAGGAGAGTATGTTTTGTGTAGGTTTTCAGTTGAATTAAAGTTTATGTCGAACTGAGAAGTGAATTTGGTATAGCTTAAAGTGTACGTTTTTTGGTCTGATCTGTTTCCTCTCAATTTGGTTAATTAAAGCTTAATAATTGATTTTAAATACCGGTTTGGTGACCCATCGTCCCAGGCAAGCCGGTAACACCTGTAACTACTCAGGCAGATAGCTCACTTAGTCGTAATTTGGAAGTTATTGTGAAGTTATGAATGCATATGCGATGCTGATGATGATGATAATTGTTGTTTTAAGGGGCCTAACATAGAGGTTATCGGCCCCTGATGAAATGAAATGGCGTGAAATGAAAGGATGAAGATAAAAAAACAGCTCACTGCTATGGATGAAACGAAAATGGTTTAGATAAAAAGACAATGAGCCCCAACAACTATGCCTTATGTAGCAGGGAAAATACTTACAAAAAGGAACTCAGATTGAAACTACTCACCAAATGGAGAGCGGTAATACGTACATAAGGGAATTTTGAACGAAAATACTCGAAAAGGAATAGATTGAAAAATACGCACAAAATGCAGGTTAAGTCCAAAATACGTACAAAATGCAACGTACAAAAAGGAAGCTTGTAGTTTAACGTGACCTTTAATCTGAAATGCAACGTACAGTCGAAATACCTACAAAATACAAGTGAAATCAAAATACTTACAAAATGCTAATGAGATTGAAAATACGCACAAAATGTAATGGAGATTCAAAATACCCACAAAATTGCAATTGAGACTTAACTACTTGAACAAAGCGGGGTAGGTTGAAAATACAAAATGCAATTGAAATCCAAAAAACTAACAAAAGCCCCGGCCCGGATATTGAAAGACATACTAAAAAGCAATTTAGATTGTCAATCCTTACAAAATGCAATTGAGATTGAAAAACACACACAAAATGCAATCTAGATCGAAAAGACTTACAAAATGCGACGTAGATTAAAAATACCTACAAAAAAATCCTAAACGGGAATTTAGATACACGGGGAACCAAGTAACAAAAACAGTGCGGGAATCTGAAAGAGAAAAGGAAATATAAGGAAAAGGGAGAGGTTTATGAGGAGAGGGGAGGGGAGAGAGGAGAGGGTCAGCCCCAAAGGGAAGGGACAAAAGGGGAAAACGGACCCAGCTCAGGAATCCCTCGGGGTCGCCAACTCCCGAACTCACCAGCCGGGAGCCCCTGAGGGTGTAGCATTATCTAGGGTGCACCAGAACTGATGGGGCTACATACACCCTGAAATGCATATGCGGTAGCACTGCCGGAGACGTAATCGGGCTAGGCTATTGCGTTTTTAAATTAGCTTCCGTTTCAGGGATTTTAGGTTTTGAGTGCGAATAGTTAGTTTAATAGTTGTAAAACAGTAGGGAGAGTATGTTTTGTATAGGTTTTAACTTGTATTATGGCTTATGTCGAGCTGAGAAGTGAATTTGGTTTAGCTTAAAGTGTAGTTTTTTGGTCTGTTCTGTAGCCCGGATTTATTAAGTTTATTGTGCTGCTGGCGTGATTAAAAGCTGTAGAATTTGACGTAGAGTGCTAGGATTGCGTGGGGGAAGTGTTGGTGTGAGGGAGAGGAGTGAGGGGATGGGTTTATGGAGTTGTTGCTTGTTTTTCAACTGCTGTTTTTTGATGGCGTGCTTGTAGTGCCTACAACCCTGGTACAGGTTGATGGAGATTATCGCTTGCAGTGCTTGTAGCGGCGGGACCCCAAACTACCGTGCTATAATGGCGGAGTCCTCACACTAGTTCCTTCTATTCGTCATGCTACAACTAAACAATTAAATAGATTCTTAGTGAACAAAAATACATAGCCTACTTTATATATACAAAACACCCACATGTTCAGTATTCTTCAAAGTAATGGGGCGTGGTGGCGCAGTGGTCAAGCTATTCGCCTCTCACCAAGGTGGACCAGGTTTGATTCACGGTCATTGCAAGTGAGATTTTTGAAGTGAAATGCCATGTCCTGTGGTTCGGATTCCACGTAAAATGGAGGTCCCTTGGCTCATGATCAAAAGATTAACGGTCACGTAAAACTACAAGCTTCTTTTTCTTCAAAGCAGGTCGAAACTTAGACCTCGCATAAGTCATACAGCAAACGAACAGGGCCTGCAGGGAAGATCCCTTAAGCCGAATTATTTTTATCGTCTCCAAGACTGACATCATAAAAGTATACTGGAAAATGTGAAATTTTATGCCTATGCTGATGAAGAAAGTAACAGTAAATATTAGGCTACTTGTCGTTCAATAACTCTCTGTCTTTCCTTGGGTGGCTGAAGCCGATGCTGTGGGAAATTGCAAATTGCAGGTACCGCATCGCATTATCTTTAAGCAGTGGTTTGTTTCTATTTGAATGAAACAAGTAGCATGTTTATAAAAGTGTTCACAGCTATAACGCATTTTATAATAGGCCTACATCTGGGCGTTTCCATGGAAATCTGTAATATAAGCGTAGGTTATAATTCTGTGACTAATGACTTATAACCTACAATATAAGGTTATAAATACATGACGTGTATTTGTCATGTGCTATTTAGGCCTATGTCAAAATTTGATGTAAGACGTATCCATAAATGCAGAATAGGCTACTTCATTACAAATCTCAATTCTAAAATAAAGTAGACCGTAAACCTACCGTATTATTGGACAATACCATACATATAACGTTGCACAGAGGTACGTACGATCAAATATATGAAAATAATCACGACATATCAGCTGACTTGCAACCTAGCTGACTTGCAACCTAGAGTTAAATGGTATGACAGTTTTTGGTGCGACTAGTTACGCCTGGTAGTGCACCAGGAAGCAGTTTTCAGCGAGGGTTACCATGGGAGGAGTTGTTCCAGTAGTACCTACAGTTCAATGGTCTCAGCTCGTACCCCCCACTCTTCCAATCGTCAAAAATCATAGCGTCCGTGGCGCAAAAATCCTACCAAATGTCCTTTGACCCTAGTGTGTCCATGAGTTTTACATATCCTGGAGTAGAAGGTAGCAACATTTGAAGTCTGAGTTCTTCTACATTATAAACCTCGCAAGTCACCTCTTACACCGGTCTTGAAGGTGTATACTTTGATACACCCAAGGCCTTCTTTATGTAAGTTGCCTTCAGTTGCTCCATATTGTTCCAAATACTTCATATTTAAATGTGTCCAAATGCTCTCCAGTCCATAAGTCACAATACGGGTAACTTTTAACCGCAAAAGTTTTAAGGCTGTTTTTATAGATAGCATAGTCAAATGTTTTATGTCGATGACTTTGGTAGCGACGCTGGGTCTATCCTTGATGTGCAGTGTGAAAACATTGCCAGTTGACTAATGTAGGACCTAAGTAGGACTACTTGTAAGGTGATACACTCTCAAGCGGTTTTCCTGCAATGTGAAAAATTTCTGGCTTTCCCCCCTTTCCTAAAGGTCATACATTTAGTCTTGTTTCTGTTTAACCTAAGGTCATTGTGTAACGCCCATCATTCTAAAGCGTCGAGAGGAGATTGTAATTCGACCTGTGAACTTGAAGCGAGCACCATGTCATCTGCATATAGAGCGCAACAACTCCAACTGAAACCCCGGAAAAAATGCGAACTACAAGCCCGCTGTACTCTCTGTCACTCTGGCTGACGGAGCTAGCGCTCACGCAGGGTTACACTTCAAGTTGCTGAGCTTTATAAATGAGATTACCCTCTCTGATAATATATCTGTGATATTATCTGCCATAGCAGTGATAAATAACAGAGGGCTTTATGGGTCTCCTTGTAGCACGCCTGTAGTCTGCTCTATTGGGCTTGATGTTGTAATGCCATCGTTAATGACTATATTGTTAGAGCCTAAAATACTTTTGACAAGACGTTTCGTGTAGCTGTTAAGTTACCTCTCAATAGTCTGTGTAGTTTTTCCAATATTTTCTTCCTGATAATCGAGTCAAAAGCTTTAGAGAAGTCAATGAATATGGATTGTAACTTTCCCTTCGGTACTGACAGGGTAGACGCAATCTCAGTTTGAAGACCTAGAATTGCCTGGATTGTGCATCTTCCTCTCCTGAAGCCAAATTGTGAGTCGCAATGCTATTTGTGATGGCTGGGTGGGTTACATACAGAGGAGGAGGAAGCATCTATTAAAACATCATTCTCTGATTTATTTCTCGTTGTTTGATAATGTATTTTGGCTAATTCATGTACTATAGAGAATATTATCGCTCGTTCTACTTTCATTCAGTGCTACCATTCTGTTTTAGACCACCTCGTTGTGTAGTGCCTAGCGTTCTTGGCTGTCGTCCCGGATGTCCGGGTTTGATTCTCCAGCTCTGCCAAGAAATTTAATTCTCAAGTGAGGGCTGGGACGGGGTGCACTCAGCCTCTTGAAGCAACTTAGTAGAGGAGGGTTCAATTCCCACCTCAGTCATCCTGGAAGTGGTTTTCCATGTTTTCCCCACTTCTAATCCAGGCGAATGCCAGGATGGTTCCTAACTTAAGGCCATGGCCGCTTCCTTCCCATTACAATCCCCAATTTACAAACACACTAGTTCAGCCATAACAATAACACAGGTTATCACACAAATTCCACACACAAATACATGGGACTACAAGACCACGATGTTGTAGCCCCTAATATAAGCAACAACCATTTATATTTGCATTTTATATTTGCTTAGGCCCTTCATGGGCCGTATAGTGTCAGGGGTTCACTTTGTTGTTGGTTGACTATTCTTGTAGTTCCATTTAGAATTATTTGCATTTTTTTAACATTATGTCTTACCTCTGCTTTATTTATGTCTGTATTTTTAGCTACTGTCTGTTCGCGTTGCTTGTAGCGAAGTACGTCAGGATTTCATATTGAATTTGTGCCTTATTACATAAAAACCTGTAATTTCTGGTAGAATTTAATCAATTATGCGAATGTTTGTCTTCGAATTTGCCGCTATTTCGATGGCGCCATGCCCGCCAGTCACTACAGCTGTTCCCCTACGATTTCCGCCATCTTGGATTTGATGTTACGGTCTGAGATATTGTAGTCGGTCTTGGCCCTTTCTCCTCTCAGCTCCTGATATTCACTGTTCAAATGTGGGGCCACTTCAATTTTTGACGGCTGTACAATGATTATTTAGGTGTTGAAGAAATCGTGGTCATCTGCCCCTTGCGCTTTAATGTCAGTTATAACCCATGCTACAATGGTATTAGTCAGGGCAGCCAAACTCAAATGCCTCAGCCACCATGGCTAAAGCATAGGCTTCGACAAACAAAACTCGACATGATTGGTGTGACATTTTAGAAGGAGTGATGGCGTGAGGGGGACGGGGGGTCAAGAGGAAGCTGCTTGTTTTATTGTGTTTTAGGCAGTTCACGTCTTCATTCCTAGCCAATAAATACTGAAAAATCGTAGCATAAGTTCTTATTACCTTCCATTTCTTGCCTTCCAAGACAATTATAGCACTTAATATTGTCTTTCTCATAAACAGGTTAAATTTATGATTGACTGCAACGTCCTCGCCTACAGTTCCCAAGGTTTCAGGATCAAATCATGGCGCAGTCAGTTGGCATTTGCGAGTGCTTAAATGCGAGGGATCCGCGTCAGTAGATTTACTGGCAAATATTCCCGAACTCCCGCGTCGCTAAACGCCGCAGCAGTTAAAGGGACGTGAAACCAATAGCATTACATATTAACTGAATGCCTCACAGATCCATCAATTCTGACAGTCTTATTGTGACGTGTTTTTCGAGGTTTTTTTATGCCACTGGCATAAGTCAGTAGGAAGCCATTCTATATTTATTTACGCGGCAAATTGTTCAGCCAAGAGAAATTTTCATGTTAACTTATTATTATTAACTTATTATTATTATTAATTGATTTTTTGGAGCATTTTCTTATAAAATTATAAGCATACAGATAGGTTTTCTATGTTATAGAAAACGCTATCAAGCAAATTATTACGATCAATATTAGCGTAGAAAATTATATGATTACGGAATTTTACGGAGTTTCGTCAGTTAAGGTATATTGAGAGAGATGAGTCACTGGAAATTCAGCTACAGGCTTAAGCTTGTCAGGAAGTATGACGCAAGGCTGGGTCGCATCGTCAAGAAAAGGCGGATGTATGGAACGGCAAACGACTTCACCCTCCCGCCGAGTGTAATGAGCCAGAAGAGGGAGTAGCACGTGAGGGGTCAGCCAATCAGTGGAGACCACGTAAGCTAGAAGTCGGGACTGGAGTGGGGATGCGGCGGGTGCATATATGGTTTGCACGCCGTGGAAACGGGGACTATCGTTATAAAATTTAACCAGTATGGTTGCACGAGTGAGTGGCTCCGATGTTCAGTGGAGTAAGCGACTATCTTTGTGAAACTTAACCGTGGTGGTTGTACGTGTTGGTTCCGATGTACGGACCATAAATCTTCATATCTACAAATATATTATCAACAACGAAGAAGATGACGACGACCAGGAGGCTATGGGAAGCTCACTTCAACATCCAGTACGAGGGAAATGCTACGGCAATTTCCAGTGGTAAGCGCGAATGACACATAGCTACGCAATCTCTCGTCTTTCTTTGTTTCATATTCAGTAATTCAGTAAATTCATAGCTTGGGAATAAGAGTAAAATCACTAATTTATCCGACTCCGTTTTCACGTAATTTTCTAGCGGTAATATTTAAATCGCAACGCTCCAATTTAAATTCAAACATTATTATTATTATTAATTTTGCTATACTTGTTTTTTATACAGTAAATTCATTTCTTATAACCATGCAATCTTTGTTTTCAGTAGGTAGCATTAGATATAGACCAATTCCTTCTCCTGATACAATTGTTTGTTGGGTTAATGATCCAATCATACCACGATCTGAGAGTAAAGATTCTTGAAGGTGTTCTACCAGAGCTAGGTGTTGTTAAATACAAATTTAGATTTCAACATAGCGTTGAGGTCTTGGCGCCCATTAAAACAACATATCTTAGTAGAAAACGGTATATTTGTCACGCAACAGTGAGGGCTATAGAAGACATTACATTTGTCGCTACCAACTTGGGGCTGAAAACCTAATAACATTTGTGGAAGGAGAAGGGTATATATTTCTGTGCCTGTATTTTATTTTTATTTTATTTTTTTCATTTATCGGTGTGTATCAGCATGGGTAGTGTTGAGGAAGAGATGAAGTTGCGTAGTGGTCACCAGTTGGATAGTGAAGATACGAGCAGTAAGGCTAGTCTTGGAAATGAAAGCAGTACAGGGATGTCGGAGGTAAATCCCGATACTGAGGGGGGGTAATCAAAACAGTCAAGCAGGGTTAGAGAGTTTGCTTCTCCAATTTATGCAACAAAACAAAATTAGTACTGATGCTTTAAACTCTAGACTTGAACAAAATAGTAGGGAAAATAAAGAGAGTACTGAAGCTTTAAACGCTAAACTTGAACAAAACAGTAGGGAAAATAAAGAGAGTACTGAAGCTTTAAACACTAGACTTGAACAAAATAGTAGGGAAAATAAAGAGAGTACTGAAGCTTTAAACGCTAAACTTGAACAAAATAGTAGGGAAAATAAAGAGAGTAATAGGGAATTGAGCGATAGTTTAAATACTAAACTTGAACAAAACAGTAGGGAAATTAGTGATAAATTTGAGCTGATTAGAGGTGAGATCAGAGGGGTGATGGAAGAGAAGGCTAAAGAGATTATTGCAGATGTAGACAGAAAATTAGGAAAAGTACAGGAGAAGTTAGAAAGTAGAATCAGTACACAGGCTGAAAATTTAAAAGAACTAGTGCAACTTGAAACACAGCAGGTCAAAAAGCAATTGGGGGGAGAAATTGATAAGATTCAGGTAGCAACAAAAGAGGTTAAAGAACAGCTGGGGGGAAGAATTGATAAAGTACATGCAGAAATAATCACTGAAGTTAATACTTTAAGGGAGAGGAATAAGGAAAGCATTAATGAGATTAGTGAGAAACAAGCTCAGTTAAGTGGTAAAGTTGAAGCATCGGAAGGGAGCATTAGGTTAACTGTAACTAATATCGAAAGAAAAGCTGAGGAGAAAATTGCTGAATTAGAACAGAAGTTGAAAGCTAGAATTAGGCAGGAAAATAGCCAGAGTAGGCCAGTTTATGTGAATAGCACACACAGGGAAATAGAACTAGGCAAATTTAGTAATCGGCAGGGTTGTCCAATGGAGTTCATGAATACTATAGAAAATAAATTCGGGGAGAGGCTGGAAGATGGTAGTGTTGAGTGGTGCCAGGTAGTTGAAATTTTAGAGCAAGCGTTTGTAGGGGAGACAAGAAACTGGTTTGCTGTCTACAGAGACAATTTTGAGAATATTACAGATTTCAAAGTTAAATTTTGTGAGAAATTTTGGAATGAGGTCATTCAGTCTCAGCATCGTGAGGGAATTGTGTGTGGGAAATATAACCCGAGAGGCAACTACACTATGACCGAGTACTTTTTAGGACAGGTATTAACGTGCAAATATCTGGATGGCTTGAAGGAGGAGAGTGATGTAGTCAGGCTATTACTAAGACATTTTCCATACAGAATCAAAGAAGCTGCCTGTATCCAAAATGTTAAATCTATCTCACAAGTGGAGAATTTATGGAGTACATTCGATGCTCTGGGAAGAGGCGGTTACGAGGAGAATTTCGGTAGGAACCAGGGTAACAATAATAACAGGCCTAATGAGAATAGGAACCAGGAAGTTCAAGGGAACAGTGGCGAAGGGGCCAGCGTTCAAAATAGGGGGAACCAAAATAGTAATAATAATAATCAGCAAAACCAGTACAGAGGAAATGGGTATGGTACGAACTACCAAGGTAGAAATAATGATTTCAGGGGAAATCAAGGCCGAAATAACGATTATAGGGGTAACCAAGGGCGGTATAACAATAATAATAATTATAACCAGAACAGGGGTCAAGGAGGGAATCAGCCCAATGGTAATAACGGACAGAGAGATACTGTTAATACAACCCAGAACAACCAGACCAGTGCAGTAGTCAGTAGTACTACACCAAGCGGTAGCAATGCTTTAAACACGGACCAGGCTGCGATGTAAGGTCAGAATCTCAGTCTGTAACATGCCCTGTCCATACACTTATACAGGAACCCTATGACCTAAATGTAAGAAATGAATTATTACGTGAACTAAATGATGAAGGCATTATTCAGGAAGTGGCTAGTAAGAGCCCCATAGTTAAATTTAACGTGTCCGAGGCGTACACAGATGTTTTAATTGATAGTGGTTGTATGAAGAGTTGCATAAGTAGTGCATTTTATGATAAAATGATAGGAACTGGAGTAAATTTTGAGGAGATGCCAATTAAAAGCACTTTTGTTATCACAGCTGTTGGGAAGAGGTCTAAAGTAATTTCTAAGCAAGTTTTAGTAGACATTAAAATTAATAATCATGTAGAGAAGCAGATTTGCCTTGTAATTCCAAATTTAGTATTCAGTGTTATCTTGGGTTCAGAGTGGCTAAGTAGAGTGTCTGGTAACTTATGTTATGATGTAGGGAGTTTGAAATTTAAATGGGGAGATTCTGAAGTAGAAGTAGCGTTCAATGACCAAATTCAGAGAAGTAGTATTGTAACGTGTTTTTCGAGGGGTTTTATGCAACTGGCATAAGTCAGTAGGAAGCCATTCTATATTTATTTACACGGCAAATTGTTCAGCCAAGAGAATTTTTCATGTTAATTTATTATTATTATTATTAATTTATTATAATTATTATTTAGGTATTTTCGGAGCATTTTATAAAAATTATTAGCATTCAGATAGGTTTTCTATGTCTTAGAAAACGCTATCCAGCAAATTATTACGAACGACAATATTATAGAAAATTATGTGATTACGGAATTTTACGGAGTTTTCGTCAGTTAGGGTATATCGAGAGACGTGACTCACTGGGATTTCAAGTACACGCTTAATCTTGTCGAGAAGCATGACGCAATCTTGGGTCGCAAGGTCTAGAAAAGGCGAATTGTTGGGACGGAAAACGACTTCTCCCTCTCGCGCGCCGAGTGTAAAGAAACCAGAGGAGGGGAACTAGCGGCGTGCTCTGCCAATCAGTGAGGACGACGTAAGCTAGATGTCGGTACCATGGTGGGGGAGCCAACGTGTGGATATATCGTTCGACGCGCCGTGAAACGAGGACTATCTGTGAAATACTTGAGGAGTATGGATGCGCGTGCGAGTCGCTCCGATGTTCGGTGGAGTTAAGGACAATCTGTGTAGAACTTGCAGAGTACGGTCGCAAGTGCGTGTCGCTCCGATGTTCAGTGGAGTTAGCGACGAACTTTTGTAAAACTTGGTTGTACGAGTGTTTGGGTCCGAGGTACGGACCATAGAATTATCTAATCTACCAGAATATCATCAAATTCCGACGGAGATGACGACGTCCAGGAGACTGTGGGAAGCTCACAACAGCATCAAGAACGAGGGAAATGCTTTGGCAATTTCCAGTGGTAAGCGAAAATGACGCGGAAATACGCAATCTCTCATTTTTCTTTGTTTTACATTTCATATTTCAGTAACTTCATAGCTTGGAAATAAGAGTAAAATCAATTTATCAGACTCCATTTTCACGTAATTTTCTATCGGTAATATTCAAATCACAACGCTCCAATTTAAATTTTGTACTTATTATTATTATTATTATTATTAACTTTGCTATACTTGTTTTATATAATAAATTCATTTCTTTTACAATGCAATCTTTGCTTTCAGTAGGTAGCATTAGATATAGACCAATTCCTTCTCCTGATACAATTGTTTGTTGGGTTAATGATCAAATCATACCACGATCTGAGTGAATAGAGTCTTGAAGGTGTTCTGCCAGAGCTAGACGTTGTTAAATACAAATTTAGATTTCAACATTGCATTGAGGTCTTGGCGCCCATTAAAACAACATAGCTTAGGCAAAGGTAAACAGTTACATTTATCACCCAACAGTGTGGGCTAGCAAAACTGCTACAGTATTGTAGGTGTGATTTGTACTTTAAATGAGATATCGCCAGCCGTAGAGCGGGGTTCTCCATGTTTAGTGGGCAGTGTGATTACGAACTGAAGTCTAGAGGACTCGTTACGCGATGCTGCATTTCAGGGAAATATAGAGGTGGAACAATGTGTTAGGCTCTATGATGTGTTATTGTGTAATAGAGTTTTTGAGGATCGCATTGGTATGGCCAATTGCTATACACATTCATTGAACGTTATTGATAGGTCAGTATTCACAGGACATAGATATCCTGTACCTTTCGCTTATCAGAGTGCAGTTGAGGCACAAATTAATCAGATGCTTGAAGATGGGATTATTGAGCACTCTAACAGTCCGTATGTTAATTCTTTGATCACGGTACCCAAGACCGACGGCACAGTTCGTATTTGTTTAGACGCTCGTTTGGTTAACAGTGGAATTAGTTCAGATCAGCTGAAATCTATGTCAATAGAGGAATTAATGCAAACATTTGAGGGGAAGAAGTATTTCACTTGTGTAGATTTGAGTTCCAGTTTTTGGCAAGTGCCACTTATGTACGAAGATAGACCATTTACAGCTTTTAGTCATAAATATAACCTTTATCAATTTTGTAGAACACCTTATGGGTTAAAGAGTAGTTCAGCAGCTTTAATTCGGGCTTTAAACATCGCATTAGGGGATGACACAGGAGAGTTTGTAACCATTTACATTGATGATATGGTAATTAGTTCACGCAGTTTTGAGGAGCATCTACGACATTTAAATATAGTTTTTCAGAAGTTAGATCAGGCAGGGTTCACTTTGAAGCTGTCTAAGTCGTCATTCTGTCAGTCAGAAGTTACATTTTTAGGTCATAGAGTGTCGAGTAGAGGGGTGACACCAGAAGAAAGTAGGGTTAATAAGATACTTAACGCAGAGGTGCCACAGAATGTAAAACAGTTAAAAACATACCTGGGAATTTGCAACTTTTTCAGGAGGTTCGTTCTTAAATACTCAGGGTTGGTAGAACCATTCAGGGATTTGCTTAAAAGTGGGACTCGGTGGAGATGGGAGTCCAAGCATGATCAGGCTTTTAGAGCGCTAAAGGAAGGTTTTGAGAAAGCTGTAGTGCTGAAATATCCTTTAAAAAATAAGGAATATGTGGTTATGACAGATGCTTCACATATAGGCATTGCTGGAGTGTTATGTCAGAAAGATGATGAGGGTAATCTGTGCATTGTATCTTTAGCCTCGCGAGGACTGACAGCAGCAGAGAAAAGATACACGATTACTGAGTTAGAGCTTTCAGGTATTGTTTTCAGTTTAGGGAAATTTAGAATGTATTTATTAGGGGGGAAATTTGAGATCCATACAGATCACCATGCATTACTGAATATGAGGACTTGTAAACTCAGTTCTAACAGAGTTAGTAGGTGGATTCTTGCTCTGCAGGAATACGAATTCACAGTAAAATATATTAAAGGTAAAGATAACATTCTTGCAGACATGCTATCAAGGGACACTAATTTATGCAGGGATTATCCTGTGGTTAAAGCAGAGGACGGTATTTTAATATGAGCATGTGTGGACAGTAGCAACAGGGCATCGTTACAGACACTGAGAAATATGCTAGTGGAGCAACGTGATGACGTTCATTTAAAGGGAGCCACTTGCAAGGTTGGAAGCAGGTGACGCAGAAACATTTATAGCTTCCAAACGTATTGGCAAAACAGCATATGTGCTGGAGAATAGTGAGGGAAACAGATTATACGGGACGTATAATATACATAGTCTACGAAAGTATGTGTCATAAAGTGAGTGTGTTTAGCTGTCGAGCCAGCCTATCAAATGAGTAAGTGTGGTATTTGGTGCGTGGGAGGATATGGTCTTCCAGGCAGGCGTATCAGAAGTCACACAGGGGGGTAGTATGTAAGTAAAAGAGTTTTTAAGGTACAGGGAAATATGACGGGATTGTCGGATGCACTTGAGCACTAAAATGTCTCGATACACCAAGGCCAGAATTTGGTAGCGCTGGTGAATTCCCATTTGTCTCCTAGAGATGGGTGAGCGCTTGAACAGGGTATTTTTGCTTAAGGCGTCCACGAGACAAAAGATGGGCCATCAGAAGGCGAGACAGTCCTTCATGAAACTCATACGTATCAGCACACGTGATTTCTGTTTACGGCCTCGCCATGTAAGATTTGTAGGTGTGTAATTTAAGGTAAATTGTACAAAGGTATTATTTGTGTGAGGAGAACTGGTCTGTGTTGAGAACTACACACATCAAAAAAAGTTTTGCATAACCTCGGTTCCAAGAGTTCCGGAACCGTTAAATACAAAGGGAATAGAGATCAACACAAACAACATTTCAGCTCGTTTTATTGCTCATGAGACCCACACATTGCATGTTGTACCATCATACAGCTAGACTTTCAGCATTTGTGGTCCAGATTTCAGTACACACCACTACCTCTAATACCCAGTAGCACGTCCTCTTGCATTGATGCATGCCTGTATTCGCCGTGGCATACTATCCACAAGTTCATCAAGACACTGTTGGTCCAAATTGTCCCACTCCTCAACGACAATTCGGCGTAAATCTCTCAGAGTGGTTGGTGGGTCAAGACGTCCATAAACAGCCCTTTTCAACATATCCCAGGCATGTTCGATAGGGTTCATGTCTGGCGAACATGCTGGCCACTGTAGTCGAGCGATGTCGTTATCTTGAAGGAACGCATTCACAAGATGTGCACGATGAGGTCGAGAATTGTCGTCCATGAAGACAAATGCCTCTCCAATATTCTGCCGATATGGTTGCACTATGGGTCGGAGGATGTCATTCAGGTATCGTAAAGCCGTTTCGGAGCCTTCCATGACCACCAGTGGCGTACGTCGGCCCCACATAATGCCACCCCAAAACATCAGGGAACCACCACCTTGCTGCACTCGCTGGACAGTGTGTCTAAGACGTTCAGCCTGACCAGGGTGCCTCCAAACACGTCTCCGACGATTGTCTGGTTGAAGGCATATGCGACACTCATCGGTGAAGAGAACGTGATGCCAATTCCGTGGGGTCCATTCAGCATGTTGTTGGGCCCATCTGTACCGCGCTGCATGGTGTCGGGGTTGCAAAGCTGGACCTCGCCATGGACGTCGGGAGTGAAGTTGCGCATCATGCAGCCTATTGCGCACAGTTTGAGTTGAAACACGACGTCCTGTGGCTGAACGAAACGCATTATTCAACATGGTGGCATTGCTGTCAGGGTTCCTCCGAGCGGCAATCCGTAAGTAGCGGTCATCCACTACAGTAGTAGCCCTTGGGCGGCCTGAGCGAGGCCTGTCATCGACAGTTCCTGTATCTCTGTACCTCCTCCATGTCCGAACAACATCGCTTTGGTTCACTCTGAGACGCCTGGAAACTTCCCTTGTTGAGAGCCCTTCTTGACACAAAGTAACAATGCGGACGCGATCGAACTGCGGTATTGACCTTCTAGGCATGGTAGAACTACAGACAACATGAGCAGCGTACCTTCGTCCTGGTGGAATGACTGGAACTGATCGGCTGTCGTACCCCCTCCGGCTAATAGGCCCTGCTCATGCATGGTTGTTTACATCTTTGAGCAGTTTTAGTGACATCTATGAACAGTCAAAGGGACTGTATCTTGGATACAATATACACAGTCAACGTCTATATGCCGGAGATCTGGGAACCGAGGTGATGCAAAACTTTTTTTGATGTGTGTAGTATTAAGTAGAATATGGTCTACGGGAACTTAAGAAGACAGGGCGATTACGGCACCGAACTATTTGGTGTTATATGTAATGCGCACTTACTGTTTTTTTTTTCAGAAGTCAATATTAATTTAATCAACTTTAAAGAGAGATTAAGTATTATGGTTACGAGGCGCTGCCACAATAGTGTGATCGTGTGCTCAGTGATAAGTGAGATTAAATTTCACCATAAGGAAGGAACCTCCAGTGAAATTAGGAAGTTCTGTGGTGATACACAAATATCTGAACACCTTCAATGCGTGTGATGTGACATCATAAATACATAGTGCTCACACATTATTTATGTCAATTTTTCCAACATAGAGAAATTTGAGAGGCGGAAATATCCGTGGAACACTATTCTATATGAAAAACATTGGACTGGTTGCAAAGTGCAATCCATAGTGACAACAAACTTTGACGCAAAGTGCGTGAAGAAAAATTATGAGTGTATATATCTGTAATTTAGGGTGATTTCATTTATGTAATATGTATTTGGATGGGGATTATTAACGTGTCTGGGATAATCGGATAATGGACCGTCGTCACGGTAAATCATCCGATGATCCGAGGCGAATATGTAACGTGTTTTTCGAGGGGTTTTTATGCCACTGGCATAAGTCAGTAGGAAGCCATTCTATATTTATTTACGCGGCAAATTGTTCAGCCAAGAGAAATTTTCATGTTAATTTATTATTATTAACTTATTATTATTATTAATTGATTTTTTGGAGCATTTTCTTATAAAATTATAAGCATACAGATAGGTTTTCTATGTTATAGAAAACGCTATCAAGCAAATTATTACGATCAACATTAGCGTAGAAAATTATATGATTACGGAATTTTACGGAGTTTCGTCAGTTAGGGTAGGTATATTGAGAGAGATGAGTCACTGGAAATTCAGCTACAGGCTTAAGCTTGTCAGGAAGTATGACGCAAGGCTGGGTCGCATCGTCAAGAAAAGGCGGATGTATGGAACGGCAAACTACTTCACCCTCCCGCCGAGTGTAATGAGCCAGAAGAGGGAGTAGCGCGTGAGGGGTCAGCCAATCAGTGGAGACCACGTAAGCTAGAAGTCGGGACTGGAGTGGGGATGCGGCGGGTGCATATATGGTTTGCACGCCGTGGAAACGGGGTCTATCGTTATAAAATTTAACCAGTATGGTTGCACGAGTGAGTGGCTCCGATGTGCAGTGGAGTTAGCGACTATCTTTGTGAAACTTAACCGTGGTGGTTGTACGTGTTGGTTCCGATGTACGGACCATAAATCTTCATATCTACAAATATACCATCAACAACGAAGAAGATGACGACGACCAGGAGGCTATGGGAAGCTCACTTCAACATCCAGTACGAGGGAAATGCTACGGCAATTTCCAGTGGTAAGCGCGAATGACACATAGCTACGCAATCTCTCGTCTGTCTTTGTTTCATATTCAGTAATTCAGTAAATTCATAGCTTGGGAATAAGAGTAAAATCAGTAATTTATCAGACTCCGTTTTCACGTAATTTTCTAGCGGTAATATTTAAATCGCAACGCTCCAATTTAAATTTAAACTTATTATTATTATTATTATTATTATTAATTTTGCTATACTTGTTTTTTATACAGTAAATTCATTTCCTTTAACCATGCAATCTTTGTTTTCAGTAGGTAGCATTAGATATAGACCAATTCCTTCTCCTGATACAATTGTCTGTTGGGTTAATGATCCAATCATACCACGATCTGAGAGTAAAGATTCTTGAAGGTGTTCTACCAGAGCTAGGTGTTGTTAAATACAAATTTAGATTTCAACATAGCGTTGAGGTCTTGGCGCCCATTAAAACAACATATCTTAGTAGAAAACGGTATATTTGTCACGCAACAGTGAGGGCTATAGAAGACATTACATTATTTCCGTACAAAGACATGGGCATGAGTGCAACATCATAGTAAATCAGTATATCATCACAAGAGTATGATTGAATTAACATGGATTTGACTGAGTTAGTTGTTTAACAATAAATTAACCGTATAAATTCATTGCAATCAACTGAGGAATGTAATTCTTCCCGCAATAGTTCATTGGCTATTACTATGTTTACCTATTACCAGTATTAATAATCATACTCGAGGCCACTGAGAGCTAGTATGACATTTTAACTGCGACCACTGTAATCCTACATTTCCTGCTTCCGTCCTTATTGCTTCTCTATTCCACATGTAATATAACATTCAATTAGTCAATTACTAAGTAGTAGAGCACTTTTAAGGATGGGATTTAGGCCGCACAGATGTCTTACACAATTCAAAGTTTGTCTGCTCTTCATGAATTTTCACAACGTTTGCGCTTTCTTCACGTTTCAGGCTGGTTAATGGTGAATGCACGGAAGAATAATTATTATGTCTGTACATATGTTTAGTTACGCTGAAATACTCTCTTGTTCCTTCAGTATTGCATACATATGTGTGAAATCCTTTACTTTTGCAATTTCCACCACTTCCATTTCTCTTCTCCCACCCCCATATTTCCTTTCCTTTGCACAAGCGCTTTGCCACTGTCCGTGCTTCCGTATGTAGCTTCCTATTTCCTCTTATCCTTTTGCAGCATTTTAATTCTTGCTAGATTTTTTCATTTATCACCTCACATTCTAAGGCAAACTATAGAGGAAAGTTGGGCAATTGTGCGCAGCGGGTAATCGTGCAAATTATGCGTTGCATATAACAAGTCTTGGCCATAACGTCATCGGAATCGACTGTATATCGGCACCTCTACAGGTCCGTACATATTGGATACCAGATCCACGTCTACGACTGCATTCACTGTTGTATTGTTCGCTACGAACCCAGTTCTAAAAGTGTTTTTATTTTTATTTTTTATTTTTTTAGTGAGCACTATACAATATGGTGAAGTCATTCCGTTTAAGCGTATCCACTCCTGTCCAACGTACTGATATAAGTCCACTTGAATGCTGGGCAGAGGAATGTAGGCACCTCGTTGACTAGCTGAGAGCCAGCGACATCTGCCTTCCCAAAAACATTGTGCCATAACTTCCTACTGACAAGTGAGTGTGCAACGACCCGATATATTCTGCTGAGTAGTAAGTAAGTTGCCATAGCAACGAATGACGTCTATGTAGTTCTCCACCTCACCCCGCTACCGCAAAATAGTGAGCTCCCATCTGCACTTGAATGGCTACAATGCTCACGCTATTTGTCTTCATTAGGCTACCTCTACCATGTTGCCCGAAGAGGCTTAACACATTCCATGTTCAGCTATTCAACTAGTTGTCCCTTCCGTCGTCGTAGTTGATCCGTCTGGCTTTCTTGTAATTGGGATTTTATGACAGTCGTCGGCCTCATGCACAGACTTCAGGGGGTTGCCTTTCTCAGCTTTTCGGATTGTTGTCTATTATCAGGGCGGGCTCCCTAGGGGTAGGTTCCCCTAATAACTGCGAGGCAGCAGGTGTTTGTGTTCGTGTTTGGTCAGCGAGAGCTCGCTCAAGTCCGCTGGGAAGCCAGTGAGGACTCCCCTATCCGCCACCTGGGGTGCGCCACGTGGAAGTGTCAACTCTCCCCTTGCTATGACAGCGTTACAGGTTCGTGCGGCGGAATACAATAGACGTAACTATTTTGGCATAAAGCACCTTGTACTCGACACACAAAGGAAATATCGTTAAGAAAAGCTTTAAAATGGGATCTTGGTGGAACCATTGGGATATCCACATTCTAAGAGTGCAAACGGTGCCTTCCTACGATGTTAACTTTTCCAGATGCATCTTGAAGTTGTAATGTACGCTGCTGAGGAATTTCCAATGTTAAATCCAAACACGTGTACACTCGACGACACAAAAAGTTAACGAGCTGAAAAACGTATATCTCCAACTGTACAGTAACACGCATTGTCCCGTGAAACTATAATGTTTTGCTTCCTAGTTCGTTAATCAACGGTAATGAAGCATTACTAATTATAACTGGAGTATCAATGAGTATGGGAAACAATTGAGGAGCGTCAGAACGAATGCCCGATAAATCCACTTTTGCTGTTATTACAGAAAGTTACAACAAGTGATAACTGAGTGGTTGCACACCATGAAATGGTAACAAGAACACTATTCCGAGAGTTCAACCGATTACGAATTCTCTCTTTCTATTACCCAGATTTTAAGCGCAAAAAAAAAAAAAAAAAAAAAATGGAGATATTCGGTTGTGATCCGGCAGCTTGGAGTTATCGGATTGTGCTCCGACCGAAGTGGGTATATCGGGATTTGATTAGGCAACAATTTATGTGTATTTTCAGTGCACTGCAGCATTGCGATACTATCCTATGCAATACACCGGATTTGTCTTGCGAGCTAAATCACAGGAAACTAACGACACTATACAACGATTCGGTTCCCCCATATTTACAGATCAAGAAGCATTTATGCGCTCATTTAATATTGGTTTTCGGTCACCTTCCTCTGATGCTTCTAGTACATGCATTGAACTAGAACACATAATAAAGGATGAAACCGATCCTCATAAGAAGTGTGTGTTTATGACGCAAAAAACGAGTACACATTTAACGTACAAAGGCATTGTATTATGATCCTGATTCAGAGTGTGATTTGACTTACAATACGTGCAACCCCTACCTTGAACGCCTATTCAAGAATCATTTTATGCACGACAAATGAGTTTCTATCGTCATCGCACCAGGAGATAGCACTTCAACACGCTTTGATGGAGTGTGGGGGGTCTTGCAGTACGCATTCGCAGCCCACCTATTCCAGACCTAAATATATCTGCTTCTTGCATGCTAATCGTTATCGCAGCACACGACACGCAGCCAGTGAAAGACGGAATGTGCTGAGTGAGCTAAGCAAGTAGTGACTAACTCCATGTTTTTGGAATGCGTTGTCATTCTTAAGTGGATTGATGCATTTCTCGCTCCCCGCACGCTTTTAAGTATACGGTCATGGGAATAGTGGGGAGTAGATTTCGGAATGTTTCGTGATGGGTGCCCAATCACCTTTGACAGGATACCCGCAGTCCTCGCGATCACAAGTTTGCGATCGGGCATGGGTTTTATGACTTGACGCAACTGGCGTCGATCTCGATCCGTTTGACGAGATTCCCGCAAGCAAGTCATGCGGTCAGCCGGGCGTCTTGAGGATTTGATTTTGGAGGATGAACGTTCGAAGAAGGTATCGAATTTTACGAATTATTCTGAGAGGATTGCACGAATAATACAAGAGGGCTCATTTTCCTTCGAATTCGAATCACGAATTATAAAAGTTTTCGAGATAAACTGAGATTATAGACATCCGATGGAACCAAAGTTCGAAGGAAAAATCAACATATAACGGAATTTGGAATTAACCGTACTGTATGTCAAAAATTTACAAGACAGGTAGATTTTTATAATAAATGTATTTCGAAGTTTTTTCGTGTTTTTTTTCGAAACGATATCATTTCGCAAGATTGCGACATTATATTATTTCTGGACATATTTGAGATAGTCTCCAAATTTAGAGGTCAATAACAGGAATGAGAGGTTTATGTTTAGTTACGAAAGTTTTTGCGAATAATCGTGTCGCGAAAAGTAAAGCTTCCTAATAATACAGAAAAATATTTCATACTGAATTAAAAATTCTTGTTGATGCCGAAAACATACGTTGAACCTATGTATACCACTGAAGGTATCCTCAGTATGCATTTCCTTGAGGGCGGGCACGGGGGAATATAGCTTACACCAGTGGTGCCAACTGGCGGCCCGCCAAGCCATTTTGAGCGGCCTCCCTTTTTATTATATACTTTCAACATTTTCTTTTTCAATCTGCCCGTCTGTACACCCGATACTATGCTTCCATAGAAGAATAGAAGACATCAGTACTTATTTGTCTACAAACTTGAAATCAATTATTGAGAACTCCGTATTTTTCACTAGCTTTAGATGAGAGAGTAGACATAACAGACACAAATCAGCTTCTGGTTTTTATAAAGTTAATTCACAAAGACTTTACCATCATAGAAGAATTGCTAAAAGTGTGCTCTTTACATGGGACATGTATAGGACATGACATATTTTCCGCATTGCAGTTAGCAGTTGAAGAGTATGGCGGATTTAGTATTTTGACTGTTGTAGTTACAGATGGTATTAAGGCAATGGTTGGATCTAGTACTGGTTTCATCGGTCTTTTAAAACAAAAACAATGTAATGTGCCAGCTTTCCATTGCATCGTTCATCTAGAGGCCCTGTGTGGAAAATCTGTTTAATTATGTGACACTATGGCGACCTACTCATAGTCATAGGATATTCATTTCTTTCTTAGATGAACTTGACAGTGCTTACGGGGACTTGCTGCCTCATTCTGACATTAGGTGGCTTAGTGCGGGGATATGATTAGTAAGATTTTGGGAACTGAGGCATGAAATACTTGCCTTCCTACAACAGCATGTTCCTAACTCAGCTGATCTCCAACATAAGCTCAGAGACATTTAATTTATATAAAACATAGCATTCGTAACTGACATCATGCGACATTTGAACGTTTTGAATCTGTAGCTTCAAGGGAGAAACAAACTATTTTTGAAATGATGGGATATGGTGATGGATTTAAGAGGAAGTTACAACTCTCTAAATCTGCATTAACTATGAATGAGCTGTTCCATTTTCCATGTTTTGAAAAACTATCCAGAGAAGAGGGAGTTTTGTTTGATAAGTACATTGAACACATTGAGCTATTGCCATATGAATTTAACCGTCGACTTCGAGATCTTGAGAAGCTGCGACCAGAAATGGAACTCTTCAATAATCCTATGAAGAATACAGTGGAATCTAAACCTGCACAATTGCAGTTAGAGTTGTGTGAGTTACAGTGTGACCCATCTCTCAACAACACAGCAGCAACTGGGGTTGAGTTCTGGAAATCACTGTCTCCAGAACGTTACCCACTCTTAAGGACCTAGGCCCTAAAGCAGTGCTCAATTTTTGAGAGATCATACATATGTGCGGTTACATTTTCAGCTATGAAACAGTAAGTCGAAGATGAGAAGCCGTATGACTGACTCTGAATTCTGCCATCCACTAAGAGTTGCTACATCATACATGGAAGTAGACTTCAAATCTTTGTTACAAAATTTTGAAGAAAGAAACATGTTCACATTAAAATAAAGTGTTTCGTGTTTTTATTCAATAAATATTGCCTGAAAGCTTTCAACATACGTCAATCATATATTGTATTCCTACTTCTAAAACCATCACGCCAGAGTTGAATAAATTGGTAGTATTGGCCCGTCGATATGTTTCCGTCAATAATGTGGCCCTCAGTCCATACAAAGTTGGCCACCACTGGCTTACACAATCGGCGCCGCTTGCGTGAAACTTGCTCCATCGCGATCTGTGAGCCTATCGGATCGAGTTTAAATGATTTAA
Source organism: Meconema thalassinum (assembly GCA_946902985.2). Classification (NCBI taxonomy): domain Eukaryota; kingdom Metazoa; phylum Arthropoda; class Insecta; order Orthoptera; family Tettigoniidae; genus Meconema; species Meconema thalassinum. The sequence continues at coordinate 387,500,544 of OX336389.2, forward strand.
ACGGACCTCAGTGAATTTTCGTTACCTCCAAATATCCAGACAAAAATTAGCTACTTTTCGTTACCGGTAGACACCCTGATAATTCACATGATATTCCGTAACTACAACACGGCCTACGCTTTGTAATTCATGGTGAAGAAGAAAAGAACTATTTATTATATAGAACAGTAAAGGTTACCGAACTAATCAACGCATTAACGATCAAGCACACTGTTATCCCAGATCATTCATTCAACACAAACAAATCGATTAGGATTCGGGCAAATCAGGACGCATCTCGTATTCCCAGTCGAAGGCTGTAACGATCTGGTGAATATAGTTCAGAGCGATGTATCAAATGCGCGCTGGTCACAGAGCATGGACCGGTGACATGCGAAAGGTTGTTCTGGCGCGAATTTTAAAAAGATCTTCGTACGTAAATCCGTAAAATATTATAGTTCATCCGTAAAACCGTAAAACACACTGCCTTTTCGTAAATGTTACGGAAAACCCGTATAAGTTGGCAGGTATGGACATAGTATAAACATTGAACATTTAACTTAATTTAATTTACTGTATAGAATAGCATTTGTATGCTATAGCCTGATGGTTCGCACAGATCATGGCCTGGAATTGAACTGAGAGACCTACACATGCAAATGGAGCAGTATTTGATTAAAAAAATAGACCAACTTGACATGTACCATATTGGATTTTAAGGGATTCGTTTCAGTTAGTTATAACTGTATATGAACTGGATAACATTTAAGCTGTTACACGGCACATAGTTATCTTCGCTTTCAATTTTCTTACTTCACATGAAGTGCATTATTGCACACACGCCCAGTCCTCTGAGCTTTCACACATTATACTGTCTCTTCTGAACTGTTAGGAAGGTATTGTTACGGCTGTGAGTTTGTGTCATCACTCGCCGCATGAGTCACAACTGCCCCAGGGCTGGGCTGTGTCCTGCCTCCTGTATTGCGCGCGCCTTATGCAACAGGGCTACTAAGACAAAGGGATAGTCCAGAATATTCGTGACTGGACCAGCGATGGAAACCTCGAGAAGCCGTGGACCCTGGATGGATCTAGAAGCATTTATTGAGTCACCGGCCTGCTATATAAGAGTGACCCGTGAAGCAGTGGTTGTTGTTGTGTTTTACGAGCTAGTGCGAGCGATTATCTTGTGCGACAGAAGTGTGGTGACGAAGTGCTGTGCGAGTTACGAAATCCAGTGACATTGTTTCTCCAGCTTGTGGACAGCGAAATAGCCTGCAGCAAGTGATCGTAAGTAATTGTGGTCGGTGAACATAAAGGAGAGGAGCAGGTAGTTTCTGTCAAGGCCACCGTACTCATTAGGACGGATTAACTTCTGTGATCTGTTGACAAGTGGAAGGGCCAAGAGCGCTCAAGGAAGAGACTTTGAGGAAACTGGAGTAAGGCTCCTAATTGCTTGTATTTGCTGATTAGTGTAATTTTCTGGCCACAATAAAGTTAATTATTTATTTAAGCAGTAATTGGTGTTGTGCTTTGTACCCCCACTGTAATCCAGTTAACAAAAGTGCCACTAGGGGTGGCACGTAACAGTATATTAGGTTTGGTTTTCTCTCATGGCAGAACGTCGTTCGCGAAAGATATCGGTCCACAATGAAAAAGTAAATTTCACCCTCTTAATTTCTATGAACATGAAAGGTCTGTCTCCAAGCCTGGTAATTATTGCTGACCTGGATAGTTAAGTGAGTCAAGGAACAATGCCATAGTGCCAGGCTGTCTACGGATTGTGAAGAATCGTGGGTTTTAAACCCCACTGTCAGCAGTCCTTGAAATGGTTTTCCGTGGTTTTCCATTTTCAACTCCAAGCAAATTCGGGGATACTACCAGCTCATAAGCCAGGGTCATTACCTTCCAAATCTTTGCGAAGTTTCAATCATCTATATATAATACGCTAAGGTGTATGTTTCACAAAACTCAAGCTCCTAAACCAGAGGGAGTTAGAAGGTGTGGTTTGTACCAAAATCTTCCAAATCGTTTCAATAGCACCGGTACAGGAAAAATCTTGCATTTCTTGAAAAGTCAACGGAAATATATTTATTTGTTTATAAAGTGCTTTTAAACAAATAAACAAGACGATAGCCCCCTGGCATCACGTACAGCCCGCATAGCACTAAAGCCGGGCGAGTAGTCTGCACACATGGGGCGCACACATCCTATGCGAGAGTTCTCGCACGGGTCCACTAGTAATCATTAATTTTCTCATAAACTCCTCTCATGAGGAAGGTCATCGGGCAGCAGAAAAATCTATATTCCATATAGAGACTTTTCTCGCCCAATTTCGGATCTGATAGAAACTGTAATATGTGTTAGAAATAATACATTATAATTACCATAATCATTTACAATACGTTATTTTTTCTGCGGAATTGTTAACTGAAGTGTCACTTTGGCAGAAACACATGGATATTTGGAAGGATTTCTCTCCCCTTAAAAATAAATGACTGATTTAAATAGTTTCATGTTTAATTTATATTTCAAATAAGATTGCTTCAATAGCATCACTACAAATATCATCCGTGTCGTCTTTCCCAGCGTATGTTTATCCAATTTCAGTTTAAAATCTCATTTTGCAGCATGTATATTTCTGCAGAAAACTGCATATGTATTTTTCACAACACATGTACGTAGGTAGAAAAAAAATACGTCATATGTTTTCGGAGATTAATGGCTCACGCCACATGTTGTACGACTGCACTAGATTAAATTATATCTGAACAATGAAGTCCTAATCAATGCGCAAATATGTGAATAAATACGAGAACTATACAAAAACTGGCCGCAGAACATATCGCATCGTTCTAAAGAAGCACGTGCCGGAGAAACGCACCGGTAAGTATTCAAGGAGACAGGGAAGGTGAGGGGACTAGGGACGGAGCAGAAACGTATACTTACGGTCTTTGCGATATGATATTGTTGACATCGATAGCGTGGTTTGTTTAGCTTCTTAAGTACAGTTCACGCCACAGTTTTTGGCTGGTGAGCCCCAGTTTCGCAGTCGTATAGAGGACAGTTGGCGAGCCTCACGCATGTGCAATTGATACGTGAGTTTTCAGTTGCACGGAAAGTAACTCGTGTATCAGTTGCACATGCCTGAGGTTATCCACCTGTCCTCTGTACGACTGCGCAATCGGGGCTCACCGGCCAAAAACCGTGGCATGAACTGCAGTGGCAGTGTCGTGTCCATTTTCATTTCACAAACTGCTATTTTCAGGTAGCTATGCATTTGCCACGCCTCTCGCCAAGATATATAAAAATGTTTCTTTTATGCAGTCGATATATCAAAATCACAAATAAAGCATGTGATGAGCAAGTTGGAATGAAATATTACAATACGATACTAAATTAGTCTAACTTTGAGAGAGATCTTCAGCTACAATCAAGTGTAACGCATGTGTTAAGACGATTGGCAACCTCTGGAGAAGACAGTTCATGAACTTGCGAGGTTGTATTAGTCAGCAACTCGTGTGGCCTGAGGAACACCTGTGGCCATGAGTTTATTGAAGGTACTTATGCAGATAAGGCTATGAATGGGTTGTGATGGCAGTGTACGGGTGGTGTAGCGGACAACATCGACAGAAATTGAACTGTACTGTGGATTAACGGTCACGTTGATCCTTGATAAGGTTTTATTGAAAAGAAATGTGACTTACTCGCCCACACATTGATTCTTTCGCAAACGACAGCGGATCAAACTTAACAGTTCCTCCTCGCTGCAGCTCAGGAATTATTTTACATCAGAGGAGGAGGCTCTGGTGAAATTGTGATCTTCCAGTATTATCCTCTCGTGATTTGATACTCAAGGTGGACTGATCTGTATTGATCTATTTAATCGTTTGATTAATAAAATCTGGGTAGCCTAAATGTTTTTCGTTAATACTAATTATACCGACCTTGCTAGCTCACCACGATGGGATGCTCGCCGTGGAAGCAATTAGGCACCTGAGTTAGGATCCTACTCTCGACCATCCTCGAACTATCGCGAACACCAGCAAGCACCCTGTGTTTTCTATGCAGACTTGATGGTAGGCCAGAGCTTGTCGACCCTTTTTAACGCCCAAGTTATAAAACTTGTGCTTAATAGTTCGAATGCCCAGCACTTCATCTGTAGCAGCATAAGCATCCAGTCAAACGTGGGGAGAGCTTACGGGTATTGAGTAATGACTAGAGCTGGGATTTCTATGTAATTACATATTTTACATATTTTTTTTCATATTTGTGGGTATTCTACATATTCTTAGTGATATTACATAAAATTACATATTTCAGAGTTTCCCTGTTTTTATAGAAAATAAATTGCTGAACTGAAGTTTCACACTTAATGTGGGGCTGTTGTCTGTCCTCTCAACAGGGGGATTAAGGTAATTATGAGTGATAGATATTTGAGAGGATGATAGGATGATAAGTGCTGTACATGGGGAAACTGGTGCAAGTGTATTGAGTAAATTGCAAAAAGTGTTGAAGAGAAATCTGATTATTCAACATTTCACAGTGTGTGCCGAATTCTAAATGGAGATGACGTTGATCCTCCCGAGGACATTTCTCCAGCGAAAATTCCTCTCCTAAAATTTGCCCCAGTTACATCATGTGATGTCGAAAGATCTTTCTCTGCATATAGGAACACCCTAAGTGACAAACGCCTTTCTATGACCCCAGAGAACATCGAAAAATATTTAATAGTTCACTGTGCTACAAAATTTAATGAATACATGTCCTTCGAGTTATGAAAATAATAATTTTCTATTGAATATGTTTGTGATATATTCATATCAAAACTCCAAAGAACATTGAAAAATACTCAGTTGTTCACTGTGCTACAAAATGTAATATAAACCATGTTTAGTTTGTTGTAACTGACAAAATGGTAAGTTTATATTAATTAAATGTTATTACATATTTTGCCCAATCTACATATTTTGCTACATATTTTGGTGCTTTTTGTTACATATTTATGTACATACTAGCAGAAGTACCCATTCTTCGAACGGTCGTCGGTATTAATAACCAGACGGAATCAACTGAGCTACTGTTGCAATGGTTAGGGGCTTGGAACCGGTTTGTCGACAAAGATAAATGATTAGTTGAAATATGCTCTGAAACTAATTTACCTAACGTGTACTTCCTGACGTCAAAATAAAATTGAAAACCTCGTAGACGAAATGCAATTCACGTCACATAAAAACTGACCCTCACTGTTGTGCCAAGTGCGCATCCAGAGGAAGACCCCTTTAATAAATTATAAAGGCTTGTGGTGCATGAAAATTCAGGTTTTTTAGCCTCCAATGGCCCAAATTCCTAAAAGCAAAAAAAATAAAAAAAATAAAAAACTATTTCAATTCAGGAATTTTTGAAAATACTGTTGCTGTTTGAAGATATAATAGACCTTCTGTACGACACATCGCACGTTTAAGTCTTGTGAAATAATCCAGGGTACCTCTTGACCCCTTAAGCGCATTGATGAATTTTACAGTTTTTGTTGGTTCCGTGATAACCTTATAGCCATTTGCAAACTTTCACAGAAATTTAATAAATGGAGTGGCATTACTTCTTGCAGAAATAGATGGAAAGTTGGATGTACCTTTTTGAGACACTGTTGTCATGGTTACTGGCTTGCATTCCTACATTAGTTTATTAAATGAAATTAGTTTTCTGGGAATATCTCAGAAACTCTTGGTTTTAGAGCATTAAAATGTAGTTTTCGGGGACCCTTTACGACTGTTTAGGGGCCCCGAGGTTTTTTTTTCTGACACCAAGGGGCTGAAAATGAGCTTTGTCTCGTCGTTGTAGGCCGTAGTATCATCATCATCCTCTTGCACAGTTTCCAGCCGTTGGCCGGGTCTGTTTGGAACACAGGCCACTCCAACGTCTTCTGTCTTCCCACCATCTCTCAGCTTCTGCCCGTCTCCCCCGCTCATTTTTTCTCTATAGTTTCTTCCATTATCTTGTATCAGGCTTCCCAGATACTTGACCTCGTAGTTCCGCCCCTTAAAACAACAATAACTAACTAACTAACTTTCTTCAGCTGTTCCCCACCAATTGTTATTCCCGTTGTGGTTCTTTCCTTCTTCCTTGTTGTGATCACCATCTCACTCTTATTTATGCTAAATTTCATCCCATATCCTTGTATTATTCCTTCACACACGTCCAACTGTTCCCGTACCTCCTCCTCCTTGTTTCCCCAAATCATCAAATCATCCGCTAACACCATTGCTTTCATCTTTCCTTCCCCAATTACTTGTGCCACTCGGGTCATTATGTCATCCATCACCACAATGAAAAGTAACGGTGCCAGTGCACTTCCTTGTTTCAGGCCGTTTCTCTGTTCCACCCAGTCCGATCTCTCTCCTCCCACTTTCACACAGCTCACGCTTCCCTTGTACATCTCCTTTATCCTCCTTATAGTCCATTTTTCTACTCCTCTATCCTCCAGGGACTTCCATACTTTCTTTCTGCATACACTGTCATATGCTTTCTCAATGTCCAGGAATGCCATCAGTAGATCTGTTCCATACTCACAGTGCTGTTCTTGTAACTGCCTTACAGCAAAAATCAAATCCACTGTGGGCCTTCCTGCTCTGAAGCCATGTTGTTCTTCCCTCATCCCTCCTTCTATCCTTGTCCTAATTCTCCTTTCCAAAACTTTCTCAAACAGCTTTGCACAATGACTCATCAGTTTTATTCCCCGATAGTTTCTGCATTCTGTTCTACTACCTTTCTTTAAGATCGGGACAATTATTCCCTTTTTCCAGTCCTCTGGGGTCTTCCATTCCGTAGTATAATGAAAATGAAAATCCACAGCCTGCTTCCAGTCTCCGACCGGGTCAGGAATGGAATGAATGAAGCCCCCATCTAGCGGCGAGGATATGAAGTGTGCCGGCTGCCGAAACCTGTCGCACTCCTCTGGGGCAATTAAATGAATGCCAGATGAAATGAAATGATAGTGGAGAGTGTTGCTGGAATGAAATTGTGACAGGGAAAACCGGAGTACCCGGAGAAAAACCTGTCTGCCTCCGTTTTGTCCAGCACAGATCTCACATGGAGTGACCGGGATTTGAACCTCGGACCCAGCGGTGAGAGGCCAGCGTGCTGCCGCCTAAGCCACGGAGGCTACCCGTAGTGTAATAATAATATTAATTATAATAATAATAATATAACAATATAGGGATAGGGATATAATAGACCTTCCGTGGCACATCAGCACGTGTAAATCGCGTGAAAAAATTCTAGAGTACCCCTTGACCCCCTTAAGCGCATTATATGTATTGATGAATTTTACAGCTTAGTTTGGTTCCGTTATAACCTTCTAGCCGTTTGCAAACTATCTCAGTAATTTAATAAATGGAATTGTATTGCGTCTTATATTACAGCAATCGATGGACCTGTGAATTTCTGTTGCCATGGTTACCGGCTAGCTTCCTTTCATTATTGTATTAAATGAAATTAATTTTCTGGGAATATCTCAAAAACTGTTGGTTTTAGGGCCTTAAAATGTGGTTTTCGGGGGCCCTTTAGGGCCCCCGAGTTTCGTTTCTCACATTGAGGGGCTGAAAATGAGCTTTGTCTCGCCCTTCTACGCCTATTTCAGCAAGTATTTTAAGGGGGTAGGCCCCCTTTTATGAGAGCTACAGAGAAGAGTTACATCAATGATTGGTGTCGTGCCTCTGAAGGATATCTGTACCAAATTTTACGTTGATCCACTCAGCCGTTCTCGAGTTATAAGGACACAAAAAATTGTCCACAGACAAACAAACAAACGGACGGAGGGACAGACAGACAGACAGACAGACAGACAGACAGACAGAAAATTTATTTTCGCGCGAATCCGTCATAAAACAGTCTAAAACGCGTAAATAACGCAAATTTCCGTAGAAATTCAGAAAAAAAAACAGACAAACTTTCATTCTTATATATAGAGAGATTATGCCACTCGATATTACATAAAAATCCCAGCTCTAGTAATGACATACAGTACTTATATGCCACTTATCACTCACCTCATTCAAAGTCCATTAATTATAAGGTTGAATTTTCACTTGGCAGCGAGGCACTTAGTCTCGTATCTCCGGACTAAACTTGAAAAGGTAATGCAATGACTTTATGTAAATTGAGAAGGCGCTGAAGATGGGTACTCATATGGAACGGATATATTTGACAAAACCGATTCCGATCACCTACTTGTTGTGAAGTGGAGATTTCATCTCCAATGGTTAATTCTCATGGCTCGAGGACTGGGCGTTCGTGACGTTTTCATGAAAGATTTTTTTTAAACGTTCCAGAGTTCAATTCTTGGCACTGTCAAGAAGCTTAATTCTGGGCTGTTGGAACGGCGTACACTTACATGAGAAAAAACTGAATAAAGGTGGGCTCAATTCCTACTTCAGCCATTCTAGAAATAGCTTTCAGTGGTTACCCCAATATTACTCCAGGCAAATGCCGGAATAGTTTCTACCTTAAAGCTACGGCCAATCACAAATATTCACAATACTAGACACCACAATAACACAGGTTATCATACCAATTTTATATATACTCTCTCTCCTCCCCCCCCCCCCACGCACACACACACGCAACCAGGGGGGTGATGACCAAGAAATCAAAGCTCGTAAATGAAAAAAAATAAAAACAAGTCCCGTGACATATAGGTCAATATCGGAATTTGCTTAGGATGCACAGTGAAACCTCTCTAAAAGACCACCCCTCTTTAAGACCGATTTAAAACCTCATAAGGATGTATTTGTTACCTCTTTTTAAGGACCATCCCTCTCCCCGACCAAAGACCAGGCATTTTCTCAGTCTGACGTCTTTCAAAAGACCACTTCTCGTCTGCCTTATTGGAGTGGTGGAGGGCGATTATGTAAACAATGGTTCTGTTAGCACAGAACTGCATCAGCATACAATGTCATTAGAAAAAGTGTTATGTAACGTATAAAAATACAAAAACGGCTCGCCTAGAAATCGTTCGAACCCAGAACAAATTGATGGACTTCCGAACTCACTCAAGAGATATTCTAGAAAGTGAAATTGTTTTAAAAAAGACGTGTTAATCTGAAACAGAGATCAATTCGTGACCTTTTTAAATGACAAGAGCTCAGAAAATAACTAATTGTAATTAATTTGTACTAAATGTGAACCAATGCAGTGTTCCAAATGTACTTTATTAATAATGCAGCATAAAATTATTTTTAATGCCTACCCTATTAAGAGACCACCCCTCTAAAAGACCAGTTTTCCATGGAACCGTCACTGGTCTCTTAACAGAGGTTTCACTGTCCTGTATTTGGCTCGTCTTCATTATGAAGTTGTAAGAACTGCAAATACAGTACATAAGGAAGTAAGTGAACGGTTCGTTACAGATGACAGCAGCAACAGCCGAGCGGTGACTTAACTGGTGATATCTTTAACGACCATGTGCCGGGAGGCGGGATGAAATATCTACAGAACAGTAAGGATAGCTTACCCCCCCCCCTTTTCCATACAGACTATACACACACACGCACATTTGTTCGAATAAAAGAGCTCATTAAATTGACAGAGCTGCGTGATCAGTTGTACAATGCGCAAGTTGAAAATGTGTACTCCATGGCTCACTTTTACTGCCCAGGAGGATTGGAGTGCACGCTGCACTTATCGTAATCAAACATTTGAAATACAAGGCACATCCAAGAAACAATTGCCGTTTTTATACGTCGCCCCTGCGTCGCTGCAATCGCAGCTTGCCGCATAAGTTACACGGTAGTTGCTCTGTGAGAAGAAGATGGAGATGACGCCATTTTGAGATCGCTGTCTGTAGTTAACGCTGTTTAGTGCTTGATTAGAATGGCGAAGTGGATTGAAGATCCCGCTGCTTGCGAGATTAGATCTATCATTCCTTTTGTGAATGCAAAGAACACTAAAGCAGTAGACATTCATGGACCGATTTGTGAGATGTACCGAGAAAATGCGATGAGTGATTCAATGGGAAGGAGATGGATCCGATAGTTCAATGAAGGACTGATCAAGTGTAAGATGGCGAACGAGGCGTCTATCGTTCGTTAATGAAGACTTTGTTCATTTTGTACCTGAAAGCGTTCCTTGGAGGACAGATGTCAAACAACGGTATCGAGCTCGAAGGACATGTTACCACATGGTTCACAACACAGGCGGGAATGTTTTATGAAAAAGCCATAGGTTACAGAAACTTGTGCCGAGCTATGACCAGTGCCCCCAAAATGGCGGAAGATATGTGAAAAGATAGTTTACGATTTGTAGTTTGTTTTGCAAGAAATAGTTTGTATCTGTACTGGTTTTGATTTTATTACCAAACGGAACTAACTTCCTGGACGTTCAACCTGTTATTGGCTAGTTGAGATACTGCAGATAATTTAGGGCCAGACACGAAAATTAATGCAGAGAACATGAACAACATTTGCACAATGGATTTATTTTAATTTAAAGCAGTACCGGTACTGGAAATTATAATATTTCAATGTTGTCGCGATACTTTCTGTGATCACAAACTCCAGGCCACACAGCAACAAGAACTTGACGAATATAATTGTAGTCCCCGTTCTTGATATGTCTTGGCACACATCGGTGGTGTTCGTCCTCCAAATTTAATTGAGCCCTCTCTAGCTGTAGTCTCACTCGTTCGACCACATACAACTGTTCTGCAGGAGTTCGGCTGAGAGCTGTTTGATCATCCACCATACAGTTCTAATCTTGCTGCCAGCGGTTTCCATCTTGTCTTTCACCTCAAGAAATTCCTGTCCTCTAGTCAGCATTTTCTCACTGGCTAAGCGCTGAAGACGAATGCCACACGCTGGTTCCATTCTCAATGGGTATTAATACAAAATGAAGTAATATTCACCGGGTTTGAAAGAAATGGTAACATACACGACAGTGTCAAAATGTTATAGTTTAGTCGTATGCTATTATCGCTTGGAGTTGAAGTGGAAAATAACAAAACTACTTTTAGGTCCGCCTAGTATGGTATTTGAACCTATACCTTTTCACGGCTAGTTTATAAACTTGTAGAGTGTCTTTAGTAGATAAATGAGCGGTCGTATAGTCTTAAATTAATTAGAAAGAAATTCAAGTTCCCACTTGTGATGCTGGAAGATCAACGCCACGATTCCAACACTACGAAGACCAGGCACCACTGATTATTCTTAACTACAAAATTCCTCCAATCACCACATTCTGCACTGCAACAGCGGAGAAAAGCACGCAATTTGAGCGCAACTGTATAGTTAGTGGCAATATAAGGTGCATTCAAAAAGTAACGAGTCGGAGGCATAATTATAGAAACCAGTACCTGTATGTTAGAAGTATTGGCCCTGACTGTTGAGGCACTTGTACCACTGTGACACGAGGCGGTGAATGGCTGTCGCCTAAAATTCCCTGGGCGGCGATGTGAACCAGTTCCGCACGTACAGCTGGACGTCGACGTCCGAGGTGAATCGCTGGCCCCGCAGAGCCCTTTTCAGGGGACCAAACATGGCGTAATCACAGGGAGAGAGGTCAGGACTGTTTGGAGGATGGTCGAGAACCTCCCATTCGAATTTCTGCAGGAGTGCCGCGACTGTTTTGGCCGTATGAGGTCATGCATTGTCGTGGCGCAGAATGACCCCACGGGTGAGATTGCCTGGTCGTTTTGTTTTGATCGCTTGGCGAAGGGTGGTCAAGGTATGCGAGTAACGCTGGGCATTCACTGTTGTCCCGTGCGGCATGAAGTGTATCAGAAGGGGGCCATCTTGCTCAAAGAAGAACGTCAGCATTACCTTTCTTGCACTCGTGTGGATGGCCTTGCCTTTTTTCTTGGGTGGTGGTGACCCTGGATGCTTCCACTGGAGGCTTTGCCGTTTGGATCCTGGTTCGAAGTGATGACACCATGACTCGTCTCCAGCCACCACTCGTGCCAGGAACCCATTCCCTTCCCTCGCCTAGCGCTGCAGATGACCAAGACAGTGGGCCATTCGACATGCTTCCTGGTGTGGTTGAAGACTGTGGGGCACCCATTGGGCACACACTTTGCGCAAGTGCAGTCGATCCTTCATGATGGTGTGCACACTTACGACTCTCAATCCGACCACGGCGGCTATGGCGTTCACTGTCACTCGGCGGTCCTCATCGGTGATGCAGGGGGGTGCCCCAGCCCGGGCATCATCGGCTAACGACACCCGTCCTTCCCTGAAGCGCTTGTGCCACGCTTCGACCCTTGCAAGGGGCATGCAGTGTTCGCCGTACACTTGTGACATTCGGCGATGAATGTCCGTTCCTCCTACTCCTTCCGCTGTCAGAAACCGAACACCACCTCTTTGCTCTTCGGTTGACGACTCCATGTCACTGTTTGCAATGCGACTGGCAGCGTTGGACGATTGATGCATACTGCTGCTCGCTTTGTATCGTCACGTGACGTGCACGCGTGCCCTCTAGCGATGGGCTGTGACCTTCCACGCTCTGGTCGGAACCACACCTCGTTACACACGCCACGATTAGTAGATGTCGTCACCGGTTTGCGCATTCCAGCCTCCGGCCCGTTACTTTTTGAACGCACCTGAAAAACAACATCTAATGTCACGCATTGAACGGATAGAAAAATTCTCTGCATATGCCATGAACGCATTCGAAATATATATTGCGCAAAATATCATGGAACTTCCCAAGGAGGCGGTGGCACTAGTCGATCAGAGTAATAGCTGTTCCAGTTGATTCTGATGGCTATACTAGAGGGTGAATTTGTATTTAGGGTTAGGATTTAGGTAGGAGGCGGTCGTACCATTTGCCTGGATTAGAAGTCTTACAAATATCTTCTCAGTTCTGCCTAGAGAGGCTGAGTGAACTCTGTTCCAGCCCTCAAACCAAACTTACATTTCTTTGCACGGCTGGGTATCGAACCCCGACTTCCATGGTGACAGCCCAAAATGCTAGTCACTACGCCGCAAGGTGGACTGCTAAGAGAAATGGATTAATTCATGACTCATCTGTATATTTCGAGTTATCTCCATGGGCAGTATGGTTAGCTAGTTATTCGACTTTCTGGTGGTGTTACATTTAGGGCTAGGGGACGTCATAGACAGTCCCTTGTACGTGTGTGCAGTAACTGATAACATGTGTTATTGTGATGACTAGTAGTGCGTGTAACTATTATAGCCTAGCGTGGCGGTAGATTGCTCGGGACACCTAAGTAAGGCAAAATTCTGGCATTTACCTGGAGTGAATGTGCACAATCTCTTTGAAAATCGCACACACGGGATGGCCGTTCTCAGAACCAGGTTTAAAACTACGAATCTACGAACGTGCAGCTACTCATTGTATTTCTGCCCAAGAGCATGCCTTAGATCACTTGGCTATGCTGGTGGGGTGGTGATTGAAGCAACAAGGTCACAAGCAAACGCTTTGTACTTAATTGGGTACCATAATTGTCACGAGTAAGAAACAAGTGTTTGTATATTACTGTATTTTACTTCAGCACCGGACGCAATAATCTTAAGCGGGTTCCAGTTCTCTGGCTCACGGAACACAAATGTTCTGGAAGAGAGAGAATTTAACCACCACAATGGTAACTCCCGAGAAACAACATCCAACACGTCCTTCTACTGTATTATCCATATGCAATATATGTTAACATGATGACTACAGTTACCGCCACGGTTTCTGGCCGGTGAGCCACGATTGCACAGTCGTACAGAGGACAGGTGGTGAACCTCAGGAATGTGTAATTGATACGCAAGTTGCTTTCCGTGCAACTGAAAACTCACGTATGAATTGCACATGTGAGGGGCTCACCGACTGTCCTCTGAACGACTGCGAAACCAGAACGCCAAAAAATGTGGCGTGAACTGTACTCGACTATGCATCAGGCAGGAAGTAATCTGCAGGTGCTATGGCACTATGCTGTTAGGCAATCATTCATATAGCTGAGTAGTGTTGGTTGCCTATATTGGAACTTGCCACTACGCATGGGAAATGTCTAGTACAGTACTGACGATTTCTTAGCCTACTTTCGAATTTTGTGAAAAATATACTTGGATCTTGTTAAATAATTCGAAAGTAAGACTGAGATCTAATAATAATAATAATAATAATAATAATAATAATAATAATAATACTAATAACCCATGGCACTACAGCCCATGAAGGGCATAGGCCTACCAAGCGACCGCTGCCCAGCCATTTGGCCTGCAGATATTGGGATGAAACGTGATCAGCGCATCAGGTCCCCTCGGCCGTTAATCTTGGTTTTGGTGATCGGGGCACTGCCTCACTGTAAGGCAGCTACTCAATTGTCCTCACGAGGCTGAGTGCAGCCTGTGCCAGCCCTCACGTTAGTTTCTAAAATCCCTGACAGCCGGGAATCGAACCCGGGGTCTCCGGGTAAGAGGCAGGCGCGCTACCCCAACACCACGGGGCCGGCGACTATGTGATCAACGGAGGCCAAATGTTTGTGTCTATGTGTCTGTCCCCCTTATTTCCCCCTAACAATTCCCAAACGACGAAACCAATTCGAATCAAATTTGGTACAAAAGTAGCACTAGTAAAGGGCACCTCTATATAATATTTTATATCCCCCACATCTTAACGAACATAACATGGCGGCCACCTGAGTGTGCAATGCTCGCAGCTGGCTTCTTATGATCAAGTCAAAAGAACAGCGACTCCATACATTCACGGTGGCGGCCGAGTTTTCTTCAAACTTGAATATCATATCAGCACAATTATCGAGAAATTTGGTGAGTGCGGAGTACCAAAAGACCTTGCCAGAATTGCTCATAAGAATATCACATTGAATAAAGGGTGCAGCGGCCTTCCTGAAATTATGGGATATAAAAATAAATAAGTAGACATATATATTTTAGAGATACAATGACTAAAACTAGAATTAAAGCATGACTAATAGAAATAAACAGTGTCATCACTCCACTCTCTAAGCTTCTCGTTTATGGTCCCGCCAGTGTGTTGGCGCGGAACTCGTTCCGCACCAAAAACACGTGCGAATCCCACGAGGTAGCACTGTAATATCATTCGCACGAGAAGTCATAAATATGTGCGAGGGAATTTGTTTTTTAATCTTTTACGAATGTCTGTGTTAGAGTCTGTGCAGTGGTTTGTGTGTGCAAACAACTAAACTTTCTACTGTTTCGTTCCTGGATGTAAATCGGGTTACGGAAGAAAAGCTGATGGTAGACACTTTTTCACACCGCCAAAATACACAAAACTGTTTGCGAAATGGGCGAGACTTATTCCGCGGAAAGGTAAGTAATTGTCGATCAAACGTAGAATCTGTGGCTTGAGTTTTTCGGAAGATTTAATTATTATAAAGGCGGACTGTTTCGTAGTGAACTGTGACAACGTGGAATTTCCTCGTGTGAAGTGGAAATTGAAACCAGGCTCACCACCTCACATTTTTCCAAATTTACCGAAATATCTATCCACTGAGGTAAAATCACGGAAGGTGCCCAGTAGGATAAGGAATGAAGGCAGCCTTCCATGGTTACTTGTTCTACTTCATGCAATCCTTGCCTAAAATTTATATATATAATCCGACATAATAAGCCTAAAATAATAATAGTTATTGATTCTTTAGGGCCTTTGCGACATCGTGGTCACGTAGCTCCGTGTACTTCTTAGTGTGTAGAATTTGTCTGATAACCTGTGTCATTGTGATGTCTAGTGTATGTAGTAGTGTATTTATAATGGAGGTAGGATTTGAGTAGGAAGCGGCCGTGGCCTTCAGTTAGGTACCATCCCAGTATTTGCCTGGAGTAGAAGTGGGAAACCATGGAAAACCACTTCCAGGATAGCTAAGGTAGGAATAGAACTCGCTTCTTATCAGTCTTGCCTCACGAGACTGAGTGAACACCGTTCTTGGCAGAGCTGGGAATCGAACCCGGGCTTCCGCGGTGATAGCCAAGAATGAGGCGGACATATAATAATAATAATAATAATAATAATAATAATAATAATAATAATAATAATAAGGGCCAACCTAGCAATAAAATAAACTGCGATCCGTTACCGTCCTCCTGATCAATATAATGGTCAGTATCAGAGTCTTCGGATCTTGTTTCAACTTTGTCTTCAGTATCAGTCACCAATTTCTTTGAAATTACTGTATCATCATCCAGCGATTCGTTATCTTTCAGCAGAAGGTGACACACTTCAGCTATGATTTTAAGATGCTGATTTTTCTTATTTTATTTAATTTCCTGTCCATATTTTTTATTTAACAACAGTGATTATACATCCTTAGGTTTTCGTAAGGCGTAATCTCATTTCTGATGGTCACTAAGGCAACGTACCAATCCAAATATTCGGTATAACGGCACACCTGCAATTTACTGACAGAATGTTACATCATTGGGCGCGCTGGTATTATCAATCCCACATGACACAGCAGCTATCAAAAGTTACACGTGTGGAGTTATTTTTAGGCTCGTCATTTCACAACTCCGGGAAAATGCTTACAAAGGTATGGTGTAAGATGTCCCAAGACGATAATATCATAACTTGAACTGTTTGCTTGATGTTAAAACTAAAACGAACCATGGAGCTGTCAGACCAATGTGTGACTAACGGGAGGGTTTTGAAAGGTATTTCTACATGGGGACTGAGAATATTAATAATAACTTATTTACAGTATTATTCATAAGTCCAAACAAACAATTTGTTGTAATCAGCGTAACTGCAGCCTTCGTAAAGAGGTTTACGTAGGCCAGCGCGTATCCCATTATTGAATAGCTGACTGTGTATTGCTCGGGTCAAAGCTCTGTGAACTTGTATGGTGAGGGGAAGGGGCAGGCGAGAAGAGAAGGATCTGTCAACAGCCCGTCGAGGTATCTAGTATTACTTTCTATTCCAATACTGCTAACATAGGGCCGTTGCTCAAACCAGTCTGGTGTTGCGAATGAGTGAGTGAGTCACCGACCAATGTATTTGGTTCTGTTACTATGCACGGACCGGGAAACCTCATCACTCGTCACCCTCACTTCTCATACTTCGCGATCCACATTCCTCTCAGGTTCATGCAGCTTGGACCCCAGCAGTAGCGCTGGGAGTCTGCGCCGCTAGCGCTGGCCAATAGCGGGGCGCGGTTGAACTTGGTCAGTGATAACTAGGGCTCGGATTTTTAGGTAAATATATTTTTATGTGAATACATATTTTAAGCAATTTTCGTATATTATTCGTATAATACATAAAATCCTGTTTTTCGCTTATTAGCACATAAAAAGACATTTACATTTTTTAAACTCAGCATGCTAGATCTTTCAGTTTATTGCATTTTTGTTCTGTGTTTATTCAACGGGGAAGAACCTGTGAGCTATCTAACCTTCATGCAGAGCGTATGTCAGCTTGCAACTGTGTATTTCTCATCTTATCGCCCCGTGCCACTCACTGTGGAAGCCGGGGATTTCCTTGTCCATAGCCATATTGCACCACGTGCTAGACCTCCCCTCCCCCAGCTACCTGGAACCAGTATCACTCATATGCAGTTCATTTCTGGCACTGTGAAGTGTAAGGCAGTTATCGTCTGCTGCAGAATTTAAAGATAATTTTACTTCTGATTGGGGCGTTCTGTTCTGCCAACCATGCGGGAAAACAAACAAGGCTGAACAGCGATCTCAAGTTACACAACACCTCAAGGGCAAGAAACATATTGCCGCAGTTTCGCGCCTTCAGAAGAAGTGTTTCGCGATAATCGTCGGCCATTTGTGATCGACAACCTGAAGATGTATCACGTTGTGTATTGTAATGCTTCAACAGGCAGTGAGACATAGCATAAATTGCATCCATGAGTACTGCATATTGTTTATATTCACATTAATAAAATAAATAATAATTACATATTTTTACTTTTTGACACATATTTTAGGTATTTTTAGTACATTAAAAAAAATCCCCTATTTTTAGCACCTACAAATCCGAGCCCTAGTGATAACACTATGTATTCTATTCGTCGTGAATGAAGTAGAACTCTAATGTCTGGCTTTTTATTCCCAAGGCAAAAAAACAGCCTTTCTACACATTCAAAATGGTGGCTGAGCGTACTATTACAACATCAAAATCAATAACTCAGGATCTCAATAGCGCAATTAACACGAAACTTTGTAGGAGAGGTTTATCATATAAGAGACCTCGCTATCATTAGTCATAAGACTATAACACTGAAAATAGCACGTAGCCACCAACTTAAAAATAAAAGACATTAATATCGATAATCCATTATCTGTTACAGTTACAATGACGAAACCCAACAAGTATGTAATCTTACGTAAGAGGTTTACTCTGCAGAAGGCACGAAATCACTATTCCCTCCATTCAAGATTGTGGATGGACATACTCTTCTAATGTTTGTATCAGTTCCTCTGAATACAAGAGCGGAATTACAACGAAACTAGTAGTATTCTATAGGGTACAACTCTCAACGTTCATCATTATAATATTAAACAACAAACGATAAGATTTTATTGAAGTCACATTATTTGTATTTTACTATGCGATCTTACCTATACATGCGTTCCGCTTCTTGCTGCGAAAGTCTAATGCTGGAAGCAAAAGAACGCGAACTTGTATATCATGTGCATTGTGCTTATATTGCCGAATAACATTCTTTTAAGTCAACTGGCGATTTCAAGAATTTTAAAAAATGTTCATTGAGAATTGTAAGGGATATTAAAATGATGCGGCTGGGACTTGGGATAAGGGGAATCTCGAATACAATTTACATTTTTCACTTAAGCTACCATTAATTCCTATTATAAGCAATAATGTTAAAGTGTAGTTCCTTGTAAATATACCTTCTAGCCAATTATACTACACATATCACCCCTCGATGCTGAATTTTGCAACGTTTTATAGCAATCTGCACGGGTTTAAACGAGAGTGCAACTCTCGGTAGAGATTTAAATAGCCGATTAAATGAAGTATTCTTTCATAAAATGACATTTAACACGTTGAGATACCAATCTTACACTCTTTGCACAGTACAGGGTGTGATATAAAATTTACTTTACGACACTGAAATGCGATTCACCCTTAAGAATATTAAACATTAGAGAATCACCTGTTTTTTAAGTACACCTACTTTTTTTTATGTCAGCACGTTCTAATTTTCAGTTTATCATTCATTTAGCAAATTTTACATGCGTCGCAGCTTCTGAACACAGTTTTACCCTCCTCAATTGAGGGAAATGTGTACACACCGTTGTAATTCACTCACTCGTTCATTTACTTATTTATTGTTGCAAAATAATTTCCTACGTACTACGAGTTTCAAGTTCTGGAGATGGGTTTTCACAACACACAATCAGTCTAGTCTGGAGTTCGAATCGAAACATGGGACAACATTTCTGATTAAGGCTTTCTCGGCCCGTACAACGTGGGGTCCTATTAATTCCTAAGATTTCCTTAAAAGCCAGATTCACGGCATCTCTTCGATGCTTCGCTCGCATTTATTTTCAATCTCCGTTTTAACCGACATCTTATCAAAATGACGAAATTCAGCATGCATCAACATACACCAATATCAAAATGTAAGAGAGAGTACTTACCGAGGGCTGATGTGAGTAGGCATTGGAGTAGGTAGAAGTATTAGTGGAAGGCCCCATTGGCGTCGCGTATCTCAACGACGTGTAGGAACCGGCAGCAGGTGCACCGCCCCATGAAGTCCCGCGGTATGAGTTATTCAACGCTCCCAAATTGGCTTGCTGCGTTGCCGTCATGCCGCGGGGCCCACCTTTGGTCTGGCTGTTATTGTTTCCACCACCCCCGTAATTCGGTCTAGGACCGTTGCTTCCCTGAAAAAGACAATACTCAGTTGTGACAACTATTACACAAAATACATAACTTATATTCAAGAAAATACTGTTAAGGGTAGTGAAAAAGAACGTGCTTCGTAAATATTTCCTGGACAGTCCTAAGTATCTATTTCCATGTTCGAGAATAGAACAACGTGTGTGTTATCCCGTGGCAATACTATTCTCTGAGATAACTCTGTTTTTAATAAAACTCACTGGGAAATTCTCGGAAGGGGGTTAACAACACAATGGTGACAAAGCAGAAAACTGGTAGTTTACGGGTCAGACGGATGAAGAAGCTCAAAAGGCCTACGAAGAACTAGATTAATTTCTGGCGATCGAGAAATCAGACCGATAGAATCCTGCACGAATCCAAGTTAGCCATAGGTAACACATTAAACAACGACCACAAAAGAATATATACGTAGATGAGACGAAGAGATGCCTTGAAGATATCAATTTGACTGGATTATGGTAAAGCAGGGATTCCGAAACCACATTTTGGATTGTAAAACATTTTCTGGAGCCGACCTCTGACCACAATCTGATTGTTATAAAATGATGATTAAACCGAAGAAACTTATAATAATAATGTTATTGGTTTTACGTCCCTTTTAACTACACTGGCTTTTAGAGACGCCGGGGTGCCGGAATTTCGCCCCGAAGGGGATCTTTAACGTGCCAGTAAATCTACTGACACGGCTCCCTCGCATTTGCGCACCCTCAAATGCCAGCTGACTGCGCCAGGTTTCGAACCTGCAACCTTGGGCTCAGTAAGCGAGAACGTTACCCCTGAGCCACGCAGCCAGACCCGAAGAAACTTAATGGCGAAGACAGCATGGGAGGCATGGAGAAGAAAAGTGAGATTGAAAGCATACATAGAGAGTTTGTATAGACGTAAAGGGATTGAGGAACATGCAATGGAACGCCAAGAGGAAATTAATGAGAATGAGAAAGGAGATTCAATATTGAGATCAGAATTTGATGGGACACTGGAAGGCTTAAGTAGGAACAAAGTACCAGGTATAGAGGATATACCGGCACTGTTGCTACGTTGAATGGAGGATAACAGTATTGTCCGGTTATTTGATATGAAGGATTTATCATACAGGTGAAGTGCCCTCGTTATCATCCCTACATCAAAGAAGTCAGGATCTGAAAAAGGAAAGCTGTGTTAAGTCTTAGGCTGTCCTTGGAAGGTAAAATAATGAAAGCCAAGACACAGACAGATTCGTGATATTTGTAGACTTGGAAAAAAATAGCTTTGATTGGACTACATTTTTAAATTTTGAAAAGGATTGGAATAAAGTGCAGGGACAGAAAGGTGATCTACAGTCTATTCAGAAACCAGAGTGCAGCTATTAGTTAACAATAATATTGTTTTTGGTTTTACGTCCCTCTTAACTACTAAGGATTTTAGAGACGCCGGGATGCCGGAAGTTTGCCCCAAAGAGGATCTTTAACGTGCCAGTAAATCGACTGACACTGCTCCCTCGCATTTGCGCACCCACAAATGCCAACTGCCAGTGCTAGGATTCGATCCTGAATCCTCCGGAACAGGAGAGAACGTTACGGCTGCGCCACGCGTCCAGTCTGCAGTTTTTAGAATTGAAGGACATGAGAGAGAAAGAGGCTGGTATTCAGCAAGGTATAAGGCAAGGCTGCAATTTATCGCCCGTGCCTTTCAATTGAACAATCAATGAAGGAAATGTAAGATAATTTTGAAATAGGAGAAAAAAGTGGTTCAAGTAAAATTATTTCAACTCAGATTTGCTTATGACATTCGTCTTAGCCGATTAACAAGGGGATTCGAATGAGTTCTAATGGTATGATCCCAGAATAGGAAAGAATAAATGATGAAAATCAATAAATGTAAAACAAAAATAATGGAATGCAGCCGGAAGAAATCAGAAAACCCTAATGACATCGAATTGGCAGGTGAAAAGACGAAGTAGGAGACTTCAGCTACTTGAGAAGCAAAATAAGCGGTGATGGACGAAGCAAAGATATAAAAAGTAGGTTAGTACAGACAAAGATAGCTTATCTACAGGATAGAAATCAGTTGGCACCATATAGAGATTTTTGAAAGCTGCTGTCTGGAGCGCGGTGCTCTATGGAAGTGAAAATTGAACTGTTGGTGCAGCATAAAAGCGAATAGGAGCATTGGAAATGTGGTGTTACAAGGATATTATGAAGATTAAATGGGTAGAAAAGTAAGAGAGGAGGTACGTAGGGCATATACGATGGCACCCGGGAATTGCTAATTTTGTTATGAGAAGGGTCGAGGGCAAGAATTGCAGGCATAGGCCAAGGTTAGAATATGTCAAACAGATTCCCTCGGATGTAGGGTGAGGTAGGTATGTAGATGTGAAACGATTAGCCTCGGACAGGGAGTCATGGAGATCTGCATGAAATCAGACCAAAGACTGAATGAAACACACCACGTTCTAAACATTAAAAGAATGAAGTTTATTTTGAATTTTTGACGATTTTCGTTAATACACATATTTTCATGTTGTATATGCATATTTGATGGCAGTAAAATATATGACTCAGCGGAGAATGTTGTTCTTTATGATATTTATTCTTCTTCAGCAATGCAAGCTCCATTACCAGGTGAACTATTGGAGTTCAGGTGTAAATCAACCTAAGCGTATTTTAAATTAGCTGGGTCTATCTATACCAATCAGTATTTTCTACTCTGAATATTGTGAGAGAGAAGTACAGAGCTACCTGATGATTACCATTTCTATTGCATAATATTGGCATTGACAATCTATTATCAAGTTGTACAAGATTTCCTGACGAGATACACCAGCAATCTTGTCATCAAATTAGTATGAGAGTACAACGAAGTTGCTACTGTATGTATGGAGAGTGCAAAGCACTGTGCAAATTAACAACTGTGCTTCGTCTCTCCAATTTATTTTAAATAAATGAATCAATGCCATTAAAGTTATGTAATGTAATGTTATGTTGGCTTTCTGGTACAATTTACGATGAACGTATTTTACAACTAGGATGGATTTCTGCTACAATTAAATGATTTATCTTCAAGCAAGTTTCCTTTCAACGAGGTTAAAAATAACAATAGTACTGGGACACAGCAAGGTGCAAGTCTCCAAGTCTGTAGCAAATCCAGAGCTCATTCCCAGTACAAACCATATTCCAGTATTATAACAAGATGTTCAGAACAAAATATATAACCTCTTTGTCAGACATTCATGGGTATAATCGGAGGCCTACCTCTTTTCCTGATCATGCAGTATACGTAATTTCATAGAATTAGGCTCATCGCGCACTGTACAAACAATACAATGAGTTTAATAATAAGACACCCATGTCAACGTTGGTAAAAAAAAAAAAAAATTGTAAAGGATATGCAGCCTTTCTCTTGCATGTATGGGTATAGCTACAACTCTGTTCGTATCAAGCAGTTTAATTGGATGATCTTGTAATTAACGTTAAGAGATGCACAGTATATAAGACTCCTTACTAAGTTTCATTGTTATTCCGGTCTTGCATCCAGAGTAATTGATTCTAACATTACAAACGTACGTCCATCTTGAATGTATCGAACCGTTGATCATGTGCCTTCTGCAGAGAAAGCCTCTTGCTGCGTTTCGTTATTGTAACTGTAATTTACAGCATAGTGGCTTATCGATATTAATAACATATAGCTGAAGCCCGTCAAAACATGACGGTCAATGGGAAAAATATTTACTAAAGAAGTTTCTAATATAAGTTACATTCTTTGTACGCTTACTTTTTGTCACTACTGCAACTTTAAGGGCATCAAAAGATTGCACTCTCGACATTGCAACATACTGCTGGCCATGACTGAAAACTTTATGAGGTAAATAAGAGACCTACAGTATACGTTCCAGATTCCTCTCGAGCTTTATTGATTGTGATAAAGTATGCTAAACGAATTCAACATTGTTGCCTCTTAAAATGTACTGTAAGTGTTTTATCGGAAGGTATTAAATCAAGTTTTAGGATTAGAGCTATCTGCCTAATATTAACTGCACTTATTATATACCAAATCCAAGCAATTTCTTACGTATTTCATACAATAATATGGTTCCATATAGGATCCCTTGGGAAACGTTCAGATTTCGAAGGAGCATAACTATGGCTCAAACGTTTGAAGTAGGTGTAGGCGAATCACTTAATTCCAAGGAATAGAAGAATTCTGTAGTAGTACCGACAGTAGTGGCTACGCTGGCTAAAGTGCAGCATTAGGTCATGGGGCCAAGCTCTCTGCTGACTAGGTAGACACGTGGGTTCGAGCCCCACCGTCGGCCGTCCTTGAAATGGTTTTTCGTGGTTTCCCATTTTCAACACCAGGCAAATGCTGGGACGGTACCTTCTGACAGGCCACGGCCGCTTCCTTCCATATCCTTGCCCAGTTTCATTCACCATAATTCATTTCATCTCTCATTAACTCCTCTCATGAGGTTGGCGTCAGGAAGGGCATCCGGCCGTAAAACCATCGCCACGAAGACTTCCATCGCATCTCATCCCCGACCCCGTTGGAAAAACTGGAATAAAATGGGGTAGACATACAAGAAGAATTCTGTAGTAGGGAAATGAAGTAGCTGTATGTCATCTTCAGTATTTAATCTGTTAACGCTGATGTATGTCTATGAACTACTTGATATAAGTTCAATTACTTTAAAATTAATGTCATTACATTGTTCATTTTTTGGTGTAAGAATGCAAACTTTCGAGAAATGTATTATATCCTTCGCAGAAGTGATGTTTCGCCGTAAATCTCAGTCACGATACCCTCATGCGTTGAAATTTTGGATTTTTTTTTCTTCGTATGGATTTTAGTGCCGGGAGTGTCCGAGGACATGTTCGGCTCGCCAGAGTTAGTAGCTGCTTCTATGCGGACACCCATGGGGTGGTCTAGCTAGTAATTCAGTAACATTTGATTCCTCACCATCCACAGAGGAGTAGTCGTTTTTAACGTGTAGGCTACCAAAAAAAATTAGAAAATTCCATTTCATCTGGTTTCGATCGCGTGTTTTTATATACGCGGCATATTTTGGAGTCTCCTCCAAGAACAATAACTTTCCCACAAAAAGGAATAATGTCGTTACGTATAATATCTTTTAGTAGTCTATTCACACACATTAATGAATTAATATTTGCCACTTGGGCTTCATCTCATATGAGCCATGCTAATGTAATATCGTCAGTTGGATTGCAAATTAATTTAGAGGTATTTTGAATGTTGAATGTAGGGGTTATGCTCTTGCAAATTATTGTTTAAAATATGAAGTGTGCCCTCGCTGATGAAAGAATTTGCTTTATTCGCAGATCTGACTTGATTACCTTCCAAGGACCGTAAGAACTGTCGTTAATATTTTTGGAATATAAAGAAGAAATGCGATGATGTGCAATTCCGTAAATTTTAATACAATATGGGCCGTATTCATGCGGCACGGTAACACTGACACTAAAGTAAACAGAGGGCAAAGCATTGTTGAACTGCCAAATATTCTCCCTGACATTCCTCGAGATATCATCTGCAGTGAAAAAATTGTTGCGGCCTGTCAGATATTTTATATTCCAGCAGATCAATTTTACCATCACAACAGCAGAGGCCCAAGTAACCAAGCGTCGATTTCACGCAAGAGAAATACAATGCAGAACAATGTTTACATTTTGATTGTCAAGGACCTACACTGTACTGCATAATATTTGGATTATTTTTGAAATGGAATATTTACATTTGATTTTAAAAGTGGCTTCGCATTTTCTCCGATTTCCCACTTCTTTTGCCAAAATCAACAGCGTGGTTAGACTCAGTACTCTAAACAAATAATCAATTAGCAATTGACTTATACAAGTTCAACATGACCAGTGTGTTCAGCGTCCAGAGACTTTCATACTAAAGTTGGTTGATGAAGAGAATGCGATGAGACTGATCGCCAATAAGTAAGTCCTCGGCCTTGGCCGTCTCCTTCCCATTCACCACAATAATTAAAATACACACATTAATACAGCCATCACAATAACAGGTTATCAGAGAAAATTGTATACACACACCAAAGTACACGGGGCTGAGTGACCACGATGTCCAAGGCCTTCAAATGAATTATGTTCACCAATTGTCTCTCATGGCGAAAGTGATTGTTGGCACCTGTGAGTGCCTGGAATACTAAATTTCTCTTTAATAATTTAAAAGTAGCCTACATGGCAACGTATCGCGGAGAATTCCTACGGAAATTTGCCATTTAATATTTATCGGCTCCGTTGATGTAGGACACTATAGTGTTATCGAATATGACGTTAACTTGGGGAGAAATGGTACTATAAATAAACCCATTTGACGAAGAGGTCTCTAATATAATACTCCTCTCATACAACACTTCGTGCTAATGCGCAATTGGACGCCGAGTTATTGATTTTAAAGTCTTAATAGTAGGCCTACGCTCAGTCACCATCTTGAATATGTGACGGTTCTGTTCTTTTGGACATATAGGCCTACTGTACGATTGTACATTCATACTAATTTTAGTCATTGTACCTCTAATCTATAGTTATTGATGTGTAACATCTTTCCGCTCGGTTGCTGGATAGTTTTGTGGGAGTGATTTTGAAAATTGGGGACGGAAGTGGATCGGAACGATCGAGCTGGCAGTGGTGGATCGAACGGAAGTATGCACTGCCCGCTCGATCGATCGAACGGAAGTGTACTAGCTGGCAGTGGTGGAACGAACGGAAGTATAAGATGCACTGTCAACTCGATCGATAGATCCTGCGGGCAGTGGTAAGACCCAGCTGGCAGTGGTACGAGAAACAAGGAGCGCGCGGTGTCGGAAACTGATACCATGACGTACTCTCGGCCATGTGGAATGTATATGACATACTGAACGGAAAACGCTCATGCGAACTCTGGTGTCAAGTGATTGAAACAAATGACATGGTACATGTTCGAAGTCTTCGTATCAGTATTTAAATGGTAAAATGCCTTAATATCAAACATTGTAAGTAGTCGGCATTGCCGGTATTATGTTTCTGCACAATGGCAATTCAAATATTAACCCACATAACGGTAATGCAGTCATCAATATAATATAATCATTGTGGTTATACGAGAATTGAGCGAGCCGTCATGAACTATTACTGAATACATTCTCTTTACTCACAAGAGGGCCTATTCATAAGGCATTTTAAACTATTTCACGCAGGAACATTATCGAAACAAGCAAAATATAAATGAAACTTAATTCCATAATGCAGTATTATTGGAACGTGGAAATAAGTCACCATCTTGTGCACTAAAATTGCGTAGTCGAAATAGCCGTGGGGTTAGTGCTTATGACTGTGAATCTAGAGATCTTGGGTTCGAATACCGGACGGGGTAGATATTTTTGCTACCAGATTATCACTTTAAACGATATTTTATCATATCAGTATGACTCATTTTAACAGAATCCATATGAAATTACGTGTTGGTCTGTGAATGAAGAGGACCTGTTTATAAGGAATTTAAGGTTATGAGCGGTGTCGCGTCTATTAATCTAGTTGAACCATATCGCATTCTTTATTTAGGCTAGTGCTGGTGGAAGCTACAAATCATCTAATAAAATGAGTTCTGTATTATAAACTACAATATCTGTAAAACACTCCCTTTTACAATAGATTAAAATTTGTACCCATAATAGTATAAAATACCGGTGTATCAACAAGTTCACGTGAGGTTTCTTCGATGTCAGATGTTACACATCATATGCGACTACTGTAAGGCTCGTTTTTTTTTATATTCCATAATTTCAAGATGGTCTCTGCGTGCCAAATTCAGTATGATATACTTATGACTCATAAGTAATGCTTGCGAGGTCTTTTATATGGTACTCCTCTATCACCAAATTTCACGCTAATTGTGCTATTACATCGTGAGTTAATAATATTCAAATTTTAATAGTTCCCCCAGCCGCCATCGTTAATATATGGAGTTGTTCTCTAGACTTGGTAATAGAAACCTACTTACACGGTTCTACATTACTATAAACATTTATTGTAGCTTCAAATTACTTCATGTCATTAATTATCATATTCAATATCTTCAATATGGCCGCCATGCGATGTATTCAGTGCGTTATTCTTATGGCTTTTTTCACCATAGTTCCATATATTGCACTTCTTTCTTGCTAATTTTCTAACTGCGCAATTACATTCTGGATGATCCATTATTACGTTTTAATAGTAGGCTACGCCCAGCCACCAATTAGAAAGTTTTCAGTGCCTGTTATTTTGCTTTGGCCATACGATACCATATGTAAGTTTTAACTCATCGCTAAATTTCGTTATTATTGCTCTAAAACATAGACATTAATTTATTTTTAAATTATGAAATTTCAGGATGCCGTTGCGCGTTGTATTCAGTGTGAAATGTAGTACTAACGTGTTTAGGGTTTCTTATATTATACCTTTTTTCTACCATATTTCGTCTTAGTTGTGCTTTTATTTCCGGAGTTACTACTTTTTACATTTTAAAAATACGCCTAGCCGCCATCTTGAAGGTAGGAGGTGCTGTTCTTTTGATTTGAGCATATCAAGTGACATAAGGTTCTAGCTACTACTAAATGTTAATATAGTTCTAAGAATCTGAGAGTTATTAGTTTATATAGCGGTCATCTTGAAATTTCAAAATAGTCATCAAATTGGTAACAGAAGGTCCTCATACGAAACTACACGAATGCCAGGTACTGTAAGCATTGATTAATTGGATCATAATTTATATATTGTAATACTTGCACGATTCGTGCGGCCACCATCTTGAAATGAATGAGCTGATGACCATATTATTTTGACCTCAGACCCTACTGACATTAAGATTTGTTATCCAAACAATTGGTGCAAATCCGATGATTAGTGTAGTCTTAATTCGATTTAAGCTTTGAACTTTCGGGTGGCCGTCATTTTGGTTTTGTTAAGATAGCGGCAATATTAAACGTGACACTGAGGTGAATTGAATCAATTCAATTTCGTCGTTTGGGAATTGATATTGGGGGGGGGGGGGAGGGAGAGAGAGAGAGAGAGAGAGAGAGAAAAGAAAGAGAGAGGGGGGGGGGGGGAAAGACTGACACGCACCAACAAACTGACATTTGGCCCGTGTAGTCTTTCAATTTTTACAAAATTCGAAAGTAGGCTAGAAAACATTGGAAATCTTCCAGAATACATTCTTGCATTGTAATTCCTTGAATATATGATGTTTATTCATTGAGGGGATTTTGACATCGTGGTATTTTAGTTCCAAGTACTGTGTGTGCGTGTGTGATAGGGTTTGTCTGATAACCTGAGTTATTGTGCCCCTGTAGAGGTATGTGTATTTGTAATTGAGCCTAAGATTGGGAACGAGGAGACCGTGGACATGTCATGAACCATCCCGCCATTTGCCTGGGGTAGAAGTGAGAACTGACAGAAGATCACTTGTAGGATGGCTGAGGTGGGAATTGAACCACCTCTTCTCAGTTGTTCCTTCCGAGGTTGAGTGTGTCCTATTCGAGCCTTCAGACTAGAATTGCATTTCTTGCCAGAACCGGAAATCGAGCCCTGACCTCAAGGGTGACAACTAAGAATGCTAGCACTACACCACGAGGTGTTCATGAATTCCCGGATTTGTGCCGTGTAGAGTCAAACAGTCTTATACAAGTCTACCACCTCTTCAAGTGTCGTCATCGTAACTTCTTTATGCAGTACGTTAACTATTTTAACAAATATTTTCAAGATGGCAGAAAAAAAGTTTTGTATTCTTGTAACTAGCACTCAAATTACATCTTATATAGGATACACTTAACAAAATTTTGCCATAATTCCCTGAGTAATTAATTTTTACGTACCATCAGCACTTCCACCCTCTGTCTAATGTATGAAAGTCTCTTATGCGAGTCTGGCTGCATGGCTCAGGGGTAACGTTCTCGCTTGCTGAGCCCAAGGTTGCAGGTTCGAAACCTGGCGCAGTCAGCTGGCATTTGAGGATGCGCAAATGCGAGGGAGCCGTGTCAGTACATTTACTGGCACGTTAAAGATCCCCTTCGGGGCAAAATTCCGGCACCCCGGCGTCTCTAAAAGCCAGGGTAGTTAAAAGGGACGTACAACCAATAACATTATTATTCTCTTATGCGAGTCCACCTACTTTCTATGTATCAGCTGTATTAGATGGTAGGCTATTAATGTTAATAACTTGCAAATTCAAGAAGACGGCTCTGCGATAAATCCATTGTGATAGTTTAATGACGAATGTTACGATGTATGATTTATAACTTATTAAAATCGGTTACCCATCATTTACTGCTAATTGCGCAACCACAGACTGAGGAACTGATTTTGTTTTAATAGCACGCCCACCCACCATCATGACTTCGTTAAACCACTGACGTCGTGCCTTATACAGAAGTATCTTGCAAACCTTTTCTTTGTAGCTCTAATTGGTGGCGTAGTCATCGATTTTAATGACA
Organism: Meconema thalassinum; assembly: GCA_946902985.2. Taxonomy (NCBI): domain Eukaryota; kingdom Metazoa; phylum Arthropoda; class Insecta; order Orthoptera; family Tettigoniidae; genus Meconema; species Meconema thalassinum. The sequence goes on from OX336389.2 coordinate 387,530,827, forward strand.
TATTTTCAAGAAGGTGGCTAAGTGCTATATGTTGTGTGATAATCTTTTAGCTAATGGTATAGAGGTGTCTTATAATATAGGCCTACTCCTCTTTTACCAAGTTTCGTGTTAATTGCAAAATTACATCCTGAGTTAATTGTAACGTCTTAATAGTTCGCCAAGCCACCATATTGAAAGTATCGCGCTAATTTCTTGTCTTGGCCATATGAAGCTACTTATAGGGGCCTACCTAATTGCTAACTTTAGTCATTGTAGCTCTAATGGATGAAGGGCAACATATTCTAATAACTTATAATTTCAAGATGACGGATGCGTTCTATAACTGCGATAGTCTTGTGAAGAATGTTAACGAGGTCGTTTATTATATTCCTCTTACACCAATTTGTGTGTTAATTGCACTATTACATTTTGAGTTCATGATTGTAATATGTAATACTGTAGTTCGCCCAGTCACCATCTTAATTATATGGAGTCTCTGTTATTTAGCCTTTGGCAGGTTGTACCTTTCTGCTATTTATTTTCATTTAAACTCCAATACATTGCGAGTTACAGTGCGGTATTTGCTAAATATAAATATAATTTCAAGATGGTTTACACAAAATGAAGGCTAGTAGTGTTCCAATGATTAGTTTCGATGGTATTTCATTTCGGCATTCAACACTAGGTTGGCCGCCATTTTGTCGTTAATATGGTGGCGATATAATAGATAGGGGATGTCTCATAAGTAATGATATTTCAAGAACATTTTATTTGGGAAGTTTTCTGACAAATTTAACTATTCTTCAAAGTAGAGACCATCAGATACTATGGTCTTGAGCCATCATTCGGCGAGGTTTCTTATACCGCGACGGTACTGGAGTCTAGGTTATGATGCGAAGAATTTGGCGCGACTCCCAGGGCTCCCATCCACTCACTCGTCCAAAAATAGTGAAATAGTGAGTGTTTTTCTTTCAAAAAAGTGAAAAAAAAGGTGAGTTTATGCATGAAAAAGTGAGTAAATAGTGAGTAAATTCATAGCATTATTCGCATTTATGGCCGTATATCTGGTTCATTTTGATCTTTTGTTGATATCTGTAGGCGCAATTAGGGAGGGGGGGGGGCTTGGGTGGCTAAGCCTCCCCAAAATCAACCATAGCCCCCCAAAAATGTGACAAAACTCTTTTGAAATAGACAAAATTTTTAGGAATGTGTATCTGAAAAACAAATTAGCCCCCCCAAAAATGTCAACCAAATTGTACCTATGTTAATATCTCAGAGTAATGTTCGTGATTTTTCATGTACTGTAGTTAGAGAGGACACTTTGAAATAATGGATTGTAAAATCAATGCAACACTCAAGAAATTTAAATCGTAAAACAAAAATATAAATCAGGAATACAAAACAATGTGTATGTTATAATGGACTCTTTACTAGGAAAAAAAAAACTAAAACAAATAATACTGCCATACTGGCACATAAGAATAAAAATAGATATCAAGTCTTAAGATAAAACAATGTTTATGCCATAATGCACACCTTACTAGAAAAAAACATATAATAAATAATAACCCCTGGCACTACAGCCTGTGAAGGGCCTAGGCCTACCAAGCGACCGCTGCCCAGCCATTTGGCCTACAGATATTGGGGTGACACACGATCAGCGCATCGGATCCGCTCAGCCATTTATCTTAGTTTTCGTGATTGGGGCGCTGTCTCACTGTCAGACAGCTACTCAATTTTCCTCACGAGGCTGAGTGCACCCCGTTCCAGCCCTCACATCAGTTTCTAAAATCCCTGACGGAGCCGGGTGAGAGGCAGGCGCGCTACCCCAACACCACGGGGCCGGCCCAGGAAAAAAAAACACTGTAAAACAAATAATATTGTCGTACTGCTACATAAAAGGAAAAGTAGATATCATCAGCCTTAAGATAAAATTCACAAGTTGTCATCAGTCTTAAAAATAAATTCAAGTGTCGGGGTCATATGGATAGTCGCTGTTTTCATCGCGCCGTCGTTTCCCGACTTTCTTCCTTAGTGGCTCCGACTGCTTTTTGCGGAGATCTTCGGCCAGGGATCGCATGCTGCGGGCACCTTCTAGCATACCTTGGCAATTTTTGCACTTTTTCAGATCACCCTTTACCAAAGCAGCTTTTAGCTTTTGGTTGGCCTCATCAATTAGGTCATCAGAAGCTTATCTCTCCTCTTCTTCCGCTTCTATTGCCTTCCTGAACTCTTCCTGTAATTTTCCTATCTCCTTTCTTTAACTTTAGTTTTTTTCCTGCTCTTCTTGCTTGCACCGAATATCCTCCGCCTCTTTCTTTCTTCTTTGCTCTTCCTCTGCGCTTAGCCTCTAAATAGTTTTCATATTTGCTGTGAGCGCCAGCAGCCGCTTTCAGAAGAGCCTTTGTGATTGGAACCGCTTCAGCCCGCCCACCGAACTCCTTCATACCGTCACGAATGTTCAATCGAGCATTCAGGGTGCGCTCTTCCATTGCGGCTCTATCTGCCGGAAGTTGATTTCTTGATTCCGAAAATCCACGTTCCACATCTGAGCTTCTATGAGCTGCTGGTAGGATGGCTTTCACGACTTTGCTCACAAGCGTATATTTTGCCTGCCCAGTAAAGTCGAAAATGTCAAAAATGTTATGGCAAAAATGCTCAATCCTTGGACTTTCCTTAAAACGTGGGAGATTTTCTGGCTGCAACAGCTTCCATTCACTGCGAAGCTTCTCTTCGTACACATTTTTGAAAGTCAGCTGCAACATTTTGTAAACAAAGACAATGCTCATCAGACACTTACTTTCTTTGATGGCCTGACGCTGCAAGCATTTCAAGTGCTTGACATCCTTTCCAGTATTAAGGATGGACTTGTTAAGCAAGTGCTTTGCCACCTCTTGATGAAACTTCAATACTTGCAGTTCACTACAGCTCCAATCGATCAGGAGACGTTCAGCACTCTTCCCAGTCAACATTTTTCAATTCCATAAAATTGTTGCCATCCATGATGAAAGATTCTTTCAAAAATTCAATGGTACTCTTCAATGCTTCTGCCTTGCAGAACCTACTTAAGAGCAATATGAACAAATTTGACACTTCTTCATACGGAACATGTATCATAGGTTGCTGTAATTAAAATACTTTTGAAAATCTTTCAAAAAGACTTGCACCATATACTACAAACGCAATCTGAGTGGGGCAAGTATCATCTTTTAGAGCACTAGCAATAGCCTGATAACATTTTGATTGCAGGAATTTTTCAGCATCCTTTCCCTTTTTAAGTGGCAGACGGGGTCGGTATGTCATTCTAAAACCGACGGAAAATTCGTCAGTGTAAGGCCAACTATTGACTAACCTTTGATAAATTGTGAAATACTAGAATATACGGCGACGCCACGCTCCTTGCCATCACAACACTTTTGTTAAAATTTCCGTCGATCGCTGCACGGCTCCGGCTGTGGTATTGCACCATGGAAGCTTTTTATGCTTTCTGGCCGCCTGGCTCGCTGCCAGCAGCGCACTCAGGCACCGGTGGCAGAAAAACGAACTACCCATTCATGGGTATATTTTGTGTCATTTCTAGCAATCTGATTGTGCACGAGACCATTTTATCATTTTAAATGATCTTGTCGACTTCGTCGTTACGCTGGGGTCTGGCGTTACGTTATGGTGACGGACGAAATGTACCCAGATGCACTGAGGTGTGTGACGTCATAGTACCGCTTGGTGCATGTGTGCCCCGACAATCTCTACTTCGTTAGTATAAGACAAAAATCCCCGATTCTTGGATATCACGGGTAATCTCGAGAACCACTAGATGGATTTTGATGCGGTTTTCACCATTTTGTAAAGAATATCTCGAGGAAAGATTCTGTAGAAAATAATTTATATATGATCAAAGGAAGCCAAGCAGTAAGGATTTCAGTGGAAAAGTCGAAAACAAACTTGGCGTCCGTGCGCTTCTTAAGCTTACGCTGGGCAAACCATTAAAAATATCAATATACTATGAGCGTAAGAATTGGTCAGCATGAAAAGTTCTACAAAAACGTCCGGGAGAGCATATTCCTATCTTCAATACATCGCCCACTATAAGTGTTTTTAGACTGGATGGAAGGGGGAAGTCCCCGCGAATTTGAAACAAGATAAGCAAGATAAGTATTATGCAGATAATTTTCTAACATGTCAAGAGTCTTTGGCTTCGAGCGAAGCGAGAAGCCTCCATCCAGCCTTTCTAGCATTTTTCAGCATTTGTAGCATTCAAAATGATACGAAGTCTAGTCTTTCAGACTGACTGTCACTTTTTTAACGCAGAATGTGACCAGTTTTGTTAAAAAAGTGAGAATAGTGAGTAATTTCATCAAATAGTGAGAAAAGTGAGGCTGCTTCGAAAATAGTGAATAATAGTGAGAAAAGTGAGTCGCTGGTAGCCCTGGCGACTCCGCTTCCACAGCTTCAATGTTTTCGAAATTTCTTCCACGCAAAAAATGGGCCATAGATCGAAAAACATGGTAATCTGAAGGCGCAATACCAGGGCTGTTTGCTGGATGTGGTAGCAGTTTGACTCCTCCCTATTCCTGAATTTTTGCCATGGTTGTTCGTGTAGTATGAGGTCTCGCATTATCCTGCTGCAAGAGAACTATTTCGGTTAACTAATGCTGGGGGGGTATCTCCGTCTCAATACTTCATTAACTCGTTCCAGTTAATGAGAATAAAGATCGGAATTGACTGCACGCCCGTTTGGAACGTACTCCTAGTGAATCACTCCTTCAAAATTCCACCAGACACACAACAACATTTTGGTCTCGAACCGATCCTTTTTAACGATGACTTTGGCAGGTTTACGGGGACTGAGCCACTGTTTCGAGGAGTGAGCGTTGCAGTAATACACCCAATTTTTCATCACACGTGACAATTCTCCTGATAAATTTATCATCCATTAAGTTTCCGATAAGCTGACGACATATGTTCACTCTACGTTGAACCTATTCAGGGGTCAATCCTTGAGGTACAGACCTACAGTTTGTTTGATTTTCCAAGTTTTTTTATTCCGACTATGTATGGTACAGTATCTTTTCATGATAAATTCTCGCAATATACGCAATTCTAGGCATGGCCTCCTGTAAATAGCATCGGCGAACCAAAGGAAACCAATTCTATCTTATAAACACCAAAGTAAAAAAAAACTACGTTGCTTATGAGGCATCCCAATATTACAGATGCTAGATTGGAATAGTGGCGACAATTCGGTGCTCGTTCTTTTAATGGCTGAGCATGTCACGTGCAATCAGCAGCCATACTTTTGCCTCTTATTTCAAACATCAGTTGGGTATATTTTCTACGCATTTCTTTCCACACATATACACAATGGGAAAGACGGTACATAGCAATTACCACGTCCACCACAATCCTGATAGTCAATATACACCTTCTAACACAGAATGCAGACACTGAGTCAGGTTCGTTATTGGACAATTAAATCGGCCACAGTTTACGTTTAACTATCTTCATTAGACCAACGTCTCATGAGACCAACACACATATCAAAACACGGAACTGAAAATCGAAGATGTCCCTAATTGAAGCAACAATCTTAATCACAGCCACGAGTAAGACTGACATCGGTGATACGGTCTACCCTATACCCACATACAAAATGTAAACTAATACGTCGTTGGTTGATTTATTTATTAGCCCACACTGCAAGGTCAGACAAACAATAAGGTCTCTTCGTATGCCCATAGCAAAAGAACAGCGACTCCATACATTGAAGATGGCGACTAGGCGTAGACTACTATTAAAATATACAGGATATAAATGCACAATTAAGGCGAAACTTTATGCAAGATAAGTATTACAAGTGTTCCTGATAAATTTATCACACCGAATAGGCCTATAGCGGGTAGTGAGCCATCATTAATTTTCATAATTTAAAAATAAATAACTCACTGTGTTTTAAAGACGCACTAATTAACGAAAATTTGTGAAACCTTTTGTGACTTCGTATGGTCAAAGAAAATTAACAGCTACTCCAAACATTCAAGACGGTGGCTGGGCGTAATATTAAAACGTAATAATGAATCATACAGAATGAAATTGCGCAATTAAAACGAAACATGGTAAGAAATAGATTTCCATATAAAGGACATTGCTGAAATAAGTCATAAGGTTACAACGCGCAGCGGCCATCTCCAAAAATAATAAGTTATGATAATGGACAATTCCAATTGTGTTTGAGCTACAACGAAAAGTCTTAATAATATAGAACCTTGTAAGTGGCTTTCTATCACCAAATCAAAAGAACAACAATTTCATAACCTACATTAGCCATAGCCGCTGGGTGTATTCTCAAAACTTGAATATCATTAACTCATGATAAAACAGCACGATTAAAGCGATTTGGTGAAATAGGAGTACAGTATCATATGGAGTATCTCGATTCATGATACGCACTGAGTGGAGCGCGCAGCAGCCGTCTTTAACTTCCAGAATATAAGAAATAACTCTTTTTAGAGCTACAATGCCGAGAATTAGTTAAGTACAACTTTATGTACGTTTCGTATGCCGAAGACAAACTACTCCATACATACAAAATGGCCGCTGGGCATATTGATAACACCAAGAACTCAAGATGTAATGACTCACCACGAACTTAAGTGAGAAAGTACCAATTTGAGACGTTGCTAGCATTACTCACAATAATTCCACTCCGAATGTAGTGCGTAGTGGCCATTTTGAAATTATGGAATATAGGGATAACTATATATTTTCGAGTTGTAACAACTAATATTAATTTTGAAGTAGAACCGTATATGAGGCGTTCTGTCGTAAAGACGTGGCAGGCTCGCCCTTCTCTTACGGAACGCCTCATGTGTGGCTTTGTATGCACATGGGTAAATAACAGCATCGTCCTATGCTAAGGACTGTGGCTGAGTGTACTTGTAAAACATGAAAATCAATATCTCAGGATCCAATTGCGCAATTAACACGAAACATTTGTATGAGAGGAGTTTCCTATATGAGACCTCGCTAGCAATAGTCATGAGCAGGCTGCGGGATGTTAGTACGTGTATAATGAAGTTAGAACGCACCGTACTATAGGTAGAGCCCTGCGCGGATAAAGAAAACGTTATCCGCATCCGCCCGACTTTTTTTCCGCATTCGCAAGTTTGTTATCCGAATCTACTGGCATTACAATAATATTTTTAATTAAAGCATGAATTACTAAAGCAACATAGTTAGACATTTGAGATAAAACTCGTTCCCTTAGGCTTTGTATGTCATGTGCTTATGGTTTAAATGAATGTCATACAGCCAGAATTACAACCCTTCATGTTGGGAGTGTTAATTATGCTTAATAACATAATTTGAATAAGATTAGCTTAAATCATCATCTTACATTTGTCATGAAGAAAACATAACTGAAAAATATGATATGTCATAATTCATAAACATCCGGGTTCAAGTAATGATATTAAACAAGTTCGGATTGTATTCTAAAAGCTATCCGCAAATTTACTCCAAACATTATCCGCAGCTTATCCGCTATACGCACAGTCATGCAAACTATATCCGCATGGCGTCACATTTTGCGGATATCCGCATCCGCGCATGGCTTTAACTATTGGGCACGTGGAAGCTCCTCCTGTGACCTTCGGGTGTACCGATGAACACATGTAACGTACAGCGGATAAATGGACTGATCGCATGGTTCGTCTGTCGTGGACGGGCTGGCTAGTTCATAGGCGTGCATCATCTCCACTCCGTACGATACCAATCTGATAGCACTATTTCCGTACTAAGATCCCGCAGCCTGGTCATGAGTAGGGCTCGGATTTTTAGGTAATTTTTTTTTTTTTATGTAAATACATATTTTACGCACTTTTTCTATAAATACATAAATTCTTGCTTTTCACTTATTAGCACATAAAATGACATACTATTTACATTTTAAAAATCAGTATGCTAGATCTTTCAGTTTATTGCATTTTTGTTGTGTTACTTCAACGGGGAAAAGCCTGTGAGCTATCTAATCTTCACGCAGAGCGTATGTCAGCTTGCAACTGTGTTATTCTTAACTTTTCGCCCCGTGCCACTTACTGTGGAAGCTGGGCATTTCCTTGCCCATAGCCATATTGCACCACGTGCTAGAGCTACCTAGAACCAGTCTCACTCACATGCAGTTCATTTCTGGCACCGAAGTGCAAGGCAATTCTACGATGCCTAAAGTAAAAACAACTACAAGTTATCGTCTGTTGCAGAATTTAAAGATAATTTTACTTCTGATGGGGGCGTTCTGTTCTGCCAACCATATGGGAAAGCAATCAAGGCCGAACAGCGATCTCATGTTACACATCACCTAAAGGGCAAGAAACATATTGCCGCAGTTTCGCGCCTTCAGAATAAGTGTTTCGCGATAATCGTCGGTCATTTGTAATGGACAACCTGAAGATGTATCTCGTTGTGTATTGTAATGCTTCAGCAGTCAGTGAGACATAGAATAAATTGCATTCGCGAGTACTGCATATTGTGTATATTCACATTAATAAACTAACTTATTAATTATATATTTTTACTTTTTTGTCACATATTTCAGGTATTTTTTAAACATAAAAATAAATATTTTCCCGATGTTTAGCACCTAAAAATCCGAGACCTAGTCATGAGACTTCATGAGACTATCACACCACATATAACACGCAGCATCCATAACACAATAATATCGATAATCCACTGTCTGTTACGGTTGTAATGACAAAACGCAGAGATTAGGTTAGTCTCGCATAAATAGGGGGCGTGATGATGTAGTGGTTAAGCTGCTTGCCTCTCACCAAGGTGGATCAAGTTCAATGCATGTGAGATTTTTAAAGTGAAATTTCACGTCCTGTCGTTCGGATTTTGTAAACTTGCCGTCTCGTGGCTCATGATCACGAGATTAACGGTTACGTTAAACTAAAACCTTCCTTCTCGCATGAAAGGCGTTCTCTGCTGAAGACACAGGATCAATGATTCCGTGCATTAAGATGGTGGATGGACTACATTTCTAAATGTGACATCCAATTCATTTGGATGCAAGAGTGGATTGAACTACGAAACTTAGTAAACTAAGAGTCTTATGTATGGTACAACTCGTCAAGTTTAACCCAAGAACATTCAATTATGCTGCTTGATAAGGACAATGAGCTGTAACTATACCCATTTCACTGACCGTAGGCTATATGTTCTTTACTGAACAGCTTTTTATTTATTTATGCATGCATGTGTGCAAACCGAGACACGAGGGACAGAACACCAATAGAAAATGTCTTGTTCTGAGAAATTTGTTAGAGCCAAGAGGACAACTGGAGGAACTCCACTTCCAATGAATTGATGCTAGTTTTGGAAGAAAGAAAGAAAGAAAGAAAGAAAGAAAGAAAGAAAGAAAGCGGAGAAATTGATCAAGCTGATGGGGAAATTTTGTTTAATTCTACCTGAAAACTTACTCGCTTGGGGTAGGAACCGGAGCAAGTACACCCTACCGAAGTGGTTGCTGCGGCCAGACGCGACTCACGACGTTCAAGCGGGCAGTCCTAGTGTTTGCGTAGCAATTACCTGACAAACATTTCCTGAATTTATTATTAGTTAAACAAATAATCATTGGGACCTCTGTACCAGGAATATGCTTTGGCCAAGTGCCACCTCGAGTTGAGAATTGTAGCCGCAGGGTACGCAGAGCAAGGGACTAGCGGTAGAGAAGACGTTTGGCCTCAGCAGCCCGATCGAGCTTACCAGCTCGAAGATTATTCTATTCCAATCAACGAGCAGTAGCTGGTTAAAATTCAGGATAGTCTATTTAAATGCTTTTCAGTCAGTCAAAACGATTGTACTCTATTTGCAAAGGGTTATTCCCTAAACCTGAAAAAAATACATGAGAATTACATCACTTGGATGACTAGTTTCGATCGTCAAGCGATCATTTCAAGATCGTTTACACTCAGGCTATTAAATCTATGTCTACGAATATGTGGGTGAAGTTATTTACAATAATTTAGTTACAGAAGTTTATTGTAAACTTGCGTAACTTGTCAGGATGTGTTAGTTTTGAGATATTTTTGTTATGATAAAGTTAGTGGCTATTGACCTTCAAGTTTACTTGTTTGGTGTGATAATCTGTAGTGGTTAGTAAATTGTAAGGTTTGTGTTTTTAACTTGGACATGGATTAAAAAACTTGGCTGGTTATTTGATCGATGTGGTGTCCGTGCTCGTACAGCTTCTGTCACTATTCGCTGTCCGAACTGAAAGGAATTTTCCTTGTAGGTCTAGTCCCCCATTATCTCTCTCCCTTCCTCTGTCTGGCTTCGCATTCCTACCTATCTATATCAGTCTCTCCTAACAGATTTCTGTACTAACCGTGTCTAGAAACGTCGTAACAAAGTGTATGTTAATGTATTCTGGAAATCTTCAAATATTAAAGACCAATCTCCATTTCCACCACGCATGAGCTTAACAGTCCTATTTAAGCGCAACCGGTCTATTCTGTACGTCTCGAACCCTTTAATACTGCCGTAATGTCGGCCTTTGTTTTATTGAAGATATGGTACAAAGTGAATCCTATTCCAATAACATGTTTGCCTTAATATTAACAGTTTAGTCAGGCTAGATTGGAGGTTCTGTTGTTTCGCGTTTCTTACGGGGTATTTTTTTCTAGGAATATATAAATACGTTTTTCATCAGTTACCTACAAAAAATCGTGCGGTGCATGCTGAACTAGCTCGAAGAAGTCGTACAATTTTACTTAAACCACGCATGATTCTCGTTTCAACGATGTCGGAGACGCATTTCGATAAATTTCTATGTAGTAGGAGCTTTCCGTTTGCTACTCCTGACACCAACCTAATGAGAGATGAAATGAATGAAAATGGCAAAATGGACAAAGAGCTAAAAAGGTACCATCCTGCATTTGTTGGAGTTGAAAATTGGAAATCAGGGATCCTTGGCGACGGCCGAGTGCGAACCCACACGTCTGCCGGGTACGGAGAGAGCGCTGCGCCTTAGCGTGCGTACTTTGTGCGGGTCTGCAAACTTCATAAAAGGGTCGCTAACGAGATAATTACCGTCTTCTTACGCAATGCACTTGACGGACATGGCTCTCCCTCTACTTAGCTGAAGTTGTGTATTTGCTGTGATGATCCGAGCGCGTTGCGATGGCATGAGAGTGTAATAATAATAATAATAATAATAATGTTATTGGTTTTACGTCCCTTTTAACTACACTGGCTTTTAGAGACGCCGGGGTGCCGGAACTTTGCCCCGAAGGGGATCTTTAACGTGCCAGTAAATGTACTGACACGGCTCCCTCGCATTTGCGCACCCTCAAATGCCAGCTGACTGCGCCAGGTTTCGAACCTGCAACCTTGGGCTCAGCAAGCGAGAACGTTACCCCTGAGCCACGCAGCCAGACGACATGCGAGTGTGACACCACTGCCATACACGTGGCCGATGACCAAGTTGGCGCAACCCTCCAAATGAATCAATAACAAGCCAGACGTTTCGGCAGAAATAGATATGAGGGGAACACTGCAATCTATTTCAACACATACTTTCAGCATGGCAATCAGTACAAAATTCGCCACTGTTTTTTTTTTTTCCTGCGCTCTTGAGACTCCAGGTTCAAAAGTTCCTGTAGTAGATTCTCAGCTTTGCTACCCCAGAAGTGGTTTTCCGTTCTTTCCCCCCACTTCTACTCCACGAAAATACCAGGAAGGTACCTAATTCGCGGCTATGTCTGCTTCCTGCTTTATTCTAACCCCATTACACACACGCGCACTCAAACAACACATTAGCAGATTCTAGGCACACTAATACACGGAGCTAACATACACTTTTTATTTTATTTTCAACATGGCGCACAAGAAGTTAATTTAAATTAAGATGCACTACTCAAAATGCAAATTGCAACGCCCGGACATATTAAATTCGACCAGTAAGAGGGTGCTCATAACTGCAATGGATCGTTCACGAAACTACACAAACCAACAGGCATGGCCACAAAGAACTTCAATTACTCCTAGTGGCATCGAGTGACGGAAACCACACCACATTAGGCCATTAGCAAATAACCTAGGGTTAAAATTCACTGCTTCGTTGTCACCATAATTTAATATTTCCTTAAAACTATTTTTATATAACTAAAGGGCCTGCACCTGAGACGATTTGGAAGATTTGGGCACAAACCGCATCCACTATTTCCCTCTGGTTTAAGAGCTTGAGGTTTGTGAAACATAACTTACACCTTAGCGTTACACATACGTGTATATACTGTGCCCGTTTAGACCGGAGTCCGCACGACCACATATGCATTTTACCAATAATCAGTCAGCACGAGAATCAAAATATCCCGGAGCGCCAGATGGGTTAAAGCAAATCGCAAAAACGACATCAAATTTATAAAAATGCTTTGCTGATTTTTGGCTCAATGCAACAATAAGGATAGAAGGAGATTTAATTGGGTGAAATACATCTGGTAAAATTATCTCAGTTTATTTAAAGTTAAAATCTGACTGCAAGAATAATGCTCAAAGCAGCATCATCCACGTGTGGCGATCCACACTCTTATTTACACACAATATACAGAAATCTTCCAAACACATTTGACAATCTTTTTGAAAACACAAGTCCGATTGTTAGTCCTGTGGACTGTGTTCCAAAATTATTAATATTATTCCAGCTCAAAATTAATTGTTCATACTGGAAATAACGTAGATCACTGTTTGACTATTTACATGATATTAACACTCGTAGAATAAATGTTTATAGAATTTCTTAGACTTTCATTTGTTTTCCAGTTTTCCAAAATATATCGTTGAAACTATTATTATCATCGTAGCAACACAAATTATTAACACATATTAACAACATCTGAAAAGTATTTGACCATTGAGCATAGCATCGAAGAACTGTGCGAAGCACAACAACAATTAATTGTTCTTCTGACATTAAATATTCGAGAAGTGACTCGATTATGAACTTCAAGTTCCAAACAAAACATATGATTTCTGAATCATCAACTTGATCAATAAATGGTTGAACCATTCAACTATTAGATTTTTCCACTTGGAATTATTATGAGAAAAATATTTATATTTATGGCCATTTCTAGCAACTTTCACAACTTGCAATTCTTCGACAGAATGCGGAAATTAGAATTGTAGTCTTATAATGAATTCATTTAGTTCATGGCACTAGGATTGAAAATATCCTTCAAATTATTCGTGGTTAAAGAATTATTTTAAATTGGCAGTGGCCCATTCTACTATTTGTGTAAGGACACAATATTATAACAACAACAACAACGGCAAAGGTCTTCCTCTGAAGAAGAATAAACTACTATCATGACAAATCCGGGTTATAGCAAAATCAAATTCTAAATGGAATTCGTAAACAAGGTTGAAATAAGAACTGATGGTTTCAAAGAAATAACCTTCGGGTTATTCATACGACGAAATGTGTGGCTCCAATACTCCTACTATAAACCTGAGCCATCGAACCTGCTATTTGATTGATGCTCGAAACAACCTTCATTCCTGCGACTTAACATGCGCACCTGGGAATGGCATTACAACTATTCCACACACATAAATTATCTTCCCAAAATTTATACAATAAATCAAGCCTCTGCTTGTCATCAACACTGGAAGATTAATAAACTGACAAGTTTATTTTATTTTACCATTCAGTTCAACCCGTGAATTTACCATACTTATGAAAAGCTTCATTTTACTTTCGAAGTGTATTTACGTCATGATTTTATATAAATACAAAAATCCTATTTGATACAAATATCAATTGCTTCCCGTTTCATGCCTCTCCGTGTTATATGAAACATATACTTTGCTCATAGCAAATATCAACTGTTCAACCAGAACTGAAATGTTGGTTGAATGCGGGCTTGCGCTAACCACTCTCCTTCGTAAAATCTCCTGTTCTAAACTAGAAATGTTTCAACTACTTCATAGGCTCTTTCTCAATACATATGATTATTATAAAATATAATATCCAAGAATTATTTAGAAAAATTATGAAAATTATTATTATTATTATTATTAGTGGATTTTTATTATTATTATTATTTCAAATATGTTTAATTATCATCTCATTATGTGAGAATCCACATGTTCGAACCTTCGAATATGGAAAAAATATCCATTCCTCAACAAAAATAAATTTAACTTTTACAGTTACATCGGCTGATTACCGTGATTTCCCAAAAATATGAAAAATTCAAATAAATGCTCAAAATGCTCGGTCATCGATCCTAAACTGTTCTGAGTGCTGAAAATGCTCAGAATAAATCTAACTAGTCTTGCGTAAATCATTACAAGCTTTAAATACGATGAAAAAAATGTGTTGGTCATCTGCAGAAAAATAGTTTGTTCCAATTAGCTAGGCATAAAATAATTCAAATGTGGCTTACATTTCTTGATGTTCTTGAAGTGTCGTAAACCTGGTCTATACCAGATTTATCCGTAGACATGCCCTAGCGGACAAGCACGTATAATCCTTGTATCGGCCGCCATTGTAGACCCACAAATCGTCTAGTCAGACATAGTGGTAGAATCTTTCGGCGTTTTAAATGACTGTGGTTCCATTTTAATATGGGCTTCTAACAAAGCCATGACAGTTTGTTTGAAAAGGGTCAGATCTAAGCGATCTCTTCTTAAATGTGTCAGTTGTAACTTAACTCACTGTAATCTCATCAGTACAAGAAAAACGTTGACAGTCTAAGCAGTTAACGGCTGTTCTGAAGATCGTTCCCTGGGCATGGTTTGTATATCACCATCTGCCATGCGCTAGACAACTTGCAGTTTCCCTTGCGTAGACTAATGAACGCCACCGTTATAGACTATTCTTCAATGTACTGACGGATTGAAGTGGTTAAATAGTTACAAAATATGAAACTGACTTTAAATGGATTTAAACATCCAAGTATTAATTTACTATTGGACTGTGACAAATACTATTTTCTAGACCAAGTCTAGCATATCTCCTTTAAGAAATATAAATATTTCCACCAATGTCTGTAGAAAAACAATCACCTCAGTGATTCTCCTCACCAGAAACTTACTAAGTTCCAACTCGTTTGCGCAGCACTTCTCGTGACTATCACGATTTGAAAAGTACTTCTTCGTAGACGTGGCAACCATGTGCCTTGGCTCAGCGTAGACGCAACTTGTTCGCCAAGTGCTTGTGATGAATTGAGCTAACTATCCCTGCTCCAGCTTGCTTTTATACAAAAACGGTCAGGGTCACGCGTCATCGCCTGATATCTAGAAATCCTCATATCTCTTGAATCCCTGGTCCGATTTACTTGATATTAATTGCATTCTCTTTCATTTGGCCGTGCCAGTAATCTGATCCCAGTCTCAAGTCTCTGCTCCATAGTTAACTATTTAATCAATAAATAGTCTCCACCTCTGCTGTTACTCGCTACGTCATTTACCATCCAACTATCGGTAATTTCCTTCGAATGGCTTCGAGAAGCAATGTAGCGCGATATTCAAATATCCGAACTTTCAAACGCTGCTGCAGCCTTTCCCTTGATATCTAGGTGTCTGAAACTTGGAATACCCATTCCTAGAGTTGGGCACATCCACCCCACACCTAGCAAAAAATAAAAATTGAAAAATTTTTATTTTTCCTATTTACACATTAAATTATCTGGTTCTTGAATAATAGATCTTCAAATTCGAAGCATTATAAGTTCCCACGATGTTGCCAGTTCGTGTATTAGCTACTTCATAGCTTCCATTATTGTTTACTTCCACAATACGGTAGGGTCCAGCGTAAAGGCTTGCAAATTTCGAGTACACTCGATTTTGCACGTCGGAGGGTGTAGGTCTTCTCACTAAAACAAGAGTTCCTACGCGCAAGGGTCTGCGAAAACGCTTTCCTCTCACTCTGCGCTCTCTCTTCTCAGCTTGACTCCTTAACTTGTCTAAAGCTAGAGTTTCCCTCATCTGACGACTTGGTTCAATCTCAGGTGGAATAGAGATGATTCGATCCCATAATCGTGTTGGTTTAACCCCATGATGTAGCAACATAGGAATCTGTCCAGTACTCTCATGAATAGTAGAGTTGATGGATTCGGATGCTAAAGAAAGAACATCCATCCATTTCCAATGCTCATTTGGACAATAGAGGCGGCAAAATTTTGCTATCTCAGCCATCACGCGTTCCGCTGGATTGCTCTCTGGATGTCTAATAGAACAAAACAATTGTCTAATCCCAAGATTATTCATGCTGGTTCGAAATTCCAAAGATGTGAATTGAGGTCCACGATCTGATAAAAGGAATTCCGGTTTGCCTGCTTCCGGAATCACGCTGTCTCTAATTCTCTTCGCACAATACTTTGCGTTTGCCTTCTGAATTGGATGTAACATGGTGTATTTGCTGAAAACATCCATAGTCACCAAAATATATCGGTTACCTCTTTTAGACTTTGGGAGAGGACCATATAAATCAGTCGCGAAGATTTCGCAAGGCTTAGAAGGAATAATAGGCCTTGGTAATTCTCTCAATAATCTAGAATTATGCTTACTCCTTTGGCATAAGTCGCATTCTCGAATAGTGTTTCTGACAGTTTGTCGCATTCGCTCCCACGAAAATTTCTCTTGAATCATGTTGACTGTCTTATCTACTCCAGCATGACCTGCGATTCTATGTGCCATCCAAATAATGGGTTTTTGCAATCGTGGAGGTATCACTACTCTCAACTTCGTATGGTCGGGATCTGCAAACTTGTAGATTAAACCATCTAACATCATAAAATCTCTGGAAATTCTTTCAGTATCCACAAAATCATCATCATTGGGATCCATGTTACCCTGTAGAAAACGAAAAATGTTCCTAAGACGTCGGTCTCTCCTCTGGGATAAATGCAATAACCTTAACCTTCTCAAGGTATCTTCATCTTCTTGCGTCAGGTTAACTTGAAAAACATTAGATGTAGACTCCACTGCTCTACTCAACAAATCAGCTCCCACATTCAACTTTCCAGGAGTGTGTTCAATAACTAGGTTGAATTGCTGAATAAAAAGTGACCATCTAGTTATTCTATCGCTGGCAAAGTTCGTTCTCAAAATGAACTCCAATGCGTGGTGATCAGTCCTCACAATGACTGAATGTCCAATCAACATTTTCTTCCACGACTCCAAAGCGAATATTACAGCAAGTGCTTCTAACTCTGTGGTGTAATAATTCCTCTCTGATGGACGAAGTTTCCTGCTAATGAACGCCAGGTAATGTCTCTTGTGGTCTTCATCCTCTTGAAGTAGAATAGCTCCAATCCCTACGGTGGATGCATCAGATTCTATGATGAAATTCTTGGTAAAGCCAGGATACTCCAATTTCACACTGTTTACCAATAACCTCTTGGCATCTTGAAATGATTGTTCACAATCTTTATCCCATTTCCATTTATTTCCTTTCTTTAACAACTCCTGCAATGGCGCAACTGTCTTTGTAAAGTTCGGACAATGCCCTGCAAAGAATTGGCATGTCCCGAGAAAACTGCGGACATTCTTCACTCTAGTAGGTCTAGGGAAATTTGCAATAGCTTGTATCTTCGTCTCATTGGGACGGTACCCTTCTCCATCCAAAATATGACCCAAAAATTTTATTTCCTTTCGAAAGAACTGACATTTTCGAAGGTTTACTTTGAAGTTCGCTTTCCTCAAATCTGCGAATAACATTTGAAGATGTAGCAAATGTTCCTCCTTAGTCTCAGATGCAATTAAGATATCATCAATATAACGAATTGCTATCTCTTTTACTTCAGGACTCAAATTTTGTTCTAGGGCTCTGATCAAAACGGATCCAGATGTTTTAACTCCAAATGGTAAACGGCGGAATACATATGTCTGCTGGTCAAACATAAATCCTGTAAACTTCTTAGAATCTTCACTAAGCCTAATATGATGGTAGGACGAAGTGAGATCAATATTAGAGAACCAGACCTTGCCTTGGAATTTCCTAAACAGTTCCCTAATGATTGGTGGTCTGTCATACTCTGGCAGTAATCTTGAATTTAAATTTCGCGCGTCTAAACATAGTCTCAGACTTCCATCTTGCTTAGACACTACTGCTAATGGATTGACATAAGATGTAGTATACTTTTCAATCACATTATTACTTTCCATTTCCTTGATAAGTACTTTTACTCTTTCTCGATGCTTTTCTGCTACTGGATATAATTTAGCATGAAAAGGTGCATCATCATTTACACGAATATGATATTCAAAATCCTTAATTTCACCAGGTTTAATGTCAAAAATATCTTGATACTCTTCCAAAATTTTCCCTAGCTCTGGGGACTCCTTTTCAGTGTAGACTTCTCTTCCTTCGGCTTCATGAAAAATCAGAGACCATTGAGCATCTCCCTCGATGTCTTCCTCTTCTTTTCCCTCGAAGTTAACCTCTTCGGTATTCTTGAATTTAATCGTCTCTGTTTTCATATCTATCACTGCTTGATATTTCTGAATGAAATCTGCTCCCAATATCATGTCAAAAGCCATGTCCTTCATTACAACAAATACATGTCGGAAATCATGTCCTCCAATCGTAATACATAAGTATAATTGTGTTTTACACAGAGATATTTTATTGGGTATTATTCCTTGGATCTTAATTCCTGATACTGGAATTTCCTCTAAGTTCTCTTTGAGCTTCCACAGAATATAAAGCTTCTCACTCACCAGACAAAGCATAGCCCCAGTATCGATCAAAGTATCGACAGGCATACCAAATACTTCGCATGAAATGATTGGCATTCTATTTCTGGTACCCATTTCTTTTCGTTCGTCATTCTGTTGAATTAAGTCATCATCCTCTGCTTGCCATTTAATTATTCTGGAAGTGAAAGTATTCAAAATTCTATCTTCTACTGTGAATTCGAAGTTTTTTTTTTTTATTATCATTCCCCCGGGATTGTTGTGTTCCCGATGGACCTGGATCATTGGGCCTCTGCTCCACAAATTGTATGGTATCTTGGTGTCTTGCTTCCAAGTTTTTCCTCGTGTCCTTGTTAAACTCTTCATTGGACTGACGAGTATCTACATTCCCTCTGTTATTATAGTTATTACCATAGGATCTTCTTTCCTGGTACCTTCCTTGAGTATCACGTGGTCTTCTCCATCGAGTGTTGTATCGATTACCACCATCCGGTCTTGCATATGGTTTGTAACTGTATCTGTTACGGTATTGGTTCCATCCTCTCGTATTGGAATCTTCCCTCGGCGATTTCTCTTCTCGCTCCTCTCGAATCTCTCGAGGTGTCTGAGAATAACTGTCAGCCATAACAGCATACACAGCGTTATTACTCTTTACTCCCTTCTGATGGAAGAATTGAGCGTTTGTATGATCCAGCTTCTGCAATACTTCATCAAACTGTTCCATATTGTATATATCAGCAGCGATCAAAGTCCTCTGGACGTCTGCTAGAAATTGTCGTATCAAAGCAGTAATCAACTCGTTATCTGGCATTGGCGGATCTAAATGTTGGAGTTTAGACAGCTGTCCAGAAAAGTATGTAGAGTATCGAGTAGGTTGTGACGTCGAGAATCTCTTCGAATACAACTCTGCTCTAACTTGCTGTTGGGTTTCAGGGGACCAAAACTTCTTCAATAACCCACGAGAAAACTCCTCAAAATTATTTAGAGTGGATCTAAATGCTCTAAACCACAAAAGTGCGGGACCTTCCAAGAACTTCCCTATTACCCTGATCTGTCTTTCTTTAGGGATCTTAGAATCTTTCAGGTAAATCACCTGCTTCTCTCAGAAATTCCACGGGTGTTACAGAATCTCGCCCTGAAAATTTAGAAGGCTTGTCTTCTATATTCTTAAATACAGTTATGGGGTTGGATTGGAATACTGTCCTGACCTCATCCTGTCTATCAGTCTCTCTAGCTCCTCCTAGATTTATCTGTATCGGTTCCTTTCCCCTTACATTCGGCATTTTCAAAAGATGATCAGACTGTTTCTCATCCTTTATTTGAGTTTTCATAGCCTCAAGTTCCTTCTGGTTTTCTTCTGCCATCTTCTTGATTGCTTCAGTCTCCTTACAATTGTCTTTAACATCAAGGGATATCTGGTTCATAACAGCCTCATGACTTTTCAATGACCCTGTCATATCTGATATGTCCTTCTGAGTTGCTTGAATATCCTTGGCAATTACTTCAATGTGGGATGACAAAGATTCCCTAATCTCCTTGATTCCCTCTTGATTCTCCAGCTTGAGTGTGTCTTTTATTTCATTGACAACTGTGGTTTTAATCTCAGTTTGCAATTCATGAATCACTCCTTCTCTTATTTCTCCCATGACAAGTTCCTTGAATTGTTCCGTTAAACGCTGAACAACTAGAATTCCCATCTCGTTACTCTCCTTCTTCACTCTGACTTCCAGGTTGACCATGTCTTCACCAACTTTCCTAAGACCATGTTCTATCCTATCAGCTAAGCTTTGGGATCGAAGATCGGCATCGCGAAATTTATCGTCCATTAAACTAGCGTTAGTAGCTAATGAAGTTTCGAGCTCATGTGTTTTATCGCATAATTTATTCATTTTACTTTCAAGTGTCATTTTCAAAATTTCAGAATTCTCTTTAAATTTACTTTCCATTGAATTAAATTTACTGTTTAAATTTTCCTTCAAGTTATCTTTTAACCTGCTTTCTAACAAATCGGAATTTTCTTTGAGTTTACCCTCTAAACTTTCTTTTAAGTTACCTTTTAAAGAATCAGAACTTTCTTTAAGTTTATCATTCAAATTTTCTTTAAGTTTATTTTCTAAAGAATCAGAATTTTCTTTAAGTTTATCCTCCAAACTTTCTTTAAGTTTATTTTCTAAAGAATCAGAATTTTCTTTAAGTTTCTTTTCTAAAGCCTCAGTATTCTCTTTCATAATGGCTGCTACACGCAGTCCAGCCTGTTTCGAACTCTCCTCCAAACTCCTCATCATCCTCATCATTTCTTCCATAATTTCAATTAATCAAAACTTAGGGGTATACAACAGTGGCAAACACAAGCTTATAACTAGAACAAGAAATATGAATAGCTAATTGGAACACTATAATAAAATGAGATTTGTCCTAATATCGACGTGATGGAAAAACAAAATTCTTTACTTTTACGAATTACATTTACCACAATATCACAAGAAAAATATGCTAGTTCTCAAATATCCTCCACCTGGATTCTAATAATGTGTATCTCCAGTCATCGAACGTTTACTACTGAATTTACTTGACGCCCTAATGGTTAAGCCATTATCAAAATAATCAAACCCATTCTAATTATTAACCAAGTTAAATTATTAATTTTCCCACTAATTGGGTTTCCTACTAATTTATTCATCCAAACCAGACATCTCTCAACTCCCAAAATATTTCTAAAAAAAATTATCACAATTTCAACTCGGCATGCGATTGACCATATCTAAATCGGGACCCATGTTCGAAGCCATTTCTCTCTCTATCTTATTTTATGTGCCCGTTTAGACCGGAGTCCGCACGACCACATATGCATTTTACCAATAATCAGTCAGCACGAGAATCAAAATATCCCGGAGCGCCAGATGGGTTAAAGCAAATCGCAAAAACGACATCAAATTTATAAAAATGCTTTGCTGATTTTTGGCTCAATGCAACAATAAGGATAGAAGGAGATTTAATTGGGTGAAACACATCTGGTAAAATTATCTCAGTTTATTTAAAGTTAAAATCTGACTGCAAGAATAATGCTCAAAGCAGCATCATCCACGTGTGGCGATCCACACTCTTATTTACACACAATATACAGAAATCTTCCAAACACATTTGACAATCTTTTTGAAAACACAAGTCCGATTGTTAGTCCTGTGGACTGTGTTCCAAAATTATTAATATTATTCCAGCTCAAAATTAATTGTTCATACTGGAAATAACGTAGATCACTGTTTGACTATTTACATGATATTAACACTCGTAGAATAAATGTTTATAGAATTTCTTAGACTTTCATTTGTTTTCCAGTTTTCCAAAATATATCGTTGAAACTATTATTATCATCGTAGCAACACAAATTATTAACACATATTAACAACATCTGAAAAGTATTTGACCATTGAGCATAGCATCGAAGAACTGTGCGAAGCACAACAACAATTAATTGTTCTTCTGACATTAAATATTCGAGAAGTGACTCGATTATGAACTTCAAGTTCCAAACAAAACATATGATTTCTGAATCATCAACTTGATCAATAAATGGTTGAACCATTCAACTATTAGATTTTTCCACTTGGAATTATTATGAGAAAAATATTTATATTTATGGCCATTTCTAGCAACTTTCACAACTTGCAATTCTTCGACAGAATGCGGAAATTAGAATTGTAGTCTTATAATGAATTCATTTAGTTCATGGCACTAGGATTGAAAATATCCTTCAAATTATTCGTGGTTAAAGAATTATTTTAAATTGGCAGTGGCCCATTCTACTATTTGTGTAAGGACACAATATTATAACAACAACAACAACGGCAAAGGTCTTCCTCTGAAGAAGAATAAACTACTATCATGACAAATCCGGGTTCTAGCAAAATCAAATTCTAAATGGAATTCGTAAACAAGGTTGAAATAAGAACTGATGGTTTCAAAGAAGTAACCTTCGGGTTATTCATACGACGAAATGTGTGGCTCCAATACTCCTACTATAAACCTGAGCCATCGAACCTGCTATTTGATTGATGCTCGAAACAACCTTCATTCCTGCGACTTAACATGCGCACCTGGGAATGGCATTACAACTATTCCACACACATAAATTATCTTCCCAAAATTTATACAATAAATCAAGCCTCTGCTTGTCATCAACACTGGAAGATTAATAAACTGACAAGTTTATTTTATTTTACCATTCAGTTCAACCCGTGAATTTACCATACTTATGAAAAGCTTCATTTTACTTTCGAAGTGTATTTACGTCATGATTTTATATAAATACAAAAATCCTATTTGATACAAATATCAATTGCTTCCCGTTTCATGCCTCTCCGTGTTATATGAAACATATACTTTGCTCATAGCAAATATCAACTGTTCAACCAGAACTGAAATGTTGGTTGAATGCGGGCTTGCGCTAACCACTCTCCTTCGTAAAATCTCCTGTTCTAAACTAGAAATGTTTCAACTACTTCATAGGCTCTTTCTCAATACATATGATTATTATAAAATATAATATCCAAGAATTATTTAGAAAAATTATGAAAATTATTATTATTATTATTATTAGTGGATTTTTATTATTATTATTATTTCAAATATGTTTAATTATCATCTCATTATGTGAGAATCCACATGTTCGAACCTTCGAATATGGAAAAAATATCCATTCCTCAACAAAAATAAATTTAACTTTTACAGTTACATCGGCTGATTACCGTGATTTCCCAAAAATATGAAAAATTCAAATAAATGCTCAAAATGCTCGGTCATCGATCCTAAACTGTTCTGAGTGCTGAAAATGCTCAGAATAAATCTAACTAGTCTTGCGTAAATCATTACAAGCTTTAAATACGATGAAAAAAATGTGTTGGTCATCTGCAGAAAAATAGTTTGTTCCAATTAGCTAGGCATAAAATAATTCAAATGTGGCTTACATTTCTTGATGTTCTTGAAGTGTCGTAAACCTGGTCTATACCAGATTTATCCGTAGACATGCCCTAGCGGACAAGCACGTATAATCCTTGTATCGGCCGCCATTGTAGACCCACAAATCGTCTAGTCAGACATAGTGGTAGAATCTTTCGGCGTTTTAAATGACTGTGGTTCCATTTTAATATGGGCTTCTAACAAAGCCATGACAGTTTGTTTGAAAAGGGTCAGATCTAAGCGATCTCTTCTTAAATGTGTCAGTTGTAACTTAACTCACTGTAATCTCATCAGTACAAGAAAAACGTTGACAGTCTAAGCAGTTAACGGCTGTTCTGAAGATCGTTCCCTGGGCATGGTTTGTATATCACCATCTGCCATGCGCTAGACAACTTGCAGTTTCCCTTGCGTAGACTAATGAACGCCA